>CM035441.1:97996334-98158834 GCA_020310875.1 Ceratopteris richardii | reverse complement strand
TGTGTAGTAGCATGTATACCTGATGTGGGAGCCTTTTTCATTATTTAAATATCTATGGTTGCTGCATCTTCCCATTAAGAATTAAGCCTAGTCATCTCCTTCATCATTGTCCTAGAACATTCTACAATGTACGTATTCTTCCTTTTCCCTATACCATTATGTTGTGTTGTATGCCTGCATGTGATTTGCCTTTAGATACCATTAGTTTGCAAGAAACCACAAAAATCATGAGAGAATCATTCTGCCCCTGGATCTCACCTAATACACTTCATGTACATGTCACATTCTCTTTCAACCATAATCATGAACTTCTTGAAATCATAAAATACATCTGATTTAGGTCTCATACAAAAGAGCCAAGTCATCCTTGTACAATGATCCATGAAAGTCATAGAATATATATTACCTCCAATCGTGTTTTACTTTGTTGGTACCCAAACATGTGTATGAATGAGGTCTAGTGGATGATATCTTAGATATTTGTTCTTCTTGAATTGTAATCTTCTCTGCTTTCCCCACTATCAAGCTTCACACAAGTCCTTAGGATTCTAAGCTAAGAGATTAGGTTACCTTAACACTAACCTCTTCTCTACCATGTCCTTCAATAATTGAGTTTTTATGTGTACATATGTTTTGTGCCATAGATCCAATCTTGCCACCTTCTTGTTTCCAAATATGAAGAAAGTTATGTGATTGAAGTTAATCTTCACATCCAAGGTGAATCGACTTCCTTCCTTTCTATGTTTGGATATCTATATATACCCTTATTTAGGTTTCTCCACAAAGTATCCTTTCTTATTGAACTTGACCTACAAAGCTCTCTCAACCATTTCACCTATAGAAACCAAGTTCTTTGTGAATCTAGGAGCATAGTGCACATCTTTCAAACACTGCACTTTATGAGACGATTCTAACTTTTGGTATAGGTCCTTTGGTTGATGGAACCTACATGTTTGAGAAGAACTCTTTGTTGCAACTCATGTGGTTGCTACACCCACTATCAATAAATGAAGTATTTGATCCTTGAGCCTTGTAGTCATTCATCTTTATCATGGCTAGCTACTTTCAAATTTATTTGAAGTAGATGCATAATAACCTTGACCTTTATAGGTTGAATTTTTCTTCTCCCCTTGATAAGAATATCTTGCATAGTGGCCACACTTGCAACAAATGAAGTATCCTTCTGAATTCGGATTATCTCTATTTTAATTTGACCTTCCTTCTCTTCCTTTAAACTTAAATCTTCCTCTACATGAAGAGTATTTTCTCCCTTGGTCTTTATCAAAATCATCATTTGATCTTCTACCTTGTCTTCCTCTTCCTATGCTTTAATTCCTTTCTCTTTCTCTACTTGCAAAGAAGTCTTGGGATTCATTGACGTTTTCTTTTGAAACTCCAATATTCATTTCCTCCATGACCATTGAGGCCACCAACTACTAAAACTTTGGAAGAGTATATGCAAAAGCTGTTCTAAAGTCCTTCCACTTTTGTAGTCTAGTAGAAGAAAATACAACCCCAACATTCCTTGGGAGGATGCATTTCTTGAGTTGTAGGATAGAATAACATTCTCATGCAACTTGACTATTGTATCCATAGATGTGTTGGAAGGATTATTCAACTTTCTTCCATAAATAATTGGATAGTTATTAACCTTATTTGCGCTCTACCCTTCACCACACTCCCATCTTTTATTCACCCCTAAGCCTTGCCATTTTGCCCCTCCCCCTCACCAAAAATTCACCTTCATGTTTCCCCAACTTTACTCGACCTCCAACACCCAAAACTCATCCCCATAGACTAGGTGTTTCCCCTTTCTCAAGAATTCCTCCACCCAAGTCATCCCCTCTCCCTACTTTGTAAACCTCTAGCTTGTCTTCTCCTAACCTCCTAAAAAGCACCCCCAATTCGGATCTTGAACCACTCAAACTTTTTCCTTCCACCCTAATCGACCAGAATTTGTCCCAATGCAGTCAGAGTTTGTCTTTGTACTATGAATTTTCCCTATGTAGGTGTAGGTCCCCCTCCCCTCTCTCTCCCTCCCTTCTCTCTCCTCCCCCGTCCCTTTCTTTCTCTCTCTCTCTCTCTCTCTCTCTCTCTCTCTCTCTCTCTCTCTCTCTCTCTCTCTCTCTCTCTCTCTCTCTCTCTCTCTCTCTCTCTCTCTCTCTCTCTCTCTCTCTCTCTCTCTCTCTCTCTCTCTCTCTCTCTCTCTCTCTCTCTCTCTCTCTCTCTCTCTCTCTCTCTCTCTCTCTCTCTCTCTCTCCTCTCTCTCTCTCTCTCTCTCTCTCTCTCTCTCTCTCTCTCTCTCTCTCTCTCTCTCTCTCTCTCTCTCTCTCTCTCTCTCTCTCCCCCTCTCTCTCCCTCCCTTCTCTCTCCTCCCCGTCCCTTCTTCTCTCTCTCTCTCTCTCTCTCTCTCTCTCTCTCTCTCTCTCTCTCTCTCTCTCTCTCTCTCTCTCTCTCTCTCTCTCTCTCTCTCTCTCTCTCTCTCTCTCTCTCTCTCTCTCTCTCTCTCTCTCTCTCTCTCTCTCTCTCTCTCTCTCTCTCTCTCTCTCTCTCTCTCTCTCTCTCTCTCTCTCTCTCTCTCTCTCTCTCTCTCTCTCTCTCTCTCTCTCTCTCTCTCTCTCTCTCTCTCTCTCTCTCTCTCTCTCTCTCTCTCTCCCCCTCTCTCTCCCTCCCTTCTCTCTCCTCCCCCGCCCGCTGGCCTCCGCACCACCCACCCGCATGCCTCCGCCCCCCGCCTCACACCCCGCCCTCCGCCCCTCACACACCCCTCCCTCCGCCACCCGCAGAACCCTCCCCCTCCTCCCCTCCGCACCCGCCCTCCGCCCCTCACACACCCCTCCCTCCGCCACCCGCAGAACCCTCCCCCTCCTCCCCTCCGCACCCGCCCTCCGCCCCTCACACACCCCTCCCTCCGCCACCCGCAGAACCCTCCCCCTCCTCCCCTCCGCACCCGCCCTCCGCCCCTCACACACCCCTCCCTCCGCCACGCGCAGAACCCTCCCCCTCCTCCCCTCCGCACCCGCCCTCCGCCCCTCACACACCCCTCCCTCCGCCACCCGCAGAACCCTCCCCCTCCTCCCCTCCGCACCCGCCCTCCGCCCCTCACACACCCCTCCCTCCGCCACCCGCAGAACCCTCCCCCTCCTCCCCTCCGCACCCGCCCTCCGCCCCTCACACACCCCTCCCTCCGCCACCCGCAGAACCCTCCCCCTCCTCCCCTCCGCACCCGCCCTCCGCCCCTCACACACCCCTCCCTCCGCCACCCGCAGAACCCTCCCCCTCCTCCCCTCCGCACCCGCCCTCCGCCCCTCACGCACCCCTCCCTCCGCCACCCGCAGCACCCACCCCTCCTCCCTTCCGCACCCGCCCTCCGCCCCTCACACACCCCTCCCTCCGCCACCCGCAGAACCCTCCCCCTCCTCCCCTCTGCACCCGCCCTCCGCCCCTCACACATCCCTCCCTCCGCCACCCGCAGAACCCTCCCCCTCCTCCCCTCCGCACCCGCCCTCCGCCCCTCACACACCCTTCCCTCTGCCACCCGCAGAACCCTCCCCCTCCTCCCCTCCGCACCCGCCCTCCGCCCCTCACACACCCCTCCCTCCGCCACCCGCAGAACCCTCCCCCTCCTCCCCTCCGCACCCGCCCTCCGCCCCTCACACACCCCTCCCTCCGCCACCCGCAGAACCCTCCCCCTCCTCCCCTCCGCACCCGCCCTCCGCCGCTCACACACCCCTCCCTCCGCCACCCGCAGAACCCTCCCCCTCCTCCCCTCCGCACCCGCCCTCCGCCCCTCACACACCCCTCCCTCCGCCACCCGCAGAACCCTCCCCCTCCTCCCCTCCGCACCCGCCCTCCGCCCCTCACACACCCCTCCCTCCGCCACCCGCAGAACCCTCCCCCTCCTCCCCTCCGCACCCGCCCTCCGCCCCTCACACACCCCTCCCTCCGCCACCCGCAGAACCCTCCCCCTCCTCCCCTCCGCACCCGCCCTCCGCCCCTCACGCACCCCTCCCTCCGCCACCCGCAGCACCCACCCCTCCTCCCTTCCGCACCCGCCCTCCGCCCCTCACGCACCCCTCCCTCCGCCACCCGCAGAACCCTCCCCCTCCTCCCCTCCGCACCCGCCCTCCGCCCCTCACACATCCCTCCCTCCGCCACCCGCAGAACCCTCCCCCTCCTCCCCTCCGCACCCGCCCTCCCCCTCACTCTCTATCTCTCTCACATACCCGCACTTACACATGCACAATAGCACACATACGCACACACATACACAAGCACACACACATTCACACACACGCACCCACACACACAAACACATATACACGGTCACTCACAATCACACAATCACATAGGAACAATGCAAAACTCCGGAGGCAATTCTTCAGTCCTGGCCATCTCAGGAGATGACAGATATGGAGCCTTAAACAGAACATTTCTTGGAAGTAAAACGGGAAATGATGATCTTGAGGTAGGGATTATCCGGCCAACTCTCTTTGACATGGTTGGATGTGATTCAAGGAGCAAAGTCAAAGGTTGTAAAGGTTCTGCTACAGAGAGTGCACCGTGATGAAGATGGGAGTGTGCCCCCTTTAGGCCGTCTGAGTTCCCTGGCTCAACAATTCATCAACCACAAGCTTGAGGAGTTTGAGGATGCGAATGAATACTTTAAGCCAGCTTGGGAAATGACCTTTCAAATTAAAGTATTTCTTGGGGCCCTAGGAATTGTAAAGTACAAGTAAAATCTACCCTCCCTTTCCCACACTCAAGAGGAGTTTCTAAATCACCGGCAATGCAAATTAAGGGTCTAAATTTGACTACAAAAGAGGTATGGGATAAAAGTGTGCTGGGTAAAAAGTGGAAACAGGGAATAACTTTTGCCGCCAACCATTCACGGGGATTACCTATTTTTGAGGATCTAATTCAAATCAAGTGGAATATTTGTCTTACCCCCTAATTTTGGGAGATCAACCGGCACGTGATCAGTGGACGTGAAGATTCGGCAAGGCCCCCTTGACCTATTGAGGCCTATATAAACAAGGGATTTGTGCTCATCAGGGTACACACACTGGAGTACATGTACAAGGTGCATTTCTTGGAAGATACAGTGGTTTGTGTGTACGTACAGAAGTCCTTTCTTACACTTGGTGGTTTCAAGTCTATTGTAGGAGCTACTCTGTAGTGTGTATACAGAGGGGAGGCTTCTCAGTTGAGGGCTATGAGCACTAGAGTGTAAGAAGGTGCGTTGGATTTTCTTTCCTTTCCGTGAATCTGTATTGGTGATTGAGCTCTATCCTCTTGTGAAATTCTTTGAATTGTTCTGAGTTAGTCTGCATATCATTGGCCCCTTATGTTGATGAGAAGAATCTGTTGTGCTGGAGTGAATTATTTTTAGGGTGGCTTGTTAGCCCTGAGTTTACACTTTTGAGTATCATTCATCATTTGCCCAACTTTGTAATCATCTGAATTGTGAGCAGTGTACGGTCTTCCCTGGTCATTAGTGGTCCATATTTTCTGAAGTATTTACCACTCTGTACAAACTTTTTTTCTGCCTGCTCACAGAAATGTTAAAGGGTATACTTCCCTAAAGAGAACCCCCCTTGAGTAGGCGATGTACTGGAAGTGTTAATCTTTAATCTTTACTTTCGTTAAAAGCAGATACCCCAGTACCTCCTCTATAGTTTGGCACGCACGGTGGGACCTTTGCATTTCTGTGAGAGGTACATGACCCATACACGAGCGGATAAGGAATCTCTTCGTGTTCGAAGGAGCCTTAACAAGTTAGCAATAACCACGGCTAGTGAGTCTACCTCCCCTCTGTCTTCCCTAAATTTGTCTATTGATTTGGGTGCGACACCATTGTCAAAAGAAGGGTATAGGAGAACTCTAGACTTCTCCTCAGACACGTCAGAAGAGACACCAGTCCAAATGGAGGATCTTTCTCATTTACTCTCCAGATTAAACATCAAATTCCCTACTTTCAAGGGACAAGCCTATGAGGATGCTGATGATCATGTGAGAAGATTCATTTCTTTATGCCGTGGAAGAGGTCTGCAAAATAGAGAGGATGCAATGCTGGCACTTTTTCCATCCACATTGGAGGGTCTTGCAGATAAATGGTACAGTCAATATGCAGATGGCTATTTCACTACATGGGAGGCTCTGAAGGCGGCATTCTCACAAACATTCAGACCAAGTGATTCCTCAGAAAGAGCTCTAGATCAGCTAGAGAATTTGAAGCTAAGATCAGGTGAATCCTTTCATGAACTTCACACTAGAACAAAAGCACTTGTTGCACGTCTGCCACATGCTCCAGGTGACTTTTTGGTTAAAAAGTGGATAGAGAAGGCTCTGCCCAGGTCATCTCAGCAGAAGCTTCGTGAATCTCTTAGATTGGATGCGACCCTCAATGATTTTGTTGCAGCGGCATCACGCATTGAAGAAGCAAGGCAACATTTTGAAGGGGATACACAACCTAAGTATGCTGCAGACCTGGATCCTATTGAGCAATTGAGGAGGGAATTGGAAGCATTAAAGATGCAACAAAATCAACAAGAAGAGAAGGTCTTGCCACCACTGCGTCGCACTGATGATGAAGTAGCCCAGCTTCGCCGGGAGTTAGAAGACTTGAAGACCACTCAAGACATAAGGAGACAAATTTGGTGTACAATCTGTAACAACAATGGACATTCCAATGCTAATTGCCCTATTAAGGTAAGCTGTCAATTTTGTGGAAAAGATGGTCATGAAGCCAGAGATTGTTACTACCTCAAGGGTACACAGCAGAGAGGTAACCCTCAAAATTTGGATTCATATTATGCTAGTACTTCAAATACATCTAATAGGGAGGAGAATCGGCCCGCAAAGCCTAGATATAATAGACCTTTGATGTGCTATCGTTGTGGTGAGTACGGCCACATGCAAAATAGGTGTTCTCTTCCAGAAGATGCACCTCCTTGTCAACATTGTCCAGAGGCCAAAGATCATTATACCAAAGATTGCCCAAGAGGTCGTCCTGCTCCAATCCACATGATTGCGGTCTCTCCACATGAAGAAGGAAAAACCACTCAGTCTTATGCCGTTTCATCCTCTGCAATGCCCATGATGACTAGAGCTAGGCAAGCAGCTGCAACCCATAGAGATGAACAACAAGGATTTCAGGAGAAAGAGGAGGAAAAGAAGTCTGGATGGAAGGACCAGGTAGAAATTGAAGGAGCTTATGATAAGATGACTACTTCTCTAAAGGGCCAACCAACCAGTCTGCAAGAAGACACTCGGGAGGTAAATATTGAACAGATCTTGAAAGGTATTCATCACAAGGTTAGTCTATATGAACTTATAAGGATGGATTCAAAAATAAGAAGTGACTTATTGAAGATTATACACTCTGCTCACTTGGTCCAATCACCTAGTATAGATGGTTTCATGGTTGATTTTCCCCCTGCACCCTTAGCAGACTACCAAAGTTCAAGATTATCAGTTTGTATAAAGGATGAAGCTCTCACAGGTGTGATCATAGATGGAGGCTCTGGTATCAATTTAATGCCAGATTTTACAATGAAGAAGCTAAAATTGAACCCCACCAAGTTGGCACCATTCACGGTTACATTGGCGGATCAACATCGGGTTGCACCACTGGGCATTATTGAAAAGGTACTGATGGTAGTACAGGGCTGCCATTTTGTTCTAGATTTTGTTGTTATTGCACTTCCACAGGAGACTTCTTACCCTTTACTCCTGGGGAGACCCTGGCTGAGACAAGCAAAAGCTTTGCAAGATTGGGGGAAAAATAAACTATGGATTTCAACAAGCACCAATAGCCAACTGCAACTACACTTGGAAGAAGGATTTGATTCAGGAAAAACCACTGGATATACTGTGGATACTCAGGTAATGCCCTCTCTACCCCAAGAAGATGATACATTGTTAAATTGGATGATGGGAAGTGCAGAGTGTTGCACAGTGGAGATCAATGAAATTGAGGAAGAGGTTGCAGATAAGGAAATTACAAAAAAGGGCAATGAAGACCACAAGGTGTTGGAGAATGAGCAACTGAAGGAAAATACAATCTTTGAAGAGGCTACCAATATAAAAGTATCAGAGAGGGAAGATTATGAACCTAAGAGCAGAGAAGACCTCCCTTTTCCAGATATACCTCAAGGATGGATGAATGAACAGGTTGCAGAATATAAATTAAAATCCACTCCTGCCTATAGTGGGGATGATTTCTCAAGCAAGAGTAGTCCTGAAACATTAGTTCAAGAAGTCAATTTGGGGGATGAAGAGAACCCTCAAATAGTTCACTTGGCATCCTGGTTGTGGCATTATCCTCCTTTGCTACAAAAGGTAACTTCTTTGCTTTTTACTTATAAAAGTGTCTTCGCATGGTCCTACAAAGATTTAACAGGAATACCAGAAGAGCTTGGGTTACATCGGATACCCTTAGTTGATAGGGCCGCGCCTGTAAGAAGTAGGCCATATCGACTCAATCCGAAGTATGCAGAGGCGGTAAAGGCAGAGATTACAAAACTAGAGGAAGCAGGTATAATTGTGCCAGTAGAACATTCCAGGTGGCTCTCCTCTATGGTTATTGTGCCCAAGAAAAATAGCGGAAAAATAAGAGTATGTGTTGATTTCCGTGCTTTGAATAAAGTGACTATTCAAGATGGATTTCCTCAGCCCTTCACAGAGCAAGTACTTGAAGAGGTAGCTGGTCACACTTTGTATAGTTTCTTGGATGGTTTTAGTGGCTACAATCAGATAGTGATCCATCCTGATGATAGGGACAAAACAGCCTTTGTCACTCCCTGGGGCACTTATGTCTATACTCGTATGGCTTTTGGTTTGAAGAATGCACCGGCTTCATTTAATAGAACGATGTATCTGATATTGGGCAAATGGTTAACAACCTTTCTACGCATTTTCATGGATGACTTTTCAGTATTTTCAGGTACAGATAGAAGGGCAGCAGTTCAAGATTTCCATGACCATTTGGAAAATCTAAAAGAAATTTTTGAGCAATGTCTCAAAATAGGTTTGAAATTGAATCCTGATAAATGTCACTTTTTGGTCACTAAGGGCACTCTTCTTGGTCACATAGTATCTGCTGAAGGCATAACTGTTGACCCTGCAAAGGTTATAGCTATTCTTTCCATGCCAATTCCACAAAGCCCAAAAGAAGTGCAAAGTTTCTTGGGACATGCAGGGTATCACAGAAGATTCATTAGGATGTATTCAGAAATTGCTAAACCCTTGTCAAGGCTTACCAGTAAAAAGATCCCTTTCTCATGGAGTGTTGAAGCTGACAAAGCATTTTGTGAACTAAAGTTGAGGCTATGTACTGCTCCACTTTTAAGTGTTCCTAATTGGTCATTGGAATTTCATGTGCATACAGATGCTAGTCTTCATGCTGTTGGTGCAGTTTTAGCTCAACCATCATCGCACAAAGTGGATAGACCTATCTCTTATGCCAGCAGATTACTCAACCAAGCTGAAAGGAATTACAGTACAACGGAAAGAGAAGGTTTGGCTATTGTATTCGCCCTTCAGAAGTTTCGACATTATCTCCTTGGTGTACATTTCATTGTTATTTCTGATCATCAGCCCTTGAAGTATTTGATAAACAAGCCTAGAGTAGCTGGAAGAATTTGGAGATGGTTACTCCTATTTCAGGAATTTAATTTTGATATTCATATTAAGCCAGGAAAAGAGCATTACATGGCAGATCAAGTGTCCAGAACTGCAATGAGCGAAAAGGCAACAGGTATTAATGATGAATTGGTGGATAGCAATCTTTTTCTAGTAGTGATCCGGACTGGTTGGTATGATGAAATTCTCCATGTTCTCACTACTGGAAAAATTCCAGCACACTTGACACCTATAGAAAAAAGAAGATTACTTTTGAAAACCAAAGCCTATTCTCTTATAAATGGAAATTTATATAAATATTGTCAGGATGATATATTGAGAAGGTGTGTCTATCCAGAGGAGGTAAATCTTCTGCTGGAGGCTGCACACAATGAAGGACATCTGAAGGGGGAAGAATTGGCTCATAGAATCATCCACAAAGGTTTATGGTGGCCTCACATTTTCAAGGATGCAATCAAGTTTGCTAAAGAATGCCACATCTGCCAGAGATGTGCTCCCGCACCAACCAGATTAAATTACCAACCACTAGTCATATCTACCGGATGGCTTCCATTTGAACGATGGGGTCTTGATTTCATAGGGCCAATTAGCCCTACTGGGCAACCAGGAGGTTAAAAGTCTATTTTGATGGCTACATGCTATGCCACTAAATGGATAGAAGCTAAAGCAACTGTGGACTGCACGGCTTCAACAGTAGCTAAATTTATGTATAAACGTATTTTCTCAAGATTTGGTTGCCCACTGGAAATTACTAGTGATAGGGGCACACATTTTGTAAATCAATTGCTCCAGTTTATATTTGACAGGTACAAAATCTTCCATAAAAAATCTTGTGCCTACTACCCCAGGGCAAATGGCCAAGCAGAGAGTTCCAATAAGATTTTGATTGGATTGCTTCGCAAATTATCTTTCGATCATCAAAGCTCTTGGCCGCTAGCATTGATTGGTGCAATCTGGGCTTTCAGAACCACAAAAAGGGGAACCACAGGCGAGACTCCATTCCGTTTAGTATATGGAAAAGAGGCATTGGCACCATTTGAGTTCATTATTAGAAAGGAAATAGGAATCAAAACCATTGGCATACAACCCCCCATTCAGAGATTGGTGGCATTAGAAGAGTACAGAGAAGGGGCAATGCAGAAACTTCTGGTGACACAAGAAGAGCGCAAGAGATTGCATGATAGGTTTCTGAGATCCAATGAAGTTCAGGAAGGGTCCATGGTTTTAGTGCATCAAGTTCCGGCAATTCCAACTAAATTGGCACCCAAATGGACAGGACAATATAAGGTTATCGAGGTATTGCCACATGGTGCAGTGCAACTGGAAGATCTGCAGGGTAAAAGGATGCCCCTTGTCCACATCTCCAGGGTGAAGAAGTATCGGAACTAGGACAAAGTGGAAGCATTCTATCCCTTATACATACCATGTTTCTTTTCAGTAATTGCAGTTAAATCTCATTGGAATAAGCAAATAAAGGAATTGCACCAGGGACGGTGCAAAATCTTGATGTGGGGGTCTGTAGGTCCCCCTCCCCTCTCTCTCCCTCCCTTCTCTCTCCTCCCTCGTCCCTTTCTTTCTCTCTCTCTCTCTCTCTCTCTCTCTCTCTCTCTCTCTCTCTCTCTCTCTCTCTCTCTCTCTCTCTCTCTCTCTCTCTCTCTCTCTCTCTCTCTCTCTCTCTCTCTCTCTCTCTCTCTCTCTCTCTCTCTCTCTCTCTCTCTCTGTCTCTCTCTCTCTCTCTCTCTCTCTCTCTCTCTCTCTCTCTCTCTCTCTCTCTCTCTCTCTCTCTCTCTCTCTCTCTCTCTCTCTCTCTCTCTCTCTCTCTCTCTCTCTCTCTCTCTCTCTCTCTCTCTCTCTCTCTCTCTCTCTCTCTCTCTCTCTCTCTCTCTCTCTCTCTCTCTTCTCTCTCTCTCTCTCTCTCTCTCTCTCTCTCCCTCTCCTCTCTCTCTCTCTCCCCGTCCCTCTTCTCTCTCTCTCTCTCTCTCTCTCTCTCTCTCTCTCTCTCTCTCTCTCTCTCTCTCTCTCTCTCTCTCTCTCTCTCTCTCTCTCTCTCTCTCTCTCTCTCTCTCTCTCTCTCTCTCTCTCTCTCTCTCTCTCTCTCTCTCTCTCTCTCTCTCTCTCTCTCTCTCTCTCTCTCTCTCTCTCTCTCTCTCTCTCTCTCTCTCTCTCTCTCTCTCTCTCTCTCTCTCTCTCTCTCTCTCTCTCTCTCTCTCTCTCTCTCTCTCTCTCTCTCTCTCTCTCTCTCTCTCTCTCTCTCTCTCTCTCTCTCTCTCTCTCTCTCTCTCTCTCTCTCTCTCTCTCTCTCTCTCTCTCTCTCTCTCTCTCTCTCTCTCTCTCTCTCTCTCTCTCTCTCTCTCTCTCTCTCTCTCTCTCTCTCTCTCTCTCTCTCTCTCTCTCTCTCTCTCTCTCTCTCTCTCTCTCTCTCTCTCTCTCTCTCTCTCTCTCTCTCTCTCTCTCTCTCTCTCTCTCTCTCTCTCTCTCTCTCTCTCTCTCTCTCTCTCTCTCTCTCTCTCTCTCTCTCTCTCTCTCTCTCTCTCTCTCTCTCTCTCTCTCTCTCTCTTCCCCTCCCTCTCCCTCCCTTCTCTCTCCTCCCCCGCCCGCTAGCCTCCGCACCACCCACCCGCACGCCTCCGCCCCCCGCCTCGCACCCCGCCCTCCGCCCCTCACACACCCCTCCCTCCGCCACCCGCAGAACCCTCCCCCTCCTCCCCTCCGCACGCGCCCTCCGCCCCTCACACACCCCTCCCTCCGTCACCCGCAGAACCCTCCCCCTCCTCCCCTCCGCACCCGCCCTCCGCCCCTCACACACCCCTCCCTCCGCCACCCGCAGAACCCTCCCCCTCCTCCCCTCCGCACCCGCCCTCCGCCCCTCACACACCCCTCCCTCCGCCACCCGCAGAACCCTCCCCCTCCTCCCCTCCGCACCCGCCCTCCGCCCCTCACACACCTCTCCCTCCGCCACCCGCAGAACCCTCCCCCTCCTCCCCTCCGCACCCGCCCTCCGCCCCTCACACACCCCTCCCTCCGCCACCCGCAGAACCCTCCCCCTCCTCCCCTCCGCACCCGCCCTCCGCCCCTCACACACCCCTCCCTCCGCCACCCGCAGAACCCTCCCCCTCCTCCCCTCCGCACCCGCCCTCCGCCCCTCACACACCCCTCCCTCCGCCACCCGCAGAACCCTCCCCCTCCTCCCCTCCGCACCCGCCCTCCGCCCCTCACACACCCCTCCCTCCGCCACCCGCAGAACCCTCCCCCTCCTCCCCTCCGCACCCGCCCTCCGCCCCTCACGCACCCCTCCCTCCGCCACCCGCAGCACCCACCCCTCCTCCCTTCCGCACCCGCCCTCCGCCCCTCACACACCCCTCCCTCCGCCACCCGCAGAACCCTCCCCCTCCTCCCCTCCGCACCCGCCCTCCGCCCCTCACACATCCCTCCCTCCGCCACCCGCAGAACCCTCCCCCTCCTCCCCTCCGCACCCGCCCTCCCCCTCACTCTCTATCTCTCTCACATACCCGCACTTACACACGCACAATAGCACACATACGCACACACATACACAAGCACACACACATTCACACACACGCACCCACACACACAAACACATATACACGGTCACTCACAATCACACAATCACATAGGAACAATGCAAAACTCCGGAGGCAATTCTTCAGTCCTGGCCATCTCACGAGATGACAGATATGGAGCCTTAAACAGAACATTTCTTGGAAGTAAAACGGGAAATGATGATCTTGAGGTAGGGATTATCCGGCCAACTCTCTTTGACATGGTTGGATGTGATTCAAGGAGCAAAGTCAAAGGTTGTAAAGGTTCTGCTACAGAGAGTGCACCGTGATGAAGATGGGAGTGTGACCCCTTTAGGCCGTCTGAGTTCCCTGGCTCAACAATTCATCAACCACAAGCTTGAGGAGTCTGAGGATGCGAATGAATAATTCAAGCCAGCTTGGGAAATGACCTTTCAAATTAAAGTATTTCTTGGGGCCCTAGGAATTGTAAAGTACAAGTAAAATCTACCCTCCCTTTCCCACACTCAAGAGGAGTTTCTAAATCACCGGCAATGCAAATTAAGGGTCTCAATTTGACTACAAAAGAGGTATGGGATAAAAGTGTGCTGGGTAAAAAGTGGAAACAGGGAATAACTTTTGCCGCCAACCATTCACAGCGATTACCTATTTTTGAGGATCTAATTCAAATCAAGTGGAATATTTGTCTTACCCCCTAATTTTGGGAGATCAACCGGCGCGTGATCAGTGGACGTGAAGATTCGGCAAGGCCCTCTTGACCTTTTGAGGCCTATATAAACAAGGGATTTGTGCTCATCAGGGTAGACACACTGGAGTACATGTACAAGGTGCATTTCTTGGAAGATACAGTGGTTTGTGTGTACGTACAGAAGTCCTTTCTTACACTTGGTGGTTTCAAGTCTATTGTAGGAGCTACTCTGTAGTGTGTATACAGAGGGGAGGCTTCTCAGTTGAGGGCTATGAGCACTAGAGTGTAAGAAGGTGCCTTGGATTTTCTTTCCTTTCCGTGAATCTGTATTGGTGATTGAGCTCTATCCTCTTGTGAAATTCTTTGAATTGTTCTGAGTTAGTCTGCATATCATTGGCCCCTTATGTTGATGAGAAGAATCTATTGTGCTGGAGTGAATTATTTTTAGGGTGGCTTGTTAGCCCTGAGTTTACACTTTTGAGTATCATTCATCATTTGCCCAACTTTGTAATCATCTGATTTGTGAGCAGTGTACGGTCTTCCCTGGTCATTAGTGGTCCATATTTTCTGAAGTATTTACCGCTCTGTACAAACTTTGTTTCTGCCTGCTCACAGAAATGTTAAAGGGTATACTTCCCTAAAGAGAACCTTCCTTGAGTAGGCGATGTACTAGAAGTGTTAATCTTTAATCTTTACTTTCGTTAAAAGCAGATACCCTAGTACCTCCTCTACAGTAGGATATCCTTTCCCAAACTCATTCCCTCTCTCTATTCCACATAACTCTTACTTGTCTTCTCCTAACCTCATGAAACTATTCAAATTGGCCACACAAACCACCAAAATTCATCTGTTGCACCCTATCCCATCCCAATTCTTTCGCATGGAGTAGCAAGTTCACCATCATGCACACCAAATTTGCCCCCACGTAGGTAATCATCTTCTTAGCTCATCCCCTTCTCTGTGCTCCTTAAACCTCCATTGTGCATTCTAAAACCAGCCATACTGGTCTCTAAACCACCAAATTTCACCCCTTGCACTATAATTTGTCCCAGTTTCTGCCCATGGACTAAAGAGTTCGCACTCATGCAGAAAAAATGTCTCCTCATGTAATCACCTTCCCACGCCATGCCCATTTCCCTACTCTTTAAGCCTCCATTGTGCCTTTGGAAACCATCCAAATTAGCCCCTGAACCACAAAGTTTTGTTTCTTGCACCCTAGCAACATCCAATTCATCTCGGTGGACTAAAAAAACTCACTGTCATGCATATAAAATTCGTTCCCATCTAGGTAATCACCCTCCTAGCTTGTCCCCATCTACCTTCTACATAAGCTTCCATTTTTCCTTTTGGAACTATCCAAATTGGCCTCTAAACCATCAAAATGTGTCCCTTGTACCCACGCCCCTTAGAATTTTTCCCTGTGTGTTAAACACTTGACCCTCATGCACACAAAATCTATCCTCATTTGTTGGATTTAGACGTCTATGGAAGCACACAAACAACACAAGGAAGAAGAAGAAGCTTGGAGCAGAACACGCGATGCTGAATGTATTACCACTAGTATTTACAAAGATAAGTGGCTCGTTAGGGCAAAAAAGGTGTATATACAAGCCAAGAAAAAAAACCTCCTAAAGAGGGAAAAAAGTGCCCCGGTCGTCCTAGAGTGTTCACACACATCACTACCCAAATATATCAAGAACTCCCCTCTGGGAGTGATGCCGTGAACAAGGAGCTAGCACTCATGTATAAGGAAGGGCCAAGCTATGTGGAATCAATCCACAAAAGCAAGTAAGCCCAAAGCTTTGCGGAAAGCTTCAAACTTCTCCCTAGGAAAAGCCTTCGTAAAAAGGTTTGCAATGTTCTCGTGTGTGGGCACATATGCTAAGTTGATCTCCCCACTAGAGAATCTCTCCCTGACATAATGATAATGCACCTCAATGTGCTTAGTGCAAGCATGGATGAGAGGGTTCCTCACAACTGCCAATGCGCTCATAGTGTCAGTGAAGATGGTGGTGGAAGAAGACTCATCAACACCCAAATCAGCCATGAGGCATCTGAGCCACACACACTCAACAGTCATTGTGAAAGCTACCCTATACTCAGTCTCAGAACTGGAAGTGACCAGAGTAGGCTGCTTCTTGCTCAACAAAGATATACATGAGCTACCAAGCATGAAGCAGAATCCACTGGTGGACACATGAGTGTCGTAGAAACGAGCCCAATCACTGTCAGAAAAAGCATGCAAATCTCATGGTAGTGATCCCCCCTTGGGATAAAACAATCCAAGTAGCCGGGTACCACTCAAGTAGTGAAAGATGCACTTAACCACCTACCAATGCTTGACACGTAGGCAATGCATAAACCTACTTATCTATGAGACAACAAACTAAACACCTGGCCGAGTAATGCATAAGTAAATCAAGCATCCAACAGCCTACTGATAGAGAACATCATCAAATGCATGTTCATCATCATGAAGACTCAATCATAAATTTGTCTCCATAGGAGAGGCAATAGGCTTACAGTCTTTAAGGCCAAAATGCTCCAATAATGTTTCAATATATTTCGTTTGACACAAAGCCATTCCACCATCAACTTGCATAAACTGAATGTCCAAATAGTGATGTAAATGCCCCAAATCAAACATCTCAAATGAGGCATGTAGATCAGCCTTAAAATCAACAATATGCATGTCATGAGGACCAGTGAGCAGCATGTCATCAACATACACCCCAATGATCATAAGTACATCATTAGCACGCTTAACATATAAGGTGCTTTTAGTTGGATAGTTCTCAAGACCATATGCAATGAGATAGGCATGTATCTTTTCATGCCAAGCACGTGGTGCTTGCTTTAAACCATATAATGCCTTCCTTAACCTACACACCTGGTTTTCATACCCTTTCTGCACAAATCCATGGGGTTGAAAAACATACACTTCTTCATGCAGTTCACCATTCAAAAATGGTATTTTAATGTCCAACTAATGTGCATTCCAGCCATGATGAGCTAGAAGTGCACAGATGCTACAAACAGTAGTCATTCGATAAGCAGGAGCAAATGTTTCATTAAAATAAGTGCCTCTTTCATGTGGATAACCCTTTGCAATAAGACTAGCTTTATAGCTCTCAACTCTTCCATCAGGTTTATGCTTCAGCTTGTACACCCATTTAGTGCCAGTGGCCTTCTTGCGAGGAGGCAAGTCACATAAAGGCCAAGTACCATTTTCTAAGATAGCATCATATTGAGATTGCCAAATGTTGAGAATTTTGTGCTTCATCAAACAAAATAGGCTCAGTCTCATCACAGAGACTAGAGGTAGCCATAGCATAGCAACCTGATGCAAAAGAGGCGCTAGGAGAGCCTGATCGAGTACAATATGACAGAGGTCCATCTAATTTGCTAGCACGCAAGGTCTACACTAGCCATTTCGGCATAGTTTTTGCCTGCTCAATATCAGCTCTCTCATCACCAAGCGCATCATGTAAATCTGAATCAGAAACGGGATAATCTGCATCGTCACATGAAACCTGCAAAGGCTGAGAAGTTGCCTCATTAGGACCAGCACTAGAATATCCAACTATAAAAAGAGGCAACAAAGTATCATACATGTCTTTGGAGCTAACATATGTCTCCTTAGTACATGAAAGCAATGGCTGAATAGCATCTTCCACAAAAACAACATCACGGCTAACCACGATGCATTAAGTCTGTGGATCATAGAGATGATAACCTTTACTTTCAGAATTGTACCCAAAAAAATACATGTTACTACTTTATCATCCAATTTTTCAAAATTTGTTCAGGCACTAATGCATATGCCTGACAACCAAAAACACGGAGATGAGCAACCGATGGCTTTGGACCATGCCAAGCCTCATATGGAGTGATAGATTGCAGTGCTTTGGTGGGACACATGCTCAATACATATGTTGCACACATAACAGAAGCTATGTGGTAAAGCATATCTCTTGACCATACACCTCACCATCTCCATGAGTGACCTCTTCTTTCTTTCAACAACTCCATTGTGTTGAGGTGTATACGGCATTTTACATTAATTTTTTATCCCACATTCAGTTAGAAATGCATTAAAGTTAGAAGACATATATTCCCCCCTCGATCAGAATGGATGGCGCCTGTTTTACATACTGATAGATTCTCAGCCAAAACCAAAAACATTTTGAAGCACATAAACACTTTAGACTTTTCCTTCAATGGATATACCCATGCATGTCTGGAAAAATGATCGATGAAAGTCATGAAGTAAAGATAGTTCCCAAAAAAAGGTGTCTACATAGGACCACATACATCACTACGTACAAGTTGCAATTTTTGAGTAGCCCGAATTGAACCATCTTTTGGAAAGGAAGAACGTTGCATTTTGACCAAGATATAGCCTTCACATACATGTTTACTAGGTGCCTCAAGTTTGGCCAAAGAGGACACCATTTCAAATTTCTACAGGTGTAGCAAACTAGAAAAATTCGGATGACCAAAGCATGCATGCCAAAGCTTTGCATCTAACATAGCCTGAGAATCATTTACTACACATGCCAAATCAATTAAAAATATTTCATAGTCTATGAGCTTATATAGCCCATGACATAAAATGCCAGAAGCAATAATGATATCGCCATTTAATAGATCATGAACTATACATCTATCATCAACAGAATTCACAATCAACCCAATCTTGGCTAATGCAGAAATAGAGAAAAGTTTTTTCTTGACCCCTAGCATAAACAAAGCATCTTACAAAGTGAAAGGACTACCATTAGGAGTAGTCAAAAGGATCCTACCAATTCCCATAATAGGATAGGAGGAGTTGTTAGCACATGTAATAGTATTCCATGTAGGGGCAGGCTCTAGTGAAGGGAAGAAACTACACTATGAGGTGAAATGTTTGGTCGTCCCAAACATCTCAGTCTACTGTAAACATGAACTTCTCATGAGAAGATGGGTCAAAACTTTAAATAGTAGTAAACACCCATTCTTCTTTCTACACAAGATTAGCAGACTCTGTTTTCGATGTACAGGCCTCTCAAACAACCATTCCGGCCTCTTTCTTCTTTGCCTCTTTAGCAGCCAGTTTTGGAAAGTTCTTAATGACATGATCATTTGCTTTACAGTATTTGCAAAACAATTTTTGCTTTTTTGGTTTCTTCTCATCTTTGTGTTCCTTCTTCCAATGTGCAACATTTGCAAATTTCTACTTACTAGTAGAAGAGCTCCATTATCTTTGTTGTTTTGACTAGCCAGGAAAGCTTGATATGCAACACGCATAATAGAACTCTTCTGCCTAGACTGGTATTCTTGCAACAAAACAAAAGCCATCGCCTCAAATGACAAGGCAATTGTATTGTCTTTCATCATCAAACGAGGAGTAGAAGCAGAACTTTGATATGAGTCACGAAGACCATTCAGAATGGTCTGCAGAAGTTAGCTATCTGGTATAAATTTATCAGCAAAAATCAACTCTTCTTTCAAATCCTTGATTTTTGTGAGAAAACTATCCATAGAATCACCTTCATTCATGTGCTCACTCTCCAATGTTTTTCAGAGGTAAGCAACACGAGCCTCATTCCTAGCCTGGTACAATGTGCTAAATGTATCCCAAGCATCCTTAGTTGTTGTACAAGAGTGAATGTGAGGAATAATGGCATGCTTGACAGACTTGGGATTCATGACTGTTGGTGTAAATATCAACCTACACATTTGGCTAGAGTTTATGTACAATTGAAGCTCCATGGAAACCATTGCTAGGAAGACTTTATCTTTTACCACTTGTAAAAGTCTTTTTTTTACTGAAAAGAATATTTGTAACCACCACCAAAATCATGGATTTTTTAGTTGGAAAAGTCATGAATCCACTTGAGAGAATATCTCCTAAATTGGAGGGCCACTTTTAGTGAGAGCCAATGGAGGATTCAAATCCAAATTCAAATATCCTATCTATAAAAGATGTTAGAAACTCTCGCGCGATAGAAGTCGCCATTCCCAAGCTCTCCTTGACCACATTGTAAGAGACTGAGGCTTACATCATAGCCTATACTACTCATCATCATTAGGCTTGATTGTCATGCCTATTATCTTCTACAACATTGTGTTCTAATACAATAGATCAATACTTCTCATCTATGGTCTCTCTATCATAGTCAAAGCACTAAACATAACAAGCAACAGATGTGTGAACAAAAATAGAAGGTTTTCATTGATCCTTCAAGTTGGAAGTAGTATGTTCTCGTTCAATCATTTCTCACATCATTTCCAAAGTACATAGGCACTTGTTTAGTGTCATTGGAAAGCTAAGATGGCCTACAGCTCAACTATGAAGCAAGAAGGGGCTAGTACAAAGCAGGATTGGCACTACCTACTCATTTTTTGGAGTGTCCATCCATCTTTCCAACAGTGGTATCAAAGCTTAGCTAAGGTAAAATGAGAGATGGTTTTCCTACTTTAATTGATAAATTGGATAGGAACAACTATTAAGCATGGTCCTTGAGGATGAAGAAATACTTGGAAGGAAGGAGGCTCTATGGATACATCTCACGAGATGAGGAGATGCCCATATTCAGAAGCAAAGGACAACCTAGAAGAGAGGAGCATGAAAGACTCAACACATGGTGTGCCAAGGATTCATTAGCAAGGTCTTACTTACTTAACTAAATTTCTTATTTTCTTCTTCCACACATTAGGAACTATAAGACATCCCAAGAGACTTGGGAAACATTGTCTTCATATTTTTGTTCCAACACAATGGCTAGGAAGAACCAATTGTGGATTGAGTTTACAACTCAAAGAAAGCAACCCACGCAAGGCATCTTAGAGTATGTGACTAAAGTCAAAGATGTAGCTGATCAATTGGCAAGTATAGGAGAAGAAATGAAAGAGGAGTAGATTGTGAGACAAGTAATCAATGGGATTAAAGCAGATGAAAAATGGGAGAACTTCACAACGGCCATGGACTTGTATATGGACATGCAGATTCCAGATCTTACCACACTCATGGGGCAACTCTTTACCCATGAGGCCAAACTCAAAAATAATGCAGATTCATCAAGAGGTAATAGCTCTTCTGCCCTATACACTGATAAAAGTAAGTCCAAAGAGAAAGGGAAGAACAAGAAGATTGAGGATGAAGGAGCTACCTCCCAAGCCAACTATGCAAGGAGAGGTAGAACCTCTAGAGGAAGGGGCAGAGGAGGTAAGCAAGGTAGGGGGAGACCTTATAACTCCTCACCGTGTAATATTTTTGGATTGTCAAATCATACTACTGATGAGTGTTACAGGAGCTTCAAGAATCAGAGAGGTAGAGGATAGCAAAGAGGTGGATATACACAATCAAGAGGAATATTCAATCATCATCAAGGATACAATAACAACTACAATAGGAAATACGAAGAAGGCTACAAATCAATGAAATATTACAAAAACTGCACAAAGGAGCAAGAGGATTCTCTTCTGATTATGAATATGACTTCAAAACTAGGTATAAATGATGACCATATATTCTACATTGATTCAGGATGCTGAAACCATGTGGAAGGCAATGTAGCTCTTCTCTCTGATCTTGAGGAACCAAAGGATAAGCAATAGGTACAAATAGGTGATGACACCAAGCACTCAGTGATTAAAGTAGGAAATGTTAAGATCTCTGATGGAAATAAGAGTCTGTTGAGCAGGGTTCTATATGTACCTACAATTACCAAGAATTTGATGAGTGTTGGACATATTGTGGAAAAGGGTTTGCAGTTCAGGTTCAACCAATATGGAGCATTTGTGGAGGATCCCCAACATGGATTCAAAAGAATTGCCAAAGGAGAAAAGACAGGTAGATTATTCACTTTTGAACTTGAGGATACAAGGAATATTGGACTTTATAGCTACAAAGATCAAACACTATCAGAGCTTGAAATTTGGCATAAAAGATTAGGGCATTTGGTGAAAGAACCTTAAAACAAATATGTACAGATCAATGTGTGCTTGGGACCTAATGTATCCAAGCAACAAACAGCGATACGTAACAAACGAGAACTATGTCATAAAAAGAGAACACTCTCTTCAAAAATCAAGCAAATGGAAGCTTATGTTTGAGATTCCTTTATAGCAGTATACATATATTACAAAATGAAGTGAAAACATGTGATTTTTTTACATTTTTTGTCATTTTCTCATAAAAAAAGAGCTCAAAATGTAGTCAAAATTTCACTATATAAGGCATTGACATGTCCAAAATCTATATGATAAGACATTGACATGTCCAAAATCTATATGATAAGACATTGACATGTCTAGAATTTATATAAAGAATGTAAAACTAAATAATTCTTATACAAAAATAACATTTTAGACATATTTTTAATGGGTGGATATCTGATTGTTATTCAAAATTGCTGCAAAACATGGTTTTATTAACCAAACTACTTCGAGGCATTTACATAAGCACTAAAAATGTTAGAGAGCTTCAATGCAACTCACAACTATGTCGATCTATGTCTACACCCTCATCATCTGATGCACTTGATTCAGTCTCATACTGTTGAGAGCTCTCTTCTTCTTCTTCTATATCAACAAGAGCTCTATCTTCATCCACGTACATACCAAATTCTGCAGGATCATGCACAAATCTTCTTGTTTGCCTATGATTTCCTGTACCACATATATCTGGAAGGTTTTGTTTTATCATATTGATGGTTGCTTTCCTCAAGTGACCTGTTTTTGTCAAGGAAAAATCATAAACAAGAATATCTACATCATCCATTTTAAGAGTGGATGTGCTTCGAATATTCTTTTTCTTTTTTGAACCTGTTCGTTTAGTATCACACACCATTTCTAAGTTATATTTACCTGTGAATGCATTACTACTTTTAGTGTAATACCAATGCACCATCAAAGCCTCTACTCTTCTCTGATCAATATCTTTAGTTATCTCTAAAACCTTTGCAATAAAAAATGGTCTAGTAGCCTCATCACCATCATCAAGTACTGCAATAAGTGTTCCAACATTTATCTCTATTAAATTTCCTTGCCATCTTGCTTCTACCTGTTTTGTCATCCTTGGGCCTACATAAATATTTCTTTCTAACATGCTTGGGCCACAATCACGGATCTTTGTGTACAAAAATCCCATGTGAATGGAACATCAACTGGCCAATGACCTGCAATTTTATACTGTATAATCTCTTCTTGATGTTTGAAAAAGTCCTCCCACCAAGATACATCTTGATCTCCAGCATATTTTTTTGCACACTCAATATGTCTCTTCTTTTCAATGAGTGCATGCATCCAACTTTTACTTTGATCAACCACATTTCCACATCTTTCTGTATTGTTTTTATCTTCATATGGTGATTGTTCTGCACCATACACTGTAGACAAATTAGGCACCAACAATAAGAATCTGCATCCCTCTTTAGGCTCCCACCCAGGAGAAGATGAATACTGCTTTGCAAATAAAAGGGTTATTTCATCAACCCTCCTAATCAAGAATACATGGTTGAAACTAATATTGTGCAATGGAGCCAAAACCTTAGCACTGTTATCAAGGCCCATTGAGCAAAAGTGCTTAAAGTTATAAATGTGTGTGAGGTGTTGAACTTCTGGTTTTGGAGTATATGCTTCTGAAATCAGCTCAGATAAAATCGGAAGAGTAAAAGAATTGTTATGTGCCAACTTCTTAGAGAAAGTACTGAACATTTGATCAATGTGATCATGAGTGTGGCCAACCAGAAGGAAATTTACCTTAACCTTCTAAAATACCTGTTTTTCAACAAGCATGCTTAAATATCCAAAGACTGTAGAATTTTTATTCTCTCTTGCAGTATTATCAAGTTGCAAATATAGAGTTGGTGGCAAAAGACCCTTCCATGATTGCAAAACACGATGAATGATAGTAACTGTAAGGTTTGGATCATTATGCACATTCGGATATGTGAAGAAAACCTTGGACATTACAGTTCCATTGTATACCAAAGCACCAACCAAATGCATTTGCACAAGGAATTCATCTCCAATGTCCTTAGGGATGCGATAAAAATGTGGCAAACAAGTTTTTTTTTATCCATACCATCGATCAACAAACACATATAACGCTCTAGATTTTTGAGTGCTTTACTTCGATGATGAATTGCTATATTTCTCTCTAAAGCTTGACTCTCATGATGATTGTTAAGAAGGTTTTTAAAACTATTCTTTTCCTGTGGTGTTGTAGCCCCCTTTGCCATGTTTTTCAAAGTGGCGCAAACTGAACATTCACCCATTCTAACTTTACGAGGAATAGACACATTGTTAAACTCTTCCTTCCATAATCGAGTAAAGTGACGATACAACACATACTTCTCGTTTCTATTTTCCATGTCTTCTCTATATATTTGAAATACCTCTCGACAAGTAAAGTTATCTGACAAGTGCAACCTTCCAGTTGTAGGCATAACCTCACAATGCAAGCTAAAATAGTTCATCATCCAATTCATTGCATGAGGTCCAACAGATCCTTTGGTCCCAACATGGAACGTATCCAAAATGAGATCCCCATTCAAAAGCTCCTGTTGAACCCTATGTATTCTAAAATTTCCCACACCCATTGCAATTTTAAATGCAGCCCTACAACATCGCATCCCTTGACTAAAGAAATATTCAAAAGCAACACGTGTTACTAACATGTTATCCTCAATCATTTGCATGCGAGAAACAAGGTATATATCCTGCCTTTCACTATCTAAAGGGAGGAATTTTTCTCTTAGGTGCTTTACTTTCTTCATTCCTAAATTGTACAAACATTTAAAACCACAACAATGCTTCACAATATCCAATGCAATCTGTCTATCTGAAGTAAGAAATTTAAATCCTTTTTGACTTACTTCACGAGGCCTTCTTTTAAATCGTAGATTGAGCTTGCTTTGCTTTTTCGTTGCTCCACATGCACTTTAGTCAGAAGGGAGATCAATGGTTGGATCAGATGGGAGATCAAGAGGTGCATTTGGTTGACCATCATTGCACTGTGAATTGGATAGCTTAAATGACTCAACAGAAAACATATCTGAATCATCAGCACGTTCTAAACCATAGGGATCATCACTTCTGTGGAAAGGGTCAACTGAGAACAATGAATCCGAAACTGTATCAATATGAGCAGAGGAAGTTGATGCCCAAGCATCCACAGAAAAGATTGAGCTCATCTTCACTGAGTTCACAAAAGACTGAAGATGAATGACCTTTTTAAATAAGTAGAAATCCGAGATCAAGTGAAGATGTCACATCAAATGTCAGATATGAAATCAAAAGTTCATTAAAGTACATTAAATTACAGGAAACATCAAATTACTTAATTACTCAAATATACACTAATAAGGGAACCAAAGATTTGATTCACTTTTGAAAGATGAGATACACAGTTGATTTCTAACTAGATATGGGTCATTGAGTCTTAGCATTATGAGTGAATCAAAATATATCCAAGTTGAGTTCCAACTGGATTAGATATTAAAATTGTTTGGAGTAGTGCCATTGAAGACTATACAAGAAGAAATTTTACCTTTGGTTAAGATTTCAAGGATTACGTTTTATTGTGGTCTTGGCTAGATCTCAAAGAGGTAGATGAAAGTATATTAAAAAAGAATTATGTGTAAAAGAGGTACACGGAAATGTATATGTAAGAAGTATATGGAAAAGTATATGTAAGAATTATATGTAAGAATTAAGTATATGCTTGCTACAAAAGATTTTCAAATGAATTTTGAATCTATGATTTTTCTGACTGTTGGATGCAAAGACAATGAGTGACGTTTGAAATTACCAAGCTATTTTGTTGAAATTACCAACCTATTTTGTTGAAATTGCCCCAAAGTTCTTCACTTGAACAATTATTCATACATTGATTTTCCATTTCAACAATGTGTTACAAGATAAATGTGAATATGAACTGAAGTGAGAAGGATAACACTATAAAGATGTCATTAATCTCCCATATTCAACACAACTTAGACTTGATTTTTTCCCAAGCAAGAGATTCTAAGAAACAATTTATACATGAGATTAGACATCCTCATGTACATACCATACTCTTGCCATTGAAGTGTAAATTCCATGCAAATGTATATAAATAGTCGCAAGGTTCTATAAATATTTCATTAAAGTCGAGGTGAAACAACCTATTTGTGTGAGTGGTATTTCCTGGTTAGATAAGTTGACAAATATAGTTAGCAACCGTACTCATTCAGTTAGATCCAGTTAGTCTCTGGTTCAAGTTACCCAATTGCCTATAAATAGCAGAGGAGGAGATCATTCTCATTTTCAAAATCCACGAGCAAGAGAGAGCAACAGAGCATAGACAGCCATGGAGCACAGAGCTCAGCATACCAGCAAGGCAACTCTCATGGAGAAGAAGAATGTTGGCAAGAGTACCAAGAGTTAGACAAAATCATACCACAAAAAAACATTCCTAAAAGATTCCTTTTGTACGTTTGAGTAAATAGTATGCTTTCTAGGTTTTTATTTTTCTTAGCTCCTAAAATATAGATCCAATAAGGGTACAACTTGATGCCAGGCATCGACCTAATGGTGTAAGTCGATGCCACGCATCGACTTTTAGGTGCAAGTCGATGCCAGGCATCGACTTTGTGTGCAAGTCGATGCCAGGCATCAACTTGACGGTGTAAGTTGATGCCAGGCATCAACTTTAGGGTGTAAGTCAAAGGCTGGCATCCACTTGCACCCTCAAGTGAATGCGGGCATCGACTTGTACCCTCAAGTCAATGCCAAGCATCGACTTGCACCCCCAAGACAATGCCTGGCCTGGACCTGGAAGGTCGATGCCTGGCATTGAATGTGGCCTGAAAGTCGATGCTAGGCATCAACTTTAGGGTGTAAAGTCGATGCCAGGCATCGACTTTTAGGTGCAAGTTGATTCGAGGCATGACTTTTAGGTGCAAGTCGATGCCAGGCATCAACTTTGTGCACATGTCGATGCCAGGCATCGACTTGAGGGTGCAAGTCGATGCCAGGCATCGACTTGCACCCTCAAGTTGATGTCTGGCATCGACTTGCACCTAAAAGTGGATGCCTGTCATCGACTTGGACCCTTGAAAAACACAATAACATATGAGCTGATATTTCCAAGCCCCTTCAGGGATGCTGAGTCCAAGAGTGAGAGGCCCTTCAAGAAGCTAAGAGTGACCATGAGCTCTACTGATCAGCAACGTGACAAAGCCATTGGTCACCAAGCAAAACCAAAGAAAATTCATGCATCCTTATCCTCTGAGAAGGCTAGCAATCCGATTGGAATATCCTCTGGTGGACAGAGTAGCATCAAAATTCCTGACGATGATACAACTAGGAAGGATAGGTCGAGGAACGCAGAGGTCTTAAGGACAGATCGTCCACTACGAGACATGACAAACCTGGAGTGGTGCCTTCAGTATGTTGAAGAAAAGAATGCAGTCCTTCTTGTGTTCGCAGGGGCGTATGGGAGAGGAAAGATCACGACAACACAGAGTTTTCAGTATGTCCTTGTGTACAAACTGGATTATGAAGATGAGGATTCTGACAACCTCCTTGTCCTGGTAGAGACATCGAAAGGTTTAAGAAATGTTATATGCAAGTTGGATTTCTTGTGCCCAAAGTGTTGTGTTTGAGATGGGCTTGCAGAGATATGCAGGGACTCAGTGAATCTTATCAAGGACTTGATGCCATGGATCCAGGGCAATATCATGCCAACACAACAGAAGATGACAACCCCTGTAAAGGCAAGGGGTAAGCAGTGTGCAGAAGAAGCTCTAGAGGAAAAAGAAAAGAATTGCAGATGAGGAGTCTTCTGACTCAAGCTCTAGCTCTGAGGATACAATAGTTGCACCCGGTGGAGAGCTTGCCTCGGGTGTTCTTGGTACTGAGCAGAACAAGATGAGGGATGACATAGCTAGAAGAAAAGTTGTGAAGAAGGGGCAGTTGTTCCACCTGCCAATCAATATCATCCATAGGCCACCAATAGATCCAATCACAGGGAGGAGGCCCCTTGAGATCAGGGAGCCACACAATTTGCATGTGCAGAATCTTAAAAAGAAAATGAAAATAAATCCTCATGCTACTGTTGTGCCATTCCTTGTCATGGTGGATCCGAATGAGTGCAGCTCTATGGAGGATTTCAATGAGGTTTTGTTTGAGGATTATACATTTTATGTGATTGGAGGTTCACACTCTGCAGAGGCCCGCAGACAGCTAGTGAAGGAGCACCCTACCACATTCTTCTTTAGGTATGCAGAGTGCAAGATATATGTTGGTCTTACAACTGAGGAAGCCAAGCTTCTTGCTTGGGATCACAACAATGACAATGACTACAGGCAAAAAATGTCCTCCATAGAGAGAATTCGGTTCTTCCACCATGAATATGAACATTGTCTCGTGAAGGAAGCTGGAAGAATACATCCCAATCTACGAAAGCAATGCCTTATTGAGGTTGGAATTGCACTAGATGAGAATAGAAAGTCTGATGCTTTGAGGAAATATGATCCATGGTTTCAACTGGCTTTCAAAACAGGTGAGATCTGGGATCTGCAGGATAAAATTTTCACAATGTGGGAGAACAAGGAGGTCAAGGGCCAGAAGCAACGGAAGTCGAGGCGAGACCCACAAGTTGATCTGAAGGGAAAGGGAAGGAAAGTTGACCTCTCAATTGAAGAGGCTCCTGAGGACATGAAGCTGACACCATGGAGGGCCCTTCAAGGAATAAAGGATGATACATTGATTATATCAACTTTGTCAAGGGTCATCTCCAAGGAGTTAAGCCTGGAGGAGATGGTGACTGAGCTCAATAAGTATGTATGTTATTCTCAGATCCTTTTTCCCTCCTCCCATGTTTCGGGTCTAACCTAGTCTCTTTTTCATTTCTGTGAGGTCCAAGCAGACTATCCAACCACATCATCCTACAAAGCTTTATCAGAATATTTTATCTTGTTTCGTGATTGGGTAGGTTCTCTTTCAGAGTTCATGCCTGGTTTGCTATTAGTATAGATGCCTTTATTCACCTAACCAATTTGATGCCAGGCTTTTAGTAGGAATTCGATGCCTCGCATCGACTTACTGCTAAATTCAATGCCTTGCATCGACCTGCTGCCAAAAGTCGATGCCTTGCATCGACCTCCTGGCATAAGTCGATGCCTGGCATCCACTTGGGGGCATAAGTCGATGCCTCGCATCGACCTCATGGCATAAGTCGATGCCAGGCATCGACTTATGTCCCAAAGTCGATGCCAAGCATCGACTTTCAGTCCCAAAGTCGATGCCTGGCATCTGGCCACACATGAAATCGATGCCATGCATCGATTCCTTATGTTTCGTTTAATGTCTTGAAGAGCTCATTTAATTCTCTTTCCACTTTATTCTGTAGAAACCAAAGAAAAGTAAGTCTGCAGAGCTACTACATGATTGCCCCCCTTGCATTCCTGGCTCACATTCAAAGAGCAAGGCATGAGATATCTAGACTGAAAGACAAGGAGATTGATTTTGATGATGAACCTGATCTGAAATGTTTCTCCAGTCCCCTAGACCCCCTTAGGCCTGTATATTACAATGTATTCTGTAGTGATGTAAATAACATTTGTTCTCTTGTGCCTAGAAAGCATTTCTCCCTTCTCATAGTAGACATACCCTATGGATTTAGGATGTTGGGATCAGTTAATGATGATGAACCCTTCAAACACCCTTAGATTCAGAAGATGGTCACTGATTTTTGCAGAGTTGACTATGTCTCCTCTTTGGAGGATAGTAATTTTCCATAGTAGAGACCAGTCTTTCTTTGTTTCAACTGCTCTGAAGGCAAGATGTCATGCTCTCGAGTGCCTCACGTGGTAAGTAATCTTCTTTCTATCTCCATGGCTTTAATGATGAGCCTCTCTGTCACTTATAGTTCTTGTTGGCACGGTGAAGACAAACGTCAATCACACTCCTTTGCGTAGGTTTGTGAGCTCCACTGAATGCATTACAGTTGGCTATTATGATGAAGTAAGCAAAAGGAGAGTCAGGGAGCATTGCAATGAGAATGGGATCTCAAATGTGCTCATGTTCCCAGCCGTTACCAAGAAACTTCGTCATGTAGCTGGGGACATGACATTGGTTAACCCCTATCAGAAGCCACAAAAGATCATAATGAGATTGCTTCAACTATTCTCCAATGATGATGACTGGGTCCTAGACCTTTTTTCGGGCACAGGTAATTTCAATTTAACAATTTTCATTAGTCATGGTTGATTGGCCACCTCTAAGTGGTTTTCTGCTGTTTCAGGAACGACTCTGGCTTGCTCCTTAAAAATGTTCAAGCACTGCATAGCTGTGGAGAAGGATGATGCTGAAGTGAGCTTCATTAGAATGAGAATCAATGGGCTGAATGAATGCCCAGATGAAGACCAAGAGGTTGGAAGGAAGCACATTGCAGACACGGAGAGATTCCAACCGGCTTCAAGGGAGCCTGTTCCCCCGCTTGCAGATGAACCGGGGGACATGGCTGACCTTGAAGAGCCAATCTTGGAGCAAGAGAGGCAGGATATGTGTTCTAAGGTTCCAGAGGATCCAGTTATGCTTGAGCTTGAGGAAAGCTATGATCAACTTCTATTGTAGATTCATATTACTCTTGTAAAACACATGAAATGTAAAACATCATTTTAATAGAAATATAATGTCGAGTTCTGCTTCCACTTTGTGTTCAGCTTGATTTATCTTGAGCATTTCTCTGATGAATGTGTGAATGTTTCTTAGTATAATTTTGTTGATTATAATCTTCTCTTGGGAATGCTTTTGTGAAATTTATTTCATATTCTGTGAATATGGCCCAACATTCAATGACGATCTTAACTATACAAAGGGGATGATCTTAATTGCCTTGTTAAAATGTTCCGATTTTTGGAACACATGTACTCTGATTTTCGAGTAGCTTTTAATCAGCTATAATATGTGCTTGTTGAGGTTATAGATGTAATGAAGGAGCTTCCCAAACTCTTACTTGTACCTTCAACTCTAATCTCTTGTCAAAGATCATGATGTGGGATTTTTGATCATGCTGAACAACTAGTTTTCATGGCACCAAGTATTTTATTATATCTATCTTGACTACTTGGGATATGAGATCAAGCTTCTAGTGACAATATTTACAAGCAAGAACAAGTGATGCTTTCTAGATATTGTAAAATGCCCACTTTATTGCTTGATATCATGGTCTTTAGGTAAAAAGGAATAGAGAACATGTCTTTGTTCTCCTTTGTTGTGACTAAGTGTTAACACATGATCTATAAATGTGGTGCTTGTCAGTTTGGAAAATCTCACAGGTTACCCTTCTCAAGGAGGGCTACATGCATGAGGACTACGTAGAGCTTGTCCATACAAATGTATAGGGACCACGTAAGGATCCCTCAATTACTCGATCAAGGTATTATGTATCTTTCATTGATGATTTCAGTGGGTGGACTGTCTTATATTTTATGAAACACAAAGATGAAGTATTCAGTTGCTTTAAAAAGTATCTTGCACTTGTTGAGAACCAAACAAGAAGAAGTGATCTAAAGAGACTAAGGTCAGATGGAGGAGGAGAGTACTTCTGAAATGAGTTTGATGCATTCTTGCAAGACAGAGGAATCAAGAGAGAAATTACAACAAGGTATACCCTTGAGCTAAATGGGGTGGTAGAGAGGAGAAATAGATTAATTGTTGAAATATCTAGGTCAATGCTAAATGAAAAAAATTACCTAATTACTTGTGGGTAGAGAGTGTATCTATTGCTACTTATTTTGTTAAGAGGTTGGCATCCAAATCTCTTGATGGGATGACCCCGTATGAAGCATGGCATGGTAGAAGACCTGCACTTGATCATTGAAGGATCTTTGGATGTGTTGCTTATGTGCATATCCCTTCTCAAATAAGAGGTAAGCTAGACCCTAAGGCAGAGAAGTGCATCTTCATAGAATATGACTTAAATAAAAAAGGATACAGGTTCTACAATCCTTCCAACAAAGGATTCATGGTGCGTAGAGATGTTGTCTTTGATGAGAATGAATCTTGGTTTGAAAGTGAATGCAGGAAAGTAAAGCTACCTTATGACTTGGAAGAGGAGTTTCCAAGTCTCACCAAGGAGGAGCCTAATCAGATTGAAGACATCAACTCACATGATGAGGACATCATCAACGTAAAAGAATTCAAGGCATTGACGTCCAAAGGCAAAGTCAAAATGAAGAAGTGGGAAGATATACCTAAATCATCCAACCAAGCAATCGGGAGATCACAAAGGGAGAGCAAAATCAGCCATCATCATATGAACGTGCAAAGACCAAGGCAGAATGGAAGGAAGCTATGGATGAGGAAATTGAAGCACTCAAGGAGAGTGCTACTTGTGAGCTAGTATCAAAGCAGGAGTCTATGAAGGTAATTGGTTCTAGATGGATCCACAAGATCAAAAGGAATTCTGATGGATCAATAAGCAGGTACAAAGCTAGTCTTGTGGCTAAGGGTTTTGCACAAACCCAATGAGTTGATTATGAAAAAACATTCTCACCTATGGAAAAAATGCCAACCGTCCAGGTATTAGTAAGTGTGGTTGCATCAAGAAATTGGAACATGTATCAATTGGATGTAAAAAAAGCATTTCTAAATGGGTGGATGTCAGAGGAGGTGTACATGTCTCAACCTCCTGGCTATGAGGATCCAAACAAGGTAAACATATGTGTGTAAATTGAACAAAGCTCTTTATGGATTGAAGCAGGCACCTAGGGCATGGAACCATAGGTTGACTACATACCTTTAGGATCAAGGAATCATCATGAGTAAATCAAATACTTCTCTATTTGTTAAGAGGAGAAATTCAGAGGTAATATACCTATGTGTATATGTTGATGATATCATACTCACAGGTAATGATGCTAATGGCATCAAGCAGATCAAGAATCAGATGATGCAGGAGTTCAAAATTAGTGACCTTGGATCACTAAAATATTTCCTTGGACTTGAGTTAGTCTATACAAACTCTAGAATTTACATTACTTAGAGAAAGTATTTATAGGACATGTTGAAGAAGTTTCATTTGCAAGATGCCAAAGTTACAAGTACTTCAATGTAGGTAAACCAAAAGTTAAGTGCTCATGAAGGTGATGTGCTTGAGAATATTGTAGGTTACCAAAGCAGAGTGGGAAGCTTGAACTATGCTACATTGACAAGAATTGATAACGCTTATGGAGTAAGTGTTTTAAGTCAATTTATGCACAAACCTAGGGCATCTCAATTTGGAAGCTACCAAGAGGATTTTGAAGTATCCTAAGGCCACTCAAAATCAAGGATTGTATTTTCCTTATACCTCACACTTGGACATCAAGATATATTCACATGCAGATTGGGTAGGTTGCAAAAATGATAGAAGGAGTACCTCAAGATACCTATCATTTGTAGGTGATAAACCTATATCATGGTCTTCAAAGAGGCAACCTACTGTTGCTTTATCTTCTTTAGAGGTAGAGTATAGAGGATTGGCCAATGCAACTCAAGAGGCCATATGGATCAAATTGTTATATTCAGATTTGGGTTTGCATACTACATCTCCTATGATTTTTGGAGATAATACAAGCTCATTACATCTTGCAGCAAATCCTATTTATCATGCTAGGACCAAGCATCTAGAGGTCCATTATCATTACGTGAGAGAGAAAACAAACTGATGGGAATCCACAAAGGTGTACAAACATGCCAACAATCAAATAAGGTATGAAGACAACAACCAAGGCATACACATATAAAATCAACTACTATGACTTTGGTCACCAAAAACAAAAAAATAAAGCCTACATATATGACTCAAAAGAATTTATGGACATCATCCAAGGTGTACACATTGAAGTTACCAAGTAGAAAATGTGTGACATAACAAACCAAAGATTACATATACGAGGCTAAATAATTTATTGATATCCACCAAAATTTTCACGTCTTTGGATGCAACCAAGAATCTTTTGTTGTGTGGGCATCAACAAAATTCTACAGACACAATCATGAATAGTTTGTGGACACATAACAAAGCATGTACAATTATGGACGAGATCTAGTTTCTTCACATCACGAACAAAAACAAGACATCAAACAAGGTTTACACATAAGGGGAATACCAATCTCTAAAAAACAACCAAGTTTTTCAAATCTATGTACACCAAACAAAGTAGATATATGTGTGGCCACTAACCAATATATCCACGTACAAATATTAACATCCTATTGGAATAATGCCAAATTACAAACATTTAACTTGATGTCCAAGAATATAAACTAGTTCCTACCAAGAAACAAGAGCCACGTACATATAGAATCAAAAGAATATATAGTTCTAACATATTTAGTAAAAATATTTTTTTAATAGTTGTTATATGCATAAACACACAATCCCTTGCACACATCAAGACATACAAAAAAAAATACTCAAAAGTCTTTGATATCATCTTTGATATTGTTAAATGATGAGGATCATTTAAAAACATTTCATTATTTCCATCATGGATGCCATCTTCTTTTGGTCAAATGAAATTGTATGCCAATTTTTTTCATTCTTATCAGAATCACCATTGCGGATCACGTATTATTTGACAAGATTAAGAATGAAACATGGCATAAAAGCATATTTTGGTACCTTTAATACTTAGAATAGCATTTAAATAATTATTATTTTTTATCATAATTTTTTATTCCACCTTTGTTGATATGTTATTTTCATGAACATAGAAATATATGCTTTGCCGATTCAGCATGATACTCAGCACCAAATGCAATGGCTACTAGCTCAAAGTAGATGCCTTCTAGCTTTGGATAAAAATAAGCATTCAATTAGTATGAAGGTTGTCCATTGATAACCTGCCAATTCTCTACAATCTCACTCACACACAAATTATAGTGAGCCATTCTTTAAAAGGTGCGATAAATCACAGTGATCTAGAGAACACAAGTTTTGAGTCCATATCTATGACTTAGGAAGTGTTCAACCTTCTCCAGAGATCCCTAGACACCTGCTTTACACTTCCAAAGTCCATGAATAGCTTTCCATTTCCTAAAACATATCCACTTTGTTAAAATGTTTGAATTGTGTTATTTTTTCAGTTATGCTAAAAGTTGAGTTTTTAAAAATTCCCATTTTCTTATTCATTTGATAACCCATGTGAAGTTGTAAAATGTTAAAGATTATATTTTTCTCTATAAGTAAATGATGTGGGCTATCAAATCCAAGTGAGTATGCCATCAAAGCCTTAAGGGTGTCATCAAGAAAAATCAATCAATTTGGTGTAAAAGCAAGACACTTAAGTGTCCCAGGACACTCAAGTGTCCTAGTATAGAACTAGTGTTAAGGCTCCATTTTTCCTTATGAAACCATTCAAATTGGCCCCTAAACCAACAATATTTGTTGCTTGCGGACTAGACCATCCTAAATCATCCCCATGGACTAAAAAATGTGCCCTCATGCACACACAATCCATACCCACTTAGGTAATCACCCTTTGAGCTCGTCCACCTCTCCTTGCTCTGTAAGCCTCCACGTTTCCTTCTAAAAGCATCCAAATAGGCCCTTTCACTATCAAAAATCATCCCTTGCACCATAAAAGTCTTCACCATGGACTAAACATTGTGCCCTCTTGAACACAAAAATTGTCCCCACTTAGGTAATCACCCTCTCAACTTGTTCCACTCTCCCTCCTCCTTAAGCATCCATTTTTCCTTTCAAAACCATCCAAATCACCATCATATTTTGTCCCTTGAAGCCTATCCCATCCCAAAGCGTCCCCATGGACTTAAATGTTTTTCCTCATCCACCCCAAAGTCGTCTGCACTTAGGTAATGAACCTTCAATCTCACCCCCCCTCTTCTTGCTCCTTAAGCCTCCAGTGTGCTCTCTGAAACCATCCAAATTGGCCCGTAAACAACCAAACGTAGTCCTTTGCAGCCTAGCCCATCCTAGACTATCTTCATGGACTACAAAATTCTCCATCTTTCACACAAAATTCTTCCCCTTTTAGATAATCACCCTCCTAGATCGTCCCCCTCTCCTTGCTCCTTAAGCCTCATGATTTCCTTGTGAAACCATCCAAATTGGCCCGTAAACCATCAAAATAGTTCCCTTGCACCCTAGCCCATTCCAATTCGTTCCCATGGACTAGAAATGTTGTCCCCATTCTAATTTGCCTATGTCATGAATTGATCACTTTAAGCCACTTCAAATTTTCCTCCATAAAGTTGGATTAAAATTTGAATTGGAATCATAGCTTGGTCATGAGGCTTGCCTAGTTCTGACTAGTTGGGAGAGATGGATGGATACCTCAGGGAAGAGAGGTGGTAATGCTATAACTTGCTTTGTATGAGCCCTAATGCACTTCCGAGTTTGGCTTGCAAATGACACCAACAAAGTACCTATATACTTTGGAATTGATACTTGAAACAATTAGTCCAAAATAGACTAGTTCAAGAATAACTAGTAATGAAAAACTTGCTATTTAGTCCATACACTTGCTTTTCTTTTTACTCACAGCTCACAACATAGTAATAATTGGCAAAATTCCTTTTGGGAAAATTCAATTAGCTTAGATAGATAATGATTGCAAATGGAATCATTCAAAATGATCACCTATGCTCTAAGAAATAACTTTGGCAAATCAGATCTTACCCTCGATTTTTTAGGGAGCAACCAATAGATGAGGAGTGAGTACTTCAAAGTGATTTCTCCCTCATGCCTAAACTAAATTCCTTGAAACTTTTGTAGCAGAAGGACGACTTGAAACTCGTTCCAAGAAGACAATGATTATGTAAAATGGTTGAGTATTCATTGAGATATGACAAGAAGAATTCAACTATTCTAAGTAGTCATAGCAGAGAAGTAGACAGGGATGACCAATGAGCTATATGTATTATAGAACATAATTGTACAGGGTCATTGGCATTGTAGTGATGCTCAACACTGATGAATTCAATGAGCTATAGTTTGAGCTACTCAAGTTCTACAAATGATCAAAGAATGAGCTCTAAATGAGGCACCCCCACTGCGAGATTTTGGAAGGTCTTTTTATATGTGTTACTCCTTGGTTTGAATTTTAAATTAAAGCTTTGGCTCCAATCAAAATGTGACTCCACTGATTTAAGAGATATTTCCTCAACTTGAAGTGGTAGCTCATATTCTTCCCAACTCCATGATTTATAAGATTTTACAATATTCTCTAAAGAATTAACATTTTACAATGGTAAATGATCAAGTACTTACAAGCTATAGTTCACATGAATCATTAAGTGCTAGTCCCATAGAATGTCTTTCATGCTAAGCCAAATGTGTAGGCTTGAACATTTGCACCAATAGTTCCCACTCAAGCCAAACATCTTGGCTTGCATTGCTTCATCAATCTTATATAATATCCTATAATCCAAACATGGTTTTAAACCTGCAAAGCTTAGTACCATCAAGTTCTTTGGTTAATGAATCAACACACTCAATATTTGTACATACATATGCTAGTTGAATCTCTTTGCTCAAGATTTTCTTTCTAACATAGTGATAGTGCACTTCTATATGCTTAGTTCTTGCATGATAAATGGGGTTGGCTGCAAGATGCAAAGAACTGGTGTTATCACCAAACATCATTGGTGAATGAGTGTGAAGTCCTAAATCTGAGTAGAGTAACCTAATCCAAATAGCTTCTTGTGTAGCATTTGCTAATCCCTTGTATATACTCAGCCTCTATTGAAGATAGAGCAACAATTGGTTGCTTCTTAGAAGACCATGAGATGGGTTTATCACGTGCAAAAGATAAATAACCAGAAGTACTTCTTCTATCATCCTTACATCCTGCCCAATTTTCATTTGAGTACAACTTTATGTCCAAATCGGATGTGTATGGGAAGTAAAGACCTTGATTTTGAGTACCTTTGAGGTACTTCAAAACTCTTTTAGCAGCTTCCAAGTGAGGTTCTCTAGGTTTATGCATGAGTTGCTCATAACACTTACTCCATAACATATGTCAATCCCTGATAATGTTGCATAGTTTAGACTCCCAACTATGCTTTGATAACCTACAATGTCTTCAAGCAAATCACCTTCATGAGCACTCAATTTATGATTTACTTCCATAGGGGTTCTAGCTATTTTTGCATCCTCCAAGTGGAACTTCTTCAACATATCCTACACATATTTCCTTTGAGTGATGTAGATTCGAGAGTTAATGTATACCAAGTCAAGTCCAAGAAAGTAGTTTAGTAACCCTAGGTCACTTATCTTAAACTCATGCATCATGTGGTTTTTGATTTGTTTAATGCCATTGGCATCACTACCTGTAAGAATGATGGGATCTACATATACACATAAATATATCACTTCCGAGTTACTCCTCTTGATAAAGAGAGAAAAATCTACCTTGCTCATCGTGAATCCTTTGTCTTGAAGATAGGTTGATAGCCTATGGTTCCATTCCCTAGGTGCTTGCTTCAACCCTTAAAGGGCGTTCTTCACTTCTCCTACATCATTAAGCTTGCTTGGATCTTTATATCCAAGAGGTTGAGCCATGTTAACCTCCTCTCAAATGTACCCATTGAGAAAAGCATTTTTCATGTCTAATTGATACATATTCCAATTTTTAGATGCAGCTACACTTACCAATACTCTGATGGTTGGCATTTTACCAACTTGTGAAAACGTTTCTTCATAGTCTACTCCATGGGTTTGTGGAAAACCCTTAGCCACAAGCCTAACCTTGTACTTGTTTATGGAAATCCACCTAGAACCAACTACCTTCATTGATGCTATCTTGGGTACTAGCTCGCAAGTATCATTCTCTTGAAGTGCTTCTATTTCTTCATCCATATCCTCCTTCCATTCTACTTTGGTACTTGCTTCTCCATATGAAGAAGGTTCTTCAAGTGATTAATCCTTTGCAAGATAAATAGAATTTTTTAGTGTCTAATGAAGTATCATACCCATATCTGATTGGCTTCTTACTCTCTCTTTGTGATCTCCTTAAGGCTTGGTTGGATGACCCAGGTATGTCCTCCAACCTCTTTATCTTGACCTTGCCTTTTGATTTCCATGCTCTAAACTCTTCCAAGTTGATAGTGTCCTCATCCTCTAATTTGATGTCTTCAATTGTGTTTGGCTCCTCGTTGGTGAGGCTTGGAAATTCTTCTTCCAAGTCATATGGAAATTTGACCTTTCTACATTCACTTTCAAACCAAGAGTCATTCTCATCATACACAACAACCATAAATCTTTTTTCTGATGGGTTATAAAGCCTGTACCCCTTTTTATTTATATCATACCCTATGAAGAAGCATTTTTCTGCCTTAGGGTCTAACTTACCTCTCATTTGAGATGGAACATGCACATAAGCATTACAACGAAATATTCTGCGATGTTCAAGTGATGGTCTCCTACCATTTCATGCCTCATAGGGGTTCATCCCATCAAGGGACTTAGAAGATCACCTGTTAAGGTGGCAATTGAAAAAGCCTCTCCCCACAAGTAATTAGGAAACTTCTTTTCATTTAGCATAGATCTAGATGCTTCCACAATCAATCTATTCCTCCTCTCTACAACTCCATTTCACTCAGAAGTATATCTAGTTGTGATCTCTCTCTTTGCACCTCTCTCCTGCAAAAATGCATCAAAGGGTTCTCTCCCTTTGTAATTCTCTTGAATCCATGTTGGGGGTCCTCCACAAAAGCTCCAAATTTATTGAAACTAACCTGCAAACCCTTTTCCACTATCTCTCTAACACTCATAAATTTCTTTGTGATAGTAGGTACATAAAGAACTTTGCTCAACAGATTCCTATTCCCATCAGAAGTTTTGACATTTCCTACCTTGAAAACTGAGTGCTTGGTATCATCATCTCTCTCCACTAGGTAATTTCCCTTGGGCTCTTCAAGCTCAAAAAGGAGAGCTACATTGCCTCCTACATGGTTTGAACAATCAGAGTCAATATAGAAGAGCTGCTCATCATTCATACCTTGTTCTGAGGTCATGTTCATAATGAAAAGAGAATCCTCTTGATCCTCTGTATACTTATTCAAGTCTTTTCTTAATTTGTATCCTCCTTGATAATTGTTGTTGTAGCCATGGTTGTAACCTTGAGTATGATTGAATCTTCCTCTTGATTGTGAGTAGCCACCTCTTTGAAATCCTCTTCCTCTCTGGTTCTTGAAGTTCCTATAGCACTCATATGTTGTATGATTAGAGAGTCCACATATATTGCATGGGGAAGAGTTGAAAGGTCTCCCCCTACCTTGCCTACCTCCTGTGCCCCTTTCTCTTGAATACCTACCTTTCCCTACATAGTTAGCTTTAGAAGTAGCACCTTCATCTTAAAACTTTTTGCTCTTTTCTTTATCCTTCGACTTTCCTTTATCTGTATAGAGGGCACAAGAATTGTTACCTCTTGATGGCTCACAATTTTCGTTGATCTTGGCCTCATGGGTGAAGAGTTGCCCCATGAGAGTGGTTATATCAAGGATTTTGCATATTGATATAAAGATCCATTGTAGTTATGAAGGATTCCCATTTATCATATGCCTTAATGCCATTGATTATTTGTCTCACTATTTGCTCCTCTTCAATCTCCTCTCCTATGCATGCCAACTGATTAGCCACATCCTTCACCTTGGTCACATACTCTGAAACATTCAGCTTAGGTTGCTTCTTTTGAGTAGTAAACTCCATGCACAATTGATTTTTCCTAGCTCTTGTATTGAAAGAAACGTATGAAGATAGAGTATCCCAAGTCTCTTTGGAAGTTTTGCAATTCCTAATATGAAGAATAAGGAATTCAGAGATAGATTTAAGTAGATATGACCTAACTAAAGAATCTTTGGCACACCATAAGTTGAGTCTTTCTTGCTCCTTGCTTGTAGGTTGATCTTTGCTTCTAAGTGTGGGCATCTCCTCATCTCCTGATATGTATCCACAGAGACTTATTCCTTGTAGATAGGTCTTCATCCTCAAAGACCATGTTGGATAATTATTCGTGTCCAATTTTTCAATGAAAGAAGGGAAACCATCTCCCATTTTACCTCCACTTGCTATGACACCACTATTGGGAGAGATGGATCAATACCTTAAGGAAGTGAGGTGGTACTACTAGAACCTACTTTGTACCACACCTAATGCACTTCAAAGTTACAAAGTAGGCCCTTTTAGCTTGCAAATGACACCAAGAAAGGACCTATGTACTTTGGAATTGATACTCAAAACAATTAGTCCTAAACAAGCTAGTTCAATAATTAGTGTTGAAAAACTTGCTATTTTAGTCCATACAACTGCTGTTCTTTTTACTCAGAGCTCGTAGCACAATAATAATTGGCAAAATTCTTTTTGGGGAAATTCAATTATCTTAGATAGCTCATGATTGCAAGTGGTATCATTTTAAATGAACAAGTATGCTTTTAGAAATAACTTTAGTAAATTAGATCTTACCCCCGATTTTTAGGGAACAACTAGTAGATGACCAGTGAGCACTTAGAAGGCAAACTCTCCTGGATGCCTAAACCAAATGTCTTGAGATTTTTGTACAGCATAAAGTGGAGTTCAAATTGGTTCCAACAAGCCAAAGATTATGTAAAATTGTGGAGTATTCACTCTGATATGACTAGAAGAAGTTGACTGTTCTGAGTACTCATAGTAGAGAAGTAGAGAGAGATGAACAATGAGCTATATGCATTAAAGAACATAATTATATAGAGTCATTGGCATTGTAATGATGCTCAATACCGATGGATTGAGTGAGCTATAGTATGGGCTACTCAAGTTCTACAAATGATCATAGAATGAGCTCTGAATGAGGCACCCCTGCCACAAGATTTTACAAGGTCTTTTTATATGTGTTACTCCTAAGTTTGAATTTTGAATTAAAGATTTGGATCCAATCAAAAAGTGGCTCGATTGATTTAGGAGATATTCCCTCAACTCTAATTTGTAGCTAATATTCTTCCTAACTCCACAAGTTATAAGCTTTTACAAGGTTCTCTAGAGAATTAATGTTTTAAAATTGGAAATGATCAAGTAGTTACAAGCTATAGTTCACATGAATCATCAAGTGCTAGTCCCACAGAATGTCGTCCATGCTAAGCCAAATGTGTAGGCTTGAACATTTGCACCAACATGACTATGGGTATTGCTCAAGCATGCTCAAGGCTAATAGTTCAATGGAAATAAAAATATGTCGCACATACCAACTATCATAGAAGATTTCATTGGGTGACCTAAAATCAGTTAGCTTATAATACCAAAATTAGCCCACTCTTCGACCACTCTTATCCCCTTTAGCACATGTGCAAAGTAAAGGCATAGTAAATGCTTGGTTTTAGAAAGGCCACTCTCTTGGTCTTGACTTCTATATAAGAAGTGGTCTAACACTCATTTTGGGGATTCATGAGGATATGCAATTGAGAACTTGACTCTATCATCTTGTTATTTTAGTCATCTTGCATTATTGTGTCTCCTACTCCTTGGTCAAGCTCTACTCACTAATGCAACTTTGTCCACTAGGACTAGAGGTGTCTCTGTGGTGGGTATATAGAGTGTGGGCATCTGAGTTAAGTGGGAGTTGTACTGACACTTGGATTGACTTTTCTTGGAGAGCTCTTCTAGATTGGATTTTTTTTACTTCTTCCACGGTTTTTTGGTACTTAAGAATCGATTTTTAGAGAGGCCTACCTACTTTATTTTTATCAAAAGCGTGTTTATTGACTTATTGATACTATCCTCAATCTTTGGAAATTGGTCTTCTCCTCATTTCCCTCCATGTACTTTTTCTATCTATGTGTTCTTTCTATTAATTGATAACTTTAAACAACCATGTCATAGGGTATACTTCCCAAATGAAGGAATCCCCTTGAGTAGAAGGAGTACTAGAAACATAATCCTCCTTACCCCCTCTACAACTTATCATCCCTAAGCCCATTTGAGGTATATGCAACTAGGTCATCCCCATCTATGTGACAACCTATCGATCCTAATGCATCATTGACTTCTTTGATCTTCAATATGTAATCACTTATGTTGATACTAGGGTTATTCCTCAAGTTTTTAAGCTCATTCATCAACTAAATCTTCCTAGTTTTAGTCGAGGCAGAGTAGAGTCTCTGTAGTCTTTCCCATACTTTCATGAAACTATTTACGTATTTTATATGCTCGATCATGGCATTGCTAATGTGATGTAAAAAGTGTGAAGATGAATATTTTATCCCTTTCATTTCACTCTTTGAAATTCCTTAATTGATCAAGATTTGGATTCTCTCCTAATCTAGGTTTTTCATCTCTGCAATTGATGAGTTTCCATAAATATTTCCCCCTAAGATAACTAAAGATCCTAATCTTCTACATTATATACATTCATACAGACATACATGTACATAAACCTCATTTTGCACATGCATATTCTTACACACAATCATAAGCATAAGAACAGAAGCATATACATATGCAATACTATATGAATATAAATACACAAATACACACATATACATACTTTAAAGGTTTATTTATGTAGATTATATATGTGTCTTCTATTCTATTAGATATTTCTATGTGGATGATCAAGGCAAAAAAAAAATGATACATGAATACATACGTACATATGCACATACAGCCATACACTACATGCATACTTAAACATACACACACACGTACACACACACACACACACATATATATATATATATATATATATATATATATATATATATATATATATATATATATATATATATATATATATATATATACATACATACATTATATGTATACACGCACACACACGCATATATATATATATATATATATATATATATATATATATATATATATATATATATATATATATATATTTATATATATATAGGAAGACAATAGTTACGCAATATAACAGAGGAGTAGTAGTAGAGAAGATAACAGATATAGGAGACTCTCAATATTTTTTTACGAACAATAAGTACAAAGATGATGGCATCGTTCATCCGTCCACTCTCAATGCACATCTTGAATGGTGATCTAGACAACTCTAGATAGGGAGATACAAGGTAGAGGTATGCTGGCTCGATTCGATGTCTCAAGTAGTCTAGAAGTCATGTATACATAGGATAATGGGAAGTCCTACACGGATGGCTATACATGGGTAGTAGAGCATGGGCGGCCACTGCCTATGTAGTTTCCATACAAGGCTTAGGTCGGTTAAACTGATGTAACAAATATAAATGACCTTTGACTTTGATAGGGAATATTCCATGGAATATTCCATGGAATATTCCCTCTGAATTTCAATGAAGTTACCAAGGTCCCCACGATTAGGGAACCTCGTAACTCCGTTTCCTTACAATACCTTACATGGTACCAGGGTCGCCACAATTGGGGACCATGGTAACTCCCTTTCCTTACTATACCTTACATGGTCCAATATGACCTTCATTCAACATGCAAGTTGGGATTCCCACCTATTGGGTAATGTAGGCTAGGCTTCTCCTCATAATGGGGGCCTTACAAAATGTGCATACAATCATCAGGGGTAGACATTGATCATATACTAACACTGTAAGATGCCACGTTGATTTTCCACCTGGAAAAAAAAAAGATGTGTAGGTAATAATGAAATTTTATGTTTAGGATATTTTGATCATGCCTGCAAAATTTTGTAGCAATAAGTTTTTACATTCTCTCTCTAGAAAGTTGTCGCATGAAATTTGTAGGTTAATTTCGAGCATGAAGATGAAGGAATCTGAAAAAGTGTTGTATGAGAGAAAGGTAGAGTATTCTTAGTAGAAAAACTTTACTTGATTGAATTTTTTGTAGTTCCTATGTTTTATGTCTCATTTGGTTCCATGAAGATAGGTTAATGAAGAGATTTTTCATGTTTTTTCATCTCTCTCTAGAATTTTTTATTTTGCAGGGCCCAAAAGTGATATCTGAACATGATAGATTTTGTAACGCAGATCAGAACATGTTGTAAATCTGCACAGATAATAAAATTCTCTCTCTTCTTGTTCTGCATATACTCTGTTTGCCTTCTTTATATCTTGTGGTGTCGAAACCCATTATTCTGTGTGAGATTGTGACTCAAGTTTAGGAGACTTGTTACAAACACCCCCCTCAATGTTTACCAAATGATCAATAAAGTAGGTCTCAATGCTATGCCTATCTCTTGAAGATGCCTATTGAGCTACTCTCTTTCAAGTGCGTAAGTGGATATGCTAGAACAATTTGCCTTTCTTGGGTAATAATGTAGATCCAAAATCTCATCTTCAATTACTTCTATATGCTTGGTGCGAGCATGAAATACTAGGTTCTTTGCAATGGCCATACAACTTTGATTATCGCACTTGAGGACAATCACTATATTTGATGGAAAGCCTAGATGTGCAAGAATTCTCCTTAACCAGACTACCTCACAAGCAGCAAAATAAGCTAGTTTGCTTCAGTGGAGGAGAGTGCAAGAGGTGGTTGCTTCCTACTTACCCAAGAAAATATTCTTGAACCAAGTGAGAAACAATATCTAGAAACTAATTTTCTAGAATCACAATCTCTAGCTCAATCTAAATCACAATATCCTTGAAGTGTATCACCTGTGGTATAGAAAATACCAAATTCCAAGCTTCCTACAATGTACCTTAGAACTTGCATTGCGGCATTCTAGTGACTCTCCTTAGGTTTGTTGGAAAACATGCTTAACACTCCAATGGCATAGAAAATGTCTATTCTAGTGTCGCTGTCGGTATGAAATCCCACAAGGAAGTGTGCATGATTTTTTTTCAAAGTTCATTGATTTTCTAGGTCTAGTGTGATGTGTCCATGGAGAAAAGGGTATATTCTATGCATCATTTGGCCGATTTGATTTATTGTGAGATATGAAACTACGTTAAATATGTACATTAGACATGTGTGTGTAAATAGCTAACTTTTGAATCCATAAACCCTTAATTTTGACCCTTGAAACTAATTGAAAACATGAGTTTACCCCATGAAAACCCAGCCTGAACCTTTAGAAACTCTTGGAATTTAGGCCATAACTGTAAATAGACCCTAATTTCCCTGACCAAAAACCCTAACTTGGACCCTTAGAATCGATGTTTACCCTAGGTCAAACCCTTAAAAATAATTAATCTTGTATATATAGTGTGAAACCAAAACCTTAGTCTAGGAAAAATAAAAAGGAGAAAAATAAAAAATAGAAATAAGGGGTGTGATTTTCCCAAAATAGAAAATGATCATGCAAGATGATTCTAGAATTACAAAGTTGAGTAATGAGATCAGAAGCTTCTGGAGAATAGTGCTAAGGGGAGAGGGGCGGAAGAACCTATAAATAGGGTGCCAACCCTTATTTCTTTCTCCTCCTGGGTCTTCCTTATGCATCTACTCTCGAGGTATAGTTTCTTAACCTTTTCTTATTCTTTTTTCTGCATGATGGAGAGAGAGAGAGAGAGACTAAAATGGGATTAAGCTAGTAACGTGAAAAGCATCGATGGAGATTTAACAGATCACTACATGGTATTTAACAGATCACTACATGGTAGAGCTCCATATGATGGCTATGAACATATATATTAATGCACTCTCCAAGCTCTTAGCTGTCTTTATCTACCATAGAACGACTATTTTTTACTAAGAGAGGGTCTTGGCTCAAAGGTGGGAATGGTTCTGTATATCTTTTGCATCATCAGATATTGAACTACTACTTTACTTATACGTTACACCATTGTTAGAGAGAGAGAGAGAAGGAGCTATGGAAGAGCATGCGCAAAAGAGTCAGCAGTAGAGAGGGTTCGGAACGAGTTGGAGGGGGGAGAGAGAGAGAGAGAGAGAGAGAGAGAGAGAGAGAGAGAGAGAGAGAGAGAGAGAGAGAGAGAGAGAGAGAGAGAGAGAGAGAGAGAGAGAGAGAGAGAGAGAGAGAGAAGGTACATTGCTTGCCGACAGAAAAAGAAAATAAAGAAAGAAATGAAATGAAAAAGGAAGGAAGAAGAGAAGAGAAAAGAGAAAGAGGAAGAAAGAAGGAAAAGAAGATGTTTTCCCCATATGTTGATGTGGATGAATGCCATACAATTTCAAAGAGAAAAAGAAACAAATCAAAAGTATAGTGTGAGTTTTAATGTACTAATGATTTTTACTCCTCGTGGATCTTCCTTGTGCATCTACTCTCCAGGTTTCTATGGATTTTGAAGTAAAGTGTAGCAAAGTGAAGACTTGAAGTAGATCTTGGACCGAAGACCGAAGAAAAGAAAAGATCTAAAGACCGCTGAGGCTTCTGGGCATCCTCTCGCACTATAGCAGGAAGTCTACCTTATATTTGGTGGATGGGCACTCTAGTAGCGGCACATTGTATCATCGTTACGCACTGTAGCAGATTTCCATATCACCGACCTGCGCTCTAGCAAGAATCATTGTATCACCGAGATTTTATAGGATCACTTCAGCTACATCCTCATTGTATCATTGAGTTTTTTCTACACATGGATCCAGTGACTTCCATGTTTTAGCGTGGTATTCGAAGTATTTTGCTCTCGATGCCTATGGTCTTACGCATACGCATATTCGCTCGTCTCTTTCAAGGGGAAAGGGCCTATGACAATTGCCATACTAGAGAGAGGGTGAGGCACCCAGTGCACAGACGCCGCTTGCCGAACATGGGAACAATGCACACATGGGCGTGATCCAACCCCATGCCAACTCTTTCCATCACATGACTCCTTCTCGACACCTGAACTCGACGTGAAGCGAGGTGGTTGGTCGGTGATCCTTGACACGCCACCCAATCCTTGAGAAGAAAAAACAAGAACCTCGGCATCGGACAAAGATTTCCAGGTACCAGCATTTTGAATTCTTTAAATTTTGCATCATTCCACACACTTAACAGAAAGATTGCTTTTTTGACTGCCTCACTTTGATCATCCACATTTATTATCAGTTTTGATCATACGAGTATGCACTTTTCTATTGACGCATAGATTAAGAATCTACTTCTGAGCTTAGATCATAACAAGAGGGAAATTAAAATGAAGGAAATGATTGATCAATAGTTTATATGAAGAGAGAATCAAAGAAATAGAAATTAACACAAATGAGTCTATAAAATCAAAGTTTGGTATTGGCATGACCCTAATGCAATCGATAAATGTAATATCTAATACGATTCAGTTAATGGGCATAAGTATTAAAGACGTAAAAAGTGAAATGGATTATAAAACTCTAAATTGTAACATAAGGTTGAGTTTTTGCCTAAACAAGTTAATGACCTACAAACATTGAAGTGTGACCATGAACATGAGGTAAAAGAACAAAGCATATCTATGTTGATATATTTAGGTAGTGATGTGTGTGAACACACTAGGACCCCCGGGGCACTTTTTTCCCTCTTTAGGAGGTTTTTTCCCCTGGCTTGTATATATGCCTATTGCCCTAATGGGCTACTTATCTTTGTACATTCTCTAGTAATACATTCATTATTGTGTGTTTGTGCTCCAAGCTTCTTCTTGTTCCCTGTGATGTTTGCGTGCTTCTGCAGATGTCTAACTCCAACAATTGGTATCAGAGCAGGTCGTCGCTTCATCTAGGGCGCCATCGACACTCCTCCATTTGCAGTCTCAGATTCGCACAAAATTTGGTGAGCATACTCAAGGTGTTTCAGAGATCAAAACATCTTCGCTCTGCGGTGCCGAAATCGCGATCTGAGCTCGTTTCGGTCTTCGACAAACTATTGCATCGCTTGTGCAGGCTATTTCATCTTTTTGTGCCAAAGGTATATACCAGTTTTTGTTCGCCAGTTTAAGCGTCTCGAAGTCTGCTACAAGTCTAGCAGAACGCGTGTGGGCAGTTCTCTTCAAGTTTTTGAGATACAGTCAATTTCTTGCATCAAGGTATTTTAGTCATCGACCATGGCTGAAAGCAGTGATGTATTCCGTATGTTGGTTGTTGAGGATAAGTTGGATGGTACCAACTACCCATTATGGGCTTATATGATGCGACATGTATTGGTTGCAAAAGGATTGTGGAACATTGTGCAGGGTGTTGAAAGATGTCATGTTACACCTCTGACTACATGTACTGCAAATACAGATGTTGGAGCTTATGAAGATGGTGTCGAAGATGATATTCCGTAGATTCCTGTTCGTGTTGCTGTTTCTACTACACCTACTGCAGAGCAGATTTGCTGGGATGGCAGAGATGCCCAGGCACATGCATTGATAGCTTTGTTTGTCAAACGTGCCATTATTCCTCACATTCGCTCTTGCAGAACAACTAAGGATGCTTGGGATACACTTACCACATTGTACCAAGCTAGGAATGAGGCTCCTATTGCTTAACTCCGAGAATAGTTGGAGAGTGAGCACATGAATGAAGGTGATTCTATGGACAGTTTCCTAACAAATATCAAAGACTTGAAGGAACAGTTGATTTCTACTAATGAGGTTATACCAGATAGCTCACTTATGTAGACCGTTCTGAATGGTCTTCCTGATTCATATCAGAGTTTTGCTTCTACTCTTCGGTTGATGATGAAAGGCAATCCAAATGCCTTATCATTTGAGGAGTTAGTCTCTGTTCTGTTGCACGAAGATCACTCCACGAAAAACAGGTCCATTATGCGAGTTGCAAATCAAGCTTTCCTGGCTAGTCAGAAGGGCAAAGGAAAATGGAGCTCTTCAATTAGTAAGCAGAAATCTGCTAATTCTGCATATTCGAAGAAGGAAGATAAAGATGAGAAGAAATCAGAAAAGCAGAAATTGTTTTGTAAGTATTGTAAAGGGAATGATCATATAATAAAGAACTGTCCAAAACTGGCTGCTAAGAGGCAAAGAAGAAAGAGGCTGGAATGGTTGTTGTAGAGGCCTCTACACCAAAAACAGAGTCTGCAAATCTTGTGCAGGAAGAAGAATGGGCGTTTACTACTATCTGCAGTTTTGACCCATCTTCTCATGAGCACTGCATGTCTGCAGTAGACTCAGATGTTTTGTATTTTGTCAGTGGGGCGACCAAACATATTACCTTGCAGTAGAGTTTCTTCTCTTCACTCGAGCCTGCCCCTATAGGGAATATTGTTACATGCGCCAACAACTCCTCTTATCCTGTTATGGGAGTTGATAAGATCATATTGACTACTGTTGATGGTAGTTATTTCACTTTGTCAGATGCTTTATTTGTGCCAGGGATAAAAAAGAATCTGTTATGAGTTTCCGCATTAGCCAAGATTGGCTTGGTTGTGAAATTTGTTGATGACAGGTGTACAGTTCATGATCTCTCAAATGGCGATGTGATTATTGCTTCTGGCATTTTATGTCATGGGTTGTATAAGCTCAGACTATAAAAGATCTGAAAATGATTTTGCATGTGCAGTAAATGATTCTCAGGCTATGTCAGATGCAAATCTTTGGCATGCACGCTTTGGTCAATTGAATTTTGCTAGTTTGCTACGCCTACAAAAATCTGAAATGGTGTCCTCTTTGCTCAAACTTGAGGCACCTAGAAAACATGTTTGTGAAGGCTATATTTTGGGCAAAATGCAGTGTTCCTCCTTTCCAAAACATGGTTTAGTTCAGGCTACACAGAAATTCTAGCTTGTACATAGTGATGTCTGTGGTCCTATGCAGACACCCTCTTTTGGAAATTACCTTTACTTCATGACTTTCATTGATGATTTTTCCAGGCATGCATGGGTATATCCACTCAAAGCAAAGTCCGAAGTGTTCATGTGCTTCATACAGTTTTTGGTTTTGGCTGAAAATCTATCAACATGTAAAATGGGCACCCTCCATTTTGATCAAGGGGGAATATATGTCTTCTGATTTTAATGCATTTCTGGCTGAACGTGGGATAAACACCAGTGTACACTGCCGTATACACCTCAACAGAATGGAGTTGCTAAACGGAAGAACAGGTCTCTCATGGAGATGGGGAGGTGTATGGTCAAGAGTCACGCTTTATCTCATAGTTTCTGCCTTGAGGCTGTCATGTGTGCACCATATGTACTGAACAGGTGTCCCACTAAAGCGCTGCAGTCTATCACTTCGTATGAGGCTTGGCATGACCGGAAGCCATCTGTTGCTCATCTGCGTGTTTTTGGTTGTTTGGCATATGCACTAGGGCCTGAACAACATCGCAAAAAATTAGATGATAAGGCAGTAAAATGTATTTTTGTTGGGTACAGTTCTGAAAGTAAAGGCTATCGTCTGTATCATCCACAAACTAAACGCATTCTAGTTAGCCGTGATGTTGTCTTTGTGGAAGATGCTATTCAGCCATTGCTTTCATATACTAAGGAGACATTTGTTAGCTCCAAAGACATGTATGATACTTTGATGCCTCTTTTTACAGGTGGACAGTCTAGTGCTGGTCCTAATGAGGCAACTTCTCAGCCTTTGCAGGTTTCATATGATGATGCAGATCATTCCATTTTTTATGTAGATTTACATGATGCACTTGTTGATAAGAGAGTTGATATTGAGCAGGCAAAAACTATGCCAAAATGGATGGTGCAGACTTTGCGTGACAACAAATTAGATGCACCTTTTTTCATATCGTACTCGTTCAGGCTCTCATAGTGCCTCCTTTGCATTAGATTGCTATGCTATGGCTGCGTCTAGTCTCTATGATGAGAGTGAGCCTGTTTCTTTTGATGAAGCACAGAATTCAGAAAATTGGATGGCTGCTATGCAATCTAAATATGATGCTATAATGAAGAATGGTACATGTTGTTTATGTGACTTCCCTCTTGGCAAGAACGCCATTGGCACTAAGTGGGTATACAAGTTGAAGTGTAAACCTGATGGTACAGTTGACAGGTATAAGGCTAGGCTTGTTGCAAAGGGTTATGTGCAGGAAAGAGGCATTGATTTTGATGAGACCTTTGCACCTACATGCCGTATGATTACTGTTCGGAGTATTTGTGCACTTGAAGCCCATCATGCTTGGAATGTACATCAGTTGGACATTAAAACATCATTTGTGAATGGTGATTTCCATGAAGAAGTGTATGTTTTTCAGCCCCGTGGCTTTGTGCAGAAAGGGCACGAAAACACGGTGTGTGGGTTAAAGAAGGCATTATATGGTTTAAAGCAAGAACTGCGTGCTTGGTATGAGAAGATACATGCCTATCTGGTTGCACATGGTTTTGAGAACAATCCAACTGAAAGCACCTTATATGTTAAGCGTGCTAATGATGTGCTTCTGATCATTGTTGTCTATGTTGATGACATGCTGCTCACTGGTCCTATTGAGACGCATATTGCTGATTTCAAGGCTGATTTGCATGCCTCATTTGAGATGTCTGATTTGGGGCATTTGCATCACTATATGGGCATTCAATTTATGCAAGTTGATGATGGAATGGCTTTGTGTCAAAAGAAATATATTGACACATTATTGCAACGTTTTGGCCTTGAAGACTGTAAGCCTATTGCCACTCCTATGGAGACAGGTTTACGATTGAGTCTTCATGATGCTGGAGATGCATTTGATGCCGCTCTCTATCAACAGGTTGTTGGATGCTTGATTTACTTATGCATTACGCGGCTAGATATTCAGTTTGCTGTCTCACAGATGAGCAGGTATATGCATTGCCCAGGAGTCACGCATTGGAAGGCGGTTAAGCGCATCTTTCGCTACTTGAGTGTTACTCGGCTACTTGGGTTGTTTTATCCCAAGGGGGGATCACTACCGCCAGATTTGCATGCTTTTTTTTACTCAGATTGGGTTAGTTGCTATGACACTCGTGTGTCCACGAGTGGTTTTTTCTTTATGCTTGGTAGCTCATGTATATCTTGGTTGAGCAAGAAGCAGCCTACTATGGCCACTTCCAGTTGTGAGGCTGAGTATAGAGCAGCTTTCAGAGCGACTCTTGAGTGTGTGTGGCTCAGATGCCTTATGGCTGATTTGGGTGTTGGCTAGTCTTCTGCCACCACCATTTTCACTGACAGTCAGAGCGCATTGGAAGTTGCGAGGAACCATGTGTTCCATGCTCGCACTAAGCACATTGAGGTGCATTATCACTATGTCAGGGAGAGGTTCTCTGCTAGGAAGATTAGCTTGGTATATGTGCCCACGCACGAGAACATTGCAGACCTTTTCACGAAGGCTCTGCCTAGGGAGAAGTTCGAAGCTTTCCGCAAAGCTTTGGGCTTACTTCCTTTTTTGGAGTGATTTCCACATAGTTTGGCACTTCCTTATACATGAGTGCCAGCTCCTTGTTCACTGCATCACTCCCAGAGGGGATTTGTTGATATATTTAGGTAGTGATGTGTGTGAACACACTAGGATTGCCGAGGCACTTTTTTCCCTCTTTAGGAGGTTTTCTTCCTTCGGCTTGTATATACGCCTATTGCCCTAATGGGCTACTTATCTTTGTACATTATCTAGTAATACATTCAGTATTGTGTGTTTGTGCTCCAAGCTTCTTCTTCTTTCCTGTGTTGTTCGCGTTGTGGTCGGGTTCACACGCGCTTAGGGGTGCACACAGAGTGCCAAGAAAGTATCTCAACTTGAAAGATGTTAGTTGCTAGGAGATCTTCCATGTTTGAAGTAATAGATGCTAACTTGATTCTTTAGTTCACTCGCTCTATGATTTTCGCACCCCCTCCTTTCATGTCAGGTTCACATATGTCATCGCGGGGTTTGTGAAAGGAGAGGTAAAGAAAACATGAACTCGGCTTGGATATCATCCTATATTTCTTCAACATGAATAAGAAATTTTAATATTGCCTTCTTCAAAGAAGGAGTAAAGCTCTCTTCTCTAGGGTGGAGATCAAATAGTTAACTGTCGTTGAATTATACTAGAAAACATCATGGCCTAGTTCCAACAGGCACCCATCTCTACAAGATGACTAACATCTCGCTTTCGGAATCGCACGTGTGTTTAACTACTTATTAAACTTAGATCATCAACTAAAGTTGTTTCCGTATTAAATACCTCTCCAACAACTCACTTCCCCACTTATTTTCCCAGGCTCATATAAGTAAACTTGAGAACTTTCGAGCTAACTAGAGATTATGAATTTTCCTTTCTGCGAATTGTGAATGTTTGTTTTAAATGCCTATAAAATGGAAACTTAAGAAACATTTACATAAAGAAAGCAAATCAAATCATGGTCAAGCTTCAAGCGTGTGCTTTGTTAACATTTTTCGAGGCTTGCAGATAGATTAAAATGTTTTGATGCAACATGATTTCTCAAACCTTAATTTATTTCGTTCTTTCATACCATGCCATGTAAAGATTTTGTTCATCAAATCAACAAGCTGAAATTTAAGTGAGAAAAGTCCTGCGTGCCACAAGTTCAAGAAAAACTCTCACAGCCTAACTATAACCCAATCAATGCAGGAGTTCAAATATATCAGAACAGAAGTTAGTTGAGATGCGCGTCTTCAGAGAATTCATCATAGCATAGAAAGATGCATCATACTCCTCAATGTATGGTATGGGAATTAATAGAAGCTTTAGAACCATATTTCATTGGAAAGCAAGACGAAAGTGAAGAGTGAAGAACACTAAGAAATGTAATATAAACGTCCGCCTAATCATTTAGAGTTCAAGAGAGAGGTGATGGGGAAGTTATGAAAATGAAAACATGAGATTCAAGGTTCTTCCAGCATTGATAGGTGCGTATGGCTCTGAGATGTGAGTATTACCTGAGACTCGGAAGATTAAAAATGGAGCAAGATGTAAATTTTGCAGATTCTTGCCTCTATAGAAACGCGTCACACTACAGATATTCCTCATCAACGTTGAAAGGATCAAAACTCTATCTAAGCTTCATTATATAGCTTCATCTCCAAAGACTAAGCCGCCTCCTCTTTTCGGATCATTAACATAGCACCCAAACAAAATTCCCTGTTGGAATGATGTTTTAGCAGCAATTCCTTTGGTACAGCAGTCTGCGTGGCATTGGTCGAGCCTATAGACACTCCTCATTCATATACGATCAAAACATGCCTGCTCTTCATAACTTCTATCTGTTTCCCGCTTCTCCTTTTAGCACTGGCCTTCTATAAACAAGAGTCTGAAACACTGCTCTCAAGGTAAAGAGGCTCCTAGCGTGTCGTCAGATAGGGGAATCCATTCCTGACAGACATGACATGTACAGATGTATCCATTCGGAGATTAAATTCAGACCTTCGACCATTTCCTTCACTCAGAGAATCCAATAATAACACTCTTTATTTCTATCTCTTGTGCAGCCTCCCACACTCCGATGAAAGTGAGCATTCTTTCTCTATTCTAGCTGCTGTCATATTTATGATAATCACGACGAAGAGCATCGGAGCCCTTACCAGCACCTGTAGATGGCAACGGTGAACTGACTTGAGCTGTTGCCCTCCCTTCTATCCTGTATCTCTTTATGTGTACTTCTGTTCGCATGCGCTGCTTTGAAACATTAAGTGATCTAAAAAATCCAAAATTTTCACGGAAACTCGAAAAATGGAATTCCATAACAAGAAACTTTTTCCACAGGATAATTCACAGACAAGATGAATAGGACAGTATTGGCAGTGACCATAGGAGGCTCTTTCATCTGTTCAACAGTACTTACAAAGATATCAACTGCAGCCAGCTCCGATGGTTTACCTTCTCCATCATACCTGTGATGCAGAATGACCACCACTCCGAATAACCTTTTCTGGTGTGTCGAAAAACAGGAGACACCCCAACATCATCCTCCTACAGTCGTTGTCCTTCCATTTGCCCCCCCAAACGTTGCCTGCTCTCCAATCTGTCTGCACTCTCTTCCCTCAGAACAGCAAGCACTCCTCTCCACGTTTTTTCTTCCCCCTCTGTATATCCCGCCTTTTGCCTCTGTCGAATCCTCTTCTAATCCACGGACTCTAGAATACCTCCAAGTGGCAGCCATGCAAAACTTCATCATTTTATTATGTTCACAGAATTACCTTTCCAAAGGATTTAGTGTAGAACTTCACCCATCTGTGCTAATATGGCGAGTTTATTGTACATAACTCCATAAAAATTTGTTTTGGTAGCAAGTCCATTTTTTCCAAGGTGGCCATCTTTAGTGAAGTTCATGGGGTTGAGATCTCTACGACATCCATCCCCTCCAAACCTGTGTGTCCTCCGGACACACCACCACCGATCTCTGTATCTGCTAGTCTGTGAGAAATCCAAAGTATGAGTAAAATCAAGTGCATGGACATACAAATCATTGTGTCTATGCACGGCCATGTAATGGGCCCTACATATGCATACTCTAAGTGCATAAAAAACGGCATGGTGCAAATAAGGGAGATATCAGGCATTCGATGATGAGGCTTCACACTCAAATTGAACTCACCGGCTTCACATATATATACAACTCTTTACAAGTGCAATCAAGCGTGCACCTACGGGTTTAAAAATACTCGTGCTCTTTACATATCATTTATGCATGTGTTAGGTGCATGAAATGAAAACAAAATGGTGCAAAAATCGAGGTTTTATGGTATCTAAGCAAGGAAACTCTCAATACTCACAATTCCACTCTCTCACAAATGCAATCTCTCTTCCTTACTCAGAACTACACTCTCTCTCTTCTCTCAAAACTTGATTTATTAACTTTTCAATGATGTTTACCTATTTATCTAATGTGCAGATGGACATGCTTCTATTGGAATCAAAAGACGTGCTTTCTACACAATTTTCATGCATATTTGGTGTGCAATGCATCTCAAAATGGGTGCAAAGATGATCTTCGCTAACAGGAGAACTACGAAAAAAGACAAGGCTTTTCTGAATTCTTCTTTAAGCTCGACCACCTTCCTTCGATCTTTTCCTGCATTCAAACACTAAGCACGTGATAAGAAATGTCAAATCAAAATATTCAAATGTACACATGAAATCCATGAAAGAACTTCAAAAAACCCATTTGCAGTAAAACATAAACATGCAATTCCAGAGCGGTTGCATCCTCTACAATCCATCAAAACTCTAGATCTTGAATTAGTTCCATATCAACACCTGTTCTCACAAACTCAGAAAACACATCAGTAGTATCATATTCAAAAATATTATTTGAAAAGAAATTCATTTTCTTGAATACTAGATGCATTTTCTTTCTCAAACAAAATCAAAACATACTTATATTTACAAAAGTCACTTTTCAATATTTACTTTCATCCATCTCAAAAAAATTCAAAACATAATTATTAAGTATTTACATATTTATATTTACAAAATTTACTTTTACCGATTCTAGGGCTTCCTCCTCAATACATCCTCATGTCTAGGTTTTCTCCGAAAAAACTATGTTTAAACAATAACCATCTTTGAATCACATCGATCAGAGTCACATTCATAAATATAGTAGATTTCTACACAAGCCACCTTATTTGCTTGTCTATCTCTTGGCGGCTTGTCTGGAATATATAGCTCTTGAAAAATTTAGAAATCCAAGCATCGATTGCTTGGACATAGACTTCTTTATTTATGGTTCTTTCAAGTTCATCATGTCCGGAATCAAAAAGATGTGTATATGAAGTTCTCAAATTAAACATATTTGTTTTATTATCAGAAGTTTCTTGCAAACATGTATTTTCTTTTATTTCATGTTTGAACTCATTTGAAGGACTTTCATCCTTCTCATCATCTTCTTTTATATTCCCATCTTTATTAGAATGGGTTTCTTGAATTGATTCATTTGGATCCCATTTCAAATGGAAGTGTTCACCCAATTCAGACAATAATCCATATTCATCTTTATAATCTTTAGTGAGACCATTTCTTTCTTCCGGAGTTCCAGAGATTATGAGATCTGCTTCTTCTTCCAATCTATCCAAGAACTCTGCATCACTATCTTTATCATGATCCCAAACTATTTCTTCTTCAACACAAAGGGAATCCATATCTTCATAATCAAGAAAGCTCTCATCTTCAGTACTGTCACTACAATCATGCAAAAGATTACGCTCGATAGAATATTCATCAAGATTTTTATTCTTCTCTAGATCGACCTCATCTCTCTCACCCCCTCCTACTTCCTGAGGAGTACTAGTGAGAATATCCTTTACTCGTGAAGAGTCAGTGACCAGTGCCCCATCTTCCTCTTTGTGGAAAGCCTTGACACCTGCTTCACTAACTTCTTCATAACAGAAGTCATTAAGACTCTCAACATCACTCAAGTTTGACTCATCATGTGAATCTCTTGAATTTTCTTCCCAGACATCCTTTTGCTCTTTCTCATCATCTCTAATAATTTGATGCATACACACCAAAACTTCATCATCAAATATGCTATCTAATTTCTCACCATCTTCACTAGTCTCACCTTCACCTATCTCTTCATCTCTAGAGACGGAAATGTTTTCTTCATATATATCCTCACACAGCTCCTCTTTCATCTCCTCATCCTCAATTCTTTCATATTTTGGATCCTCTCTGGATTTATATGTTTGATTGAGGGACATTGAATTGACTCCATGTTCATTTTCATCCTTCACAATCTTATTCACACAAACTAGAGGTCATGGAGTAGGCATTTGCAAATCCTGAGTATACTCAACTCTATCTTGCACTAGATGTGACCTCCATCTCTTGCGTCTCAAGAGCATTGCTACAGCCTTTTGCACTCTACTCCATTCTTTAGTCAATCCTAAAGGCTCACTCAAGTCTTCTAACATGTCACCTAGCTCTAACGCCATTTCAGGGTCCACACTCTTAATGAAGAGCTCTACCTTCTCATGTTCCAAAGCATCTTGATCCTTATCACTCAATAGGCCAAATCGCTCTTCAAATTCTTGAATTAGCTATGTGACCTCAAGGCCTTTACTTGGAATAGCCACCCACTTTCTAAATTCATGTCGTGTGGGCATGGCCAGGTCCTCTAGGTAATACTCTTCTCTAAGCAAATTTTTAAATTCACTCCATGTGTGGGATCGCTCTTGAAGAGCATAAATGCTAGGTTTGACACCATGCATTACCATCCTTGCAAATTCACTAAGCTTCATAGAAGCTGATACTCCATAAAAGTCCATTTTGGTATCATAGATTTGCAAGAACTTGGTTATGTCACGGCCATTGAAGAATCCACACTCTTTTGAGATTGCCTCTAGGGCGCTCATTACTCCATCACTATTTGTGGCAATCCTTTGGGATTCAGCCAATACTTGAAGTAAAGTGCTCAAGGTTCTCGGATCTAAGCCTAAGGCCTCCATCGTGGACAAATGTTGGTCAGAATCAAAGTCCTAGTCAAACTCAATAGTCAAGCTCTCATACTCAAGTCTCTCACTCTAATGATGAACTCAATTCATCTCAAGCTCAACCTCAAAGTAAGCTCAAAGTACACTCAAAATAAAATCCATCCCCCTATGCGTTTCACGTCGGGTTCACCTATGTGGTCGGGTTCACACGCGCTTAGGGGTGCACACAGAGTGCCAAGAAAGTATCTCAACTTGAAAGATGTTAGTTGCTAGGAGATCTTCCGTGTTTGAAGTGCTAGATGCTAACTTGATTCTTTAGTTCACTCGCTCTATGATTTTGGCACCCCCTCCTTTCATGTCAGGTTCACATATGTCATCGTGGGGTTTGTGAAAGGAGAGGTAAAGCAAACATGAACTCGGCTTGGATATCATCCTATAATTCTTCAACATGAATAAGAAATTTTAATATTGCCTTCTTCAAAGAAGGAGTAAAGCTCTCTTCTCTAGGGTGGAGATCAAATAGTTAACTGTCGTTGAATTATACTAGACAACATCATGGCCTAGTTCCAACAGGAACCCATCTCTACAAGATGACTAACATCTCGCTTTCGGAATCGGACGTGTGTTTAACAACTTATTAAACTTAGATCATCAACTAAAGTTGTTTCCGTATTAAATACCTCTCCAACAACTCACTTTCCCACTTATTTTCCGAGGCTCATATAACTAAAGTTGAGAACTTTCGAGCTAACCAGAGATTATGAATTTTCCTTTCTGCGAATTGTGAATGTTTGTTTTAAATGCCTATAAAATGGAAACTTAAGAAACATTTAAATAAAGAAAGCAAATCAAATCATGGTCAAGCTTCAAGCGTGTGCTTTGTTAAAATTTTTCGAGGCTCGCAGATAGATTAAAATGTTTCGATGCAACATGATTTCTCAAACCTTAATTTATTTCGTTCTTTCATACCATGCCATGTAAAGATTTTGTTCATGAAATCAACAAGCTGAAACTTAAGTGAGAAAAGCCCTGCGTGCCACAAGTTTGAGAAAAACTCTCACAGCCTAACTATAACCCAAACAATTCAGGAGTTCAAATATATCAGAACAGAAGTTAGTTGAGATGCACGTCTTCAGAGAAATCGTCATACCATAGAAAGATGCATCATACTCGTCAATGTATGGTATGGGAATTAATAGAAGCTTTAGAACCATATTTCATTGGAAATCAAGACGAAAGCGAAGAGTGAAGAACACTAAGAAATGTAATATAAACGTCCGCCTAATCATTTAGAGTTCAAGAGAGAGGTGATGGGGAAGTTATGAAAATGAAAACATGAGAATCAAGGTTCTTCCAGCATTGATAGCTGCATATGGCTCTGAGATGTGAGTATTACCTGAGACTCGGAAGATTAAAAATGGAGCAAGATGTAAATTTTGCAGATTCTTGCCTCTGTAGAAACACGTCACACTGCAGATATTCCTCATCAACGTTGAAAGGATCAAAACTCTATCTAAGCTTCATTATATGGCTTCATCTCCAAAGACCAAGCCGCCTCCTCTTTTCGGATCATTAACATAGCACCCAAACAAAATTCCCTGTTGGAATGATGTTTTAGCAGCAATTCCTTTGGTTCAACAGTCTACGTGGCATTGGTCCAGCCTATAGACACTCCTCATTCATATACGATCAAAACATGCCTGCTCTTCATAACTTCTATCTGTTTCCCGCTTCTCCTTTTAGCATTGGCCTTCTATAAACAAGAGTCTGAAACACTGCTCTCAAGGTAAAGAGGCTCCTAACGCGTCATCAGATAGGGGAATCCATACCTGACAGACATGACATGTACACATGTATCCATTCGGAGATTAAATTCAGACCTTCGACGATTTCCTTCACTCAGAGAATCCAATAATAACACTCTTTATTTCTATCTCTTGTGCAGCCTCCCACACTCCGATGAAAGTGAGCATTCTTTCTCTGTTCTAGCTGCTGCCATATTTATGATCATCACGACGAAGAGCATTGGAGCCCTTGCCAACTCCTGGAGATGGCAACGGTGAACTGACTTGAGCTGCCGCCCTCCCTTTTGTCCTGTATCTCTTTATGTGTACATCTGTTCGCATGTGCTGCTTTGAAACATTAAGTGATCTAACAAATCCAAAATTTTCACGGAAACTCGATCTGCTTCAAAGAGATGGCCTTCGGGAAGCGATCTTCAATACACAAAGAACGACTATAATTGCAAAGCATACTGCTTTTAAATCAGCGACAATAGCACATTCATCAAAAATGGAATTCCATAACAAGAAACTTTTTCCACAGGATAATTCATAGACAAGATGGATAGGACAGTATTGGTAGTGACCATAGGAGGCTCTTTCATCGGTTCAACAGTACTTACGAAGATATCAACTGCAGCCAGCTCCGATGGTTTACCTTCTCCATCATACCTGTGACGCAGAATGACCACCGCTCCGAATAACCTTTTCTGGTGTGTCGAAAAACAGGAGACACCCCAACATCATCCTCCTACAGTCGCTGTCCTTCCATCTGCCCCCCCAAACGTTGCATGCTCTCCAATCTGTCTGCACTCTCTTCCCTCAAAACAGCAAGCACTACTCTCCACGTTTTTTCTTCCCCTTCTGTATATCCCGCCTTTTGCCTCTGTCGAATCCTCTTCTAATCCACGGACTCTAGAATACCTCCAAGTTGAAAGATCCCAATTAGCTACCTGCCACTCTCCTCCCAACCTTAAATAGCCCTTGCCCTTGGCACCTCTAGAATCTTCTCTAAGGTCCAAACTCTCCTCATATGGCCACTCTGAGGAGATGGAATAACCTTGAAGATCCGTGCTAGAGCCTTGGCTCCCCCGAGCTCTGGTCCTTGACCCGGCTAGGGTCCTCGACCAAATGGAGGTAGACCAATGGTAGACCATGGAGGTCTAAATAAATCTAACACTCTCTGCCCCTTCTAGAGATCACTGTCCTCAATGATCAGGGAAGGAAAGTGTTTGCAAATCAGAGCTTCTGATTCCCAAGTAGCATCTGTGAGTGGACGGCTAGTCCATGCTACTAAATACTCTGGTATGGAGCGATTTCTCAACTTCCCCTCCCTCTTATCAAGAACCTGAAATGGAACATCTGGCTGAGATGCTCTATTTTCTAAAGCAACTAAACCATCTACGCAATTCTCATCTCGAGAAATGTATGGTCTCAACTTGCTAACATGGAAAACTGGGTGAACTTTGCGATTTTCTGGCAATTGCAATTTATATGCGACATCACTAATCTTCTTGATTACTGTCCAAGGTCCACAAAATCTAGGGGATAACTTGGGTTTCTGACCCACTGTCAATGATGAAACAAATGGGACCTGTAAAAACACACGATCTCCCTCTTGAAACGTTCGTGGTGTTCGATGTCGATCTACAAATGCTTTTATCCTTTCAGCAGCTTGCTGGAGATTGAACTGAGCTAATCTGATACCAAATGAAAGATCCCAATTAGCTACCTGCCACTCTCCTCCCAACCTTAAATAGCCCTTGCCCTTGGCACCTCTAGAATCTTCTCTAAGGTCCAAAATCTCCTCATATGGCCACTCTGAGGAGATGGAATAACCTTGAAGATCCGTGCTAGAGCCTTGGCTCCCCCGAGCTCTGGTCCTTGACCCGGCTAGGGTCCTCGACCAAATGCAGGTAGACCAATGGTAGACCATGGAGGTCTAAATAAATCTAACACAAGTGGTAGCCATGCAAAACTTCATCATTTTATTATGTTCATAGAATTACCTTTCCAAAGGATTTAGTGTAGAACTTCACCCATCTGTGCTAATATGGCACGTTTATTGTACATAACTCCATAAAAACTTGTTTTGGTAGCAAGTCCATTTTTTCCAAGGTGGCCATCTTTAGTGAACTTTATGGGGTTGAGATCTCTACGACATCCACCCCCTCCAAACCTGTGTGTCCCCCGGACACACCACCACCGATCTCTGTATCGGCTAGTCTGTGAGAAATCCAAAGTATGAGTAAAATCAAGTGCATGGACATACAAATCACTGTGTCTATGCACGGCCATGTAATGGGCCCTACATATGCATACTCTAAGTGCATAAAAAAGGGCATGGTGCAAATAAGGGAGATATCAGGCATTCGATGATGAGGCTTCACACTCAAATTGAACTCACCGGCTTCACATATATATACAACTCTTTACAAGTGCAATCAAGCGTGCACCTACGGGTTTAAAAATACTCGTGCTCTTCACATTTCATTTATGCATGTGTTAGGTGCATGAAATAAAAACAAAATGGTGCAAAAATCGAGGTTTTATGGTATCTAAGCAAGGAAACTCTCAATACTCACAATTCCACTCTCTCACAAATGCAATCTCTCTTCCTTACTCAGAACTACACTCTCTCTCTTCTCTCAAAACTTGATTTATTAACTTTTCAATGATGTTTACCTATTTATCTAATGTGCAGATGGACATGCTTCTATTGGAATCAAAAGACGTGCTTTCTACACATTTTTCATGCATATTTGGTGTGCAATGCATCTCAAAATGGGTGCAAAGATGATTTTGGCTAACACGAGAACTACGAAAAAAGACAAGGCTTTTCTGAATTCTTCTTGAAGCTCGACCACCTTCCTTCGATCTTTTCATGCATTCAAACATTGAGCATGTGATAAGAAATGTCAAATCAAAATATTCAAATGTACACATGAAATCCATGAAAGAACTTCAAAAAACCCATTTGCAGTAAAACATAAACATGCAATTCCAAAGCGGTTGCATCCTGTACAATCCATCAAAACTCTAGATCTTGAATTAGCTCCATATCAACACCTGTTCTCACAAACTCAGAAAACACATCAGTAGTATCATATTCAAAAATATTATTTGAAAAGAAATTCATTTTCTTGAATACTAGATGCATTTTCTTTCTCAAACAAAATCAAAACATACTTATATTTACAAAAGCCACTTTTGAATATTTACTTTCATCCATCTCAAAAAAAATCAAAACATAATTATTAAGTATTTACATATTTATATTTACAAAATTACTTTTACCGATTCTAGGGCTTCCTCCTCAATACATCCTCATGTCTAGGTTTTCTTCGAAAAACCTATGTTTAAACAATAACCATCTTTGAATCACATCGATCAAAGTCACATTCATAAATATAGTAGATTTGTACACAAGCCACCTTATTTGCTTGTCTATCTCTTGGCGGCTTGTCTGGAATATATAGCTCTTGAAAAATTTAGAAATCCAAGCATCGATTGCTTGGATATAGACTTCTTTATTTATGGTTCTTCCAAGTTCATCATGTCCGGAATCAAAAAGATGTGTATATGAAGTTCTCAAATTAAACATATTTGTTTTATTATCAGAAGTTTCTTGCAAACATGTATTTTCTTTTATTTCATGTTTGAACTCATTAGAAGGACTTTCATCCTTCTCATCATCTTCTTTTATATTCCCATCTTTATTAGAATGGGTTTCTTGAATTGATTCATTTGGATCCCATTTCAAATGGAAGTGTTCACCCAATTCAGACAATAATCCATATTCATCTTTATAATCTTTAGTGAGACCATTTCTTTCTTCCGGAGTTCCAGAGATTATGAGATCTGCTTCTTCTTCCAATCTATCCAAGAACTCTGCATCACTATCTTTGTCATGATCCCAAACTATTTCTTCTTCAACACAAAGGGAATCCATATCTTCATAATCAAGAAAGCTCTCATCTTCAGTATTGTCACTAGAATCATGCAAAAGATTACGCTCAGTGGAAAATTTATCAAGATTTTTATTCTTCTCTAGATCAACCTCATCTCTCTCACCCCCTCCTACTTCCTGAGGAGTACTAGTGAGAATATCCTTTACTCGTGAAGAGTCAGTGACGAGTGCCCCATCTTCCTCTTTGTGGAAAGCCTTGACACCTGCTTCACTAACTTCTTCAAAACAGAAGTCATTAAGACTCTCAACATCACTCAAGTTTGACTCATCATGTGAATCTCTTGAATTTTCTTCCCAGACATCCTTTTGCTCTTTCTCATCATCTCTAATAATTTGATGCATACACACCAAAACTTCATCATCAAATATGCTATCTAATTTCTCACCATCTTCACTAGTCTCACCTTCACCTATCTCTTCATCTCTAGAGACGGAAATGTTTTCTTCATATATATCCTCACACAGCTCCTCTTTCATCTCCTCATCCTCAATTCTTTCATATTTTGGATCCTCTCTGGATTTATATGTTTGATTGAGGGACATTGAATTGACTCCATGTTCATTTTCATCCTTCACAATCTTATTCACACAAACTAGAGGTCCTAGAGTAGGCATTTGCAAATCCTAAGTATACTCGACTCTATCTTGCACTAGATGTGACCTCCATCTCTTGCGTCTCAAGAGCATTGCTACAGCCTTTTGCACTCTACTCCATTCTTTAGTCAATCCTAAAGGCTCACTCAAGTCTTCTAACATGTCACCTAGCTCTAAGGCCATTTCAGGGTCCACGCTCTTAATGAAGAGCTCTACCTTCTCATGTTCCAAAGCATCTTGATCCTTATCACTCAATAGGCCAAATCGCTCTTCAAATTCTTGAAGTAGCTATGTGACCTCAAGGCCTTTACTTGGAATAGCCACCCACTTTCTAAATTCATGTCATGTGGGCATGGCCAAGTCCTCTAGGTAATACTCTTCTCTAAGAAAATTTTTAAATTCACTCCATGTGTGGGATCGCTCTTGAAGAGCATAAATGCTAGGTTTGACACCATGCATTACCATCCTTGCAAATTCATTAAGCTTCATAGAAGTTGATACTCCATAAAAGTCCATTTTGGTATCATAGAATTGCAAGAACTTGGTTATGTCATGGCCATTGAAGAATACACACTCTTTTGAGATTGCCTCTAGGGCTCTCATTACTCCATCACTATTTGTGGCAATCCCTTGGGATTCAGCCAATACTTGAAGTAAAGTGCTCAAGGTTCTCGGATCTAAGCCTAAGTCCTCCATCGTGGACAAATCTTGGTCAGAATCAAAGTCCTAGTCAAACTCAATACTCAAGCTCTCATCCTCAAGTCTATCAATCTAATGATGAACTCAATTCATCTCAAGCTCAACCTCAAAGTAAGCTCAAAGTACACTCAAAATAAAATCCATCCCCCTATGCGTTTCACGTCGGGTTCACGTATGTGGTCGGGTTCACACGCGCTTAGGGGTGCACACAGAGTGCCAAGAAAGTATCTCAACTTGAAAGATGTTAGTTGCTAGGAGATCTTCCGTGTTTGAAGTGCTAGATGCTAACTTGATTCTTTAGTTCACTCGCTCTATGATTTTCACACCCCCTCCTTTCATGTCCGGTTCACATATGTCGTCGCGGGGTTTGTGAAAGGAGAGGTAAAGCAAACATGAACTCGGCTTGGATATCATCCTATATTTCTTCAACATGAATAAGAAATTTTAATATTGCCTTCTTCAAAGAAGGAGTAAAGCTCTCTTCTCTAGGGTGGAGATCAAATAGTTAACTGTCGTTGAATTATACTAGAAAACATCATGGCCTAGTTCCAACAGGCACCCATCTCTACAAGATGACTAACATCTCGCTTTCGGAATCAGACGTGTGTTTAACTACTTATTAAACTTAGATCATCAAGTAAAGTTGTTTCCGTATTAAATACCTCTCTAACAACTCACTTTCCCACTTATTTTCCCAGGCTCATATAACTAAAGTTGAGAACTTTCGAGCTAACCAGAGATTATGAATTTTCCTTTCTGCGAATTGTGAATGTTTGTTTTAAATGCCTATAAAATGGAAACTTAAGAAACATTTACATAAAGAAAGCAAATCAAATCATGGTCAAGCTTCAAGCGTGTGCTTTGTTAACATTTTTCGAGGCTCGCAGATAGATTAAAATGTTTCGATGCAACATGGTTTCTCAAACCTTAATTTATTTTGTTCTTTCATACCATGTCATGTAAAGATTTTGTTCATCAAATCAACAAGCTGAAATTTAAGTGAGAAAAGCCCTGCGTGCCACAAGTTCGAGAAAAACTCTCACAGCCTAACTATAACCCAATCAATTCAGGAGTTCAAATATATCAGAACAGAAGTTAGTTGAGATGCGCGTCTTCAGAGAATTCGTCATAGCATAGAAAGATGCATCATACTCCTCAATGTATGGTATGGGAATTAATAGAAGCTTTAGAACCATATTTCATTGGAAATCAAGACGAAAGCGAAGAGTGAAGAACACTAAGAAATGTAATATAAACGTCCGCCTAATCATTTGGAGTTCAAGAGAGAGTTGATGGGGAAGTTATGAAAATGAAAACATGAGAATCAAGGTTCTTCCAGCATTGATAGGTGCGTATGGCTCTGAGATGTGAGTATTACCTGAGACTCGGAAGATTAAAAATGGAGCAAAATGTAAATTTTGCAGATTCTTGCCTCTGTAGAAATGCGTCACACTGCAGATATTCCTCATCAACGTTGAAAGGATCAAAACTCTATCTAAGCTTCATTATATGGCTTCATCTCCAAAGACCAAGCCGCCTCTTCTTTTCGGATCATTAACATAGCACCCAAACAAAATTCCCTGTCGGAATGATGTTTTAGCAGCAATTCCTTTGGTTCAATAGTTTGCGTGGCATTGGTCCAGCCTATAGACACTCCTCATTCATATACGATCAAAACATGTCTGCTCTTCATAACTTCTATGTGTTTCCCGCTTCTCCTTTTAGCACTGGCCTTCTATAAACAAGAGTCTGAAACACTGCTCTCAAGGTAAAGAGGCTCCTAACGCGTCATTAGATAGGGGAATCCATTCCTGACAGACATGACATGTACAGATGTATCCATTCGGAGATTAAATTCAGACCTTCGACCATTTCCTTCACTCAGAGAATCCAATAATAACACTCTTTATTTCTATCTCTTGTGCAGCCTCCCACACTTCGATGAAAGTGAGCATTCTTTCTCTGTTCTAGCTGCTGCCATATTTATGATCATCACGACGAAGAGCATTGGAGCCCTTGCCAGCTCCTGGAGATGGCAACAGTGAACTGACTTGAGTTGCCGCCCTCCCTTCTGTCCTATATCTCTTTATGTGTACTTCTGTTCGCATGCGCTGCTTTGAAACATTAAGTGATCTAACAAATCCAAAATTTTCACGGAAACTTGATCTGCTTCAAAGAGACGGCCTTTGGGAAGCCATCTTCAATACACAAAGAACGACTCTAAATGCAAAGCATACTGCTTTTAAATCAGCGACAATAGCACATTCATCAAAAATGGAATTCCATAACAAGAAACTTAGTCCACAGGATAATTCACACACAAGATGGATAGGACAGTATTGGCAGTGACCATAGGAGGCTCTTTCATCAGTTCAACAGTACTTACGAAGATATCAACTGCAGCCAGCTCCGATGGTTTACCTTCTCCATCATACCTGTGACGCAGAATGACCACCGCTCCGAATAACCTTTTCTGGTGTGTCGAAAAACAGGAGACACCCCAACATCACCCTCCTACAGTCGTTGTCCTTCCATCTGCCCCTCCCAAACGTTGCCTGCTCTCCAATCTGTCTGCACTCTCTTCCCTCAGAACAACAAGCACTCCTCTCCACGTTTTTTCTTCCCCCTCTGTATATCCCGCCTTCTGCCTCTGTCGAATCCTCTTCTAATCCACGGACTCTAGAATACCTCCAAGTGGCAGCCATGCAAAACTTCATCATTTTATTATGTTTAGAGAATTACCTTTCCAAAGGATTTAGTGTAGAACTTCACCCATCTGTGCTAATATGGCGAGTTTATTGTACATAACTCCATAAAAACTTGTTTTGGTAGCAAGTCCATTTTTTCCAAGGTGGCCATCTTTAGTGAAGTTCATGGGGTTGAGATCTCTACGACAACGTGCTTCAGCAGACGTCTAACTCCAACAATCTACACATAAACAATCATTAGGTCTTAGAAGAACCACACGTAGAATGATACCTCCAAGATCAAGTTTGGCTGTGAAGAGAGAAGTACGATGTTTTTGGTGTCATCACTATGGACATATGTTTTGGGATTGTTTGGCATATGAAAATGCATGTAAACATAAACGATTAAGTGAACATGACCATAAAAATTGTAAGTATCAAGAGCAAATACCTTTGCATTTGAATGTAGGAAAAGGTGGGATGAGGAATATTTTGAAGAGACCAACAGTAGATCAAAAGTCAATTCAAAAGATGTGGAAACCAAAGAAACTTGAGAATAGTAAATCTGATGAACAAATTAGAATGACATCTATTGAGATTCAAGATAAGCCAACTGAAGAAAACAAAAGTAGACAAATAAAGGTCGAGAAGAAAAATATTGAGCAGATATTAATAGAACAAATGGAAATAGATCATAAAAGAGAATATGATAGAGAAACTCAAGAGAAATCTAAGAAAAAACAAGATGTATACGTTTCATTTGATCCAAAACTTTTGACTTATGAGAATTTATTTGACCAAGAGAAAGTTACAAAATTACAGTCTCAATTAAACTTTGATAAATAGATTGAATAAGAAAAGAGTGAAATTTGGGCGCCTTCATTCTAGTGTAAAGGAGTGAAATTTGGGCGCCTTCATTCTCCACCATTGGATCTGGGGATGATCTGGACCGTCGGATCAGTGCTGACATCAATTCCGATAAAATAAGCCACTACTTTTGGAGAAACTTTGCATTATTGATCTTTAACTGTCAAAAAAGTCTTCTTTGATGAAAAAAATTCTAGATCCTCCTTCATTTATGCTTTAGTGCATCTCCACCCTTGAATATGAGCTCATCTTGATGGTACAACATGGTTCAATCATATTTTGCCATGTGGCAATCCTTCAAGCCCTTAATTTTCTTATTCTAGAACACTGCGGTGACCTTGAAATTTGTATTTTGTGCTCTTTGACCCTTCAAATATCCTTTGATGAAGATGAAAGTTTGTAGGACTATGTTTTGAAAGGCCTCCTTTAGGAATATGCAAAAAAAACTCCCATCTTAATCTTCCTTGTACAAGTTTGACTACATTTGGAAGCTTGCAAGGTGGCATTAAGGTGTCTAGGAAGCTCTGATAGCCTTGAAACTTTGTACAAATATATAGCCATATATGGTCTTTATACATGCCAAACCATATGGCTAAAAGAAATTCCTATACAAAATTTTGTAGGGTCTAAGTGGAAAAATTACATTTTTTTCAAAATGCACATGGCATATCAATGTGCTAGAAAATCCATTTTCATGTGAAATTCGGGCTATAGACTGCCTTTGATAGGCTTTACAAGTATTTGAATTTTCATGGGATTTGGAGACATTGAAATTTCTGCCCTAATTTCCAAAGTTTGATTATCTTTGACTACTACCCTGGATTTGCCAGATTTCTTCCAAAGTTTGCATGTGAACTCCGTTTGACATCCTTGATGCATCTTGGACTTCTTAGGGAATTCGGGCTACCTTCACTGAATGTGTTTCCTGTAGGCCTTCATGAGTGAGAGAGGAGAGAAAATCTCGACGACATTCGCCCCCACTAAACCTGCGATTCCTCCGGAAGCCACTCTAGTATCTTTGAAAAGATGTTCCAGGCATCAAATTATTTTATAGACAACATACATGGAAGGAAAAATTGATCATATGCATGAATGAGTAGGCAACGTGACATGAAGCAAAATTTGCATGAAAGAAAGAATTGAAACACGCAACATGAATATGCATGAACAAATAGGCAACATATATGCAAATGAACAAGCAATATTGACAACAAGAAAGAAAACAAACAAGCATCAATATGAAGTGGAAGTGGATGTATTGAGACGTTTTGAGCATCAATTCCTCTCATCTTGAAGAAAAATTTGTACCTTTTTCATAAAGCAATCTACCTTAAATATGATTATAAACAAAGATTTAGGATTTTCAAGAGACATCTTTCATCTTTAGCTTATTTTAGATCAACTTCTTTCCTACATAAATATGAATATGCTCTTTCTCTAATAACATGCAAGGAAATCTAACTAAACTCCACTAATGCATAGACCTGCCTATATAGCCCGTGATTTATTCTACTACGCCTCTTTATCTTCCTTTGGCTTGCTCCTTTTTTTCCTTTTTTTTTCTTTCTTTTTTCTTCTAATGATGATGATGATGATGATTCGGAAACTTTATGGTTACAATCACTTTTTTGGGGTGGAAGAAAGTGTAAACTTCCTGGTAACATGTAGATTTTTTTTTTTGATGATGGGGAAAAGTTAAAGCCCGATACAAGGTACAACCATTTTTGATGACGGAGAATAGTCGTTTAAACTCTGATACAAGTGTTGTGAGATGGCCTAAGGATGTAGAAACATGCAGTAGCAGGAGCTAGGATCTCAACAATTATGCTTTCGATACAAGATACATATGCATGTTTATATATGAAAGTCATGTCATCATAATAAACCTCCAAATTTACATGCCATATCTTCCCATAATCCTAGATTATAATCAATTTCTTAGTAGATAAATTACGACTTAAGATACAATTTTATACAAGTAGAGAAATCATCATTTGCCTTTTTTGACTCAAGTGATGTGGATATGCAATGCAATGCAAAGACTGAAAACAAACATGCATGAAACAAGAATGGAAAAAAAATAGAATGAACTTGAAAAAAAACAAAGCAACATGAACTTGAAAAATTAATGATATTTTTATTATATTTTCTTTCCTTTTTTATTTATTTTTTATTTTTTTATTTTTATAACATGGATACTCCTGTTTATGAATCGGCCTCATTGTTGTCATCTTCTTCAATGTCCTTATCCAAAATGTACTCGTCATTATCACGTTTCTTGAATAGCTTTATCCTTAAACATGCAGTAGCAGGAGCTAGGATCTCAACAATTATGCTTTCGATACAAGATACATATGCATGTTTATATATCAAAGTCATGTCATCATAATAAACCTCCATATCTAGATGCCATATCTTTCCATAATCCTAGATTATAATCAATTTCTTAGTAGATAAATTACTACTTAAGATACAATTTTATACAAGTAGAGAAATCATCATTTGCCTTTTTTGACTCAAGTGATGTGGATATGCAATGCAATGCAAAGACTGAAAACAAACATGCATGAAACAAGAATGGAAAAAAAATAGAATGAACTTGAAAAAAAACAAAGCAACATGAACTTGAAAAATTAATGATATTTTTATTATATTTTCTTTCCTTTTTTATTTATTTTTTATTTTTTAATTTTTTTTATTTTTATAACATGGATACTCCTGTTTATGAATCGGCCTCATTGTTATCTTCTTCAATGTCCTTATCCAAAATGTACTCGTCATTATCACGTTTCTTGAATAGCTTTATCCTTAAACATGCAATAGCAGGAGCTAGGATCTCAACAATTATGCTTTCGATACAAGATACATATGCATGTTTATATACGAAAGTCATGTCATCATAATAAACCTCCAAATCTACATGCCATATCTTTCCATAATCCTAGATTATAATCAATTTCTTAGTAGATAAATTACTACTTAAGATAAAATTTTATACAAGTAGAGGAATCATCATCTTCCTTTTTTGACTCAAGTGATGTGGATATGCAATGCAATGCAAAGACTGAAAACAAACATGCATGAAACAAGAATGGAAAAAAAATAGAATGAACTTGAAAAAAAACAAAGCAACATGAACTTGAAAAAAAACAAAGCAACATGAACTTGAAAAATTAATTATATTTTTATTATATTTTCTTTCCTTTTTTATTTATTTTTTAATTTTTTATTTTTTTATTTTTATAACATGGATACTCCTGTTTATGAATCGGCCTCATTGTTGTCATCTTCTTCAATGTCCTTATCCAAAATGTACTCGTCATTATCACGTTTCTTGAATAACTTTATCCTTTTACCTGCAATCAAAGTTTTTAGTGCAACACCATTTAATTCACAAAGAGCATACATACCATTGTTGTTTACTTTTGATACAATGTATTGCCCAAGCCACCATTGAGTGAGATTTTTGAGTGCATCATATTGAGAGTCAAATGTACTATTGAGAGTCAATTGTTGTTTACTTTTGATACAATGTATTGCCCAAGCCACCATTGAGTGAGATTTTTGCGTGCATCATATTGAGAGTCACCCAATCTCTTGCTTCAATTGGCTTAGGACACAATCGATGAGTTTTATCAAAATAATGCTTGTTCTTCATTCTAGATTCTCTTAATTTTTCAACGGCATTATCAAGTCTTAATTTACCTTGTTCTAACTGTTTAATGCGCAAACTCAAAAAAATCATCTATAGACACGTTTTCAGAACAAGGCAAATTTGACCATGCAGAAATATGAGACTGAATTGGAAACAATGGTTTTTGACAGTACATGAGTTCAACAGGCATATATCCAGTAGTACGTGTGCATGTCATTCTATCTGCCCAAGTGCAAAAGGTAAGAATCTAGGCCACTGTTTGATGTCACCGTTACATACTTTAGATATGGCCTTCACAATAGGTAGATGCCCTCTCTCTATTTTACCATTGGCCTTTGGATTATATGCAGTAGTGAGAGACAAACGAATGCCGTGATGTTCAAAGAACTCTTTGGCTTCTCTCGCATTTAACTCTCCACGATCGGCAACTACTTTCTCTATGTAACCAAAGTGACTTATGACATCTTCAAGAAAGAATTTGCAAACATTGTAAGTGGTCTTAGATCGTAGTGCACGTCCCTCTACATGATTAGTTAAGTCTTCTCTTGCAAGTACAATGTAATGCATTTTGTCAATACCTTTAGGCATAGCTACAAGATCTACTACCCACTTGTAGTGAATACAAGGTGGATAAGTAGGATGCAGCAGATCTCTATGTTTGACTGATGAATGAAGTTGACAAGTAGAACATGTAGAAACATAGCTACTAATGTCAACATACATCCTAGGCCAATAATAGGTACTTCTAATTTTTTCATATGCTCCAAAAAATCCTTTATCACCTGCCCATAATGTCTCATGCATTTCCTTCATTACTTGCAATTGAAGCCCTCGTTTTCCTAGGACTCGTTGTGGATTCTCAACCTCATGCTTAGCATGTCTCCAAAGATAACCGTTACATAGGAAAAAGTTATAAGCTCCTTTCCTAATGTTACAGAATCTATCCATAGTCTAGGTAGGTAATGGTTGTAGTGTACTTAGATACTTTCCTATGTCTCTCCATTCATTTTCATACTCAGACTCATGAAATTTCTCATACTCATATATATGTGGAACATAGTCAACTAAATTCGCATTCTTTATTAGATCACTTTCAAGATCATCATCAAATCTAGCTCTCGATAACATATCAGCAAGTAAGTTTGACTTACCTGAAATATGAACTAACTTAGGATTTATGAACTTAATATATGAGATCCATCTAAGCATGGCTATATCAGGAGATGAACAATTGGCTATCATTCCAATGAGAGGCAAACAATCAGTCTCAACTTTGACATTTGCACCAATGAAATATTCTTTTTCTGTTTTCAAAGCTGTTACCATACCCCATAGTTCTCGTTTGATCTGTGGATATTTTCGTTGTGTTTTATGTAGAATTTTGGTAGCATACCTAATTGTATATCTATTCCCTTCACTATCATCTTGACTTATGACCCAACCTATACCAATAGGACTAGTATCAACAGTCAATATAATAGGTTTGTTAGCAGAATAGTCTACACGCTTAAGGATGGGAGCTTCAAGCAATAATTTCTTCAATTTATGCATAGCTTGAGTGTGTTTGTCAGTCCAAATAAATGTTCGTTTCTTCCTCAACAAGTCATAGAGACAATCAGCAACATGAGCAAAGTGTGGGATCCAAATAACATAAAAGATGCAAGCACCAAGAAATCTACATACATCACTCACGTTGTTAAATGTTTCTGAAATCTTGCTAATGGCATCAACGTTTTGTGGGTATGGCTTTCAACCATAATGGCCACATAAATGTCCAACAATAAGAACCTCGTTAACACCAAAAACAGATTTTTCTATGAAAAATGTGAGACCTACCTCTTCAAATCGTTTAAATATTGTTTCACAATTAGAGATATGGTCAAGAACAAATTTACGACATCCAGATGAATCTACAGTAATTTCCTTTACACCTTCTTCACTCCCTTTAATTGGAATACCATCAATGAATGGCATAGTTATATGAGGGATAAAATCATATAAGACCATATTCATAGCACTCATCATATGAGCCACAGAATTAGTCGCTCCTTGAGGTAAGGTACACATTCGCACTAAGCCCAAAAGGAGTTTTCATTGTGGTTATGTCACGACTATCAATTGCTAATTGGAATTGGTCATAGTTGATTTTGAGGATTTTGAAAAGCTATTTGAGAAGCTTGAGGATACATGTTTTGATACATTTGAGGATTTTGCACATGAGGATGAGGATTTTGCATTGAAGGATTATGCATTGGAGGAACTTGATATGCTTGAGTAGTAGCTACTTGTGTATTTTGATTGGTAGCTATAACATGTTGATTAGGCTCTTGAAAAGACATTGGGCTCATTTGATTTTGGAAAGTACTTTTGGTGTAATCAGATTGTAAAGCATCTATAGTCTTGGCCAAATTGGATTGTGTAGCAATAAGACTTTCCATTTTCTTAGTGAGAATTTCCACTTGAGATTATTCAACTACACTTTTATTTGGCTCTACTTTAAAACCTTGAGTAGGCTCCATCATTTGAGGAATAGGAGTAGAGTCAAAAATCATAGCATGGGATTGTTCTCTAACTTGCTCCTTAGTTTGTGGAAGGCTAGCTTGAGGAAGACTAGTTTGCTCATAAAGCATGGATTGTCTTTGATGTCTATATGCTACAACCTCTACTACTTTACACACTTTTTTCCAATTGTCAATAAGACCATAGCGCTTATCCGGCTCTTCTAATCACCGTTCAACTTCCCTATGAGTTTCAAGATGAAGAAGCTTAAGAAAATTGATCACAAGCTCATGTTCCTAAGTTATCTTATCCTCATCAGGAAGTTGTTCATAGCGTCTAATATACTCATTTTGTAAGCGACTAATAGAGGTACTAGGCTTTGGTGAATTGACCCATCGTAAGAATCAATCCCGATTATGTTGGCTATAGTCTTCAAGATATAATTCTTTGAGCATCTCCTTTCTAAAATCACTCCAAGGAAGACTATCATATTGAGTGACATGGTTTATGATAGAGCTATCAACAATTCGTTCAAAGAATGATATCAAAAGATCTTCGGGAAGACCAAAAATCATAGCTTGCTCTTCAAACAAATCTAAGTAGCTTGTGATGTTGATGCCGTTGAATTTTTCCCTTCTCTCTCAACATAGAAGAGACTATTCTTTGACCTTGTTTCTCAACAATAAGGGATTTGAATCCTTCCTCCATCTTATGTGAATAAGCAAGTGATGCATGATGCTCTACATCTCTCACAAATGTGTTTACTTCACGACGAAGATGTGCACGATACTGTGAGAAATCGAGTGCAACACTCAAGGCTGATGATGATGATATGATGAGGATGAAAAATATGAAACAAAGGATATGGATCACAACCTCCCAACAAGATCGGAAGCAAATGCCACAAAGCGTTTCAAGTCGGGTTCAAATGTGGAGGTGATCGCAATCCGGATGGATCGGGTTCGGTCGTGGCACACACAGGGTGTATGAAGCTAATGAATGTTGGAAGGTTTATGGACATGAAAGTGAAATTAGTGTTGAGTATGGAGAAGAGAGATGTTGAAATGAGTATGGGAATGGCAATGAAGGAGTGCAAGTAAGATTTATGAACATGACTCATAAGAATGAAAGAGAACCATTCATACGAATCAAATTTGGAAGGAAGAATGGTCCATTGAAGGAGCTTCTTAAACACTTCCTAATTCTAATCCATATGCATAATCTTCTTTGGATGATATGTATGCATGACGAGAATAGATGGAATCTTTACACATAAATCAGTTTCGAAAGGAAGAATGGTCCAATATTGGAGCTTCTTATACACTTTCAGAAACTAATCAATATGTATGGGTATGTATGGATTATATGCATGCAAGTGAATTATGATGATAGAGTTTAATCACAAGCGCAATGAAACATCCTCACTGGTTCAACGCAATACTACGGAGCCTTCTCACACATAGAAGAAAATAGAAGACATGTAAAAATACTTAAGAGATTGAGAGACAAGAGACAAGAGACAAGTGACAAGTGACATGAATTAAAAGGATTTGAATTAAGATACATGTATAAGATCGTCGTGATACGTCAAGCTAAGCAGTCTATTGATCAAAGGTGGTTCCGACCTTCAAACCATGACAATTCAACCGAATGTCACACGTAAGAAGATGAGTTCCACTTAATTGACCCTATGTATGTCTAGGCTCGTAATGTCTAACTAAAGAAGTCTAAGACTCATTAAAACTAGCTCTAACTCACTCACACGCTCCAGCGAGGGTGAGTCAAGATAGAGATGCTAGTTTCAAGAGCCTATCCTAGATTGTAGTTCTAACTTAAATTTGAAACTAGGTACTATACTCATACAAGCCCACCTTGGATCCTCACTCGCTCAACCGAAGGTGATCGTTTCAAGTAAACGTTAAGCTAGCAAGAGCCCTATGGAGGCCTAACAATGATGCTCTAGGAGTTAGGAGGGGGGTTTATATAGTTTTTTGAATGAATTTGGGCCCTTGGATCTAGAGAATCAACTCTCAACTGTAGGATTACTACTTTCGATTACAACCATTTGATTAATGAAATCAATGGCTTGGAATTGTTCTTTCTATCAAATCTAGTGTAAAGGAGTGAAATCTAGGTGCCTTCATTCTCCACCATTGGATATGGGGATGATCTGGACCGTCGGATCAGTGCTGACATCAATTCAGATAAGATAAGCCACTATTTTTGGAGAAGCTTTGCATTATTGATCTTTAACTGTCAAAAAAGACTTCTTTGATGAAAAAACTCGTGGATCCTCCTTCCTTTATGCTTTAGTGCATCTCCACCCTTGAATATGAGCTCATCTTGACTGTACAACATGGTTCAATCATATTTTTCCATGTGGCAACCCTTCAGGCCTTCAATTTTCTTATTCTAGAAAACTGTGGTGACCTTGAAAACTGGATTTTGTGCTCTTTGACCCTTCAAATATCCTTTGATGAAGATAAAAGTTTGTAGGACTATGTTTTGAAAGGCCGCCTTTAGGAATATGCAAAAACAACTCCCATCTGAATCATCCTTGTACAAGTTTGACTACATTTGGAAGCTTGCAAGGTGGCATTAAGGTGTCTAGGAAGCTCTGATAGGCTTGAAACTTTGTACAAATATGTATCCACATATGGTCTTTCACATGCCAAACCACATGGCTAAAAAAATTTCCTATACAAAATTTTGTAGGGTCTAAGTGGAAAAATTACATTTTTTACAAAATGCACATGGCATATCAATGTGCTAGAAAATCCATTTTCATGTGAAATTTGGGCTATAGACTGTCTTTGATAGAGGCTTTACAAGTATATGAATTTTCATGTGATTTGGAGACATTGAAATTTTTGCCCTAATTTCCAAAGTTTGGCCACCTTTGACTGCTACCCTAGATTTGCTCGATTTCTTCCAAAGTTTGCATGTGAACTCCCTTTCACATCCTTGATGCATCTTGGACTTGTCAGGGAATTCTGGCTACCTTCACCGAATGTGTTTCCTATAGGCCTTCATGAGTGAGAGAGGAGAGAAAATCTCGACGACAACGCTCGTAACTGCAAGGGTATCTTAGTGCTCACTTTGATGTTCCAAGATAGTCTTCACAAGTGGCAGCCAACGAATCCATGTTTTGTCCTGTAGTGACTTAGACTAAAATAGAAATTTTAATTGGAGGCCATACTTTCACTTCTCTATACGCTACCGCTTCACATACCTTCACATTTTCCTTTTAAGTCTTCACTTTTGCACATAAGAGAGTGTTCACCTAAACCTTCCAAAACACTTTAAAAACATTTTGAACCTTAGGGAAATTAGAGAAATACCTCTGCAACCTGCAACCCACTTTCTCCAATTTACCCTTTGTGGACAATTAAGTGTGCACCACCTCTGCACTTTGACACCTACACTTTAGAACTTTGACTTTGCACCTGTTGACTTTGACCCTGACCTTGGTGACTTTGAACACTTTGACTTTGACCTTTTGAGTTTGACTATAGTTGACTTTCATTGCAGTTGACTTTGATATGGACTCAACAGTTGCCCACCACCTAATGTGCTCTCCGTCCCGGAGAGCTACAGCCAAAAATCTGAGCATAGAGGACACCATGATTCTGGAGCTGCAAAATCTTTAAAAGGACACTAAGGCCACCAGAAATAGGAGAGAACAAGCACTAGAGAAGAACCAAAAGGGGGATTTTTTCATGGAAAAGCAAAGGAGGGCCATGGGAGGGTAGAAAGGAGGTGGAGGGAAGGGCTGAGGGGCGGAGATGGATAGGGAGGGAGGGTTAAGGATATGGCTGTGTAGATTGGTAAAGGGAGGGATTGTGAGTAGGATTAAGGGGTCTGGAGAGGGTTAAAATGATCAAACAGTAGAGGTACACAGGGTGCATATGGAAAATTATGAAACATAAGGTAAGAAAAAGTGAGAAGAGACCATGTGGACCATTTAGATCAATAAAAGCATTTGATAAAGGGGTTCAGAACTTGTGGGTTTTGACCAAAAGTTAGAGAAAAGGTGGGATTTTGGAATACTAAATGCAAAAAATGAATCCAGAGGTGCCAAAATACATGAAAATGACTCCAAGTTTGAAACAAATGGCCATCCGAAGTGCAATCCAGGAGGGGAGGGTCTTTCTTTGTTTTGTTTTTTTAATCCAAAAAGCCAAGGGTTTTTTTTTTTTGGAAAATCCCCAAATTGTGAGAGAAACCCAAAAAAAATCCTAAAAATTTGTAAAAAAATCCGAAAAAAATCACAAAAATTTCTGAAAAAAATTTCTACAATTCTAGGGTAATTTTGTCACACAAAACCATAGCGAGATTCCTTTATTCCTCCTATTTGGCAAGAAACTGACATAGGAAAAGGATAAAAAATGCTAGAAAAATTCAAAAAAAAATTGAAAACTTTCCAAAAACTCCCAGAAAATGTACTTTTGTAGAGGTTATGAAATGCCTTTTAATTTTGCTAAAAACTCAAGGAACAAGCATGAAATGGATAAAGAAAACTGGTAAAACTTAAGCAAAATAAAATCAGAAAGCTATGTATAACCTAGACAGATTTTGCCGCTTCCAGGTCATCCATAATTCTTTAGTTGGCTTGATGATATGCCTTGAGCCATGATCTTGATATGTTGACTCAAAGAAACTCCTCCATAATCTCCAATTGTACTGCACTTCATTGGTTTTGTCTTCTTGTTGGGCACACTGGTCATCTGATAGGGGTACCCTAAATCCTTCAGTAAAATATTGTCTCCTCCATACTGCAACTTGTGTATCTTTGTGTTAGCAACTTTATAGATTAATCTGCAAAATTTCATTTTCACTATTCTAGCTTCTTCATCAAATGGAACCCTCTGTTTCCAAAGACATGTAGGTACTCCTTCCACATTCTTATAAAGCCCTGCACTTGCTATCATTAAAATTGACATAACAGATGATAGCCATACCAGTATCCATAAAAACGTGGCCATTGACATATGAATTGGAATATCTTCATCACTATTGTACCTAAGGGCTTTGCTTTTCTTCTCTTTGCTATGGCCTTTGACTGAGACTGTTTCACTTGAATCAGTAACCTAAGTGATTTCCTCTTTTTCTTCATATGCTTCTTCTCTACTTGAATTTGGAAAAAATCCATAACAGGAAGATGGGTCTTCTGCATGGAGCCAAGGCAACATGTTTTCATCTTCATATAAATCTGCTCCTTCAAATAGATCTGCTTCTGGGTTGTCCACCAATTCTTCTTCCATACAAATACCAATTGTCTACATCATGCTGGTATGTCTTTGATTGTCTAGACCTTCTTCTAAAATCTCCTACAACTCTTTTCCCTCTTGCTTTACCCACATTGTGTCCTTGCCCCAGTCATGCAGCACATTGGCATGCCTGAACCAAGGTCTCCCAATTAACAGGGGGAAACTTCCTTCTACCTGTGGCAACCTTAAAACAACAAATTCCAAGTTAAAGATGGTACCGTATATCTTGACTCGACTCCAGGGACTACTCCCATAGGCCTTACTATGCTTTGGTCTGCCATCGTTACAGTGAAGTTGGTAGGTCTCGAAGGGTATAGTCCAATCTTTTCCATGGTATATTCAGGCATCAAGTTAATGCCAAAACCACCATCCACAATAACTCCTTGAAACCCATGACTTTTAATGGAGACTGTTATCAGAGGGCTCTTGTAATCTGGAAGGGGTGCTTCCCCTACACTTTTATCTTTATGCATAACAACAGCCTTTGCCATGAGACTTGTTGTGGACATTTCATCAATTATTTGCAAGAGTTCTGACCTGAACTTCCCATCCATCTTTATTAAATAAAAAATACTAACCTCCTTTTTCATGGACTTGAGTAGTCTAGAAGCTTCTGGTTCCTTTAGAGCCTAGGCTTCCTTTGACTTATCAAGCTCCTCATGAGCCCTGTTGAATGCATGTCCAATGGCATAATCAGTATCTATGAAATTTTCTTTTTGCCTTGTGTCTGCACATGTGGTGGCTTTCTTCTCACACACACCTTTATCTTTGTTTAATCCATTAATAATTGATTCTTGACTTATTTCCACTTGAGCCTTCCCTTTGCTTCTTGTCTGCACTGTGAAAGATTCAATTTCTTCTAACTGCACCACCCTGGTAGATGGAGATGGCACATGGACTTGATCTACCCTTTCTTCTTTGCACACGGCAATCATTTGAATGTCGGGTCCAGATGAAGATACTTGGTTCTTAGGACAACAATTAGTATAGTGGTCTCTGGCCTCTAGGCAGTTCCTACAAGGAGGGGCATTTTCTGGGAGAGTGCACCTACTTTGATAGTGCCCACATTCTCCACATCTGAAACAAATAATTGGCCTCCTTGGCCCATTTCCAAGCTTATCCCTCTGTCTATGGTTGTAATTGTTACCTTGATTGGGTGCAGCCGCCATCACGATTGCTGGTGGTAGGGGTCCTCCTTGGGCCCAATATGTTGTTGTAGGCATTCCTCTTAATTGGCATTCTTGGGCCTCATGACCAGCTTTCCTGCATAATTGGAAAGTCACACTTAGCAGAGGACATTCACTTACTATATGACCTTGCTTGCTGCACATGGTACACCAAAGTCCACTCTTGATGCCACCTCCTTTGAGTTCCTGAAACTCCTGTCGCAACTATGCCAATTCCTCTGCTTGGGCCTCCTCCTTTTGGAGTTTTAGTGCTTCAATCTCCCTTCTCAACTGAGTAACAAAATTCTCCTCCTCTTTGTAGGGCTTATTCCTTTTTAAGCCCTCCAGATGCTTCCTTAGCTGGATTACTGGATCCTCCATTTCTGTAGAATATGGTAGGTGAGAAGAAGTTGCTCCATATTGTTGCCTTATTTGTTCCAATCATGTAGCTTTGTTGATGAATTCCCATATGGAGGCTGTAGGCAACACTAATTCCTTGATTTTACATTGGATGACCACTGGAAGTGGCTTAGCTAACCATTTCTTAACAAAAAAATCATGTGGTGGGTTTGGTAATTTAGCCATTAGTGCCTTGGCCCTAGTCACAAACTCTGGAAACTTTTCACCTAGACCCAATCTCGAATTCTCTAAGTCCTTTATGATGATCTCTTCAGTATTTCCATGTTGAAATTGATTTTTGAATGCATCTTTCATTAGGTCCCAAGTTGTAAAATGGTTCTCAACAAACTGGCTGAACCATTTATCTGCTACTGTTGTGCCATTATCATGCTACTGTTGTGCCATTCCTTGTCATGGTGGATCCGAATGAGTGCAACTCTGTGGAGGATTTCAATGAGGGTTTGTTTGAGGATTATACATATTATGTGATTGGAGGTCCGCAGACAGCTAGTGAAGGAGCACCCTACCACATTCTTCTTTAGGTATGCAGAGTGCAAGATATATGTTGGTCTTACAACTGAGGAAGCCAAGCTTCTTGCTTGGGATCACAACAATGACAATGACTACAGGCAAAAAATGTCCTCCATAGAGAGAATTCGGTTCTTCCACCATGAATATGAAGATTGTCTCGTGAAGGAAGCTGGAAGAATACATCCCAATCTACGAAAGAAATGCCTTATTGAGGTTGGAATTGCACTGGATGAGAATAGAAAGTCTAATGCTTTGAGGAAATATGATCCATGGTTTCAACTGGCTTTCAGAACAGGTGAGATCTGGGATCTGCAGGATAAAATTTTCACAATGTGGGAGAACAAGGAGGTCAAGGGCCAGAAGCAATGGAAGTCGAGGCCAGACCCACAGGTTGATCTAAAGGGAAAGGGAAGGAAAGTTGACCTCTCAATTGAAGAGGCTCCTGAGGACATGAAGCTAACACCATGGAGGGCCCTTCAAGGAATCAAGGATGATACATTGATTATATCAACTTTGTCAAGGGTCATCTCCAAGGAGTTAAGCCTGGAGGAGATGGTGACTGAGCTCAATAAGTATGTATGTTATTCTCAGATCCTTTTTTCCTCCTCCCATGTTTCTAGTCTAACCTAGTCTCTTTTTCATTTCTGTGATTGTAGTCATAAAGTATACATGAAGATTCAGGAGGTGATGATGAAGAGGCTGGGTTGCTTTTCTTGGACAGAGGTCCAAGCAGACTATCCAACCACATCATCCTACAAAGCTGTATCAGAAGGTAGGTTCTCTTTCAGAGGTCCTGCCTGGTTTGCTATTAGTATAGATGCCTTGATTCACCTAACCAATTTGATGCCAGAAATTTAGTAGGAATTCGATGTCTCACATCGACTTACTGCTAAATTCAATGCCTCGCATCGACCTGTTGCCAAAAGTCGATGCCTTGCATCGACCTCCTGGCATAAGTCAATGCTTGGCATCCACTTGGGGGCATAAGTCGATGCCTCACATCGACCTCGTGGCATAAGTCGATGCCAGGCATCGACTTATGTCCCAAAGTCGATGCCAAGCATCGACTTTCAATCCCAAAGTCGATGCCTGGCATGTAGCCACACATGAAATCGATGCCATGCATCGATTCCTTATGTTTCGTTTGCTGTCTTGAAGAGTTCATTTAATTGTCTTTCCACTTTATTCTGTAGAAACCAAAGAAAAGTAAGTCTGCAGAGCTACTAGATGATTGCCCCCTTGCATTCTTGGCTCACATTCAAAGAGCAAGGCATGAGAAATCTAGACTGAAAGCCAAGGAGATTGATTTTGATGATGAACCTGATCTGAAATGTTTCTCTAGTCCCCTAGACCCCCTTAGGTCTGTATATTACAATGTATTCTGTAGTGATGTAAATAATATTTGTTCTGTTGTGCCTAGAGAGCATTTCTCCCTTCTCATAGCAGACATACCCTATGGATTTAGGATGTTGGGATCATTTGATGACGATGAACCCTTCAAACACCCTCAGATTCGGAAGATGGTCACTGATTTTGTAGAGTTGACTATGTCTCCTCTTTGGAGGATAGTAATTTTCCATAGTAGAGACCAGTCTTTCTCTGTTTCAACTGCTCTGAAGGCAAGATGTCATGTTGTGGAGTGCCTCACGTGGTAAGTAATCTTCTTTCTATCTCCATGGATTTAATGATGAGCCTCTCTGTCACTTATAGTTCTTGTTGGCACGGTGAAGACAAACGTCAATCACACTCCTTTGCATAGGTTTGTGAGCTCCACTGAATGCATTACAGTTGGCTATTATGATGAAGTGAGCAAAAGGAGAGTCAGGGAGCATTGCAATGAGAATGGGATCTCAAATGTGCTCATGTTTCTAGCCGTTACCAAGAAACTTCGTCATGTAGCTAGGGACATGACATTGGTTAACCCCTATCAGAAGCCACAAAAGCTCATAATGAGATTGCTTCAACTATTCTTCAATGATGATGACTGGGTCCTAGACCTCTTTTCGGGCACAAGTAATTTCAATTTTAAAAATTTTCATTAGTCATGGTTGATTGGCCACCTCTAAGTGGTTTTCTGTTGTTTCAGGAACGACTCTGGCTTGCTCCTTAAAGATGTTCAGGCACTGCATAGCTGTGGAGAAGGATGATGATCAAGTGAGCTTCATTAGAATGAGAATCAATGGGCTGAATGAATGCCTAGATGAAGACCAAGAGGTTGGAAGGAAGGACATTGCAGACACGGAGAGATTCCAACTAGCTTCAAGGGAGCCTGTTCCCCCACTTGCAGATGAACCGGGGGACATGGCTGACCTTGAAGAGCCAATCTTGGAGCAAGAGAGGCAGGATATGTGTCCTAAGGTTCCAGAGGATCCCATTATGCTTGAGCCTGAGGAAAGCTATGATCAGCTTCTATTGTAGATTCATATTACTCTTGTAAAACACATGAAATGTAAAACATCATTTTAATAGAAATATAATGTCGAGTTCTGCTTCCACTTTGTGTTCAGCTTGATTTATCTTGAGCATTTCTCTAATGAATGTGTGAATGTTTCTTAGTATAATTTTGTTGATTATAATCTTCTCTTGGGAATGCTTTTGTGAAATTTATTTCATATTCTGTGAATATGGCCCAGCATTCAATGACGATCTTAACTATACAAAGGGGATGATCTTAATTGCCTTGTTAAAATGTTCTGATTTTTGCAACACATGTACTCTGATTTTCGAGAAGCTTTTAATCAGCTATAATCTGTGCTTGTTGAGGTTATAGATGTAATGAAGGAGCTTCCCGAACTCTTATTTGTACCTTCAACTCTAATCTCTTGTCAAAGATCATGATGTGGGATTCTTGATCATGCTGAACAACTATTTTTCATGGCATCAAGTATTTTATTATATCTATCTTGACTACTTGGGATATGAGATCAAGCTTCTAGTGATAATATTTACAAGCAAGAACAAGTGATGCTTTCTAGATATTGTAAAATGCCCACTTTATTGCTTGATATCATGGTCTTTAGGTAAAAAGGAATAGAGAACATGTCTTTGTTCTCCTTTGTTGTGACTCAGTGTTAACACAAGATCTATAAATGTGGTGCTTGTCAGTTTGGAAAATCTCACAGGTTACCCTTCTCAAGGAGAGGCTACATGCATGAGGACTACGTAGAGCTTGTCCATACAAATGTATAGGGACCACGTAAGGATCCCTCAATTACTGGATCAAGGTATTATGTATCTTTCATTGATGATTTCAGCGGGTGGACTGTCTTATATTTTATGAAACATAAAGATGAAGTATTCAGTTGCTTTAAAAAGTATCTTGCACTTGTTGAGAACCAAACAAGAAGAAGTGATCTAAAGAGACTAAGGTCAGATGGAGGAGGAGAGTACTTCTCAAATGAGTTTGATGCATTCTTGCAAGACAGAGGAATCAAGAGAGAAATTACAACAAGGTATACCCTTGAGCAAAATGGGGTGGTAGAGAGGAGAAATAGATTAATTGTTGAAATATCTAGGTCAATGTTAAATGAAAAAAATTACCTAATTACTTGTGGGTAGAGAGTGTATCTACTGCTACTTATCTTGTTAAGAGGTTGTCATCCAAATCTCTTGATGGGATGACCCCGTATGAAGCATGGCATGGTAGAAGACCTGCACTTGATCATTGAAGGATCTTTGGATGTGTTGCTTATGTGCATATCCCTTCTCAAATAAGAGGTAAGCTAGACCCTAAGGCAGAGAAGTGCATCTTCATAGAATATGACTTAAATAAAAAAGGATACAGGTTCTACAATCCTTCCAACAAAGGATTCATGGTGCATAGAGATGTTGTCTTTGATGAGAATGACTCTTGGTTTGAAAGTGAATGCAGGAAAGTAAAGCTACCTTATGACTTGGAAGAGGAGTTTCCAAGTCTCACCAAGGAGGAGCCTAATCATATTGAAGACATCAACTCACATGATGAGGACCTCATCAACGTAAAAGAATTCAAGGCATTGACGTCCAAAGGCAAAGTCAAAATGAAGAAGTGGGAAGATATACGTAAATCATCCAACCAAGCAATCAGGAGATCACAAAGGGAGGGCAAGAATCAGCCATCATCATATGAAGGTGCAAAGACCAAGGCAGAATGGAAGGAAGCTATGGATGAGGAAATTGAAGCACTCAAGGAGAGTGCTACTTGTGAGCTAGTACCAAAGAAGGAGTCTATGAAGGTATCACTAAAATATTTCCTTGGACTTGAGTTAGTCTATACTAATTCTAGAATTTACATTACTTAGAGAAAGTATTTATAGGACATGTTGAAGAAGTTTCATTTGCAAGATGCCAAAGTTACAAGTACTTCAATGTAGGTAAACCAAAAGTTAAGTGCTCATGAAGGTGATGTGCTTGAGAATATTGTAGGTTACCAAAGCAGAGTGGGAGGCTTGAACTATGCTGCATTGACAAGAATTGATAATGCTTATGGAGTAAGCGTTTTAAGTCAATTTATGCACAGACCTAGGGCATCTCAATTTGGAAGCTACCAAGAGGATTTTGAAGTATCATAAGGCCACTCAAAATCAAGGATTGTATTTTCCTTATACCTCAGACTTGGACATCAAGATATATTCAGATGCAGATTGGGTAGGTTGCAAAAATGATAGAAGGAGTACCTCAAGATACCTATCATTTGTAGGTGATAAACCTATATCATGGTCTTCAAAGAGGCAACCTACTGTTGCTTTATCTTCTTTAGAGGTAGAGTATAGAGGATTGGCCAATGCAACTCAAGAGGCCATATGGATCAAATTGTTATATTCAGATTTGGGTTTGCATACTACATCTTCTATGATTTTTGGAGATAATACAAGCTCATTACATCTTGCAGCAAATCCTATTTATCATGCTAGGACCAAGCATATAGAGGTCCATTATCATTACGTGAGAGAGAAAACAAATTGATGGGAATCCACAAAGGTGTACAAACATGCCAACAATCAAATAAGGTATGAAGACAACAACCAAGGTATACACATATAAAATCAACTACTATGACTTTGGTCACCAAAAACAAAAAAATAAAGCCTACATATATGACTCAAAAGAATTTATGGACATCATCCAAGGTGTACACATTGAAGTTACCAAGTAGAAAATGTGTGACATAACAAACCAAAGATTACATATACAAGGCTAAATAATTTATTGATATCCACCAAAATTTTCACGTCTTTGGATGCAACCAAGAATCTTTTGTTGTGTGGGCATCAACAAAATTCTACAGACACAATCATGAATAGTTTGTGGACACATAACAAAGCATGTACAATTATGGACGAGATCTAGTTTCTTCACATCACGAACAAAAACAAGACATCAAACAAGGTTTACACATAAGGGGTTCAATAGCAATCTCTAAACAACAACCAAGTTTTTCAAATCTATGCACACCAAACAAAGTAGATATATGTGTGGCCACCAACCAATATATCCACGTACAAATATTAACATCCTATTGGAATAATGCCAAATTACAAACATTTAACTTTATGTCCAAGAAAATAAACTAGTTCCTACCAAGAAACAAGAGCCACGTACATATAGAATCAAAAGAATATATAGTTCTAACATATTTAGTAAAAATTATTTTTTTAATAGTTGTTATATGCATAGACACACAATCCCTTGCACACATCAAGACATACTAAAAAAATACTCAAAAGTATTTGATATCATCTTCGATATCGTTAAATGATAAGGATCATTTAAAAACATTTCATTATTTCCATTATGGATGCCATTTTCTTTTGGTCAAATGAAATATGTATGCCAATTTTTTTCATTCTCATCAGAATCACCATTGCGGATCACATATTATTTGACAAGATTAAGAATGAAACATGGCATAAAAGCATATTTTGGTACCTTTAATACTTAGAATAGCATTTAAATAATTATTATTTTTTATCATAATTTTCTATTCCACCTTTGTTGATATGTTATTTTCATGAACATAGAAATATATGCTTTGCCGATTCAGCATGATACTCAGCACCAAATGCAATGGCTACTAGCTCAAAGTAGATGCCTTCTAGCTTTGAATAAAAATAAGCATTCAAGTAGTATGAAGGTTGTCCATTGATAACCTGCCAATTCTCTGCAATCTCACTCACACACAAATTATAGTGAGCCATTCTTTAAAAGGTGCGATAAATGACAGTGATCTAGAGAACACAAGTTTTGAGTCCATGTCTATGACTTAGGAAGTGTTCAACCTTCTCCAGAGATCCCTAGACACCTGCTTTACACTTCCAAAGTCCATGAATAGCTTTCCATTTCCTAAAACATATCCAGTTTGTTAAAATGTTTGAATTGTGTTATTTTTTCAGTTATGCTAAAAGTTGATTTTTTAAAAATTCCCATTTTCTTATTCATTTGATAACCCATGTGAAGTTGTAAAATGTTAAAGATTATATTTTTCTCTATAAGTAAATGATGTGGGCTATCAAATCCAAGTGAGTATGCCATCAAAGCCTTAAGGGTGTCATCAAGAAAAATCAATCAATTTGGTGTAAAAGCAAGACACTTAAGTGTCCCAGGACACTCAAGTGTCCTAGTATAGAACTAGTGTTAAGGCTCCATTTTTCCTTATGAAACCATTCAAATTGGCCCCTAAACCAACAATATTTGTTGCTTGCAGACTAGACCATCCTAAATCGTCCCCATGGACTAAAAAATGTGCCCTCATGCACACACAATCCATACCCACTTAGGTAATCACCCTTTGAGCTCGTCCACCTCTCCTTGCTCCGTAAGCCTCCACGTTTCCTTCTAAAAGCATCCCAATAGGCCCTTTCACTATCAAAAATCATCCCTTGCACCATAAAAGTCTTCACCATGGACTAAACATTATGCCCTCTTGAACACAAAAATTGTCCCCACTTAGGTAATCACCCTCTCAACTTGTTCCACTCTCCCTCCTCCTTAAGCATCCATTTTGCCTTTCAAAACCATCCAAATCACCATCATATTTTGTCCCTTGAAGCCTATACCATCCCAAAGCGTCCACATGGACTTAAATGTTTTTCCTCATCCACCCCAAAGTCGTCCGCACTTAGGTAATGAACCTTCAATCTCACCCCCCCTCTTCCTTCTCCTTGAGCCTCAAGTGTGCTCTCTGAAACCATCCAAATCGGCCCGTAAACAACCAAACGTAGTCCTTTGCAGCCTAGCCCATCCTAGACTATCTTCATGGACTACAAAATTCTCCATCTTTCACACAAAATTCTTCCCCTTTTAGATAATCACCCTCCTAGATCGTCCCCCTCTCCTTGCTCTTTAAGCCTCCTGATTTCCTTGTGAAACCATCCAAATTGGCCCGTAAACCATCAAAATAGTTCCCTTGCACCCTATCCCATTCCAATTCGTTCCCATGGACTAGAAATGTTGTCCCCATTCTAATTTGCCTATGTCATGAATTGATCACTTTAAGCCACTTCAAATTTTCCTCCATAAAGTTGGATTAAAATTTGAATTGGATTCATAGCTTGGTCATGAGGCTTGCCTAGTTCTGACTAGTTGGGAGAGATGGATGGATACCTCAGGGAAGAGAGGTGGTAATGCTATAACTTGCTTTGTATGAGCCCTAATGCACTTCCGAGTTTGGCTTGCAAATGACACCAACAAAGTACCTATATACTTTGGAATTGATACTTGAAACAATTAGTCCAAAATAGACTAGTTCAAGAATAACTAGTGTTGAAAAACTTGCTATTTAGTCCATACACTTGCTTTTCTTTTTACTCACAGCTCACAACATAGTAATAATTGGCAAAATTCCTTTTGGGAAAATTCAATTAGCTTAGATAGATAATGATTGCAAATGGAATCATTCAAAATGATCACCTATGCTCTAAGAAATAACTTTGGCAAATCAAATCTTACCCTTGATTTTTTAGGGAGCAACCAGTAGATGACGAGTGAGTACTTCAAAGTGATTTCTCCCTCATGTCTAAACTAAATGCCTTGAAACTTTTGTAGCAGAAGGACGACTTGAAACTCGTTCCAAGAAGACAATGATTATGTAAACTGGTTGAGTATTCATTGAGATATGACAAGAAGAATTCGACCATTCTAAGTAGTCATATCAGAGAAGTAGACAGGGATGACCAATGAGCTATATGTATTATAAAACATAATTCTACAGAGTCATTGGCATTGTAGTGATGCTCAACACTGATGAATTGAATGAGCTATAGTTTGAGCTACTCAAGTTCTACAAATGATCAAAGAATGAGCTCTGAATGAAGCACCCCCACTACGAGATTTTGGAAGGTCTTTTTATATGTGTTACTCCTAAGTTTGAATTTTGAATTAAAGCTTTGGCTCCAATCAAAAAGTGACTCCACTGATTTAAGAGATATTTCCTCAACTTGAAGTCGTAGCTCATATTCTTCCCAACTCCATGAGTTATAAGCTTTTACAAGATTCTCTAAAGAATTAACATTTTATAATGGTAAATGATCAAGTACTTACAAGCTATAGCTCACATGAATCATTAAGTGCTAGTCCCATAGAATGTCTTCCATGCTAAGCCAAATGTGTAGGCTTGAACATTTGCACCAATAGTTCCCCCTCAAGCCAAACATCTTGGCTTGCATTGCTTCATCAATCTTATATAATATCCTATAATCCAAACATGGTTTTAAACCTGCAAAGCTTAGTACCATCAAGTTCTTTGGTTAATGAATCAGCACACTCAATATTTGTACATACATATGCTAGTTGAATCTCTTTGCTCAAGATTTTCTTTCTAACATAGTGATAGTGCACTTTTATATGCTTAGTTCTTGCATGATAAATGGGGTTGGCTGCAAGATGCAAAGAACTAGTGTTATCACCAAACATCATTGGTGAATGAGTGTGAAGTCCTAAATCTGAGTAGAGTAACCTAATCCAAATAGCTTCTTGTGTAGCATTTGCTAATCTCCTGTATATACTCAACCTCTATTGAAGATAGAGCAACAGTTGGTTGCTTCTTAGAAGCCCATGAGATGGGTTTATCACGTGCAAAAGATAAATAACCGAAAAGTACTTCTTCTATCATCCTTACATCCTGCCCAATTTGCATTTGAGTACAACTTTATGTCCAAATCGGATGTGTATGGGAAGTAAAGACCTTGATTTTGAGTACCTTTGAGGTACTTCAAAACTCTTTTAGCAGCTTCCAAGTGAGGTTCTCTAGGTTTATGCATGAGTTGCTCATAACACTTACTCCATAACATATGTCAATCCCTGATAATGTTGCATAGTTTAGACTCCCAACTATGCTTTGATAACCTACAATGTCTTCAAGCAAATCACCTTCATGAGCACTCAATTTATGATTTACTTCCATAGGGGTTCTAGCTACTTTTGCATCCTCCAAGTGGAACTTCTTCAACATATCCTACACATATTTCCTTTGAGTGATGTAGATTCCACAGTTAATGTATACCAAGTCAAGTCCAAGAAAGTAGTTTAGTAACCCTAGGTCACTTATCTTAAACTCTTGCATCATGTGGTTTTTGATTTGTTTGATGCCATTGGCATCACTACTTGTAAGAATGATTGCATCTACATATACACATAAATATATCACTTCTGAGTTACTCCTCTTGATAAAGAGAGAAAAATCTAACTTGCTCATCGTGAATCCTTTGTCTTGAAGATAGGTTGATAGCCTATGGTTCCATTCCCTAGGTGCCTGCTTCAACCCATAAAGGGCTTTCTTCACTTTTCCTACATCATTTAGCTTGCTTGGATCTTTATATCCAAGAGGTTCAGCCATGTTAACCTCCTCTCAAATGTACCCATTGAGAAAAGCATTTTTCATGTCTAGTTGATACATATTCCAATTTCTACATGCAGCTACACTTACCAATACTCTGATGGTTGGCATTTTAGCCACTCGTGAAAAAGTTTCTTTGTAGTCTACTCCATGGGTTTGTGCAAAACCCTTAGCCACAAGCCTAACCTTGTACCTGTTTATGGAAATCCACCTAGAACCAACTACCTTCATTGATGCTATCTTGGGTACTAGCTCCCAAGTATCATTCTCTTGAAGTGCTTCTATTTCTTCATCCATATCCTCCTTCCATTCTACTTTGGTACTTGCTTCTTCATATGAAGAAGGTTCTTCAAGTGATTAATCCTTTGCAAGATAAATAGAATTTTTTAGTGTCTAATGAAGTATCATACCCATATCTGATTGGCTTATTACTCTCTCTCTGTGATATCCTTAAGGCTTGGTTGGATGACCCGGGTATGTCCTCCAACCTCTTTATCTTGACCTTGCCTTTTGATTTCCATGCTCTAAACTCTTCCAAGTTGATAGTGTCCTCATCGTCTAATTTGATGTGTTCAATTGTGTTTGGCTCCTCCTTGGTGAGGCTTGGAATTTCTTCTTCCAAGCCATATGGTGAGTTGACCTTTCTACATTCACTTTCAAACCAAGAGTCATTCTCATCATACACAACAACCATAAATCTTTTTTCTAATGGATTATAAAGCCTGTACCCCTTTTGATTTATATCATACCCTATGAAGAAGCATTTCTCTGCCTTAGGGTCTAACTTACCTCTCATTTGAGATGGAACATGCACATAAGCATTACAACGAAATATTCTGCGATGTTCAAGTGATGGTCTCCTACCATTTCATGCCTCATAGGGGTACATCCCATCAAGGGACTTAGAAGATCTTTGGCACATCAGAAGTTGAGTCTTTCTTGCTCCTTGCTTGTAGGTTGATCTTTGCTTCTAAGTGTGGGCATCTCCTCATCTCCTGATATGTATCCATAGAGACTTATTCCTTGTAGATAGGTCTTCATCCTCAAAGACCATGTTGGATAATTATTCATGTCCAATTTTTCAATGAAAGAAGGGAAACCATCTCCCATTTTACCTCCACTTGCTATGACACCACTGTTGGGAGAGTGGATGGATACCTTAAGGAAGTGAGGTGGTACTACTAGAACCTACTTTGTACCACACCTAATGCACTTCAAAGTTACAAAGTAGGCCCTTTTAGCTTGCAAATGACACCAAGAAAGGACCTATGTACTTTGGAATTTATACTCAAAACAATTAGTCCTAAACAAGCTAGTTCAATAATTAGGGTTGAAAAACTTGCTATTTTAGTCCATACAACTGCTGTTCTTTTTACTCAGAGCTCGTAGCACAATAATAATTGGAAAAATTCTTTTTGGGGAAATTCAATTATCTTAGATAGCTCATGATTGCAAGTGGAATCATTTTAAATGAACAACTATGCTTTTAGAAATAACTTTAGTAAATTAGATCTTACCCCCGATTTTTAGGGAACAACTAGTAGATGACCAGTGAGCACTTAGAAGGCGAACTCTCCCGGATGCCTAAACCAAATGTCTTGAGATTTTTGTATAGCACAAAGTGGAGTTCAAATTGGTTCCAACAAGCCAAAGATTATGTAAAATTGTGGAGTATTCACTCTGATATGACTAGAAGAAGTTGACTGTTGTGAGTACTCATAGTAGAGAAGTAGAGAGAGATGATCAATGAGCTATATGCATTAAAGAACATAATTATATAGAGTCATTGGCATTGTAATGATGCTCAATACCGATGAATTGAGTGAGCTATAGTATGGGCTACTCAAGTTCTACAAATGATCATAGAATGAGCTCTGAATGAGGCACCTCTGCCACAAGATTTTACAAGGTCTTTTTATATGTGTTACTCCTAAGTTTGAATTTTGAATTAAAGATTTGGATCCAATCAAAAAGTGGCTCGATTGATTTAGGAGATATTCCCTCAACTCGAATTTGTAGCTAATATTCTTCCTAACTCCACAAGTTATAAGCTTTTACAAGGTTCTCCAAAGAATTAATGTTTTAGAATTGTAAATGATCAAGTAGTTACAAGCTATAGTTCACATGAATCATCAAGTGCTAGTCCCACACAATGTCATCCATGCTAAGCCAAATGTGTAGGCTTGAACATTTGCACCAACATGACTATGGGTATTGCTCAAGCATGCTCAAGGCTAATATTTCAATGGAAATAAAAATCTGTCGCACATACCAACTATCATAGAAGATTTCATTGGGTAACCTAAAATCAGTTAGCTTATAATACCGAAATTAGCCCACTCTTCGACCACTCTTATCCCATTTAGCACATGTGCAAAGTAAAGGCATAGTAAATGCTTGGTTTTAGAAAGGCCACTCTCTTGGTCTTGACTTCTATATAAGAAGTGGTCTAACACTCATTTTGGGGATTCATGAGGATATGCAATTGAGAACTTGACTCTATCATCTTGTTATTTTAGTCATCTTGTATAATTGTGTCTCCTAATCCTTGGTCAATCTCTACTCACTAATGCAACTTTGCCCACTAGGACTAGAGGTGTCTCTGTGGTGGGTATATAGAGTGTGGGCATCTGAGTTAAGTGGGAGTTGTACCGACACTTGGATTGACTTTTCTTGGAGAGCTCTTCTAGATTGGATTTTTTTTACTTCTTCCACAGGTTTTTTGGTACTTAAGAATCGATTTTTAGAGAGGCCTGCCTACTTTATTTTTATCAAAAGCGTGTTTATTGACTTATTGATACTATCCTCAATCTTTGGAAATTGGTCTTCTCCTCATTTCCCTCCATGTACTTTTTCTATCTATGTGTTCTTTCTATTAATTGATAACTTTAAACAGCCATGTCATAGGGTATCCTTGCTAAATGAAGGAATCCCCTTGAGTAGAAGGAGTACTAGAAGCCCATTTGAGGTATATGCACCTAGGTCATCCTCATCTATGTGACAACCTATCGATCCTAATGCATCACTGACTTCTTTGATCTTCAATATGTAATCATTTATGTTGATACTAGGGTTATTCCTCAAGTTTATAAGCTCATTCATCAACTAAATCTTCCTAGTTTTAGTCGAGGCAGAGTAGAGTCTCTGTAGTCTTTCCCATACTTTCATGAAACTATTTACGTATTTTATATGCCTGATCATGGCATTGCTAATGTGATGTAAAAAGTGTGAAGATGAATCTTTTATCCCTTTCATTTCACTCTTTGAAATTCCTTAATTGATCAAGATTTGGATTCTCTCCTAATCTAGGTTTTTCATCTCTGCAATTGATGAGTTTCCATAAATATTTCCCCTTAAGATAACTAAAGATCCTAAACTTCTACATTATATACATTCATACAGACATACATGTACATAAACCTCATTATGCACATGCATATTCTTACACACATTCATAAGCATAAGAACAGAAGCATATACATATGCAATACTATATGAATATAAATACACAAATACACACATATACATACTTTAAAGGTTTATTTATGTAGATTATATATGTGTCTTCTTTTCTACTAGATATTTCTATGTGAATGATCAAGGAAAAAAAAATGATACATGAATACATACGTACATATGCACATACAACCATACACTACATGCATACTTAAACATACACACACACGTACACCCACACACACACACACACACATATATATATATATATATATATATATATATATATATATATATATATATATATATATATATATACATATACATACATTATATGTATACAGACACACACACACGCTATATATATATATATATATATATATATATATATATATATATATATATATATATATATATATATATATGCGTGTGTGTGTGTCTGTATACATATAATGTATGTATATGTATATATATATATATATATATATATATATATATATATATATATATATATATATATATATATATATATATATATATATATACATTATATGTATACAGACACACACACACGCTATATATATATATATATATATATATATATATATATATATATATATATATATATATGCGTGTGTGTGTGTCTGTATACATATAATGTATGTATATGTATATGTATATATATATATATATATATATATATATATATATATATATATATATATATATATATATATATATATAGTAAGACAATAGTTACGCAATATAAGAGAGGAGTAGTAGTAGAGAAGATAACAGATATAGAAGACTCTCAACAATTTTCTACGAACAACAAGTACAAAGTTGATGGCATCGTTCACCCGTCCACTCTGAAGGCACAACTTGAATAGTGATCTAGACAACTTTAGATAGGGAGATACAAGGTAGAGGTATGCTGGCTCGATTCGATGTCTCAAGTAGTCTAGAAGTCAATGTATACATAGGATAATGGGAAGTCCTACACGGATGGCTATACATGGGTAGTAGAGCGTGGGTGGCTACTGCGTATGTAGTTTCCATACAAGGCTTAGGTCGGTTAAACTGATGTAACAAATATAAATGACCTTTGACTTTGATAGGGAATATTCCATGGAATATTCCCTCTCAATTTCAATGAACTTACCAAGGTCCCTAATCGTAACACCCTTTCCTTACAATACCTTACATGGTACCAGGGTCGCCACAATTGGGGACCATGGTAACTCCCTTTCCTTACTATACCTTACATGGTCCAATATGACCTTCATCCAACATGCAAGTTGGGATTCCCACCTATTGGGTAATGTAGGCTAGGCTTCTCCTCATAATGGGGGCCTTACAAAATGTGCATAAAATCATCAGGGGTAGACATTGATCATATACTAACACCCCCCTCAATGTTTACCAAATGATCAATAAAGTAGATCTCAATGCTATGCCTATCTCGTGAAGATGCCTATTGACCTACTCTCTTCCAAGTGTGTAAGTGGATATGCTAGAACAATTTGCCTTTCTTGGGTAATATTGTAGGTCCAAAATCTCATTTTCAATTACTTCTATATGCTTGGTGCGAGCATGAAATACTAGGTTCTTTGCAATGGCCATACAACTTTGATTATCACACTTGAGGACAATCACTATATTTGATGGAAAGCCTAGATGTGCAAGAGTTCTCCTGAACCAGACTACCTCACAAGCAGCAAAATAAGCTAGTTTGCTTCAGTAGAGGAGAGTGCAAGAGGTGGTTGCTTCCTACTTACCGAAGAAAATATTCTTGAACCAAGTGAGAAACAATATCTAGAAACTAATTTTCTAGAATCACAATCTCTAGCTCAATCTAAATCACAATATCCTTGAAGTGTATCACCCGTGGTATAGAAAATACCAAATTCCAAGGTTCCTACAATGTAACTTAGAACTTGCATTGCCACATTCTAGTGACTCTCCTTAGGTTTGTTGGAAAACCTGCTTAACACTCCAATGGCATAGCAAATGTCTATTCTAGTGTGGCTGTCGGGATGAAATCCCACAAGGAAGTGTGCATGATTTTTTTTCAAAGTTCATTGATTTTCTAGGTCTAGTGTGATGTGTCCATGGAGAAAAGGGTATATTCTATGCATCATTTGGCCGATTTGATTTATTGTGAGATATGAAACTACGTTAAATATGTACATTAGACATGTGTGTGTAAATAGCTAACTTTTGAATCCATAAACCCTTAATTTTGACCCTTGAAACTAATTGAAAACATGAGTTTACCCCATGAAAACCGAGCCTGAACCTTTAGAAACTCTTGGAATTTAGGCCATAACTATAAATAGACCCTAATTTCCCTGACCAAAAACCCTAACTTGGACCCTTAGAATCGATGTTTACCCTAGGTCAAACCCTTAAAAATAATTAATCTTGTATATATAGTGTGAAACCAAAACCTTAGTCTAGGAAAAATAAAAAGGAGAAAAATAAAAAATAGAAATAAGGGGTGTGATTTTCCCAAAATAGATAATGATCATGCAAGATGATTCTAGAATTACAAAGTTGAGTAATGAGATCAGAAGCTTCTAGACAATAGTGCTAAGGGGAGAGGGGCAGAAGAACCTATAAATAGGGTGCCAACCCTCATTTGTTTCTCCTCCTGGGTCTTCCTTATGCATCTACTCTCGAGGTACAGTTTCTTAACCTTTTCTTATTCTTTTTTCTGCATGATGGAGAGAGAGAGAGAGAGAGACTAAAATGGGATTAAGCCACTAGTAACGTGAAAAGCATCGATGGAGATTTAACAGATCACTACATGGCAGAGCTCCATATGATCGCTATGACCATATATATTAATGCACTCTCCAAGCTCTTAGCTATCTTTATCTACCATAGAACGCCTATTTTTGACAGAGAGAGGGTCTTGGCTCAAAGGTGGGAATGGCTCTGTATATCTTTTGCATCATCAGATATTGAACTACTACTTTACTTATACGTTACACCATTGTTAGAGAGAGAGAGGAGCATCCATGGTGGCACGATAGCTCCGAAGAGAGAGAGAGAGAGAGGGAGAGAGAGAGAGGGAGAGAGAGAGAGAGATAGAGAGAGAGAGAGAGGAAAGATGCCCAAAGGGCGGTGCACACATGACTTGTACCAAGCCGGCAAGGCATCAGAATTTGGTGACAGATCTTTGCTATGGAGAGAGAGAGAGAGAGGAGAGAGATGCCCAAAGGGCATAGCACACATGACTAGTAGCAGGTCGGCACGGCATCAAAATTTGGCGGGAGATCTTTGCTATGGGAAAAGAGAGAGAGAGAGAGAGAGAGAGAGAGAGAGAGAGAGAGAGAGAGAGAGAGAGAGAGAGAGAGAGAGAGAGAGAGAGAGAGAGATTCTCACAGGTGGCTACAATGCGGTGCATGACTTTAGGATATGCAATGGATAGAGAGGGGGGAGAGAGAGAGAGAGAGAGATGATTTGCTACTGTTGACTTTCCCGATAGATATGGCGCATAAGGGATGCAGAATACATAGTGGAGGAGAGAGAGAGAGATTGAGAGAGGATAGGCAGTTGAGTCAGCGCCAGAACACACGCCTAGGGAGATAGAAGATGGCAAAAATTCATGTGTATGAGTGATAGAAAATACACATCGTTTAGAAAGATGGATGGTGTGAGGAGAGAGAGAGAGAGAGAGAGAGAGAGAGAGAGAGAGAGAGAGAGAGAGAGAGAGAGAGAGAGAGAGAGAGAGAGAGAGAGAGAGAGAGAGAGGCCAATTGGCACTGTTATGACATGGCAAAGACAGCGAAGATCAAGAGATCCAAAAAGGTCACTATCACTCACGATGGTCAAAGCGATGCTGGAGAGAGAGAGAGAGAGAGAGCTAGCAACGCAAGCAAAATTTATAGGAGAGAGAGTGGATAGAGAGAGAGAGAGAGATAAGGAGCTATGGAAGAGCACGCGCAAAAGAGTCAGCAGTAGAGAGGATTCGGAACGAGTTGGAGGGGGGAGAGAGAGAGAGAGAGAGAGAGAGAGAGAGAGAGAGAGAGAGAGAGAGAGAGAGAGAGAGAGAGAGAGAGAGAGAGAGAGAGAGAGAGAGAGAGAGAGAGAGAGAGAAGGTCCATTGCTTGCCGACAGAAAAAGAAAATAAAGAAAGAAATGAAATGAAAAAGGAAGGAAGAAGAGAAGAGAAAAGAGAAAGAGGAAGAAAGAAGGAAAAGAAGAAAGAAGGAGGGAAGACAAGGAGTGTTTGTGACCATGCATATGTTTTTTCCCCATATTTTGATGTGGATGAATGCCATAGAATTTCAAAGAGAAAAAGAAACAAATCAAAAGTATAGTGTGAGTTTTAATGTACTAATGATTTTTACTGCTCGTGGATCTTCCTTGTGCATCTACTCTCCACGTTTCTATGGATTTTGAAGTAAAGTGTAGCAAAGTGAAGACTTGAAGTAGATCTTGGACCGAAGACCAAAGAAAAGAAAAGATCTAAAGACCGTTGAGGCTTCTGGGCATCCTCTCGCACTATAGCAGGAAGTCTACCTTATATTTGGTAGATCGGCACTCTAGTAGCGGCACATTGTATCATCGTTACGCACTGTAGCAGATTTCCATATCACCGACCCGTGCTCTAGCGAGAATCATTGTATCAGCGAGATTTTATTGGATGACCTCAGCTACATCCTCATTGTATCATTGAGTTTTTTCTACACATCGATCCAGTGACTTCCATGTTTTAGCGTGGTATTCGAAGTATTTTGCTCCCGATGCCTATGGTCTTACGCATACGCATATTCGCTCGTCTCTTTCAAGGGGAAGGGGCCTATGACAATTGCCATACTAGAGAGAGGGTGAGGCACCCAATGCACAGATGCCGCTTGCCGAACATGGGAACGATGCACAGAGGGACCTGATCCAACCCCATGCCAACTCTTTCCATCACATGACTCCTTCTCGACACCTGAACTCGACGTGAAGCGAGGTGGTTGGTCGGTGATCCTTCACATGCCACCCAATCCTTGAGAAGAAAAAACAAGAACCTCGGCATCGGACAAAGATTTTCGGGTACCATCATTTTGAATTCTTTAAATTTTGCATCATTCCACACACTTAAACATAAAGATTGCTTTTTTGACTGCCTCACTTTGATCATCCACATTTATTATCAGTTTTGATCATACGAGTATGCACTTTTCTATTGACGCATAGATTAAGAATCTACTTCTGAGCTTAGATCATAACAAGAGGGAAATTAAAATGAAGGAAATGATTGATCAATAGTTCATATGAAGAGAGAATCAAAGAAATAGAAATTAACACAAATGAGTCTATAAAATAAAAGTTTGGTATTGGCATGACCCTAATGCAATTGATAAATGTAATATCTAATATGATTCAGTTAATGGGCATAAGTATTAAAGACGTAAAAAGTGAAATGGATTATGAGATTTCTGAATTGAAACATAAGGTTGAGTTTTTGACCAAACAAGTTAATGACCTACAAACATTGAAGTGTGACCATGAACATGAGGTAAAAGTTCAAAGCATATCTATGTTGATATATTTAGGTAGTGATGTGTGTGAACACACTAGGACCGCCGGGGCACTTTTTTCCCTCTTTAGGAGGCTTTTTTTCCCTCGGCTTGTATATACGCCTATTGCCCTAATGGGCAACTTATCTTTGTACATTCTCTAGTAATACATTCAATATTGTGTGTTTGTGCTCCAAGCTTCTTCTTGTTCCCTGTGATGTTCGCGTGCTTCCGCAGACGTCTAACTCCAACAATTGGTATTAGAGCAGGTCGTCGCGTCATCTAGGGCGCCATCAACACTCCTCCATTTGCAGTCTCAGATTCGCACAAAATTTGGTGAGCATACTCAGGGTGTTTCAAAGATCAAAACATCTTCGCTCTGCGGTGCCGAAATCGCGATCTGAGCTCATTTCGGCCTTCAAACGCACTAATGCAGCGCTTGTGCAGGCTAGTTTATCTTTATGTGCCAAAGGTATATACGAGTTTTTGTTCGCCAGTTTAAGCATCTCGAAGTCTGCTACAAGTCTAGCAGAACGTGTCTGGGCAGTTCTCTTCAACTTTTTGAGATACAGTCAATTTTCTGCATCAAGGTATTTTAGTCATCGGCCATGGCTGAAAGCAGTGATGTATTCCGTATGTTGGTTGTTGAGGATAAGTTGGATGGTACCAACTACCCATTATGGGCTTATATGATGCGACATGTATTCGTTGCAAAAGGATTGTGGAACATTGTGCAGGGTGTTGAAAGATGTCATGTTACACCTCTGACTACACGTACTACAAATATAGATGTTGGAGCTAATGAAGATGGTGTCGAAGATGATATTCCGCAGATTCCTATTCGTGTTGCTGTTTCTACTACACCTACTGTAGAGCAGATTTGCTGGGATGGCAGAGATGCCCAGGCACATGCATTGATAGCTTTGTTTGTCAAACGTGCCATTATTCCTCACATTCGCTCTTGCAGAACAACTAAGGATGCTTGGGATACACTTATCACATTGTACCAAGCTAGGAATGAGGCTCCTGTTGCTTAACTCTGAAAATAGTTGGAGAGTGAGCACATGAATGAAGGTGATTATATGGATAGTTTCCTAACAAAGATAAAAGACTTGAAGGAACAATTGATTTCTACTAATGAGGTTATACCAGATAGCTCACTTATGCAGACCGTTCTGAATGGTCTTCCTTATTCATATGAGAGTTTTGCTTCTACTCTTCGGTTGATGATGAAAGGCAATCCAAATGCCTTATCATTTGAGGAGTTAGTCTCTGTTATGTTGCACGAAGATCACTCCACGAAAAACAGGTCCATTATGCGAGTTGCAGATGAAGCTTTCCTGGCTAGTCAGAAGGGCAAAGGAAAATGGAGCTCTTCAATTAGTAAGCAGAAATCTGCTAATTCTGCATATTCGAAGAAGGAAGATAAAGATGAGAAGAAATCAGAAAAGCAGAAATTGTTTTGTAAGTATTGTAAAGGGAATGATCCTATAATAAAGAACTATCCAAAACTGGCTGCTAAAGAGGCAAAGAAGAAAGAGGCTGGAATGGTTGTTGTAGAGGCCTCTACACCAAAAACAGAGTCTCCAAATCTTGTGCAGGAAGAAGAATGGGCGTTTACTACTATCTGCAGTTTTGACCCATCTTCTCATGAGCACTGCATGTCTGCAGTAGACTCAGATGTTTTGTATTTTGACAGTGGGGCGACCAAACATATTACCTCGCAGCAGAGTTTCTTCTCTTCACTCGAGCGTGCCCCTATAGGGAATATTGTTACATGCACCAACAACTCCTCTTATCCTGTTATGGGAGTTGATAAGATCATTTTGACTACTGCTGATGGTAGTTATTTCACTTTGTTAGATGCTTTATTTGTGCCAGGGATAAAAAAGAATTTTTTATGAGTTTCTGCATTAGCCAAGATTGGCTTGGATGTGAAATTTGTTGATGACAGGTGTACAGTTCATGATCTCTGAAATGGCGATGTGATTATTGCTTCTTGCATTTTATGTCGTGGGCTGTATAAGCTCAGACTATAAAAGATCTGAAAATGATTTGGCATGTGCAGTAAATGATTCTCAGGCTATGTCAGATGCAAATCTTTGGCATGCACGCTTTGGTCATCTGAATTTTTCTAGTTTGCTACGCCTGCAAAAATCTGAAATGGTGTCCTCTTTGCTCAAACTTGAGGCACCTGGAAAACATGTTTGTGAAGGCTATATTTTGGGCAAAATGCAGTGTTCCTCCTTTCCAAAACATGCTTCAGTTCGGGCTACACAGAAATTCTAGCTTGTACATAGTGATGTCTGTGGTCCTATGCAGACACCCTCTTTTGGAAATTACCTTTACTTCATGACTTTCATTGATGATTTTTCCAGGCATGCATGGGTATATCCACTCAAAGCAAAGTCCGAAGTGTTCATGTGCTTCAAACAGTTTCTGGTTTTGGCTGAAAATCTATCAGCATGTAATATGGGCACCCTCCGTTTTGATCAAGGGGGAATATATGTCTTCTGATTTTAATGCATTTCTGGCTGAACGTGGGATAAACCACCAGTGTACAGTGCCATATACACCTCAACAGAATGGAGTTGCTAAACGGAAGAACATGTCTCTCATGGAGATGGGGAGGTGTATGGTCAAGAGTCAAGCTTTATCTCATAGTTTCTGGCTTGAGGCTGTCATGTGTGCAGCATATGTACTAAACAGGTGTCCCACTAAAGCGCTGCAGTCTATCAATTTGTATGAGGCTTGGCATGACCGCAAGCCATCTGTTGCTCATCTGCGTGTTTTTGGTTGTTTGGCATATGCATTAGGGCCTGAACATCGTAGAAAATTGGATGATAAGGCAGTAAAATGTATTTTTGTTGGGTACAATTCTGAAAGTAAAGGCTATCGTCTGTATCATCCACAGACTAAACGCATTCTAGTTAGCCGTGATGTTGTCTTTGTGGAAGATGCTATTCAGCCATTGCTTTCATGTACTAAGGAGACATTTGTTAGCTCCAAAGACATGTATGTTACTTTGATGCCTCTTTTTACAAGTGGACAGTCTAGTGCTGGTCCTAATGAGGCAACTTCTCAGCCTTTGCAGGTTTCATATGATGATGCAGATCATTCCATTTTTTATGTAGATTTACATGATGCACTTGTTGATGAGAGAGTTGATATTGAGCAGGCAAAAACTATGCCAAAATGGTTGGTGCAGACTTTGCGTGACAACAAATTAGATGCACCTTTTTTCATATCGTACTCGTTCAGGCTCTCATAGTGCCTCCTTTGCATTAGATTTCTATGCTATGGCTACGTCTAGTCTCTATGATGAGAATGAGCCTGTTTCTTTTGATGAAGCACATAATTCAGAAAATTGGATGGCTGCTATGCAATCTGAATATGATGTTATAATGAAGAATGGTACACGCTGTTTATGTGACTTGCCTCTTGGCAAGAAGGCCATTGGCACTATGTGGGTATACAAGTTGAAGCGTAAACCTGATGGTATAGTTGACAGGTATAAGGCTAGGCTTGTTGCAAAGGGTTATGTGCAGGAAAGAGGCATTGATTTTGATGAGACCTTTGCACCTACATGCCGTATGATTACTGTTCGGAGTATTTGTGCACTTGAAGCCCATCATGGTTGGAATGTACATCAGTTGGACATTAAAACATCATTTGTGAATGGTGATTTGCATGAAGAAGTGTATGTTTTTCAGCCCCGTGGCTTTGTGCAGAAAGGGCATGAAAACCAGGTGTGTAGGTTAAAGAAGGCATTATATGGTTTAAAGCAAGCACTACGTGCTTGGTATGAGAAGATACATGCCTATCTGGTTGCACATCGTTTTGAGAACAGTCCAACTAAAATCACCTTATATGTTAAGCGTGCTAATGATGTGCTTCTGATCATTGTTGTCTATGTTGACGACATGCTGCTCACTGGTCTTATTGAGACACATATTGCTGATTTCAAGGCTGATTTGCATGCCTCATTTGAGAGGTCTGATTTGGGGCATTTGCATCACTATTTGGGCATTCAATTTATGCAAGTTGATGATGGAATGGCTTTGTGTCAAAAGAAATATATTGACACATTATTGCAACGTTTTGGCCTTGAAGACTGTAAGCCTATTGCCACTCCTATGGAGACAGGTTTACGATTGAGTCTTCATGATGCTGGAGATGCATTTGATGCCGCTCTCTATCAGCAGGTTGTTGGATGCTTGATTTACTTATGCATTACACGGCCAGATATTCAGTTTTCTATCTCACAGATGAGCAGGTTTATGCATTGCCCAGGAGTCACGCATTGGAAGGCGGTTAAGTGCATCTTTCGCTACTTGAGTGTTACTCGGCTACTTGGGTTGTTTTATCCCAAGGGGGGATCACTACCGCCAGATTTGCATGCTTTTTTTGACTCAGATTGGGTTAGTTGCTATGACACTTGTGTGTCCACGAGTGGTTTTTTCTTTATGCTTGGTAGCTCATGTATATCTTGGTTGAGCAAGAAGCAGCCTACTATGGCCACTTCTAGTTGTGAGGCTGAGTATAGGGCAGCTTTCAGAGCGACTCTTGAGTGTGTGTGGCTTAGATGCCTTATGGCTGATTTGGGTGTCGGCTAGTCTTTTGTCACCACCATCTTCACTGACAGTCAGAGCGCATTGGCAGTTGCGAGGAACCCTGTGTTCCATGCTCGCACTAAGCACTTTGAGGTGCAATATCACTATGTCAGGGAGAGGTTCTCTGCTAGGGAGATTAGCTTGGTATATGTGCCCACGCACGAGAACATTGCAGACCTTTTTACGAAGGCTCTGCCTAGGGAGAGGTTCGAAGCTTTCCGCAAAGCTTTGGGCTTACTTCCTTTTGTGGAGTGATTTCCACATAGCTTGGCACTTCCTTATACATGACTGCCAGCTCCTTGTTCACCGCATCACTCCCAGAGGGGATTTGTTGATATATTTAGGTAGTGATGTGTGTGAACACACTAGGACTGCCGAGGCACTTTTTTCCCTCTTTAGGAGGTTTTCTTCCTCCGGCTTGTATATACGCCTATTGCCCTAATGGCCTACTTATCTTTGTACATTCACTAGTAATACATTCAGTATTGTGTGTTTGTGCTCCAAGCTTCTTCTTCTTTCCTGTGCTCTTCGCGTGCTTCGGCAGACGTCTAACTCCAACAATCTACACATAAACAATCATTAGGTCTTAGAAGAACCACACGAAGAATGATAGCTCCAAGATCAAGTTTGGCTTTGAAGAGAGAAGTACGATGTTTTTGGTGTCATCACTATGGACATATGTTTTGGGATTGTTTGGCATATGAAAATGCATGTAAACATAAATGATTAAGTGAACATGACCATAAAAAGTGTAAGTATCAAGAGCAAATACCTTTGCATTTGAATGTAGGAAAAGGTGGGATGAAGGAATATTTTGAAGAGAGCAACAGTAGATCAAAGTCAATTCAAAAGATGTGGAAACCAAAGAAACTTGAGAATAGTAAATCTGATGAACAAATTAGAATGACATCTATTGAAATTCAAGATAAGCCAACTGAAGAAAACAAAAGTAGACAAATAAAGGTCGAGAAGAAAAATATTGAGCAAATATTAAGAGAACAAATGGAAATAGATATAAAAGAGAATATGATAGAGAAACTCACGAGAAATCTAAGAAAAAACAAGATGTATACGTTTCATTTGATCCAAAACTTTTGACTTATGAGAAATTATTTGACCAAGAGAAAGTTACAAAATTACAGTCTCAATTAAACTTTGATAAATAGATATAATAAGAAAAGAGTGAAATTTGAGCGCCTTCATTCTAGTGTAAAGGAGTGAAATTTGGGCGCCTTCATTCTCCACCATTGGATCTGGGGATGATCTGGACCGTCGGATCAGTGCTGACATCGGATAAGATAAGCCACTACTTTTGGAGAAACTTTGCATTATTGATCTTTAACTGTCAAAAAAGTCTTCTTTGATGAAAAAAATTCTAGATCCTCCTTCATTTATGCTTTAGTGCATTTCCACCCTTGAATATGAGCTCATCTTGATGGTACAACATGGTTCAATCATATTTTGCCATGTGGTAGTCCTTCAAGCCCTTAATTTTCTTATTCTAGAAAACTGCGGTGACCTTGAAAACTGGATTTTGTGCTCTTTGACCCTTCAAATATCCTTTGATGAAGATAAAAGTTTGTAGTACTATGTTTTGAAAGGCCTCCTTTAGGAATATGCAAAAAAAACTCCCATCTGAATCTTCCTTGTACAAGTTTGACTACATTTGGAAGCTTGCAAGGTGGCATTAAGGTGTCTAGGAACTCTGATAGCCTTGAAACTTTGTACAAATATGTAGCCACGTATGGTCTTTATACATGCCAAACCATATGGCTAACAAAAATTCCTATATAAAATTTTGTAGGGTCTAAGTGGAAAAATTACATTTTTTACAAAATGCACATGGCATATCAATGTGCTAGAAAATCCATTTTCATGTGAAATTCGGGCTATAGACTGCCTTTGATAGGCTTTACAAGTATTTGAATTTTCATGGGATTTGGAGACATTGAAATTTTTGCCCTAATTTCCAAAGTTTGACTATCTTTGACTGCTACCCTGGATTTGCCGGATTTCTTCCAAAGTTTGCATGTGAACTCCCTTTGACATCCTTGATGCATCTTGAACTTCTCAGGGAATTCGGGCTTCCTTCACCGAATGTGTTTTCTGTAGGCCTTCATGAGTGAGAGAGGAGAGAAAATCTCAACGACATTCGCCCCCACTAAACCTGCGATTCCTCCGGAAGCCCCTCTAGTATCTTTGAAAAAATGTTCCATGCATCAAATTATTTTATAGACAACATACACGGAAGGAAAAATTGATCATATGCATGAATGAGTAGGCAACGTGACATGAAGAAAAATTTGCATGAAAGAACGAATTGAAACACGCAACATGAATATGCATGAACAAATAAGAAACATATATGCAAATGAAAAAGCAATATTGCCAACAAGAAAGAAAACAAACAAGCATCAATATGAAGTGGAAGTGGATGTATTGAGACGTTTTGAGCATCAGTTCCTCTCATCTTGAAGAAAAATTTGTACCTTTTTCATAAAGCAATCTACCTTAAATACGATTATAAACAAAGATTTAGGATTTTCAAGAGACATCTCTCATCTTTAGCTTATTTTAGATCAACTTCTTTCCTACATAAATATGAATATGCTCTTTCTCTAATAACATGCAAGGAAATCTAACTAAACTCCACTAATGCATAGACCTACCTATATAGCCCGTGATTTATTCTATTGCGCCTCTTTATCTTCCTTTGGCTTGCTCCTTTTTTTCCTTTTTTTTTTCTTTCTTTTTTCTCCTCATGATGATGATGATTCGGCAACTTTATGGTTACAATCACTTTTTTGGGGTGGAAGAAAGTGTAAACTTCCTGGTAACATGTAGCTTTTTTTTTTTGATGATGGGGAAAAGTTAAACCCCGATACAAGGTACAACAATTTTTGATGACGGAGAATAGTCATTTAAACTCCGATACAAGTGCTGTGAGATGGACTAAGGATGTAGAAACATGCAGTAGCAGGAGCTAGGATCTCAACAATTATGCTTTCGATACAAGATACATATGCATGTTTATATATGAAAGTCATGTCATCATAATAAACCTCCAAATCTACATGCCATATCTTTCCATAATCCTAGATTATAATCAATTTCTTAGTAGATAAATGACTACTTAAGATACAATTTTATACAAGTAGAGAAATCATCATTTGCCTTTTCTGACTCAAGTGATGTGGATATGCAATGCAATGCAAAGACTGAAAACAAACATGCATGAAACAAGAATGGAAAAAAAATAGAATGAACTTGAAAAAAAACAAAGCAACATGAACTTGAAAAATTAATGATATTTTTATTATATTTTCTTTCCTTTTTTTATTTATTTTTTATTTTTTTATTTTTATAACATGGATACTCCTGTTTATGAATCAGCCTCATTGTTGTCATCTTCTTCAATGTCCTTATCGAAAATGTACTCATCATTATCACGTTTCTTGAATAGCTTTATCCTTTTACCTGCAATCAAAGTTTTTAGTGCAACACCATTTAATTCACAAAGAGCATACGTACCATTGTTTTTTACTTTTGATACAATGTATTGCCCAAACCACCGTTGAGTGAGCTTTTTGCATGCATCATATTGAGAGTCAAATGTACTATCCTAAATGAGCACCCAATCTCCTGCTTCAATTGGCTTAGGACACAATCGATGAGTTTTATCAAAATAATGCTTGTTCTTCATTCTAGATTCTCTTAATTTTTCAACGGCATTATCAAGTCTTAATTTACCTTGTTCTAACTGTTTAATGCGCAAACTCAAAAAATCATCAATAGACATGTTTTCAGAACAAGGCAAATTTGACCATGCAGAAATATGAGACTGAATTGGAAACAATGGTTTTTGACAGTACATGAGTTCAGCAGGCATATATCCAGTAGTACGTGTGCATGTCATTCTATCTGCCCAAGTGCAAAAGGTAAGAATCTAGGCCATTGTTTGATGTCACCGTTACATGCTTTAGATATGGCCTTCACAATAGGTAGATGCCCTCTCTCTATTTTACCATTGGCCTCTGGATTATATGTAGTAGTGAGAGACAAACGAATGCCATGATGTTCAAAGAACTCTTTGGCTTCTCTCGCATTTAATTCTCCACGATCGGCAACTACTTTCTCTATGTACCCAAAGTGACTTATGACATCTTCAAGAAAGAATTTGCAAACATTGTAAGTGGTCTTAGATCGTAGTGCACGTCCCTCTACATGATTAGTTAAGTCTTCTCTTGCAAGTACAATGTAATGCATTTTGTCAATACCTTTAGGCATAGCTACAAGATCTATTACCCACTTGTAGTGAATAAAAGGTGGATAAGTAGGATGCAGCGGATCTCTATGTTTGACTGATGAATGAAGTTGACAAGTAGAACATGTAGAAACATAGCTACTAATGTTAACATACATCCTAGGCCAATAATAGGTACTTCTAAAATTTTCATATGCTCCAAAAAATCCTTTATCACCTGCCCATAATGTCTCATGCATTTCCTTCATTACTTGCAATTGAAGCCCTGGTTTTCCTAGGACTCGTTGTGGATTCTCAACCTCATGCTTAGCATGTCTCCAAAGGTAACCGTTACATAGGAAAAAGTTATAAGCTCCTTTCCTAATGTTACGGAATCTATTCATAGTCTAGGTAGGTAATGGTTGTAGTGTACTTAGATACTTTCCTATGTCTCTGCATTCATTTTCATACTCACACTCATGAAATTTCTCATACTCATATATATGTGGAACATAGTCAACTGAATTCGCATTCTTTATTAGATCACTTTCAAGATCATCATCAAATCTAGCTCTCGATAACATATCAGCAAGTGAGTTTGACTTACCTGAAATATGAACTAACTCAAGATTTATGAACTTAATATATGAGATCCATCTAAGCATGGCTATATGAGGAGATGAACAATTGGCTATCATTCCAATGAGAGGCAAACAATCAGTCTCAACTTTGACATTTGCACCAATGAAATATTCTTTTTCTGTTTTCAAAGCTGTTACCATACCCCATAGTTCTCGTTTGATCTATGGATATTTTTGTTGTGTTTCATGTAGAATTTTGGCACCAAACCTAATTGTATATATATTCCCTTCACTATCATCTTGACTTATGACCCAACCTATACCAATAGGACTAGTATCAATAGTCAATATAATAGGTTTGTTAGTAGAATAGTCTACACGCTTAAGGATGGGAGCTTCAAGCAATAATTTCTTCAATTTATGCATAGCTTGAGTGTGTTTGTCAGTCCAAATAAATGTTCGTTTCTTCCTCAACAAGTCATAGAGACAATCAGCAATGTGAGCAAAGTGTGGGATCCAAATAACATAAAAGATGCAAGCACCAAGAAATCTACATACATCACTCACGTTGTTACATGTTTCAGAAATCTTGCTAATGGCATCAACTTTTTGTGGGTATGGCTTTCGACCATAATGGCCACATAAATGTCCAACAATAAGAACCTCGTTAACACCAAAAACAGATTTTTCTATGGAAAATGTGAGACCTACCTCTTCAAATCGTTGAAATATTCTTTCACAATTAGAGATATTGTCAAGAACAAATTTACGACATCCAGATCAATCTAAAGTAATGTCCTTTACACCTTCCTCACTCCCTTTAATTGGAATACCATCAATGAATGGCATAGTTATATGAGGGATAAAATCATGTAAGACCATATTCATAGCACTCATCATATGAGCCACAGAATTAGTCGCTCCTTGAGGTAAGGTACACATTCGCACTAAGCCTAAAGGAGTTTTCATTGTGGTTATGTCACGACTATCAATTGCTAATTGGAATTGTTCATATCCAGAATATAAATCACCCATTGAATAGATAGAATGTCCTGAAAATGATTCAGCAAACTCATCTACAATGGGTCCTATTCCTACATTCCTTATGGTGACTTTACTGACGGGTTGGAGATCTTGAATAAAATGTAGTTTCCCATTCTTTTTATGCACAGTGAACCATCGACTTGAGTAAGGTGCAAAATATGGCTCTAAAATTCTCATGTTTATCTTCTCCTTAAGTAGTTTCATTAGGTCACGTAAGTGAGCCTTTGGAACAGGTATAGGGCAAAGATTCCATGGAATATGTGGAATAGTAAAGATTATCATGGGTGCAACTAGCTTAGGATCTACACAACCAATCTCATGGGGATACATAGTAAAGGCTTTTCCATGGCTCTGTATAACTCTCTCAAATTTATCTCTCTCTGTTGGCAAAAGAAAGTCATCATCTCTACCAATTTTCACCTGCTTGATTGTCTCATCCGTGAATGTTTGTCCTATGTTTTTCTTATCCCGAAGAATTGGATCATTTTCACATCAGAATTATTTCATTACTTGAGGTAATGGTTGAGCTATGGATTTTATTTTTTTGTCTACAGTTTTGTACTTTGTTTCAACTAAGGCATCATGTGTTCGATTAAATTTTGAGCACTTGTCAACATTGAGAGCATATTCCTGGATTAGAGCATACTCATCAAGGGAAGAAAGAAGAATAATATGGGAATTAGAATTTTGTTGAAGACATAACTCTAACTCCTCAAGAGTAGAGAAACAATGAGATGTTTCAATCACGTGCTCAATGTTCTCATCATGTTCCATGACTTTGTTGTTTTTATAAATTTTTTGGGTTTTCTGGATAAAAGACTTGGATAATTGACTCTTATGAAGAAAATCTAATCTAGAATGTGGGAAACAAAGTGACAAACTATTGTACATGTTGGTTGGATGCGAGATGTCAAACCAATATCCACTGTTGTCCCGCTCAACAATGGATTCTATCCGAAATTTTGATCATATATGTATCTCCAAACATGAATCGAGGTGCAGAATCACTACAAGCATGCTCATGCCTCTGAGTAACAATAGGTTTCTTTCTAATTGACAATCGATTCCTAGGATGATTCACTCCTACCGTCATGACTTGAAGTGATTGCATTCCATCCTTAGACTTAAATCTAGCATAGGTAGACCCATCAACCATCGCGTTAGTTTCCATATGACTCTCACAAATAAAGGGTTGACCTAAGAGAACTTCATAGGAGCAATTATCTTGAATAAAAAATTGAAACTCTTCTGTGATTCCTCCTATGGATATGGGCACACTAGCACAAGCTCCATACAGGGTACCTACACCATTATCTGTTGTTCTCATATGCCATCCACAATCTTTATCTATGGGCCATTGAAACTTATGATAGACTTCTCTTGAAATCACATTGATTTCGGAGCCGGAATCTACTAATGCATTTACAGTGATAGTGTTCTTATCATTTCCTATTTTAACATGCATCTCTGATGTACCTCTAAACCAAAATTTTCTTTTAAAGTGACGTTCAGGATTGTTTTCATGATTTTCATGGTCAGGTTGAATAGGTCCTAAGAAATTTTTATTAACATTTACTTCATCATCATCAAAGTCCTCTACATTAGATTCATCAAAGTTTAAGGCTTCATTCATAGCTTGATCTTGATCTAGAGAATCTTGCATCTTAGTATCAAGATTAAGCGGAAACCTCTTCCTTTTAATTACGCTGATAAAGTTATCTTTAAAAACAGGCTTTGCAATAGAGAAAACTTGTTCTAAAGACATAGTCACTTGACTCTTAAGCAAAATGTCATCTAAAATCTCCATAGGATCTATTTTTCTCTCAATTTCTAAAATCAAGATGGCTTTAGGTTTTCTCTTTGGTTTCTTTTGTTTTTGCTCAGGATCTTGTTTTTGTTCATGTTCTCGTGTTTGTTCTTCAGTTTGTTTTGATTGTTCTTGTTTATCTAAAGGCTTTGGTTCTGTTTTTCTTTGGGTTGCCTTCTTCCCTTTTTGTTTCTCCTATTGTTTTTGTTCATTGGGTTGTGATTCTTGTTTTTCAGCTTTGGATTGTGATGTTTCTCCTTGCTCTATGATTATTTCTATTCCCTCTGAGGTTTGTTTTCGAGTCACTCTTCTTTCACTAGGCTCAACTTCATCTCTTTTTCGTTTTTCTTCTACATTGGATATATGAGAAATAAGAGATTGATCTCCTATCGGTGATTCCCAAGCCGTTATTCTCATAATCTAATCTCGTGCTCTTACTAAAGCCTCTATGGAAAAATCACCTTCCTTTGTCGGTTTACTTGATTCTACTTGTTGCTCATCAAGAGCTTCTAGTTTCACTCCTCTAGTTCCTACATCCATTATGGTTATATTTTCATAGTGTTTTTTCATTCCTCCCTTACCATAATTTCCTTGCAAAGTAGCCTAGATCAATAGTCACAGATTTTCTTGTCTATGTCTATTATTAGTTGTTGCTCCTTAGCAGCCTTCAATAGTTCACAATCTCTCAAAAAGTGCTCTAATGAATCACACCAAGGACACCTACGAGGGCCACGCACAAAACCATTTTGATTTTGAGGATTTTGATTAACTTGTGGTGGGAAATTTTGAAATTGAGGATTTTGTTGATAAGGTATTGCTTGAACAGGATAATTAGGATTTTGAAAAGGCAATTGATGTATTTGAGGAGCTTGGGGAGCAACATGTGGTACTTGAGGTGCAAGAGGAGCTTCCATATTATACGGTTGATGATTTTGAAAATTTTGATTTTGAGGATTTTGAAAAGCTATTTGAGAAGTTTGAGGATACATGTTTTGATACATTTGAGGATTTTGCACATGAGGATGAGGATTTTGCACATGAGGATGAGGATTTTGCATTGAAGGATTATGCATTGGAGGAACTTGATATGCTTGAGTAGTAGCTACTTGTGTATTTTGATTCGTAGCTATAACATGTTGATTAGGCTCTTGAAAAGACATTGGGCTCATTTGATTTTGGAAAGTACTTTTGGTGTAATTAGACTGTAAAGCATCTATAGTCTTGGCCAAATTGGATTGTGTAGCAATAAGACTTTCCATTTTCTTAGTGAGAATTTCCACTTGAGATTATTCAACTACACTTTTATTTGGCTCTACTTTAAAACCTTGAGTAGGCTCCATCATTTGAGGAATAGGAGTAGAGTCAAAAATCATAGCATGGGATTGTTCTCTAACTTGTTCCTTAGTTTGTGGAAGGCTAGCTTGAGGAAGACTAGTTTGCTCATAAAGCATGGATTGTCTTTGATGTCTATGGGCTACAGCCTCTACTACTTTACACACTTCTTGCCAATTATCAGTAAGACCATAGCACTTATCCGGCTCTTCTAATCACCCTTCAACTTCCCTATGAGTTTCAAGATGAAGAAGCTTAAGAAAATTGATCACAAGCTCATGTTCCTAAGTTATCTTATCCTCATCACGAAGTTTTTCATAGCGTCTAATATACTCATTTTGTAAGTGAGTAATAGAGCTACTAGGCTTTGGTGAATTGACCCATCGTAAGAATCCATCCAGATTATGTTGGCCATAATCTTCAAGATAGAATTCTTTGAGCATCTCCTTTCTAAAATCACTCCAAGGAAGACTATCATATTGAGTGACATGGTTTATGATAGAGCTATCAACAATTCGTTCAAAGAATGATATCAAAAGATCTTCAAGAAGACCAAAAATCATAGCTTGCTCTTCAAACAAATCTAAGTAGCTTGGGATGTTGATGCCATTGAATTTTTCCCTTCTCTCTCAACATAGAAGAGACTATTCTTTGACCTTGTTTCTCAACAATAAGGGATTTGAATCCTTCCTCCATCTTATTTGAATAAGCAAGTGATGCACGATGCTCTAGATCTCTCACAAATGTGTTTACTTCACGAGGAAGATGTGCACGATACTGTGAGAAATCGAGTGCAACACTCAAGACTGATGATGATGATATGATGAGGATGAAAAATATGAAACAAAGGATATGGATCACAACCTCCCAACAAGATCAGAAGCAAATGCCACAAAGTGTTTCAAGTCGGGTTCAAATGTGGAGGTGATCGCAATCTGGGTGGATCGGGTCCGGTCCTGGCACCCATAGGGTGTATGAAGCTAATGAATGTTGGAAGGTTTATGGACATGAAAGTGAAATTAATGTTGAGTATGGAGAAGAGAGATGTTGAAATGAGTATGGGAATGGCAATGAAGGAGTGCAAGTAAGATTTATGAACATGACTCATAAGAATGAAAGAGAACCATACATACGAATCAAATTTGGAAGGAAGAATGGTCCATTGAAGGAGCTTCTTAAACACTTCCTAATTCTAATCCATATGCATAATCTTCTTTGGATGATATGTATGCACGACGAGAATAGATGGAATCTTTACACATAAATCAGTTTCGAAAGGAAGAATGGTCCAATATTGGAGCTTCTTATACACTTTCAGAAACTAATCAATATGTATGGGTATGTATGGATTATATGCATGCAAGTGAATTACGATGATAGAGTTTAATCACAAGCTCAATGAAACATCCTCACTGGTTCAACGCAATACTACGGAGCCTTCTCACACATAGAAGAAAATAGAAGACATGTAAAAATACTTAAGAGATTGAGAGACAAGAGACAAGAGACAAGTGACAAGTGACATGAATTAAAAGGATTTGAATTAAGATACATGTATAAGATCGTCGTGATACGTCAAGCTAAGCAGTCTACTCATCAAAGGTGGTTCCGACCTTCAAACCATGACAGTTCAACCGAATGTCACACGTAAGAAGATGAGTTCCACTTAATTGACCCTATGTATGTCTAAGCTTGTAACGTCTAACTAAAGTAGTCTAAGAATCATTAAAACCAGCTCTAACTCACTCACACGCTCCACCGAGGGTGAGTCAAGATAGAGATGCTAGTTTCAAGAGCCTCTCCTAGATTGTAGTTCTAACTTAAATTTGAAACCAGGTACTATACTCATACTAGCCCACCTTGAATCCTCACTCGCTCAACCGAAGGTGATCGTCTCAAGTAAACCTTAAGCTAGCAAGAGCCCTATGGAGGCCTAACAATGATGCTCTAGGAGTTTGGAGGGGGGTTTATATAGTTTTTTGAATGAATTTGGGCCCTTGGATCTAGAGAATAAACTCTCAACTGTAGGATTACTACTTTCGATTACAACCATTTGATTAATCAAATCAATGGCTTGAAATTGTTCTTTCTATCGAATCTAGTGTAAAGGAGTGAAATCTAGGCGCCTTCATTCTCCACCATTGGATATGGGGATGATCTGGACCGTTGGATCACTGGTGACATCAATTCACATAAGATAAGCCACTATTTTTGGAGAAACTTTGCATTATTGATCTTTAACTGTCAAAAAAGACTTCTTTGATGAAAAAACTCGTGGATCCTCCTTCCTTTATGCTTTAGAGCATCTCCACCCTTGAATATGAGCTCATCTTGACTGTACAACATGGTTCAATCATATTTTGCCATGTGGGAACCCTTCAGGCCTTCAATTTTCTTATTCTAGAAAACTGCGGTGACCTTGAAAACTGGATTTTGTGCTCTTTGACCCTTCGAATATCCTTTGATGAAGATAAAAGTTTGTAGGACTATGTTTTGAAAGGCCGCCTTTAGGAATATGCAAAAAAAACTCCCATCTGAATCTTCCTTGTACAAGTTTGACTACATTTGGAAGCTTGCAAGGTGGCATTAAGGTGTCTAGAAAGCTCTGATAGGCTTGAAACTTTGTACAAATATGTAGCCACATATGGTCTTTCACATTCCAAACCACATGGCTAAAAAAATTTCCTATACAAAATTTTGTAGGGTCTAAGTGGAAAAATTACATTTTTTACAACATGCACATGGCATATCAATGTGCTAGAAAATCCATTTTCATGTGAAATTTGGGCTATAGACTGCCTTTGATAGGCTTTACAAGGATATGAATTTTCATGTGATTTGGAGACATTGAAAATTTTGCCCTAATTTCCAAAGTTTGACCAGCTTTGACTGCTACCCTAGATTTGCTCGATTTCTTCCAAAGTGTGCATGTGAACTCCCTTTGACATCCTTGATGCATCTTGGACTTGTTAGGGAATTCTGGCTACCTTCACCGAATGTGTTTCCTGTAGGCCTTCATGAGTGAGAGAGGAGAGAAAATCTCAACGACAACGCTCGTAACTGCAAGGGTATCTTGGTGCTCACTTTGATGTTCCAAGATAGTCTTCACAAGTGGCAGCCAACGAATTCATGTTTTGTCCTGTAGTGACTTTAGACTAAAATAGAAATTTTAATTGGAGGCCATACTTTCACTTCTCTATATGCTACCGCTTCACATACCTTCACATTTTCCTTTTAAGTCTTCACTTTTGCACATAAGAGAGGGTTCACCTAAACCTTCCAAAACACTTTAAAAACACTTTGAACCTTAGGGAAATTAGAGAAATACCTCTGCAACCTGCAACCCACTTTCTCCAATTTACCCTTTGTGGACAATTAAGTGTGCACCACCTGTGCACTTTGACACTTACACTTTAGCACTTTGACACTTACACTTTAGCACTTTGACTTTGCACCTGTTGACTTTGGCCCTGACCTTGGTGACTTTGAACAGTTTGACTTTGACCTTTTGACTTTGACTGTAGTTGACTTTGATTGCAGTTGACTTTGACCAATATGACTTTTATGGGCTCAACAGTTGCCCACCACCTAATGTGCTCTCCGTCCCGAAGAGCTACAGCCAAAAATCTGAGCATAGAGGACACCATGATTCTAGAGCTTCAAAATCTTCAAAAGGACACCAAGGCCACCAGAAACAGGAGAGAACAAGCACTAGAGAAGAACCAAAAGGGGGATTTTTTCTTGGAAAAGCAAAGGAGGGCCATGGGAGGGTAGAAAGGAGGTGGAGGGAAGGGCTGAGGGGTGGAGATGGATAGGGAGGGAGGGTTAAGGATGTGGCTATGCAGATTGGTAAAGGGAGGGATTGTGAGTAGGATTAAGGGGTCTGGAGAGGGTTAAAATGATCAAACAGTAGAGGTACAGAGGGTGTATATGGAAAATTATGAAACATAAGGTAAAACAAAGTGAGAAGAGACCATGTGGACCATTTAGATCAATAAAAGCATTTGATAAAGGGGTTCAAAACTTGTGGGTTTTGACCAAAAGTCAGAGAAAAGGTGGGATTTTGGAAAACTAAATGCAAAAAATGAATCCAAAGGTGCCAAAATACATGAAAATGACTCCAAGTTTGAAGAAAATGGCCATCCGAAGTGCAATCCAGGGGGGGAGGGTCTTTTTTTGTTTTGTTTTTTTAATCCAAAAAGCCAAGGGGTTTTTTTTTTTTGGAAAACCCCCAAATTGTAAGAGAAACCCAGAAAAAATCCCAAAAATTTGTAAACAAATCCGAAAAAAATCTCAAAAATTTCTGAAAAAATTTTCTACAATTCTAGGGTAATTTTGTCACACAAAACCATAGCGAGCTTCCTTTATTCCTCCTATTTGGCAAGAAAATGACATAGGAAAAGGATAAAAAATGCTAGAAAAATTCTAAAAAAATTGAAAAATTCCCAAAAACTCCTAGAAAATGTACTTTTGCAGAGGTTATGAAATGCCTTCTAATTTTGCTAAAAACTCAAGGAACAAGCATGAAATGGATAAAGAAAACTGGTAAAACTTAAGCAAAATAAAATCAGAAAGCTATGTAACCTGGATAGATTTTGCCGCTTCCAGGTGATCCATAATTCTTTAGTTGGCTTGATGATATGCCTTGAGCCATGATCTTGATATGTTGACTCAAAGAAACTCCTCCATAATCTCCAATTGTACTGCACTTCATTGGTTTTGTCTTCTTGTTGGGCACACTGGTCATCTGATAGGGGTACCCTAAATCCTTCAGTAAAATATTGTCTCCTCCATACTGCAACTTGTGTATCTTTGTGTTAGCAACTTTATAGCTTAATCTGCAAAATTTCATTTTCACTATTCCAGCTTCTTCATCAAATGGAACCCTCTGTTTCCAAAGACTTGTAGGTACTCCTTCCACATTCTTGTAAAGCCCTGCACTTGCTATCATTAAAATTGACATAACAGATGATAGCCATACCAGTATCTATAAAAACGTGGCCATTGACATATGAGTTGGAATATCTTCATCACTATTGTACCTAAGGGCTTTGCTTTTCTTCTCTTTGCTATGGCCTTTGACTGAGACTGTTTCACTTGAAACAATAACCTAAGTGATTTCCTCTTTTTCTTCATATGCTTCTTCTCTACTTGAATTTGGAAAAATTCCATAACAGGAAGATGGGTCTTCTGCATGGAGCCAAGGCAACATGTTTTCATCTTCATATAAATCTGCTCCTTCAAATAGATCTGCTTTTGGGTTGTCCACCAATTCTTCTTCCATACAAATACCAATTGTCTGCATCATGCTGGTATGTCTTTGATTGTCTAGACCTTCTTCTAAAATTGTCTGCTACAACTCTTTTCCCTCTTGCTTTACCCACATTGTGTCCTTGTCCCAGTCATGCAGCACATTGGCATGCCTTAACCAAGGTCTCCCAATCAACAGGGGGAAACTTCCTTCTACCTGTGGCAGCCTTAAAAACAACAAAGTCCAAGTTACAGATGGTACCTTATATCTTGACTCGACTCCAGGGACTACTCCCATAGGCCTTACTATGCTTTGGTCTGCCATCGTTACAGTGAAGTTGGTAGGTCTCGAAGGGTATAGTCCAATCTTTTCCATGGTATATTCAGGCATCAAGTTAATGCCAAAACCACCATCCACAATAACTCCTTGAAACTAATGACTTTTAATGGAGACTGTTAGCAGAGGGCTCTTGTAATCTGGAAGGGGTGCTTCCCCTACACTTTTATCTTTATGCATAACAATAGCCTTTGCCACGAGACTTGTTGTGGACATTTCATCAATTATGTGCAAGAGTTCTCACCAGAACTTCCCATCCATCTTTATTAAATAAAAAATACTAACCTCCTTTTTCATGGACTTGAGTAGTCTAGAAGCTTCTGATTCCTTTAGAGCCTAGGCTTCCTTTGACTTATCAAGCTCCTCATGAGCCCTGTTGAATGCATGTCCAATGGCATCACTAGTACCTATGAAATTTTCTTTTTGCCTTGTGTCTGCACATGTGGTGGCTTTGTTCTCACACACACCTTTATCTTTGTTTAATCCATTAATAATTGATTCTTGACTTATTCCCACTTGAGCCTTCCCTTTGCTTCTTTTCTGCACTGTAAAAGATTCAATTTCTTCTAACTGCACCACCCTGGTAGATGGAGATGGCACATGGACTTGATCTACCCTTTCTTCTTTGCACACGACAATCATTTGAATGTCGGGCCCAGGGGTTCATAGGACAACAATTAGTATAGTGGTCTTTGGCCTCTAGGCAGTTCCTACAAGGAGGGGCATTTTCTGGGAGAGTGCACCTACTTTGATAGTGCCCACATTCTCCACATCTGAAACAAATAATTGGCCTCCTTGGCCCATTTCCAAGCTTATCCCTCTATCTATGGTTGTAATTGTTACCTTGATTGGGTGCAGCCGCCATCACGATTGCTGGTGGTAGGGGTCCTCCTTGGGCCCAATATGTTGTTGTAGGCATTCCTCTTAATTGGCATTCCTGGGCCTCATGACCAGCTTTCCTGCATAATTGGCAAGTCACACTTAGCAGAGGACATTCACTTACTATATGACCTTGCTTGCTGCACATGGTACACCAAAGTCCACTCTTCATGCCACCTCCTTTGAGTTCCTGAAACTCCTATCGCAACTATGCCAATTCCTCTGCTTGATCCTCCTCCTCCTTTTGGAGTTTTAGTGCTTCAATCTCCCTTCTCAACTGAGTAACAACATTCTCCTCCTCTTTGTAGGGCTTATTCCTTTTTAAGCCCTCCAGATGCTTCCTTAGCTGGATTACTAGATCCTCCATTTCTGTAGAATATGGTAGTTGAGAAGAAGTTGCTCCATACTGTTGCCTTATTTGTTCCAATCATGTAGCTTTGTTGATGAATTCCCATATGGAGGCTGTAGGCAACACTAATTCCTTAATTTTGCATTGGATGACCACTGGAAGAGGCTTAGCTAACCATTTCTTAACAAAAAAATCATGTCGTGGGTCTGGTAATTTAGCCATTAGTGCCTTGGCCCTAGTCACAAACTCTGGGAACTTTTCACCTAGACCCAATCTCGAATTCTCTAAGTCGTTTATGATGATCTCTTCAGTATTTCCATGTTGAAATTGCTTTTTGAATGCATCTTTCATTAGGTCCCAAGTTGTACAATGGTTCTCAGCAAACTGACTGAACCATTTATCTGCTAATCCTTCTAATGTGGGAGGAAAGAGTATCCAAAAGGCATCCTCCCTACCCATTAAGCCTCCAATTTTGCATAGTGCAAAAAATCTTCTGATATGCTCGTCCGGATCTTCCTGAGCTAGGCCCTTGAAAGAATAAAATTTTATATTTAATCTTGATAGTAAGGTTTCCAAGTCTACCGGATCAGCCATGCTCCTTACTGATGAAGTTGATGAAAGTGGACTAGATGATCTTCAAACAGCCTTCCTTCTTGTTTGCTTGCAGGTGGCCCTCAATGTTTGGGACCGGCTTGCGGTCATGGGCTGTTCATAGTCCTCTTAGTATGAGATAATTGATAAGAATATGTACCTCTTAGTTCAGTGAAGTAGTTTTCTCGACACTTGAATATTGCTTCTCCAACTGCAATATCTCTTCTCCTATGCTCAAATCTCCTTGGAGGTCCCACCGGGCGTGCCAAATTTTGTTGGGGGATTCTTAGACAAGAGATTTGAGTATTTGTAGAAGAAAAGGGAAGAGAAAAAGAAGAAGAATACACACTCGAAGCCTCTGTGGATTGATTATGATAAGACAAATACAATGTTGAAGCACAATACAATCCAATGCTTCTGTGCAAAATCCCAGAGAGTACTCAATTACAAAATACCAAATACCCAAGAGACTTGTTGTTGCCAGCCTCCTCTACACCAAACCTCCACCTTCTCCAAGCCTGCACTTTTGCACACCTTGCACCAAGCTTCCACTAAGGGGGAGGGATGGGTACCTTCTGTCGGCACGCGCACACTTCAATAAGACCTTGGGATCCTTGGGGGACTAGCTTAGCACTTCTATGCACACTTCCTTGGTCACTCTTCATGCACACCTTGCGCTTCACTTCTCTGAGTCACACATTGTGTGCCTCTAGCACTTCTCTCTCTTGCCTTGCTTCGACTATGCTTACCCTTGCTTACACTTAGAATTGTCCAAGAATAGTCCTTGCCTTGATTTGAGTGTTGATTTACGTACGCTCCTTACTGCAAGGGTATCTTGGTGCTCACTTTGATGTCCCAAGATAGTCTTCACAAGTGGCAGCCAATGAATCCTTGTTTTGTCCTGTGGTGACTTTAGACTAAAACAAAAATTTTAATTGGGGGCCATACTTTCACTTCTGCGTACGCTGCCGCTTCACATACCTTCACATTTTCCTTTTAAGTCTTCACTTTTGCACATAAGAGAGGGTTCACCTGAACCTTCCAAAACACTTTAAAAACACTTTGAACCTTAGGGAAATCAGAGAAATACCTTTGTAACCTGCAACCCACTTTCTCCAATTTACCCTTTGTGGACAATTAAGTGTTCACTACCTGTGCACTTTGACACCTGCACTTTAGCACTTTGACTTCACACTTGTTGACTTTGATTGTGAACATGTTGACTTTGAACAGTTTGACTTTGATCTTTTGACTTTGATTATAGTTGACTTTGATTGCATTTGACTTTGACCAATATGACTTTTATGGGCTCAACAGGGGGCTAAGCCTCATTTTTTTCTCCTCTTGGATCTTCCTTGTGCATCTGCACTTGAGGTAGGGTTTCTTATGCTTTTCTTATTCTTTTTTCTGCATGATGGAGAGAGAGAGACAAAGAGAGAGAGAGAGAGAGAGAGAGAGACTAACATCAGATTAAGCCACTAGTAAGTTAAATAGCATTGATGGATATTTAAGAGATCAGTACATGGCGGAGCTCCATATGATGGCTATGACCATATATCTTAATGCACTCTCCAAGCTCTTGGCTATCTTTATCTACCATAGAAATACATTTTTTACAAAGAGAGGGTCTTGTCTCAAATGTGGGGGTGGTTTTGTATATCTTCTGCATCATCTGATATTGAAATACTACTTTACTTATAAATTACACCATTGTTAGAGAGAGAGAGGGGCATCCATGGTGGCATGAGAGCTCTAGAGAGAGAGAGAGAGGATAGATGGCCAAAGGGCGGTGCACACATGACTAGTAGCATGTCAGCCGGACATCAGAATTTGGCAGCAAATCTTCGCTATGGGGAGAGAGAGAGAGAGAGAGAGAGAGAGAGAGAGAGAGAGAGAGAGAGAGAGAGAGAGAGAGAGAGAGAGAGAGAGAGAGAGAGAGAGAGAGAGAGAGAGAGAGAGAGAGAGAGAGAGAGAGAGAGAGAGAGAGAGAGAGAGAGAGAGAGAGAGAGAGATGGCTATAGAGCGGTCCACGACTTCAAGAGCTAGAGCAGACGAAGAGGGAGAGGGAGGGGAGAGAGAGAGAGAGAGAGAGAGAGAGAGAGAGAGAGAGAGAGAGAGAGAGAGAGAGAGAGAGAGAGAGAGAGAGAGAGAGAGAGAGAGAGAGAGAGAGAGAGAGAGGGATGATTTGCTACTATTGACTTTCTCGAGGGAGAGACAGAGAGAGGGAGAGAGAGAGAGAGAGAGAGAGAGAGAGAGAGAGAGAGAGAGAGAGAGAGAGAGAGAGAGAGAGAGAGAGAGAGAGAGAGAGAGAGAGAGAGAGAGAGAGAGAGAGAGAGAGAGAGAGAGAGAAAGATATATATGGAGCTACAGAATAGCACATGCAAAATAGTTAGCGGTACAGATGCACCTTTTTCTGCACATCCAGGTTATTCAAAGACCTATGTTAAAACAAAATATTCTTACTTTTGGCCATGTATGAAGTGGGATATTAGAAAATATGTAAGTGAATGTTTGAAGTGCCAACAGGTGAAATCTGAATTTAAGAGGATGCCTGGAATGCTTCAGCATTTGGATGTTCCAAATTAGAAGTGGGAGTCTATTTCTATGGACTTTATCACTAAGCTACCTATGACGAGAAGTAAGCATGATACCATATTTGTTGTAGTTGATCGGCTTACCAAGATGGCGCATTTCTTTCCTATGGAAAAGACTGATACTGGATTGAATGGTGCAAGAATCTTTGTAGAATAAATTTTTCAATTGTGGGAATGCCTAAAAGCATAATTTCATGTTAGCTTACTTAAAAGATATGTATCTAATGTTGCTCATGTTTTGTAGGACAATTATAAGCTGAAAGATGATGGCTCTTTTGAGCTTCAACCTGAAATAATATTGAACAGAAAGGAAAAATTTTCTAGAAATAGATCTATAGTAAAAATTTTAGTGAAATGGCACTTATACCAAGTAGAAGATTCAAGTTGGGTGAACTTAGACGATTTTATAAAACATTATCCTTCTTTCCAACTCTGAAGACAGAGTTCTTAAAGGGGGGAAGAGTTGTAATAGGCATCTTTTCTAGTGAAATATTTCATTTTGAACTTTCGGAATTTCATTGTGGAGATCATTGTAAGAAAAGGCCTTTATTTTACTCTCTCTCTCGAATTTTGAAACTTGCAGGGCTCAAAAGCGGCATTTGGAGGTGGATTCGGACCTCGGACGTCTCTAACATTATTGTGCAAATTGCAAAATTGAATAAAATTGTCTCTCACAAGCTTAAGCTGATTCCTTAGCGTTTTTGAGTTTCACGGCTTTGAAAAGTACCGTTTTCTAACACTTCAAAAAAAAAGAGGGCTTATCTATTTCTATTCGAATCCGTGATTCTAATGCTCACGTATCACCATGTCTAATTATGGATATTTTTGGATGTCTTTTTGGTGTTTTTCTCCTATTTTTGAGAGGTACGCTTAAGAAAGAAAGCACACTAGGATTGCATGGCTTTTTGCCAAAGTTTTGGAGAAACTCAACCTTTTCTAAAATTGGTGGATTGCACACTTCTTTGGGGAGGGCAGGCATCACGCCATGCAAATCCTACATTCTTTTTAGTCCATTATGTGAGAGGAGTAGCTATTTTAGACAAATCCTTAATATGCGCTCTTTCATATTGCACCAACCTAGAAAACTTCTAACATCCCTTACGATCTTAGGAATCAGCCAATCAACTATTGTTTTTACTTTATCTTCATCTATATGGATTCCTTCTTTTGATATGCCTCTTCTTAGATACACAAGTTTATCCTTAGCAAAGAAACACTTACTCCTTTCCATACAATTTGTGTTCTCTAAGAGTTTGCAAAGTCTTCTTGAGATGTACCGCATGCTCAAGATCATCTTTAGAGTATACAAATATATCATTAAGAAAAAATAAGATGAATTCCTCTAGGCAATCATGAAAATTATTGTTCATCAAACACATAAATGTGGTAGGAGCATTTTTTAATCCAAAAGGTAAAACCATAAACTTGTAGTTTTCATATCGTGTTCAAAAAGCTATCTTGGGAATATGGCCAGTTTTGATCCTAATTTGGTGATATCCATATCTTAAGTCAATCTTAGTGAATACAGTTGCTCCACTTAATTGAACTAATAAGTCATCTATGTGAGGGATTGGATACTTATTTTATTTTTCTTTTATTCAATCCCCTATGTTCAATGCAATATAATCTAAAAGAGCCGTCTTTCTTCTTCTAAAATAATACAAGGGCACCCCAAGGTGAGACACTCGGTCTTATCAAGCCTTTCTTCAAAAGATCATCTAATTGAATCTTAAGATCCTTTAATTTGTTCATAATAAATCTATACGGTGCTCTAGAATATGGTTCACCCCTCGGATACAGGTCAATGGCATGGTCAATCTGCCTAGATAATTTGGAATACAGTCATCATTATCTTTCTCATGCAGATTGTTTACATACATTACAAATGTTTTACATCCATCATGTATACCTCTAATTATCTACATAGCAGAAATAAGAATAGGTTTAGGATTCTATGCATCAACTAGAATGTGGATAGATTCACCATCTAGCCTTAAAGTTATTGTTCTTTGTTCGTAATCAATTATTGTAGAATTCTCAACGAACCAGTTCATGCCCATGATTGGATCACTTTATTTCATCTCAATCACATGAAAACTTCTAGAAGAAGACCTATGAGAAAAAGTTTATGCAAGGTTTTCAATGTATCCTTTCATATAGTGTAGTCATCCATTGGCCATCTCTATAGGTCTATTTATCTGCATACTTAGAGGTATCCCCAAATTCTATACCAATTTGAAAGATAGAAAACATTGTGTACTACCTCAATCGATAAAAAATCTAATTTTATGCATAGGAAGCATACCCAAAGTCGTAATTACAGAAGCCTTTGGAAAAGAAATAGCCACCATGCAATGTAAAGTATAGTAAGGACACTTACCTCCATCATCCACTAGTTTCTCAATCTTTGTACCTTCCTCAATGATGTTTACTACCTTTGATTGGGTGTGGTGAAATATTGCCTTATTCGGGTTCGGGCATGCGTATGTCCGATGCCCTTGCTCCCTGCACCAAAAACATAGACTGTCTTTTTGCCTTTTCAATAAAAGTAGGGTCTTGTTGCCAATGGATTGGTTGAAGCCTCCTTTGATTGTCCACCTTAGTAGGAATCTTACCTTGGTTATAAGAAGATGGTGTGTTCTTTGAATTGTTCATGTTCATTGCAACATGTCTCTGTGGCCTATGTCCCATGGCAATGAATTTGCTTCTCTTTGCCTTGTGCAACTTGAACTTCTCTATCTTCTCAAAATTATCGACACTTTCAATAGCATCGAGATAATTGATGCATCCATATCCCTTGACTTGATAGCAAAGTTCCTCACGAAGCCCTTCAATAAATTTGCTATTCAAAGCATCATGACTAACCTCCAATGCATATTTGTGAAGACGTAGAAACTTCTCTTTGTACTCATCAACACACAAGCTATGCTTGTCACTTTCATGATGTCCAAAATTGTAGAACTCCATCTCTTTCTCCATATGGTAGTGTGGAGAAAAATAGCATTTTTCAGCTTGTTCTCTAAACTTCTTCCATGAAACCAGACCATAACACGTTGAAGTCTACATATAGGACTTCCACCATAGCTTTGCGATACCATGCAGGTGCAAGATCCAAACTTTTGCCTTGGAATCCTCTTTAAAATTATCAAAGGTCCTACCCTACTCATGATCTAGAAAAACTTGTTGTTGTGCATGCACTTAAGCATTTGAGACATCTATTGTTAGGGGTTAAGTTTGATTTGAAAACAGATGATCAGAGTCTAAAATACATCTTCACACAACCATTGCTTAACAAGAGGCAGAAGCATTGGATTGAGTTATTAAGTGAGTATGAATTTGACATTAAGTATCTGGTTAGTAAGGAAAATGAGGTTGTTGTTGCATTGAGTTGAAGAATTTTATGTCATCTCCTTTGTGTAATAAATTCTGATTTTCTCAATCCAATTCAAGAAGAACTGAAACATGGGTCTTTTTATGCACCTATTTTGAATTTTCCGAGTGGAAGCAGGAGATCAATGTATCAAGACAAATTTCATTTGCACAATGGATCCTTATATTGTAGCAATCTATTACTATGCATGTCTTCTAAGTCTCCATTAAGTTAGAATATTACATGATTGTCATGATGCACCTTTCTTTGCACATCTAGGTCATTCAAGGACCTATGTTAAAACAAAGTATTCTTGCTTTTGGTAATGTATAGAGGGGGATATTAGAAAATGTGTTAGTGAATGCTTAAAGTGCCAACAGGTGAAAAATGAGTTTAAGAGAATGTTTGGAATGTTTCAACCTTTGGATGTTCCAAATCAGAAGTGGGAGTCTATTTCTATGGACTTGATCACTTAATTACCTAGGACAAGAAGTAAGCATGATACCATATTTGTTGTAGTTGATCAGCTTACAAAGATGTCACATTTTGTCGCTACGAAAAAAGATTTATAGTGCTTTGAATGTTGCAAGAATCTTTGTAAAAGAAAATTTTCGATTGCATGGAATGCCTTAAAGCATAACTTTTGATAGAGACTCGAGATTTACACCAAACTTTAGGACAAAAACGTTTGAATTGATTGGAACTCAACATCATATGAGTACGACTTTCCTTAGACAAATTGACGGGGAAATCGAGAGGGTCAATCGAGTAGTTGAAGATATGTTGCATATGTATGTGAATGAAAAGCAGGATAATTGGATTGGATACTTACCTTTGGTTGAGTTTGCATACAATAGTGCATGGAATGCATCTATAAAAATGACTCTGTTTGAGGCTATGTACGGTTATAATTGTTTGATTTCACCTCCATCTTTGGGTTTTCCAAATAAAGTAGAAGTATCCATAGAAATGCTTGATAAGATGGATGAAGAATTGGAAAAATAAGAAACACAAAAAAGAAGCTTAGAAAAGACAAAAGGAATTCTATGATTTAAAGATAACACCACTTAAATTTCAAATTGATGATATGGTATTTCTTAAAGTTGATCCTCACTGATCTAACTTGTTTCTAGGGAAGGATTATATACTTTCTCCTTGATACACAGGTCCTTTTAAAGTTTTGAAAAGGATTGGATCTGCTTACAAATAGTTCTATAGTAGAAATTTTGGTGAAATGGCACTCATATCCAATAGAAGATTTGACTTGGGTGAACTTAAATGATTTTCTTACACATTGTCCTTCTTAATAACTCTGAGGACATAGTTCCTTAAAGGGGGAAGAATTGTAGTAGGCCACTTTTCCAGTGAAATAATTCATTTGCAATTTTTTGAATTTCATTATGGGGATAATGCTTAAAATGAATAATTAGGTAATTTTATGCATGTAGGAAAAATTTTGGGATGATGAGTTTCATATTCTCTCTAGACCTTATTCGCATCATGTTTTCTAGTTGAAATTTGAAGATGAAGATGAAAGAGTCGAGAGAAACTTTGTATGAGAGAAAGGTAGAGCAAGTATAGGAGAATAAAAGTGTCTGTGTGAACTTTTTGTGAATCATGTTTCAAGTATCTGGTTCAGGGCTCTATATTTAGTTCATTGTAAGAAAATGCATTGATTTTAATCTCTCTCTAGAATTTTGAAAATTGTAGGGCTCAAAAGTGGCATTTGGAGGCCGATTTGGACCAAGGTCCTTGTGAACACTATTGTGTAGATCAAAAAATTGAATAAACATGTCTCTCACAAGCTTAAGCTATTTCCTCACCGTTTTTGAGTTATAGGGCTTTGAAAAGTGTCCTTTCCAACACTTAAAAAAAAGATGGTTTCTCTAATGCTATTCCAATCCTTGATTTTGAGGATGACATGTCACCATGTATAATTATGGATAGTTTTGTATATGTCTTTTCGATCTTTTCCCTAATTTTGATAAGCACACAAAAAAAACACACTATGATTGCATGGCCTTTTGCAAAAGTTTTGGAGACAATCAATTTTTTCTAAATTTGGTGGATCACACACTTCCTTGGGTGGTGATCAAACTCTCTATAGAGCAACCTATGCATCAACAAAAAGGGCACACAAAAATCACAGAATTACCTTCTGATTGAGACTAAGAGTGTGATTGAGAGTGCAAGTGTGAATGACATTGTGATGGCTGTGGAGGCTTTGTCAAGAAGTTATTTTTCAAAGCTATTGTAACCACTGATTCTCATCTATGACATCATAATTACTCTTTCTCTAAGTCATATCTTTTCTACTCTTTCGCACTAGATTTTCTCTTATCTTGTGCACTCTCTCCATTTTTCTCTCCTCTGTTGTTCTTGAGTGATCGAAAGATTGTGATTGAGGAAATTCTACAAGTGGTGTTAGAGCATAATCGATTCTCAGGAACGATGGAAGGCTTGACGCATAAGGTTCATGATCAAGAGGAGCTTATTTAGAAGCTTCTTGGAGAATTATGCAAAGAACGAGGTGGAAAGGAACCAGAAGGTGCAACAAAATTATTTCTCGAACTAAACAATGAAGTGGGCAAAGGTGCGAGAATATCATGTGCCTCGAGGAAAACAAAAATGCAATTATGAAGATATGGAACCAAGTGAGTTTGCCCATGACCAGGTCTTCAAGAAGGCAAAGTTGAAAGGTTTTGATGGTGAGAAGAAGAGTGGCAAAGATCTTGAGGCATGGATTGAAGAGCTAGAGGATTTCTTTGATCTTTGACAATTTAGTGAGGAGTCCAAGGCAAAACTCGGGATCTTGCACCTACATGGTATGGCAAAGCTATGATGGAAGTCCTCTATGTAGACTTAGAGGCATTCTGGTCATGTGTTATGGAAGGAGTTCAGAGAACAAGCTAAAAATGCTATTGTTTTCCACAAAAAGATGGAGTTCTACAATTTTTGACAACATGAAAGTGACAAGCATAGCTTGTCTCTTGATGAGTAGAAAGAGAAGTTCCTATGTCTTCACAAATATGCATTGGAGGTTAGTGGTGACGCTCTGAAGAGCAAATTTATTGAAGGGCTTCATGAGGAATGTTGCTATCAAGTCAAGGGATCTAGATACGTCAATTTTTGCGATGCTATTGTGATGGTGGAGAATTTTGAGAAGATGGAGAGGTTCAATTTGCAGAAGGCAAGTAGAAGCAGATTCATTGCAATGGGACATAGGCCATAGAGACCTATTACAATGAACATGAACAATTCAAGGAACAATCCATTTTCTAATAATCAAGGTAAGAATCCTACTCAGGTGGAAAATCAAAGGAGGTATCATGAAATCCATTGGAAACAAGACCCTTATTTTATTGAGAGGGAAAAAAGACTTGTTCTATGTTTTTGTTGCAGGGAGCAAGGGCATCCGACATATGAGTGCACGAATAAGGCAGTATTTTGACCTGCATAATCAAAGGTGATAAACATCATCGAAGAAGGTACACTGATTGAGAAAGCAAATGATGGAGGCAAGTGCCCTAAATCTATTCTACGCTGCATGGTGGTTGATTCTTTGCCAAAGGCTTCTCTAATTATGATTCTGGGTATGCTTTCTATGCATAAAATCCGATTTATGATCGATTTAGGTAGTACACATTGTCTTCTATCTTTAAGATTGGTACAAAATTTTGGGAAACCTCTAAATATGAAGATAATTAAAGCTATACTGATGGCCAATGGACGACTACACTGTACAAAAGGATACATTGAAAACCTTGCATTTACTTTTCTTTATAGGTCTTTTTTTGGAAGTTTTCATGTGATTGAGATGAAACAGAGTGATGCAAGCATAGGCATGGACTGGTTAGATCAGAATGCTGCAATAATTGATTGCAAAAAGAGAACAATCATTTAAAGGCTAGATGGTGAATCTATCCACATTCTAGGTGATGCATATAATCCTAAACCTATTCTTATTTTTGTGATGCAGAGAACTAGAGGTATAGCTAATGGCTATAAAACATTGTAGTGTATGTGAACAATCTGCATGAGGAAGTTAATGATGAAAGTATTCCAAATTATGATGAAAATCTTTTGAAAGTATATGCGGATGTATTTCGAGAAGACTTGCCTGGTTCCTCCACCTAGGGAGATTGACCATCCCATTGATCTGTATCCGAGGAGTGAACCATATTCTAGAGCATCCTATAGATTTAACATCAATGAATTAAAGGAACTTAAGATTCCATTAGATGATTTTTTAAAGAAAGGCTTGATAAGATGGAATATTTCACCTTGGGATTCACCTATATTATTTCAAAAGAAGAAAGATGGCTCTAATAGATTATGCATTGGCTATGGGGGGTGGGGGGGCTTTCAATAAAAGAACAATTAAAAATAAGTATTCACTTGCTCGCATAGATGACTTATTAGGTCAATTAAGTGGAGCGATTGTATTCACTAAGATTAACTTAAGATCTGGATATCACCAAATTAGGATAAAAATAGAGGATATATTGAAGACAACTTTTCGTACATGATATGGTCACTATGTGTTTACGCTTTTACCTTTTGGATTAACAAATACTCCTACAACATTTATGTTTTTGATGAACACTCTTTTTCATGATTACCTAGACAAATTCATCTTAGAATTCCTTGATTATATACTTGTATACTCTAAAGATTATCCTAAGCATGCGGTAGATCTCAAGAAGACTTTGCAAACTCTTAGAGAACACAAATTGTATGTAAAGAAGAAGAAGTGTTTCTTTGCTAAGGATAAACTTGTGTATCTAGGAAGAGTCATTTCAAAAGAAGGAATCCATATACATGAAGATAAAGTAAAAACAATAGTTGATTGGCTGATTCCTAAGACTATAAGGGATGTTCAAAGTTTTCTAGGGTTGGTGCAATATGAAAGAGCATATATCAAGGATTTCTCTAAGATATCTACTCCTCTCATAGAATTGACTAAAAAGAATGTAGGATTTGGGTGGAGTGATGCCTGTCAAAAATCATTTGAAAGATTGCAACAAAAAGTTGTTGAAAATTGTGCCTTGAAAATACCAGAAATGTGAAAGCCTTTTGTTGTTGCATGTGATGCAAGCGATAGTGAGATAGGATGTTTTCTTTCACAGGATGTTAGGGTGGTCGCATATGAGTTCCAAAAATTAAGAAAACATGAACTTAATTATCCTACTCATGATCTATAAATGTTGCTATTGTGCATGCACTTAAGCATTGGAGACATTCATTGTTAACGGTTAAGTTTGAATTGAAAACATATCATGAGAGTCTAAAATACATTTCTACACAACCATTACTTAACAATAGGCAGAAGGGTTGGATTGAATTATTAAGCGAGAATGATTTTGACATTAAGTATCTGGCTGGTAAGGAAAATAAGGTCGCTCATGCATTGAGTCGAAGACCTTTATATAATCTCCTTTCTATAATAAATTTTGATTTTCTCAATCAAATTCAACAGAACTGAAACACGACTCTTTTTATGCACGTATTTCGAATTTTTTGAATGCAAACAGGGATTCAATGTATCAAGATAAATTTCATTTGCAAAATGAATTCTTTTATTATAACAATCGATTATGCATATCTTGTAAGTGTCTGTTAAAAGTTAAAATATTGCATGATTGTCATGATGCACCTTTCTCTCCACATCATGTTATTCAAGGACGTATGTTAAAACAAACTATTCTTACTTTCGTCCATTTATGAAGTGTTAGATATGCTCACTATCCACCCTCATGTGACCACAAATGATCCATGGTGCTCTAAGTTGTAAGGCCCCCATTATGAGAAGAAGCCATTATAAGAGCCCAGACATTTGTTCAATGCTAACTTCCAAGTTAGATGAGGTCTATATGTGACCGTTGATGGTTGTAGATGATCTTTGTGAGCCTAGCCATTAGGCAAGGTAGGGCATAAACTTCCAGGCCATTGGGTTGCCATTTAAGGTGAAAATAAAGGCCCTATGACATCATGCATTTTCCCAATAGAACCTTGATGGGGGGGGGGGGAGTGCAAAGGGTAGGACTTCAGGTCATGGATATATTGTGGGATCATATATTTTATCCACTATTTTGTATCTCTTGACTATGTTTATCTATACCTTATCGCCTTGTAAAAGCTATATAAGCACGACCCAGGTTGAGCTTTACATAGCATTGTGCACTAGTAAGCCATTCATCTAGAGTTTGTCTAGATTTCCATGTAAGCTCAACATTGGGAGCGCACGGGTGGACAACACCATCATTGTAACTGCATTACGCTCGACAATTTGAGAATCTGAGTTCTTTATCTCTCTGTTTGCATCTATCTTTGTCTACATTTTTCTCTCAACTCTGTCTATAGGTCTATTCCATTGTGCTGTTATTTTCTTACATGAAGCAGGATATTAGAAAATATGTTAGTGAATGTTTGAAGTGCCAACAGGTAAAAACTTACTTTAAGAGAATGCCTCGAATGCTTCAACCTTTGGATGCTCCAAATCATAAGTGGTAATCTATTTCTATGGACTTTATCACTAAATTAGCTACGAACAAAAGTAAGCATGATGCCATATTTGTTGTAGTTGATCAGCTTAACAAGATGGCACATTTCTTTCCTATGAAAAAGAAGGATACTTCTTTGAATGTTGCAAGAATATTTGTAAAAGAAACTTTTCGATTGCATGGAATGCCTAAAACCATATTTGTGATAGAGACTCTAAATTTACATCAAACTTTAGGAGAGCAACAACTAAATCCATTGGAATTCAACTTCCTATGAATACAGTTTTCCATCCACAAACTAATGTGGAAACTGAGAGGGTTAATGAGGTAGTTGAAGATATGTTGCATACAATAGTCCATGGAATGCATCTATAAAAATGAGGCTATGTATGGTTATAATTGTTTGACCTCACCTTTATTTTTGGGTTTTCTAACTAAAGTAGAAGTGTCCAAAGAAATGTTTGATAAGATGGATGAAGACCTTGGAAAAATCAAGAAACACATAAAAGAAGCTCAAAAAAGAGAAAAGAAATTCTACGATTTAAAGAAAAGACCACTTGAATTTCAAATTGATGATATGGTACTTCTTAAAGTTAAACCTCACCGATCTAACTTGTTGCTAAGGAAGGGTCATAGACTATCTCCTCGATACACAAGTCCTTTTGAACTTTTGAAAAGCATTCAATCTCTTGCTTATTTGCTAGAATCACCTAAATATTTAATGTGCATCCTTTATTTCATGTAAGCTTACTTAAAAAATATGTACCTAATGTTGATCATGTTTTTTAGAAGAATTATAAGCTGAAAGATGATGGTTCTTTTGAGAGTCAACCTAAAATAATCTTAGATAGGAAGGAAAGATTGCTTAGAAATAGATCTATAGTAGAACTTTTGGTGAAATGGCACTCATACCCAATAGAAGATTTGACTTGGGTGAACTTAGATGATTTTTGAACACACTATCCTTCTTTCCAACTCTGAGGACAAAGCTCCTTAAAGGGCGGGAGAATTGTAATATGCATCTTTTCTAGTGAAATAATTCATTTTAAACTTTTTGAATTTCATTGTGGGGATAATGCTTATAATGAATAATTAGATCATTTTATGCATGTAGGAAAAATGTTGGGATGACAAGTTTCATATTCTCTCTCTAGACCTTACTTATTGCCATCATGTTTTCTAGTTGAAATTTGAAGGTGAAGATGAAAGAATGAAGAAAAGCTCTATATGGGAGAAAGGTAGAGCAAGCATAGGAGGATAAAAGTGTATGTGTGAAATTTTTGTGAATCATGTTTTAAGTACCTCGTTCAGGGCTCAAAATTTGGTTCATTGTAAGAAAATGCCTTAATTTTACTCTCTCTAGAATTTTGAAAGTTGTAGGGCTCAAAAGTGGCATTTTGAGGCAGACTAGGACCTAGGTTGTGTCTAACATTATTTTGCAGATCGAAAAATTGAATAAAAGTGTCTCTCACAAGCTTAAGCTTATTCCTCACAGTTTTTGAGTTATAGGGCTTTGAAAAGTGTGGTTTTCCAACACTTTGAAAAAAAGAGAGGGCTTCTCTAGTTCTATTCGAATCCATGATTCTGATGATTACATGTCACCATGTCTAATTATGGATATTTTTGGATATTTCTTTTCGGTGGTTTTCTCCTATTTTTGAGAGGTATGCAAAAGAAAGCGCACTATGATCACATGGATTTTTGCAAAAGTTTTATAGAAACTCCATTTTTTCAAAATTTTGTGGATTGCACATGCCTTTGGGCGGCAATCAAACTTTTCTATGGAAAGACCTATTCATCAAGCAAGAGGACACATAGAAATTAAAAAGTTATTTGTGATTGAGAGTGATAGCGAGAGTGCGAATGAGAGTGCGAGTGTGAATGAGATTGTGATAGCTTGGGGGTGGCAAGAGGTAGAGTTTTCGTAAAGAAGCTATTTTCTAAAGCTATTGTAACCATTGATTCTCATCTATAATATCAAAATTCCTCTTTCTATGAGGCATATCATTTCTACTCTTCCACATCAGATTTTCTCTTATCTTGTGAAGTTTCTACATTTTTCTCTCCTCTGTTATTCTTGAGTGATCCAAAGATTGTGATTGAGGAAATGCTACAATATGGAAGAGGAAAAATCAAAGAAAGGCAAAAGAAATTCTTTCTATGGTTGAGCATTGAATTCTAATGCAAGGCAAAAACACTAAAAAAGCATCAAAACCTTCTTACACATATTGTTCCAAGGGAAACCAAGTTGTTTCATTTTTGAAAATTATAAAACTAACCTTTAATTGAAGGACCTAATTCACATAAATTCATACACAAAATAACACACACATACATATAGACATATATAGATATACATACATATAGATGCATATACACACATAGATACATAGAAAAATTTACACACATACATATACATATACATACTCATAAATACACATACACACATACATGCACACATATACATACACATATAACTATACACACATACCCATGGGAACAGATGAATACAGACACATACATGAGCATATACATGAAAACACATGCACTTAAATACACATACATACACACAAATATGTGTACACATATTCATATATATCCATATACACTCCACACAAACATATATTTTTACAAACACACATACACAAACATACATAAACACACATAAATTAAATTATTCACATAAATAAAAAAATACTCATGCATATGCACACACATATAAAAACTTGAATAGACACACATATATATATATACACATGTTGAAAATCAAGGAGCAAACTTACAGAGTATATGAAACTTCTCACTTGATGACACTTGGAGCATCTTTAAGCCGGGATTTGAGCATGAATATTTCTTTTGAATTTGATTTTGATTTCCCCTCATTGCTCTAAAAACTATCACCTATCACACAAGTGTGATAAACCCTATTTTCTATGAAAAACGCGTCCTATCAATTGGGGAATTTTTTTTCAAGTTATCTAAACATAATGTATAGTTTAGCTTGGATGGATCCCACATTTCTTATCAATTTTATATTTTCAATAAGCTTATAGACCTATTCCTAAGAGAGAACCCTACTTGCATGAGTATTTTCATCACATTTTGAGTACCCATAGCTCACATTGTGATTTTCGTATTGAGGAGCTAGTTTGTTATAACTGTTGATGATATTTCTCTATTCATATTGTAAATCCACTTGTGGTTATATTTATCTTTTCTATAAAATAATTATATTATGTGAAAGGTTTCTTGAACTTCAAGTCTAGATCCACATATTCTTATAAAAATTTGGTCTCCAGTTAGCATTGGTATCTAAGTGCATGTGTAGTGAAGGTAGTGAGTAGAGTTTTCTGGAGGGATTTGTTCCCAAAGAAAAAGAAAGTATTTTGAGTGAGATAAATTGAATTAAAAAGGCATCATACTCTAGATTAAGTGACGTAAGTGGCAGTGGTTTATTCCATAAAATCTAAGAGAATCACTGATTTGCGTGAGCATATGTACCTTTGAACATGCCTATGGGGCCACTCATGCTTGAAGTTGTAGAAGAGAGGTGTATTTTTTCCCATCAATCATATTAGATAAATTTCCAAACAAAATGATATTCAAAGAGGAGTAGGAGGAGTATATGAAGCCCTTGGTAGGAGAGGAGCTCCTTATTCGAGCTTAAGGGCATACATAGAACTCAAGAGAATTCTATGATTAAGTAACCAAGGCATCTACCCCATCTATTTTGGAATTTTCAAAGTATACCAGTACAATCATTATTAGAGTACACCATGTGAGATTAGAGTACCTAGATTTAAAATCTAGAAAAGATGAACTAATACCCATGGAAATTTAGAATGTCTACCTTTCTCATGGGCGAAGAGATGTTGACTAATTTCTTCACTTGAGTAGTATGAGGGTCAATTCTAGCATCCATATCAGTTCATATAAATAAGACATGGCATGAATTTAGAAAAGAGTTACATAAATTATTATATCTAGAAGATTTTAGTCAACATAGGAGAGAGGTTTTCTTACGGTGGGTTCATTCCTCACACTAAGATGGAATCTCTAAAGCCTAACTTGGTAATTTTGTTTGTCAAGATTTTAAATCTAAAAGATAGGATTTAAGTCGAGAGAAGGATTGAGGAGCATGGGAAAAGATTTGGGTTGACAAAAGATTGGGCTACGATTAGAAGAGAAGTAGAGCCAATGGCCCACATGAGGCAACGACAAGTTGTGCTATATGGCAAAACGATACAAAAAGCTCCATTACAATTGAGAGATAGACCTGTTCCAATGATAATGAATGTGTCTATAACATCAACTATGGCTAATGTTGCATCCATATGTGGTACATCAGTAGAGTTGGAATTGGAAATCCTAAGCAAGAAAATAGAAAACATCATTACAATACCTGCATATCTGACTAAAGTGATGGAAAGTTTACATAGCAAGGTTTATTATATGGGTTATAAAGACTCCACTCCTCCTCAAGCCAGCACTAGCTATATAGATCGGTTGTAGAGATATACTATCCCAATACCAAACATATAGGGAAAAGGGATGCCTCAACCTGCACCTCCACTCTAGCCCATTGCTCAGTAGACCCTTGCAACACCAATTCAACCCACTTAGACGAGGAATACTCATCCATTTGATAGATGGGGAACGAGGGGATTTGGAGGAGCAATAAGATATGTTTGATGTGATCCACAAGAACATTTTTCTTATGCGTGTGAATAGCTAATACAAGATAAATAACACCATTTAGTGACTCACATAGATAAAAAGCTTTCTAACTTCAAGACTTGGCTTCCTCGACATGTACATTGGGGGAAGGAAAGAATGAAGAAGTTATATGAAGGCATATCCTCTGAAAATTGTAGCACATTGACGACAAAATTAGAGTCATTGGAAGTAGGAAACGAAGAGGAAATTAGGCCACAACAACAAAAAATTTACTCAATAGGAACCTTACTAAGAACCATAGATGTGATCATGCAAAAGAATACCCCGAAGTCTCTTCTAGATTAGTTCTCTCTCTACTCCCACATAGCTAATGTTGAGGATAACAGGATAATACATGAAATACAATATGAGGTAGAGCTAGAGATAAGAGTGACGACGAGACAGAGTAAAGATGCTGAGGACAAAGCTAAGGAAACTAAAAACAAATTTCACTTAAAGGAGCCTGTTGCTTCTCAAAAAGAGGCAAAAAGGAAAGAAATAAGAGAAGGAAAGAGGCCAACCAAGCCAATTAAAAATCAAGAAACAAAGAAAGAAAAGGAAATGGACCAAGAAACTACTCAAAAGACTCAAAGTGTTCAAGAAAATGAGAAGAAAAAGAACAAGAAAACACTACAGGATGTATTAATTTCTGAGCTTGAGAAGTAGAATGGCACCAAATAAATTTGAAATGATATTCTATTGAGATTTCAAGTGAGCATGTCGTTGGAATAAGTCTTGTCTATTTCAAAGCAGGAGTTCAAGGATAACTTCATAAGACTGATAAAGAGAAAAAGATTCCCATTACTAGAGGATGTGGAAATGGGTAAGACATCTAAAGGAACACACGTGATAAATGAAGTTATTGCTTGAGTGACTCCTTTGATGATGAAGCTGATGAGATAGAAAAATGTCAAGAAAATAGGAATTCTTTAGGACCAGTTACATGTGATGATGAGATAAGAAGATCTAAGAAGCATACTTAGAACTTTTGGGAAAGAGGGATGCTAGAAATGAAAGTGAAATTAGGAACTGATAGAGATTCATGTTTAGCTTTGGCCTTGATTGACTCAAGATCAAAGATAAATGTGATATCTAAGAGGTTGTATGACCAATTTAGATGGTCTATAGACAAGGAACATGGTTGGAGAATGACTACAGATAATGGCTCCGAAGCTTTGCTTAGAGCATGTGCTTTTGTACTTGTCACGATTGGAGGAATTCCACTTCTTTGTCTAGGATCACTATTTGTAGGAGGCTATTCTCGGGCAACCTTTCATAGCTAAAGTGTGGATGGAAGCAAAGGCAATGGATGATAGATCTACCTATGTGAGAATTCGATCGACATCTGGTCTACTCTCCTCTTAAGTCATGAGTGTCTACCCAAATCATGTAATAAATAGTAAGGATATGAGAAAACACCCTAGTAACTCTCATGAGCGTGAAATGAATAATATTTCAAAAAAATTTAGAGAAATATGTAAAAACACTATAAAGGTTTAGGATTCATGTTGCCTGATGAGAAGATTGAAAATGTAATCTTGTTGGAAAGTAGTTCAACTATTAACATCCAATCATAACAAACAAGAACTATGTAGTAAGCTGAGAACTCCGGCATCAAAAACTAAGCAAATTACATCTAATGTTTGAAAACCCTTTATACAAGTATACATATATTTTAAAAATCAAGTGAAAACATGTGATTTTTTGACATTTTTTGTCATTTTTTTAAAATTTAGGAGATCAAAATGTGCCCAAAATTTTGATCTATTTAACATTGACATCTCCAAAATCTATATGAGAAATATAAAAAAGATAAAAAATAATGTATAGAAAAAAAAATTGGATGTGTGTTCAATGGAGGATCTCTGATAGTCATTCAAAATTGCAATAGAACATGGTTTCATTATGCAAACTGTTTTGGAGTGTTTGCATAAACACCAAAAATATTATAGATTTTCAAATCAACTCAAAACATTTTTGGTCAATGTCTACACCCCCCTCATTGGATGCATCCGATTCAGCCTGAGACTGTTGCGAGCTCTCTTCCTCTTCTTTTATATCCATAAGAGCTCTATCCTTATCCAAGTACATATCAAGTTCTGCATGATCATGCATAAATCTTCTTGTTTGCATATGATTAGCTATCTCACATAGAGTTGGAAATTTAACTATATCATATTGATGGTCACTTTCCTCAAGTGCCTTGTTTTTGTCAAGGAAAAAATAAGAAACAAGAATATCTACATCATCCATTTTAAGAGTTGTACTTAGAATATTCTTTTTCTTTTTTGAGCTTGTTCGTTTGGTACCACATACCATTTTGTAAGTTATAAATACCTCTGAATGCATACCATTTGAGCCCATTTTTTCATCCTTGAACCTACATAAATATTCCTAATTGGTGGATGAATAAAGCTTTAATAATCCTTGTTCTAGGAATATTTGTTGGAAAATGCACCAAAACTTCATCTCCAAAATAATCATTTTCCAACATTTTATGAGATATGTTCTAGATGGTTGTTCTCCTTTTAAAATCCTTCTTCTCTTTATTCATAATCTAAATTATCATGCCATAGTATGTCCTCAATAAGGATTAATAACTAAAACATTCCAAATGGAGTTTCTTTATAGGGGTCAAATTTCTCATTTAGATACTCAAATAGGCTCATATTTGTATATCTTGCAATAAAAAAATAATTGGTCAAATATGAATATACAATTTGATGCACAATGCTTAAAAACCCCGAGATCGACTACTCACTTGCTTGATTTGGATAATTGTAGTTAGTCATACATATGAGTGGTCAAGGTTATGGAAAAAGTCAAACTTTACACTTTGCATCGACTTTATGCCCAACTTTATAACTAGCATCGACTTTATGCATAAAATCATGATAATTCAGATTGACTAGTCACTTGGTTGATTTCGATATTTGTAGCTATAGAAAGGAGTTATTTAAAACCCAAGATCTACTACTCGCTTGATTTGGATACTTGTAGTTACATATATGAGTGGTAAAAATTTTGAAAAAAGTCAAACTTCTATACTTGGAATCAACTTTATGCATAAAGTAAATGCCAAGTATAAAGTTTGCTTTCTTCATAGCTTCAAGCACTCATATCTACAACTATACACCGAAATCAAGCAAATGACTAGTAGATCTTTGGGTTTTTAAGCATTCTACATGCAATGGTCTAGTTAGATTTAGATATTTGGTTTTTCTACAACTTCTTTTATAACCTCTTGCTCATCTCAATTCCACGATGAACAACTTCCACCACATTTACTTGTGTGATCATGGCTTCTTGTTCAGGCATTATATAGTTGTAAAGAAAGATGAATCCCAACTCAGCTTCATTAGAATGCAAATCAATGGTTAATGAGTGCCCAAATGAGGACCAAGAAGTAGGTAAAAATCATAGTGATGATACACAAAGATTCTTGCCTTCCTCAAGGGAGTTGGTTCCACCATTAGCAGATGAGCCTAGAGATATGGATGACCTTGAAGAGCCATTTCTAATTGAATAAAAGATTACTTAGGTAGCTCGAGTGCCTGAAGTTGATGTATTGCATGAGGCATAGAAGACATACAATCAACTTCAATTGAAGGAAACTTATCCAACTTTGTAATGCTTAGGGTATCGTTTTGTTTGTTTTTATCTATATCCACATTCTACACTATTCTACTGGAAAGATATGTGGTTTCTTTTTTATTTATGATTGATGGAGGTAATACTCTTTAAATGGAAATCGCAAGAGCTTTTTGAATATCAATAATTATGCAAAAAAGTTTCTCATTGGCATATAGTCTGGAATGGGAAGCTCTCATGGGAGTGACTTGCTCATAATTTTTGTTATAATAAACAAATTTGGCTTATTTCTCAAAGAATCTAATACAAGATGGTGACATTCTCAAAGCACCTATTAAACAACAAACTAGGATCTTCACAATGGGATAAGAAAGTGAGTTTCTTTTCCAACATTTCACGGTTTTCTTCTAATTTAGAAAGAGGACATGTCTTTGTTCTCGTTTGTATGACTCAATGTTTATTGTGAAAAAACTTGAGTATGAACTTCAAAGAAATGAAAAATCTGGAATCATCATGCTCAATTCTATCGAAGAATATGAAATGATTATTGAGTTTTTATGAGAAGATGAAGTGAATCTCAATACAAAGTACAAGAACATTGAGAAGAGGGTAAAACCCATAGCTCAACCATTGCAAAATGATACTCATGAAAAGATTGTGAGAGTGTCTGATGACCTTATGCTAAGAAGACGTGAGCTTATCAAGCATCGCTTTCCCAACGGGACTATTAAACATATAAAAGTTGGAGAGAGATCATTTCTTAGAGGACTCCACTAGGCCTTGTACACATGCGTACTTTGAGAGGGGGTGACAAACTCTTTAGCTCACATGATGAATGCCATGAATCTAGTTTTAGAAGTCTGTATACCCTCACTCACTATGCCTTTTATCGATGATATTTCGATAAAAGGATGTGAGGAAAGAGTGAAAGATGAGAGTTTATATGCTATGATTGTAGGAAGTTTTCGAGCGATCCTATCTTTGATTGTGAGAAAATTTCTAAGAGATTCAAAGAGGCAAGGCTAAGATTTTCTCTAGATAAATCTCGTTTTTTTTTGGAGTCAACGAGGTTCTGATTGTAGGAAATCTGCATGGACACTATGGCCATAGGCCATAACCATAGAAAGTTGAGGCCATTAGCAAGATTCTTGAGCTATGTCATAATGTCACTGAAGTGACGAGGTTCTTTGGTGTCTATGTCTTCTAGGTAACCTGGATTCCCCACTTCTCTCATTTTGCAAACCCTTTATATGATCTATTGCAGAAGAAAAAGAAGTTTTATTGGAGAGAAAAATAATCAAGAGTGATGCATAAATTGAAGCAACTACTAATTGATTCCCAAATTTTAAAGCATGCTGATTATTTGGGTCAAAAGCCTATCATTTTAAATATTGACACTAATCTTTTTTGTATAGGTTGGGTCATATGACAAGATGATGATGAGGAGCATAGATGTATAGTTCATTTTGTGTGAAGATTTTGCATGAAACTCAAAGAAAATATCACAGATAGATAGATAGATAGAGAGAGAGAGAGATAGACAGAGAGAGTTATGGGGATTAGTGATTGCTTTAGAAAATGATAAGGAATATTTCATTGGAGCGAATGTTGTAGTTGACATGGATTGTCTTCCATTCATAGGTATGATAGCAAAAGTTTCCTCTCCAGATATTGTGATGCTTTGGTGGATCTCATACATGAAGTTTGTAAATCTAGCTTTTGTTCACATAGTTGGAAAGTTGAACATATGCTAATATGATTTCAAGTGAAAACTTTGATAATGATTCTCATGATAATGATGAGGTAGAAAGAGAAACAAACATGATGAGATATGATCCACTAGTGTATGTGTATGATGGATTCTGTGTGAATGAGTATGGTGGTGAGTGGAAAGACATAGGGAATTATCTGAGTTCAATGCAACCTTGCTTAGGCTAGTCCACAAATCAGTATAGATCCATGAACAAAAACTCTTACAACGGATGGACCTATTTGGCTAACGAAATGAAAAAGGTAAGGTGAAGAATCCACAAAGCGTACTGAGTACTAGGAGTCCTTAGAGCAAGGTCATGAGAAATATACACAAGATTGTATGGGCTTATCACAAAGGATTTTATGTGACATATGAAAAGATTAGGGAAGCCCATAGTTGTTCGCAGATACATGTGAGTGTGTGAGACTTTGTGAGCACTTGTGGCATACTCCAAGTGCATTCATGAGTTAGGCAAAGAGACCCATTACATCTCACTTAGCCTCCTTGTATTCATTACAAGTGGGTGGTCGACCTTGTTACCATGCCCAAGGGGATAGATAAAAAGAGATATATTGTACTTGCTAGAGAGGACTTGACTAATCATGTGGAATTTTAAGCTTTTTGAATGAAAACATATAATGTATGTAGATACCTTTTGGAAGAATTGATCTCAAGATTTTTATGCATCGAGAAAGTGGTTGCGAATAGCGGAGAGTTAGATGCGAGAGAGGCATAAGAGATCTTTGAACATCATGGCATTCCTTTGTCTCTCATTTGTGCCTATAGTGCTGAGGCAAATAGAAAGATTGAGAGAGGTCACCCTTCTATCATGAAGGCAATCTCTAAGGACTATAGTGGTGACAAAAAGCAATGGCCTAGATATCTTCCATTCTCAAATGATAGGATGATGTACACTTGGTCCATAAGTTTCATGCCTAATAAAGTGATGTACTCTCAAAAGCCAGTTTTCCCTATCCAAAATCAGATATTGACTTGGATGATGCTCTCATGGAATGATGGAATGAGGAGAGAAGATATTTTATCACTAAGGATTAAACAATTAGAGAAAAAAAAAGAGAAATTAAAAGAAGCAACTCATATGGTAAAGGAGTCGAGGTTGAAAAATGAAATTTACTTTCACAAAACCCGTTCGCTTAGGCCATGTAAGATTGAGATAGATGACTATGTATTGGTGTACGATAGTACATTCAATACATAGTATGATGCTAGAAAGAAACTAAGAAACATATGCTTTGGGCAATATGTAGTGCTATCTATGTTTAAGAATGGAACGTATAAGCTTCGCAACTTTGATAGTACTCAATTAATATCTTTGATTTCAAGCAACAGAATAAAATTATTTAAGAAAAGAAATGATGAAGAATATGAGATCGATCAAGAACTACTAAACGATGTTGATGATGTTGATGCTAATGAAGGAATTTAAATAAGGTGGGCATACTTTTCTTGATTTGTCCGCTTTCTATTTTATTTTGTATATTTGGTTTTCATGCATATCGTGTTGCATTTCATCATGCCCTAAGCAAATAGAAGAAGGTAATAAATTATGATAAGAAATAATTAAAGATGTAAGAAGGCATGTTTGCACTTAAGAGGGAAGGATTTGACACCCATGGCCATTATGAGGACCTATATAGGACACTATTACTGGAAACTCTTAGTAGGATGATGGACTTATTTTATGTGAGTAGGTTGTGCATGGTTCTGAAATACTTAGGAAGTGAAATCTTGACTCCTTCTAGTGCATGTCCCTAGAGCATTAGCTCTAATAAGGGGCTAGGCCTTTCCCCTTTAAGAAGAAAGCTAAAAAAAAAGAAATAAAGAAAACATTAAGTACATTAATGGTTGGTGCAAAGAGAAACAGAAAAAGAAAAAGAAATAAAAAAAGAAAAAGAAAAAAAAAAGAGAAACATAAGAACAATTTTCATGAGTTAGATGTGGTCTCAAAAACCATTCTTAGATTAGCATGTGTGCTATAGAAAGCTGAGCCATGCAATAGTAGAATAGTTGTATTTCCTCATGCAAAGAGAAACAGAAAAAGAAAAAGAAATAAAAAAAGAAAAAGAAAAAAAAAAAGAAAAACATAAGAACAATTTTCATGAGTTAGATGTGGTCTCAAAAACCATTCTTAGATTAACATGTGTGCTATAGAAAGCTGAGCCATGCAATAGTAGAATAGTTGTATTTCCTCATGGGTCTATAGGAACCAAACATCCGATCATTTACATAGAATGATGATTGACATTGAGACGCGTCAATAGAAAAGACTATCACTGGAAATTCTAAGTAATTTCTATAGCTCCACTTTGACTTATTTTCAACGGTACTATGCTTACCAAATATTTTCTTCCATCATGAATTAAGTACTTTAAAATCCTCTTTATTTTACTTGGATCCTGCATATGCATAAAAAGGCCATGTTTCAATATTTGAAAAGAAAGACATAAAGTAGAAAAAGAGTTTCAAAAGAATCTTGATAAGCTTCTATTGGACTTTGTAGGTTGGCCCATCATGATGATGTGCACATTTAGTGGGGGCATGTGTCACGATGAAATCCCTCGAGGATTGTGTGCCAAGAAAACTTTCCAAATTTATTTCTTTTTTTCCTTTTTTTTAATATGGATTGATGTTTTGTCTGCGAGAAGATGAATAGAGTTGAAACTTTGTAGAGGTATTTGAGTAATTAGATAGACTATTTGATGAGATGCTTTCATTTTTACTTTTTTGTGTGCCTTTCGACCTAGCATGAACCTAAAAAATGTATATATCCTTGTATAAAGTCTATTAACCCTTAAACCATAGTTTCTTTTATTCTAAAACCATTTAAACTGCCATGTATATACTAAAATGAAGTGTAGAAACCCATGTACTTATTTAAACCTTAAAAAATCATGTTAATTTCAGCCTTAGAAACCTTAGATCCCTAGAAAACATTCAAAATAATCCTTGAGAATGAGTTTCTATTCTTATAAAACGTAACCCTTAACCCTTGAAAACTTAGCTTGGACCCTTAGAAACCATAAGTTTAAAACCCATAATGTATATATTTCGCCATTGTTTGGAGTTGGGAAACTTAACCATAAGAAACCCTGATTTTTCACCTCATAAAAACCCTAGTTAGAACCCATTTTCCTCACTCTAACCCTTAGTTTAGTTAAATTCTTTTTGTATATATGGGTGAAAATGAATAGCAAGAAAAAGAAATGAATAAATTAAAAAATTGAAAAAAAGAAAGAGAAAAAAAAAACAAAAAGAAAAACAAAAAATAGAAAGTGATTTTTCAAAATTAGAAAAGAAGAAAAAGAAGCTCCTAAGTTAGGAAAAAGTGAACGAGAATAATCTGAGATAATTCTAGAGAATCATGTAGATCTAGAAACTTGGAGCCCGAGAAAATGATAAATAGGAGTTTGATTGTTCATTTGGTTTTCCCATTTTAATTTTTCACGTATTTGTTTTATCTTTTTCTTGTATTTTGTTTTCATTGAGAGAGAAGTGCGAGAGACTCTAGATGAAGGAAGAGAGAGAGAGGGCTCCAACTCTCTTCCCTCCCTTGATCCTCGATTCTAAAGTGAAATCTTTGTTATGTTTTTTTGTTCACGGTTTCTTTACGAGAAGGAAGTGGGAACGAATGAGAGAGAGATCCTAGTATCTCTTCTCTACTCGCTCTCTCCTACATAGAGACACACATGCAATAGAAAGAAAAACAATAAGTTTTCAAGTTGATCCTCTTTTTGAGTTGTTTACTTGTGTGCCACGTACACACGAGAGAGAGAGAGAGAGAGAGAGAGAGAGAGAGAGAGAGAGAACGAACGTAGTATCCTTCACCATTCTAAAACGTTATCTAGGTTGCCTTTCATAGTTTGAGAAAGCATGATGGGAAGACATTTTGTCAGCTTCTTCAAGGTGAATACACGTAAATGGCTAGTCGCACTAGAGGAAGAGGTTTGGACAAGGTTGGGACTATGATTATCATGTGGTGGATGAAATACTTGAAGAAGCTGATCTGATGCATTTGCCTACTAGTGAACCCACACAATTCAGGTTGATATACAATATGATTCTTAACCTCTTGCATGTAGAGCATTTGAAGGTTGAAGTCATGCTGAAGAGAATTTTGAAGACTTTCATGCACAACGTGCTCACCCAAGGTAGCAGCACAACAGATCTAGAAAGATGATAAGCTGGCACTGATATAGTAGGACACGCACACATAGAGAGAGACAGAGAGAGAGAGACGGCACTCCTAATCATTGTCAGACAGAAATATGGCCTAGCTTCTTTGAGTTGATCCTAGCGAGCGAGAGAGAGGGAGAGGTATTGTTCTCTAAAATGTGCACACAAGAGGTGAGACTAGAGAGAGTGAGAGAAATGGTCCGATTCTTACTTTTATGCATATTTAAAGTAAGCCAACAAATAAGATTTATGGCAACGTTGCAAGATCAAGCTTGAGAGAGAGAGAGAGAGAGAGAGAGAGAGAGAGAGAGAGAAAACGGTACATAAATAAGAAGCTGAAAAGGCACAGGAAGGAGAGAGAGAGAGAGAGATAGAGAGAGAGAGAGAGAGTAGTTGAGAGAATAGAGAAGGCCATCACACTACTTCTCGGAGTACACAGAGAAAGCTCAAAATAATCGTTAAAATAGAGAGATTAGGAATTCTTAGCGCATAGACTTGGAGGGAATAAGAGAGATTTTCACAAATACACTGAGATATGTCAGTTTGTAGATTTCATATGGTAGCTTATAGAGTTGCCACTCTAGTATGCACTACGAGAGAGAATAGAGAGAAAGAGAAGGCCTAGATACAGACGCTTTGAGGCCATGATGTCTCATATGTGGAGAAACGAGAGAGATAGAGAGAGAGGTCAAGAATAGAATGATCTAGGTGAAAGAGAGAGTGAGGAAGAGAGAGAGAGAGGGAGAGAGAGACAGAGAGAGAGAGAGAGAGAAGAGATCCCTGTCGGAGAGCTACTTTGGCTTAGAGATATCAGGAGAGAGAGGAGAGAGAGAGAGAGAGATAGAGAGAGAGCGAGAGAGAGAGAGAGAGAGAGAGAGAGAGAGAGAGAGAGAGAGAGAGAGAGAGAGAGAGAGAGAGAGAGAGAGAGAGAGAGAGAGAGAGAGAGAGACACGGACTTGATTCATGAAGATGCTTGAGAAAAATGAAGGCAAGAGAGAGAAAGAGAGAGGAAGAGATAGAGAGAGGGAGAGAGAGAGAGAGAGAGAGAGAGAGAGAGAGAGAAAGAAAGAGAGAGAGAGAGAGAGAGAGAGAGGGAGATAGATAAATAGATAGATAGAGAGAGAGAGTGTGTGTGTAACACAATAGTTACACAATAGTTACACAATATAACACATGAACAATAGCAAAGAAGATAACACATATAGGAGAATCTCAACAATTTTCTACTAACAACAAATACAAAGATGATGGTGTTGTCCACCTCTGCGCTCTCAAGGTAGAGCTTAAATGGTGATCTAAACAACTCTAGATAGGGAGATACAAGGTAGAGGTATGCTGGCTCAATTCGATGTCTCGAGTAGTGCAAAAATCATGTATATATATATATATATATATATATATATAGGATCATGGGTGGCCTTCTGTGGATGGAAATACATGGGTGGTAGAGCGTGGGTGGCCATCGCCCATGTAATTGCCATATACGGCTTAGGCGGGTTGAACCGATGTAACAAATATAAATGATTTTTGACTCCAATAGGGAATATTCCATGGACCCCTAGCCCTGGGTGCTCCCCACTACCGCGGACCCCACAAATGGGGACCCTGATAACTCCCTTTGCTTACAATACCTTACATGGTCCAATATGACGTCCATCCAACATGCAAGTTGGGATTCCCATCAATTAGGTAATGCACGCTTGGTGTAAGGAATTGAACTCACAACCTCTTGGTTAGGAATGTGATGGGCTAACCACTTGCCCCAAAAGCCATGGTTGAGGATTACTTCCTAATCCTCTCTCTTAGGGTGTAGTTCAACCATCTCCTACCTATCACTTTATTACATTCTTCCCCCCTTGGTCAATCATTGTTCTCAATGATCTGCTCTTGTATCCCTCTAGCCTCGGTGATCAATTCTTGAACTCCCTTGGTACCCTTGAATTGATGTCCTCAACCTCCCATAGTTTCTTGAACCTTGTTCGCAACCTTGGTCTCTTGAACCCTTGCTCTCAACCTTGGTGTCTTGAACCTCCTTGTTCGCAACCTTGATGTCTCGAGCCCTTGTTCTCAACCTCAGTCTTGAACCTTTTTCTCACCCATGCTTGGTATCTTGAACACTCAATCAAGTGCCACCCAAGGGTTTCCAAGGATTTCACACTTGGAAGCTAGCTCATTGGAAAGTTCATTCCGAGAGATTTCCAACGGTATATTACACGCCTCAATCCGACCTACGGATTGAGAGATACGCCCCAACCTTACACTTGAACTCCCTTGGTACCCTTGAATTGATGTCCTCAACCTCCCATAGTTTCTTGAACCTTGTTCGCAACCTTGGTCTCTTGAACCCTTGCTCTCAACCTTGGTGTCTTGAACCTCCTTGTTCGCAACCTTGGTGTCTCGAGCCCTTGTTCTCAACCTCAGTCTTGAACCTTTTTCTCACCCATGCTTGGTATCTTGAACACTCAATCAAGTGCCACCCAAGGGTTTCCAAGGATTTCACACTTGCAAGCTAGCTCATTGGAAAGTTCATTCCGAGAGCTTTCCAACAGTATATTACACGCCTCAATCCGACCTACGGATTGAGAGATACACCCCAATCATTGTAAGGTCCATCCTTGAAACCGACGCGCGCGGCTTCCTCAATTCCTACCCTTTCACATGGAGGATGCCCAAGCGCCTTTTTTAGAGGCCATTGGATCATTCCACCTTGACCAAGCCTACTTCCTAGACTCTGATACCAATGTAAGGAATTGAACTCACAACCTCTTGGTTAGGAATGTGATGGGCTAACCACTTGCCCCAAAAGCCATGGTTGAGGATTACTTCCTAATCCTCTCTCTTAGGGTGTAGTTCAACCATCTCCTACCTATCACTTTATTACACTTGGCTTCTCCTCATAAAGGGAGCCTTACAAGATGTGCATAGAATCATGAGGGGTAGATATTCATCATATACTAACACCCCCTCCCCTCAATGTTTACCGAATGATAAATGAAGTAGGTCTCGGTCCTATGCCCATCTGTTGAAGATGGTTGTTGAGCTGCTCTCTTCCAAGTGGTTTAGTGATTATGTCAGCACAATTTGCCTCTGTTGGGCAATATTCTAGCTCCATAATTTCATCTTCAATTAGCTCACGAACGTAATGGTACTGTACTTCTATATGCTTGGTGTGAGCATGAAATACTGGGTTCTTTACAATGGCCATACAACTTTGATTATCACACTTGATTACAGTTGCCATATTTGATGGAAAGCCTAGATCTGCAAGAATTCTCCTTAACCAGACTGCCTTACAAGAAGCAAAACAAGCTGCTTTGTACTCTGCTGCAGTGGAGGAGAAACAAGTGTTGGCTGCTTCCTACTTACCCAAGAAAATATTCTTGAACCAAGTGAGAACCAATATCCAAAAACTAATTTTCTAGAATCACAATCTCTAGCCCAATCTGAATCATAATATCCTTGAAGTGTATCACCTATGGTATAAAAGATACCAAAATATAAGGTTCCTGCAATGTACCTTAGAATTTGCATTCTAGACTCTAGTGACTCTCCTTATGTTTGTTGGAAAACCTGCTTAAGACTCCAATAGCATAGCAAATGTCTGGTCTAGTGTTGTAGAGAAAATAAGAATTCCAATGAGCTTCTTGTACTTCTTTGCATCTACATCAGGCATGTCATCATCCATAGATAGCTTTTGATTTACCTCCAGAGGTGTGCTAGTTGGTTTGCAATCCATCATTCTAAATGCCTTGAGAATTTCTTTGGCATATTTTTCTTGTGAGATGAAAGTGCCATCCTTCCTTTGCCATACTTCAATTCCCAAATAAAAATGGAGTAGACCTAAGTGTGTCATTTTAAACTCAGTTCCCAAGCTGATCCGAGTTTGATTGATGAGTTCTCGATGATCTTCTGTAATGATCAAATCATCTACATATACAATGACAATATCTATCTTGCTATCCCTTTTCGTTACATACAAGTTAGCATCAGAAGCACTTCTTTGAAAACCCATATTTTTGAAAAAGTTATATATCCATTGGTACCAAGCCTGTGGAGCTTGTTTAAGTCCATACAAAGCTTTCCTAAACTTGTAAATTTTATTTTCTGAATTGGAAGCCTCAAAACGTGGAGCTTGAGATACATATACCTCCTCCTTGAGGTGACCATTCAAAAATGCAGATTTGACATTCATCTAGAAATATAGGCCAAGTCTTTTGTGCAGCTACTGCAAGTACCATCCGAATAGTTGTCATGCGTGCTCTTGGTGCAAAAGTTTCTTGAACATCAAATCCTTCGATCTATGAAAAACCTTGTGCAACTAATCTTGCGTTATAGTTTTCTAATGTTCCATTCGCTTTATAATTAGCTTTCCAAATCCATTTAGTACCTATTACCTTCTTCTTTGGCGGCAAGTCGACTAGATCCCATGTATCTTTTTTGAGTATACTATCATACTCAGACTTCATTGCTACTCTCCAACCTAGATCAGGAAGGGCTTCTTCAATGGTGGTAGGTTCCTTTATGGAGCCCATGATATCTGCCATTAGAGCCATGTTAAAAATGTGTTCTAAGGCTATTCTTTGCTCCTTTAATCTCTTTGATCTTCCTAATCCATCGGAGGTTGATTCAGGTACATCTACATGTGGATTGTGATCAGCAAAGAGTTGTTGTGCCAACTTCAGTAGTGGCTTATGTTGTGCAGCTACAAATGGTTGGCTTTTTACTGAGGAAATTTCTCCATCAGATGTTTCCTCCTCCTCAATTTTAACCTGTCTTTTGATAGGCACAAGGTGAGGTATTTCTCCGTTTGATGAGATAGTAGATTTACCTTTATCTTCTACTAACTTTGTCATTCATCAAAAACCACATCTTGGCTGACAAAAATCTTCCTTGCCTTAGGATCCCACAACCTGTATGCTTTAGACTCTTCACTATATCCTCGGAAGACACACGTTTTGCTTTTTGAATCCAACTTTGATCTTGTTGAATCAGGAATATGTGCATAACAAAAACAACCAAAATTCTGAAATGCAAAACTGAAGGCTTTTTAGCAGAATATACTTCTTGAGGAGTCATCGCCTTCAGTGCTTTCGCATAGCTTTGATTAAGGATGTAGACTACTCTATTGAGTGCTGCTGCCAAGAATGAATCAGACATTTGTTGAGCCTTTAACATACAACGAACCATTTCAACTATTGTCCTGTTCCTATGCTCAACAATGCCATTTTGTTGAGGTGTATGAGCTATGGTAAGTTGCATTTTCACACCATGCGCCTTAGAGTAATTATTGAATTTTGTTGACAAGAAATCACCTCCTCTATCTATTCTGAATTTCTTCAGTTTCCTTCTTGATTCATATTCCACATACTTATGCCACATTTAAAATTTTTCAAATGCATCAGCCTTCTCTCGAATGAAATAAACCCACATCTTTCTACTATAATCGTCGACTAATAGCAGAAAGTAGAAGGATCCTTCTAAATTAGGTGTAGACATTTTACCGCAGAGATCAGCATATACCGACTCTAGAGGAGCTTGAGATCAATTGCTGGTCTCTCTTGGAAATGCCTTTCGATGTTGGTTGCCCATCATACAAGCTTCACAAGGTTCCTGCAACTTATAAAAATGCAGGCAAATGAGCAACCATCCCTGTTCTTTGCATCTCCTTCAAAACTGCAAATCCGAGATGCCCAAATCGTTGGTGCCATAACGTGCTTACATCTTTATCTTCTATAACAGTTAAGGCACTTAACTCATACAAGTTATCATGTCTTATGCCTTTACCTATCACATTACCTGATGAATCCATGATTTCTGCACCACTCTTATTGAAGTGAACTTCGAGCCCACGATCTATTATTGCAAAAACCGACAACAAATTTCTTTTAAGTGTAGGTACATAGAGAACATTGGATAACCTTTTCTCAACACCTGGAGAAGTGATAAAGGACATGGTTCTAGTTCCTTCCGCTGGACACTTGGAGTCATTTCCCACCACTACATTGATGGATTCCCGCAGAGGCACTAGGGAACTATACCAATCCTTTTAATTGGTCATATAACGAGAATCTCCACTATCTAAAATCCAAGGTTCATCAACACGAGCTTGAGAAGATGAGCATGCCTCTTCAATAGCTACCCATAGTCCTAGCTTTCTGTTGTTTGCAGACTCTTTGTTCTTCCACGAAGATTTTACAGTCCCATTCTGTTCATCAGCTTGCTTCTTTCTGCAATCCTTGATGGCATGGCCTTTCTTTTCACAATAGAAGCAACTTCCTGTGAACTTTTTCTTCCTTGGATTCTTCTTTGATCCATCAGAAGAGCCTTTACCTTTTGCATTTGCAGAGAATGCTGCATCACTTGCACTTTGCCGGTTCTTCAACCGCATCTCCTCTTCTAAAATCATAGCACAAAACTCGTCAAATGTAAGGGGAGTTGGTCTTACCTGAGTGTTAAGGGTTGTTACTAATCCATCATACTTTGCTAGAAGAAAATGTACACATCTTCGCACTAGCTCTTCTGGTGTTATAACAACACCAACTACAGCCAATTGATCTTGAAGATGTTTTATCCGTTTGATAAAATCTTCAGCCTTTTCAGAATCAGAATGCTTTTCATTTGCAAACTAATTTTCTAAATTTTGTATCCTAGTGTGGTTCTTGGTCTCATATTGACGAGCCAATATGCCCCAAGCCTCATGTGCTTTAGTAGTATGTTGAACTAAAGCAAGCACAGAATCACTTACACTAGTGAGAGTTGCACATAATGCATCAGCATTCCACCTCTTCCAAGCTTGTAGAAGATCTGGATCTAGTTGAATCATCAATTTTGAATTTGTTGGATCCTCAACTAGTATAGGCTCTAGATCCAATCGCATTGGTCCCATTACAGTGTCAAGTAATTCATAGGAGTCCAAAATTGCAAAAAGTTTGAACTTCGAGAGTGTATAGTTGGTTCCATCTAGCTTCCCTTCAACGAATGCTGGTGGGTGAATTCAAATAGGTGCAATATTAATATTAGCTAAAGCACCAAGACCAGTGTTCGACGATGAAGCCATCATGTAATCACTAGAATAATCTACTGATATTCTAGTCTAATAGAAGGCTAATATAGTGATTCTTCTCAAGCTATTCGAACCTTATGGCTCTGATACCATGTTAGAAAGTAGTTATGCAATATAACATAGGAATAGCAGCAGAGAAGATAGCAGATATAAGAGAATCTCAACAATTTTCTACTAACAGCAAGTACAAATATGATGGCGTTGTCCACCAATGCGCTGTCAAGGTAGAGCTTAAATGCTGATCTAGACAACTCTAGATAGGGAGATACAAGGTAGAGGTATGCTAGCTCAGTTTGATGTCTCAAGTAGTGCAGAAATCATGTATATATATAGGATCATGGGTGGCCTTCCGTGGACGGCAATACATGGGTGGTAGAGCGTGGGCAGCCACCACCCATGTAATTGCCATACATGGCTTAGGCCGATTGAACCGAGCTAATAAATATAAATGAATTCTGACTTTGACAGGGAATATTCCATGGACCTCTTAGTCAGGGCTACTCACCGTTGGCCCGTACCCCACAATTGAGGACCCTGATAACTCCCTTTCCTTACAATACCTTGCATGGTCCAATATGACCTTCATCTAACATGCAAGTTGGGATTCCCATCAATTGGGTAATGCACGCTTGGCTTCTCCTCATAATGGGGGCCTTACAAGATGTGCATACAATCACAAGGCGTAGACATTGATCATATACTAACAGAAAGAGAGAGACAAAAACAAGGACTTGATTCATGAAGATGCCTCGCGATAAAGATACAGAGGGGAGAGAGAGAGAGAGAGAGAGAGAGAGAGAGAGAGAGAGAGGGAAAGGCATAGAAGTGGTCACAAGAAAGGATTTGGGGAGATAGATAAATGATTAGAGAGCGAGAGAGAGAGAGAGAGGAGAGGGCAAGAGAGAGAGTCACATAGGTAGATGAGGAAGGATTGGAAGAGACAAATGGGGAAGAGAGAGAAAGAAAGAGAGAGAGAGAGGAAGAGAGAGAGACAGAGAGAGAGAGATAGATAGATAGAGAGAGAGAGAGATGGAGCGTATTTAGATTTATGGAAGTAGATAGAATTTGGTCCACTATTGTGCATAAGAAAAGGAGAAGGAGAAAGAGAAAAGAGAGAGCAAGAGAGAGAGAGAGAGAGAGTCGAAATTCAATTTTTGGGTTTTGGGTTTGTAAATTGCATTTAAATTGTATATATATTTTTCACGAAATTGTTAGTTAGAAAATTATGTAAGTAAAACTAAGAGTCTAAATGTAAAACAATAATCAACATAAAAGGAAAATCAAAGGTTAAAAGAGAGTGGCGAAAATAAAAAGCAAATGAAGAGTGTAAAAAGAAATAGAAAAATAGAAACATAAAAAGAAAATTAAATTAATATCAACAATCAACAAAAAATATCAACAATCAACAACAAATCTGTTTTATTTATTTTTTCAATATGAACTAATGAGAGTGATTTTTTCCCATTTAATTTTTATAGTAAAAGAGTTATCGGAAGGTTTGAAGTGAAGAAAAACTATTTTTGCTCCCTTGTAGCCATGAATACCCAAAAAAGATTATGCTTCCTCATCCACACTATAGTGGATTACTTGATTATCATAGTTGTATCATCCATGGTCACTTGGTGACATATACTTTGTATTTAGATTCTCTAACTGATACTTCGTGATCAATGTTGAGGTATTAGACCATTAGAAGAAAACCCCATTGATTGTATAAAATTTATTTAGTTCTTGGGTATTGATGAGAACGATGCTTTAGGTTGAGTTATATTTATACTCTTTATTTTTCAATGATGTGCTTCTCCCACGATAACTGACTTCCTTATGCCATTGATCTATGCATGAAAAGTGCTTTTTCTTCTCCAGGAAGAGGCACCCAGTGTGCAAAACCCACTTGCCAAACTAGAAGGATGCATCACACCCCTTAAGGTATGATCCAACCCCTACTTTCTCGTTGCACCCACCATGATCGACACCCCACCGACAGTGTGTGAATGTGCATGTATGCATAAGATGTATCTATGTATGTATATATGAATGTATTATGTTTTTATATAGTTATGAATCTTTTTCTGCATAATCCACATAAAATTATTCACTTGCAGAAAACTACAAAACCATAATCCACATAGAAATAATCTACATAAATAAACAGTACGTAGCATGTATGTGTGTGTATGTGTGAAACTATATGCATTTGTGTGCCTCTATATGTATGCATAAATATCTATGCACATGCATATGTGTATGCATTGCATGTGCATAATCAAATGTATATGTGTTGATATGCATATGGATCTATTTAACCATTGAAGGGGCCACAAAGACTTTGGAGTGTGCAAGATTGTATAAAGACATGGAAGACTGTAGAAACACACAGTTATGAAGGCATGCAAGACTGTATAAAGACACATCGTCCATAACAAAGGCACTTCCATGATAAAAAATATAATAACAATAAATTTTATTCTTGCTTCAAACCCTAGGGAAAAGGAATGCCTACAACTAAAACATAAACTACACACATTTTTTGAAACTACATAAACTTCATGCACATATACAAAATCAATGTAAATAAAATGTACCTTCATGTATGTGTTTGTGTGTCTTAGAATAATGTTTGTATAAATGTGTATATGTGTGTGTGTTCATGGGTACCACATTTAAGCATCATATTCATAGTGTATGTGTGAGTGTGTGTATGTATTCATATCTACTTATGGGAATGTATATATATGCATAGCAAGTGTATGTATATATGCATGCATTCTACATACATATGTGTTTGCCCATGTGTATATATAAGAGTGTGTGTGTGCGTGTTTTTGTGTATACATGTAATGTATGTATTTTTGCATGCATTTATGTATGTATTTATGTGTGTATGTAAGTATGTATGTGTGTAAGGATGTATGTAAGTATGTATATATCTATCTTTATGTGTAGGTATGCATGTATGTGTGTATCTATATTTGTATGTATAGATGTAAGAGCTCATGTATGTATGTATGCATGTATGTATTTATGTTTGTATGTACAAATAGAGGTATGCATGTATCGATGTATGTATGTAGGACTCTCTCTCCCTCTCTCTCTCTCTCTCTCTCTCTCTCTCTCTCTCTATATATATATATATATATATATATATATATATATATATATATATATACATACATACACACACACATAAGTGTGTGTGAATGTATGTATATAATGTACCTATAAGAAACTAAGGATTACCACCACCATGTGCTAGAGAGATGATTCTCCTCCCAACCTTATGCCTATCAATATAGCTATTCATATCAATGAGGACCACAAATGTAACTAGAGTCCACATGTGCATGTGCAATCTTCTCCACTCCTTTAATATGTTGCACTAGATTTTACTAATCGGTGGAGTGATCTTGACCACTACTTTAGTACCTTCCACTAGAGTCCACTAGTGGTTTTTGTAGTCGCCACTGGAGTTAAGTCTCTCTAGAGTCAATTTAAATCATGTTAACTCGAGTTAGAAGGCTCTAGGCTCCTTGGGCATAACTCTCTCCCATGCCCAAGACCATCTCCTTCAAAACCTTGAGACTTAACCTCTAGGCTAAGTGGATTTCTTGTTTAAGAGAGCACATCAACTTATGCTTAAGTCTAGTCTCGAGATCTCTCGCCATACACATGAGTGACCAAACGGTGTTTAATTTTAAATCTATCTGAACAAGCGAGTCCCTTAGATCAAATAATTACTTTATTACATTCTTCGCCCCTTGGGAAACATTTTTGTCCTTGAAAAGAAACTATATATAGTAACCATAGGCAACTACGGAGCCTCATGTTCTTAAACTAGAAGAACATGATCGTGCTTTAAGACTAGAAGAACGTGTCTCATCTTTGTGGTGGGATCCCTACCTAAATGATTTGAAACACTATGTGACTTTGCACTTTGATAAACTAGTCAAATTCCAAAGTAGTGAATGAATTCTAAGAGTGGATCGAAAAACATTCCCAGCCACTTCACTATTTCTCGATGTGTGATCTAGGCACAAACATATGAAACAAATGGATTCCAATTATTAGTCCATTTTTTGGCATAACTTGTGCATGGACTTATTAATTAAGAGACTTAGTGATTAAAGTAAGATTCTTTTCCCTTGCAAGACTTTGAGAACTCTTGATTCATATGAATTTGATTTGGAAAATATGAAGTTTGGTTGGTCTAAACATCTAACTTGGATGTTTGTATAATGGTGTACTCTCATCCAGCAGTTACTTGATTTTTTCACCTGATTGAAGAACTACTTTTTCCTAATGGGCTTGAAAATCCTAGGTAGACTATAGAAGAAAGTTTTCCAGTTACTTTAAAGTTTTCCAGTCACTTTGGTTCAACCTGACTAAAAAGGAATCGGGTACCATATCTGAGTCAAATAAAAAAGATTTGAAAATTCAAAGGAAAGAACTAAAACTCTGCACAACCATTTCAAACTTCAAAGATATGTAAACTTTCAATGAGTCAAATTCTAGATGACTCAAGAATTGACTTTGCAAAGATCTATTTCAAGAAGGTATTGAAGCATTTTTTCTATTATCTATCAAAGTACTTAACTTGATTTTCTCAAAAAATTCATAGAGTAAATCTAAACATAATCCAACCATAAGATACTAGTGTGGCATCCAACATCAGTGTGTCGGCTGCTTGAGGTTTTTTTGATGATTTTTTAACTCAAATAATGCTTCCTTTGAGACTAAGTTCATGCCTATATTCAATCTCTAAAACTTTTCTCTAGGAATGCAATTCTTGGGCATTGTTTTGAGTCAAGGGATTGAATTTACCAAGTCACACTAGGAAATTGATGCTCTCCTTAAAATGAAACTTCACTTTGGAAGTTTTAATTCTCTTGAAGATCAAATAGAACTTTAAAATCCATTTTTGGACTAAAGGATAATTATCATCCCATGGTCTGATGTTCCATACCATCCTTCCTACGTCAATTGGAGTATAAAATTTGGTGTCCCATACCACTATATTTTTATTCACATTAATGTGTGGGTGATTCTTGTCCTAAAGTCAAAACATATCCTCATAGATTACCTTTTCACTTCATCTCTTTGAAAGAACTTTGAAGTTTCAAGCATTACCTCTAACTTGATATTCTAGGTTTTGATTCCTTCACATTATCATCTCATGATTTTGTGCTTTCCTTTGGGAACTTAAGAACAAATTTTCATATTTCAAGTCAACTTTGCTTATTCTTGAACGATTTATAGCAACAAGAGGATTTTACTTCTTGTCTTTATATTCCATTATTGGTGATGTTTTAGGTAACTACTTTGGCTAGGACTTCATAGGAATCTCTCTATTGTTAAATCTAAGAATTTGCTCATGCTTTTTGGATTGTACCAAAATTACTTTAAGGATCGGCAAACATTATGTTTTACCTTCCACAATTTTAAGTACCATCATCATGGTTGCAAACAACATACTTGGAATTTTTTCACTCTATTCAAACTTCAAACACCTTACTCTTTTCATACTTTTCCATTGGATAAATGGAACTTGAGTGAAAATTTCCAAAAAGGAATTTTATTGCCAATACTTGGAAATACTTTAGAGTAGTTCCAATCGCAAGTTTGTGGACAATCACAGCCAAGCTTGATCAAGTCTGCTTGATCTTGCGACAAGGTTAAAGGGTTAATTTTTATGGTTAATATGTCTTGAACTATCGAAAGCCTCTTGCTTACCCATGGGATTCTAGAGATCTTTCCCCAACTCAAGTCCAATGATATACTAATGCC
>CM035441.1:97843834-97991334 GCA_020310875.1 Ceratopteris richardii | reverse complement strand
GGTGGTACCAAAATCCTCAATGGGTTTGGGAATTATGGGAAAGATGGAAGGAAACTGGAAGGAGTAGGAATTGAGAGAAGAAGATAGAGTATAGTGGATAGAATAAGCAACCGTTAAAGGTATAGAGGAATAAGATAAATAACATATAACATTTATAGAATAAGATTATTGTTGGAGGAGGTATAAAAATTATAGCCCTTATACTTAGCCCTCCCCTAAGGTTAGAGGGATTCATGTCTCTAGCTTTCAAATAGTTTGTTGATGTCCTAGGGTGGGTCATCATCCTACACCACCATCGATATTTCTTTGTCCTTTGGCTGATCTTGATGATCATTAATGTCTTCTATCCTTTGCTAGTACTTTTGTAGCGTCCATCCATTGACCTTGATCTTTTGCACTTTCCTTGAAGGATCCATATGTTGATAGCTGCTATTCTTTTTCTTGATAAAAAATGGTCCCCCCATCACAGTTGGAGCTTTGCTTCATGCCTATTATCAAACTGATTATCATATCTTAGAACAAGAATTACTTCTATCAACCTTTTATCTTTAAGTTGTTTGTTAAATTCCTACCTCCTTCTCTGTTCTTGATTCATGTAATGCTCATCTTGAAGATCCCTTTTCATACTTGCTTCTTGTAGATTTGTAAGCCTCTTTTGGATTACGTCTTGCTCACTCTTCCCACTTTCCTCTTGTAGTACTCAGAGACTTGGAACTTCTACTTCTACTAGGAGCAAGGCTTCTTGTCCATATACTCAGTGAAATGGGGTGAACCCTAATGATGCCTTGTAGGATGTGCAATATGCCCATAATACTACAGTGAGGAAGTTGTTCCACTCCCTATGATGCTTCTTTCCTTACTTACTAATGATTTTACAAAGTATTCCATTTTTCTTTTCAATTCGACCATTATGTTGAGGATAATAGGGTGTTGAGTATCTAGGCCTTAGGTTTAATCTACTTAATAGGTCATTCATAAAATCTCATCTAAAATTTGGAACATGATAAGACACTATTTCTAAAGGTATTCCAAAACTACAACATATGAAATCATAAATGAGCTTCTCAATCTCTTGCGTTGTCGTTCTTTTGGTGTTGGATGCTTCCACCTATCTAGTCATGTAGTTCACTACCAAAATGATTTACTCCTTTCTTGAGCTTGTCCTTGCTAGGGGCCCGATTGCATCGATTCCCCATTTCTTGAATGGCTTATAAGATATGAGTGGTGCCCTTGGTTCATACATAAGCCTGTTATTCCCTATAAAATGACATTAATTGCATGTTTTATACCAATATTGAACATCCTTATGAAGCGTTATCCATGTGTACCCTACTTGAAGTTCTTTTCTTCTTGTTATTTCATGTGAGAAGTGTCCTCCACATGCACGGTCATGAGAGGTGTCCATAATGCTCTTTATTTCATCAGATGAGGGGACCCTTCTAAGGATAAGGTCCTTACCCTTCTCAAAGACATTATCTCCTATGAGTTGGTAGTGTAGAGTCTTCTTTACTAGCTTATGCCTTTGTACCTTTTTTAGATGCTTGGGTGGTTCTCTAGTTTCAAGAAACTTGATGATATCTTTTTTTCTTTATTCACCTACAAAACTGTTATCTCCCAGTTTCATGGATGCTATGAAACAATCCAATTGCTCATTCACTAATGCATCTGCTTCCTTATTTTGGCTCCTTGGTACCTGACATATTTGAGTGTTATCAAATTGCTTCAATAAAACTCTTACCCTTTTTAACCATTCAAATAAATTTTGGCTTTTGCAACACAAAAAATTTTGCAGTTGCATAATTATCAACATTGAGCCTCCTTTGATAATCATAATTTTGATACCATGTTGAACACATTCATGTAGGACCTCAAATAGTGTTGCATATTCTACTTCATTACTTGAATGAGCATTAGGAAGAGTTATACCTTTGTCGAAGATGAGTTGTTTGTTTTGGTCATAGATAAAAAACCCTCCTTTGTGTTTTTTGACGTGCTTCTTATATGCACCAATAAAAAATAGATTATGTGCATCGTCAATGTTTTCTTCATGCAAGGTTGCTCCCCTATCCCTCTCATTGGATATTTTCCTCTACCACTTCTTGTAGATGAGTATGTCTGCAAGATTGGCTCTTGTGCTTTCCTCTAATACAAAATTATAGTTGTATTCTTGAAGTTCAAGAGCCCATTTAGCTATTCTAGATGAGACACTCATATGTTTTACCACATATGGGAATGCATGATCTGTTGTAAGAAAAATGAAAAGCCTAGCAAGACGGTAAGACTGAAAAATGAAAAGCCTAGCATGACGGTAAGATCAAAACTTCCTTACTCCAAATTTAAATGCATACATGAATTTCTCTGCATCTGTGTATCTCTTGTTATTTTCTTTCATTACCTTGTTGGCAAAGTAAAGAAGATGCATGTGAGATATTATTGTATCCTTCAGGAGTCAAACTACTTTGATTGTTTCTTCACCTACACTTCTACACACATAGAAAGTCTCTCCCATCTTTGGGGGCATCAATATGGGTAGAGGGCTGAGTACTCTTTTGATTTCTTCAAAACAATAATCATGTATATCCTCCCATGCAAAGACACTATCTTAGATATGATTTCAAATAGAAGATGGATGGACTGTGACATGTAGCATACCTTTTCTACAAAAGTGAGGGTTTGCTTTATTTTTGTTGGAGGAGGTCGAACCAATAAGGCTTCCACTTTGGATGCACCAACTTGAATCCCGTCTTTTTATATGAGATGTCCAAGGAGAACTTATTCCTTTTCGGAAATATGATACTTATCAAGATTCAATTGACCTCCAAGGTCATATAATCATTTTAAGTCTTCTTCAACATTTTGACAATGCATAGATCTAGTAGTATATATGCAAAAGTCATCCATGTACACCCTTATTGATGATCCAAAGAATGGTTGAAAAACATAGTTCATAAACCTTTGAAATGTTGTGGGTGCATTGGCTAGGTCAAAAGGCATTACTCGATAAGCAGAGCAACCCCATGGCATAATTAATGTGGTCTTCCTTTGTTCCTCCTCTACTATCGGAATTTGAAAGTACCTTGAGTTCCATCACATATAGTGTACCTTTCATGATCTTCCACCTCATTTAGGATTTCATCTTGGAAAGGTAGTGGAAAATGATCGCTCTTGGTTGGTGCATTCAAGGATTTATAGTCTACACACACCCTCCATTTATCATTTTTCTTTGGGTTTACTACTACTGGAGCACCCATTCTAAATTTGATATCGGTTACATGAAACCAACCTGTATGAGTCTATTTATGTCATTTAGTAGAACCTCTTGTTAGACTGTTCCAATCCTTCTAAGCTTTTGTTCCACTAGCTTTGATTCTAGCTTGATTTTAATATGGTGTTGAATAGCAATTACAACTTGTGTCACATTATAATCTTTAATGATCAATTTTGGGTACCTTTTGAGCATGTTGATGTACCTAGTCCTTTCCTCTAAGGTGAGATGTTCCGCTAGCATCTTTTAGAGATCTCCTTCAGGTGTGGAGTCATCACTTTGTTGTTGTTGTAGATCATCCTCTTTGCCTCCATATTCCTTTCCTTTGAAGATCACCCCATGAATTCGATTTTTGATGAATCAATTTTAGTTATCAACTCATCATCGCTAGAATCGCTATCATAACATGAACTCTCTTCGTCTACAATTGTTTCATACTTGTGATCTTCCATCATTTGGTCCTTCAAATCATAGGTAATGGACTTTATTTAATCAGTTTGTTTAAGAACTAGAAAGCTCAAATTTCATTGCGATTAACCATGGATGTCCTAATATTATGGGGTATCCCTCCCCCTTGGTTGCAATTACATACATATGGAAGACAAACTCTATATCACATATTGTACCTCTTAAATTTTTTAGTACAACAACACATTCAACAACACTATTAGGGCAAGGATGATCCATGCCACCGTTGTAGTACCAACACATAACCACTACACAAGTACTCTTAAGATAGGGGTTGTCCATGCTGCCCTCTTAGTACCAACACATAAAAAACTAGACACTCACAAGCAGGAGATTCTCAATGAGAAGATGACGCTGGTGGTGCCATAATCATCACTGGGTTTGGGAACGATGGGAAAGATGGAAGGAGAATGGAAGGAGTAGGGACTTAGAGAGGAGGATAGAGTATAGTGGATAGAATAAGCAAAGGTTGAGGGTAGTAGAGATAGAAGGAATTAGAGAAGAATAGTTAAATGAAATAGAATTTTTACAATAACATGGGGACTTACAAATTAGGAGCTTGCATAGCTCTCCCAAAATAGTGACGTAGGGTAGAGTACTTCTATCAAGCTTGGAGCACCCACTACACCCGCAACATGTACCTGCATATAAGTTCTTTTTTCCTTCGGAGGGCATCTAAAGGGGTCCTTTTATGGACCTTTTGGGTATATATATCGGGAATGATATTTTGAAATGGGTCTTTATTATATTTTACATTTGTGGTGAAATAGGAGCTATTTTCAAGATCCAAAAGATTCTAGACTCATGAGGGTGTGATACTTGGCCTCCTTTTAAATATTTCTTGGCTATTTTGACATTATATTACAAATATCTAGTATTTTCTCCTCAAAATGCATGCAATGGATCTTCTCCACCAAATTTTGACTTTGGGTAATGATACGTTTGAGTTTGGGGCCCAAAATATACAATATATGCATTAAGAGAAGTTCTTCTTCGTTGAAAATTCAAAAAGGTATGGTGGGGCTATGGGGCCTTTGAAAAGACTTTTGCTTGATTCTAAAGAGAATGGGACAAGGTTTAAATACTTCAATATTCTTGAATTTTCATTTCTCTTTCATGTTTCCCTTCCATATTGATCATTTCTCTTTTACTATAGGAAGATCTAGTCATATCTTGAGTGGTGGATACACTTGACTTCTATCTTTCATATTTATTTTATAGATATCCATATCATAGGGAAGTAAAACTAATACCATATTACATGTATAGAATAAGATTATTGTTAAAGGAGGTATAAAAAATATAGCCCTCATTATTATATATATGTGTTTGTGTGTGCTCATGTCTATATATGTAAGTATATGTGTATATGTGTGTGTATGTGTGTGTATGTATCACATCAAACTTTTGGAGAGCAACATTTGAGTCCATTGGAGCTCAAACTTGTATGATTAGAGATTTTCATCCACAAAGTGAAGGGGGAATCTAGAGGTTTAATCACTTACTTGAAGATATGCTACATATGTATGTGAATCAAAAGCAGGATAGTTGGAATGAATATTTGCTCATAGCCGAGTTTGCATACAATAGTGCATGTCATGCATCTATAAAACTGACTTAGTTTGAGGCTGATAGCCTAAAGTGAGAGCTTTGCTTCTACAGAAATTCCTAGTCACCGAAATGACATACCTTCAGTATTTTGCTAATTTCTCCTATCTCAAGTATTATTTCTCCATGAAACTTTATAGGGTGAAACTAGAAGAGTAGAGCTTTCCAACAATCTATCATATGCATCAAACGGATCTCTAGAACTCTGTATGACCCTGTATGAGCTTCCAAAACTGGAAACTTTGCCTGTTTTAGTATTCCTGGTGTCCAAAAATAAAAAATTCGATGCCTGGCATCGAATTTCAGCCCAAGTCGATGCCGGGCATCGACTTTGGGCTTTTTTTGGCTATTTTTCTGCACCAGAAACACTCTATTTTACACACACATGAAGAAGATGAATTATATGCTAGAAGTCGATGCCGGGCATCCATTTTATGCTGGAACTCGATGCCAGGCATCGAGTTGCTCCACAAACTTCATATTTTTAGAAGATTCAACAACAGTTAACACACAGAGAATGAAAAAATGACTTATCAGCCAAGATTCGATGCCAGGCATCGAATTGTTCAGGAAACTTGAACTTTTGAATTCATCACACAGTAGGCAAGCATGGAGATGATAGAGAGGGACTCATACACATAACTTTACTCAGTTCTTTCTCATAGCTATGAAAACTCAAAAGTTTTACAGATGCTTTCTCACTCAGAGAAGCCCAACTATCCTCAGTCGTATAAAATGAACTCCTTTTCTCTTCCTTCTCTCACACTCTCTCTCTCTCTCTCCGCGTCAGTTGATACAAACTAACTTATATAGATTTTCGTATTCTCGTGATTTTAAAAATCTTCTAGAACTAAAGTGAACTAACTTTACAAATATGATACATTTGTGAATTTGTCCCTTCACATAGGCATGGGGTTTTCTTCCTAAGATTTGACCTTCAAATATATGTCCAATTAGTGATTTTTTCTCCAACAATATGTGTGTTAAATGTGCGTATTTCAGGAACAAAAAAGTGGCTAAAAAAGCTCAAAGTCGATGCCTGGCATCGAATTTTGGTTGCAAGTCGATGCTAAGCATCGAATTTTCATTTTTGGACAGTCAGACTTACTAAAACAGGCAAAAATTCCACTTTTAGAAGTCATACAGGGTCATCTTGTGAAGGCTATATCTTGAGTTCTAGAGATCTGTTTCTTGCATATCATAGCTTGTTAGAAAGCTCTACTCTTCTAGTTTCAACCACCAAACGATCTTGGAGAAATCATATTTGAGCAAAGAGAAATTAGCAAAATACTAAATGTATGTCATTTCAGTGACTAGAAAAATCTGAAGAACTAAAGTTCTTGGTTTTGGCTATCGTTTCTCAAAGTTTTGAGTGACAATGAGTTAATGGTGACCATAGAGGTTATCTAGTGTCACATTAATTCATTTTTTGTGATGTTTCACACATCAACACTTACGTCATACTCTTCCTTCTAGATTTATTTAATGGAAATATATATTCCATACTACGTCCAGTACCTATGTTCTGAGTGGGTCATAGGCAATTCAACAATGCTTATTGACTCCACAAGACAGGGAGAGAGAGAGAGAGAGGAGGTTGTCTTTCCATGCCCACAAAGTGTAGATGATCATCAACACCTTGGCACAGACTTCTCAGCGAGAAAAAAATGAATCTTATATGTTTTTGCAGCCTGGCATCGATTTTTCACTGAAAACTACACTTTTTAGCAAGAACTCGATGCCTGGCATCGACTTCAGCGAGAAGTCGATGCCAGGCATCGACTTCAGCGAGAATTCGATGCCAGTCATCGACTTCTCGCTGAAAACTATACTTTTCAGCAAGAAGTCGATGCCAGGCATCGACTTCAGCGAGAAGTCGATGCCAGGCATCGACTTCAGCGAGAAGTCGATGCCACGCATCGACTTCTTGCTGAAAAGTATAGTTTTCAGCGAGAAATCGATGCCTGGCATCGACTTCTCGCTGAAAAGTATAGTTTTCACTTTAACAAAGTAAAAAAGACTACATGTTTCGCTTTCAACGCGTGTAATATGTTCTCACAAAGTAATACCAAACGTGATATATTGTCTTGCTTTTTAACTTTGACCATGATAATGGTCAGAGAGAGAGAAAGGGGAGAGAGGGAGAGAAATGTGATTTTTCAAAGGATAAAGACTCGGGGAAAGGAAAAAAGCAATGTCTTAGAGTATTTGATTAACGTAACTTGAACAAAGTTTTATTGAAGTCTCTTAGCATGTAAAACCTAATAGATTTATTTCATAGAATGTGCAACGATGAACAATAAAGTCTCTTTCATTTGGATTATTAGACATGAAAGAATCATGTATGATGATATGCATGGTGTTTTCTCTCAATATGTATAGTCAATTTAATCTCATCTATTTCATTTTGATCTCATGTTGTTTTTTTTGGCATAATTGACTATTATTACTAGTACACATATATGGCGACCTGGTTGTTGTATGATTATGCTTTGTATTCTCAAAAGTGTATTCTAATCCCTTTTTAAAATGTCATAGAGTTATGCTTTATGTGGGCTTGAAATAAAATGAATTACTTTTCAATTTCCATTTTCATGAAATCATGTAGTTTTAATCATGTAAGGTTCGTTAAAGTTCTAATTGGAATTTGTAATGTTGAATATAGCATGTTTTTATAAACAAAAATTGAAATAAAGATTGAAACAAAGTATCATGAAATAAAAGCATATGGTTTTCATGCCCTAATTAAAATGGGCCTTATCATTTCTATGGAACAATTGAAAATAAGCTAATTTTTCCTTGTTTTTAGCATACTTTTGTAATTTCTAAAGGAGAACATGTCTTTGTTCTCGTTTGTTATGACTCAATGTTATCTATAGTATCATAATTTCTCTTTCTTTGAGTCATTTCTTGTCTACTCTTAAGTGCTAAAATTTCCACTATCTTGTGCAAGTTCTCTTTTTCTCTCCTCCCCTTTTCCTGAGTGATCAAAAGCTTGTGATTGAATATAGATTGTGATTGAGGAAACACTACAATATACGTATGTATCTATGTATGTATGTCATTATGTATGTATGTATGTAATTATGTATGTATGTATGTATGTATGTAATTATGTATATATGCATGTGTGTAGTTATGTATTCATGTATCCAAAGAAGAAAAATCCCCATCATAGAGTTAAACATATGGATTTGCAAAGAGGACACAAATATAATCCCCAAAAACATAATCTACATAAACAAAAAGTTATGTGTTTTTATATGTGTGTAATTTTGTATTTATATTCATGTGTTTTCACATATGTGTAAGCATCTCTTCTTATGCTTATGCATGTGTGTATGCATATGCACTATATTCAGTTATATGTATGTGTATATGCATATTAATGTAAATAATTGCATGGGGCCACAAAATGGTTTCAAAAATCTCTCCTTGATATGGAAAATAAAAAGTCAAATCATGAAGGCATGTAGGCTTGTATAAATGTATGCATGTAATAACAAAGGCATGTCGGCCATAAAACGATATCACTAGTAATCTGTTTTTCATGTCAAGACATGAGCAAAAGGAATTCCTACAACTAAAATGAAATGAAAATAGACTTCCCAAAAGCACATAATATGATCCACATAAACATAGTTAAAGTATAAAACATATGCATGTATTTATGTGTGTCTAAGCATGTATGCGTGTGTAAGCATCTATGGTGCAAATATGATATATTCATGCACTACAACGTTTCAGCCTCATAATAGTGCTAGACATACTCACGATCACCCTTAATGTATAGATGACCATTGGAAATGTTTGAAAAAACTATGCTATCCATACAGACAATCAATACAGGATCAGTATGACTCTAAGGAAATTATAGCCAGTATGAGCATCGAAAAATGCTCCCACCATTATAGGTGACCGTATAGGTGTTGGTTTAGGCAGCAATATCTGCATCAATATACACATCGATATCTACCGATAGAATAGTGACATTTATATGGTCGCTTATACTGATGCATCTATCGATACATATACCACTACTTCTATCGATGCATATATCCATGGCACCTTTAATAACCTACGAGCCAAAAATGAAATGGTCCTCTCTTTTGAACTATGATCAATTTTCTTGGTCAAATTCACATTCGAGGATTACAATCTCACCTATATTGAGTTCACAGGATGTTTTTGTCTCTCCCCTCACACACATCTACCCTCTTTTCTTTCCATACAGAGACAAATCTATCTCTCTCTCTCTATCCACTCACACACAAAGATCTCTCTCTCTCTCTACATGCACACATCTCTCTCTCTTGCATCATGGTAACTTATGCATTACTTCACCCTCTCTCTTTCTCTATTCATCTTTGTTTCCTAATTTCTCTTTCATTTTGTTTTGGAGGAGCTTTTTTACCTTGGTTTTTGGTTTGACAAGAGGTGATGTTGATTATGCTTTGAGAAGCAATCCAGAGGTATTACATCGAGAGAGAGAGAGAGTGTGAGAGAGAGAAAGAGAGAGTGAGAGAGAGAGAGAAAGAGAGAGAGAGAGAAAGAGAGGGGAAATGAAAGATAAAGAGAAATTAAATTTATATTTGTTGACATTCAATGTTGGTTTTAGAGCATATATACACATATATACATATGCACATATACACATATACACATATACACATATACAAACACACGCACTCACATGTATACATACATGCACATGCATATTTATGCACATGCATGCATACTCTCACATATGCATATGAATACATATGTACACACATGCATACACACATATACATACATATACACATGCCCACACATACATACATACATACACATATGCACACATATACACTCACATGCATACATACACACATAATAGACACACATACACTCACATACACACAATATACACATTGATACACAAACCTTTTCACAAATACACACATTTATACAAAAACACATAGACACACACATGTACACACACACACATGCACATATACATACACACATATTCATACACACAGTTTTTCACACATGCACACATATATACATTTATACACACGCACACACACACTCATGCACATTCATGCATACTCATGCATAGATACACACATATACATATAGACATGTACATACACACATATACATACACACATGAATATGCATACATACATACACATGCATACACACACATATACATACATGTATGCACACACATATACATACATGCACATACATACACATTTGCACACACACATAGATTTACATGAATATATACACACACAAAAGAAACACTCATATACACACACATACATGCACATGTACATGTAGATATCAACACATACACACATATACATACATACACATACACATATATATACACATGCATATTCACATACACATATATATACACATGCATACACAATACACACACATATAAATATACATACACACATGTTTTAGAATTAGGCTTTTAGGGTTAGGATTTTATGGTTTTACATGCATACACACATGCATACACACATATACACACATATACACATACACATGTATATACACGCATACACACATACACACATGTACATGTTTTAGCATTAGGGTTTTAGGGTTTTACATACATACACTCATGCATACACACATATACACATACACACATATACATACACACATGCATAGAAATACATCTTTCAATATTAGGGTTTTAGGGTTTTACATACATACACACATGCATACACACGTATACAAAAATATCACAGAGACATATATATACACATGCATACATGCCCATACACATAAAAACATATGTCCCATATATATGTCCCATATATATACACCCATAAACACATTTTTAGAATTAGGGTTTAGGGTTCTACAAACATACACAGATGCATAGACACATATACACACATACACATACACATATATATGCACATGCATACACACATGTACACATACACACATGTCACATATGCATATACACATATACACATACAGACATATTCATACACACATTTTTCACACATACACACATATATACACTGTCACATGTACACATATACACATACACACATACACATATATATAAATATATACACATACACATACTTACTTATATAGTCACATACACATAAACATACACACGCCTCACATACACATAAAAAAACGAAATTCAATAATATCAATTCTAAAACTAATTTAGCACACATACACACATATCCATGTTTTAGGGTTAGGCTTTCAGGATTAGGATTTTGAGGTTTTACATACATACATAATATACATATATACACATACACACACATAAAGACACATGCAAATACACATACACACATGCACATACACATAAAGTCCATATATACTTACATACACATACACATACACATACACATACACACACATCCACACATACATACATGCACATACACACATACACATATGTACATAAACACATACACATAAAGTCACATACATACATGCACAAATATACATGTTCTAGGGTTAGGGATTCAGGCTTTTACCAACATGCATACATACATATACACATACACCCACATATACATACATACATATACAAATATACACACATACACATGAAGTCACACATATACATACACACATACATACATTTTATAGGGTCAGGGTTTTAGGGTTTTACATACATACACATATGCATACACATATGAATATACACATATATATACACATGCATACATGCAAATACACATGCACACACATGTCACATATACATATACACGTACATACACGTTGTCACACATACACACATAGACACACATAAGTACACACACATAAAGTCACATACACGTGTAGATGAACACAAATTTTACTTATACATATAGACATACACACATATACATGTTTAAGGTTTAGCATTTTGAGGGTTTTACATACATACATACATGCATACATACATATCCACATACACACATCTATACATACATACACATACACAAACATAAAGGAATATACACATACACATACACATGTCCCATATACGTACACACATGCACACATATACATACACACATGCACACATATACATGTTTTAGGGTTAGGGTTTTATTAATAGGATTTTAGAGGTTCACACACATGCATACATACATAAACACTTATACACATATATTGTTGTCAGGATCTTGCTCACACGCAAACAAAGGTTACGAACTTAGAAAACACACAGAAGAATAGAGACAGCAAGAGATGAGACTGAACGCAGTATTGGGTGCAATCTCCCCACATGCACTCTGTTTCGACAGTCCACAAAGTGCATGTATTTATAGGAATTTTGATTATGTTGAAAATAGTGGTTACATGAGAGCGGCTTCGAAAAGCAAGCGTGAAACTAAAATTTGGTAACTGTTACAGAAAGCCATTGCTTTGGTCTACAACGACCCTTATTCTAACCATTACTTTTCTAACTGTTTCTAACAATAGAACCTTCTACATAGGTTTATTTACAAGCTAAACAATAATTATTCGGATTATTGATATCCAGCCTTTCACGCCTTGCACACTCCTCAGGAACCCTCACCTGCTATATCAGAAACATCAGAAACACATTAATACATTAATAATATAACACTTTAACAATGCATTGTTCAATATATTCCATGTTACAATCCAACAATGCATTGTTCAACATATTCCATGCTACACTCCAACAATGCATTCTTCAACATATTCCATAAGTTATAATATGCCCTTCAGTTGAAAAAGCAACCGACCTCAGTTGATAAAATAATAAACATGGATGGCCAGTCACATGTTTCATCACTAAATAAAAAAAATAGGCATGTGCCATGTAAAAACACATGCATGGAAATGTTCATGGAGCTCTTACTTTAATGTGTTTGTGTATCATATGCAGAAATTAAGTGGTCATAATGAGGTCTTAGTTGTGTTTTATGTATCCATTCACATTTTTCAATAGAGTTATTTTTGTACGTAACCAAATATCGATGATATTGAGTACCTGTGTGTGTAGTAGTGACATCATGATCAATGATTTTCTCAGGAACTAAGATTTCAGATTGTTCTTCAATTGAAGGAGGATCATCAAGAAGTGGAGTAATTGGTAAAATTCCTTTAAATGGTTTAAGTAAACTAATATGAAAAGAGTTATGTATAGTCCAATGAGATGGAATATCTAATCTAAATGAATTATCATTAATTTTTTCTATAATGCGAAACGGTCCATAATAGCATGGTGCAAGTTTAATTTTAGGATGCTGCAAAATATTTTTGAGACGTCTTTTAATAATACGCAACCATACAAAATCATTTTCCTTGAATTCTTTGGCTAATCGTTTAGTATTGATATTACGTGTATATCGCTCTTCACTTTTCCTAATGTGCTTGTGAACATCATGAAGTATAGAAATGTGATCGTGAGCAATAGAATCAGCCATCGGAATGTCAGTTTGGGTGAGGGACATGGGAGTGGGAAGCTTTTTACCAAAAAATAATTTCAAAAGGTGCATGACCAGTAGTGGAGTGTGCAGTGTTATTGTAAGCAAATTGAAGCAATGGCAACTTTTCATCCCAGTTATGAGGATTATCTAATGAATAACAACGCAATAAATCAAGAATAGGACTATTGGTAGCTTCACATTGTCCATTACTTTTAGGATGAAATGCAGAGCTAAAATCTATTTTAGAACCAAAATGTTGAAATAAGACAACCCAAAAATGATTACAAAATCTAACATCACGATCAGATAACATTACTTTAGGAAATCCATGATGTGGGAAATTGCATTTAATGAATAATTTTGCAGCTTGAGGTGTAGTCAAAGTTTTTCTACATGGAATGAAATATGCATATTTACTAAACCTACCAACTATTGTCCAAATCATATCATTATGTGCTGAAGTGATAGGAAGACCTGTGATAAAATCCATAGAAATGGGTTCCCATGGTTCATTCGGAATGGAAAGTGGCATTAATAATCCAAATGGTTTACCATGATGACGCTTGACACGCTGACAAACAATGCATTGAGAAACGTAATGTACAATATCTTTTTCCATGTGTGGCCAAAAGAAGAAATCTTTGCAAGCAAAAATGGTGCTTTGTATGCCTCTATGACCCATGTAAGATGGTTCATGCATTTCCTTAATGACAAAATCTTTAAAAGCTTGGGTTATGCACAATCTATGTTGAAAATAAAGAAAACCATTATGAAATGTATAATATTCATCAGATAAAGATGCACCATTGTTGAAGTCATGCCATGCATGTGAAAAATACAAATCAGATGTATAAGTAGAAACTGTTTATTGAAAAGAATGAGTTTGGATGGCAGAAATATTATGCAAAACAACAGAATGCGAAGGAAAACGGCTAAGAGCATCCGCTACAACATTAGATTTACCAGGCTGATATTGTATCATGGGTTGGAAATTTTGAATGAATGATGCCCATTTAAGATGCCTATCAAAGATTCAAGGTTGACTTAATAAATGCTTAATAGCTTGTTGATTGGTTTTGATTAAGACCTCAGAGCCCATAAGATACTGTTTCCAAATTTGCAAAGCATGCATAACTGCTAACAATTCTTTATCATACGTACTATAATTCTGTTATGAAGGCTTAAGTTTCCTACTCTCAAATGCAATGGGATGGTCATTTTGCATTAAAATAGCACCTATTCCTGAACCACTAGCATCAGTAATGACATGAAAGGGTTGTGAAAAATCAGGTAACTGTAAAACAAGTGCATGTGAAAGTGCTTGTTTAAGTTTTTCAAAAGACTGTTGTTGGGTAAGTCCCCATGCAAATTTTATTTTCTTTTTCAACAACAAGGTAAGAGGCAATGCTAAATAAGAAAAATTTCGAACAAACTTCCTATAGAAACTAGCCCACCCAAGAAAAGAACGAACATCATTGACGGATTATGGTGTAGGCCATTCTACTATAACTCTAATCTTTTTCGGATCCACATGCACACCTACACTTGAAATAATACGTCCTAAATATTCTAGCTTACGTTCAAAGAAGTAACTCTTTTCAGGATTAGCATAAAGTGTGTTCTGTCGTAACAAATAAAAAGCTGTTTCAAGATGCTTTTCATGTTCACTATCATTCTTACTGTAAACAAGTATATCATCAAAGAATACAAGAACAAAATCTTGATAATCAAGAAAAATATTGTTCATCATTCGTGCAAATGTAGCAGGGGCATTAGTTAGTCCGAAGGGCATTACCATAAATTCATAATGGCCAGTTTGAGTTCTAAATGCAGTCTTAAAAATATCACTTTGTGTCATATAAATGTGATGGTAACCCGATTTAAGATCAATTTTACTAAAGACACAAGCTCCTTGTAACTTATCTAAGAGATCATCTATTCGTGGAATAGGGTATCTATACTTTATTGTGAGCTTGTTAAGGGCTCTATAATCAATGCACATTCGATAAGTGTTATTCTTCTTCTCTACTAAGAGAATTGGTGCTCCAAATGGGGAAGAACTAGGCCTTATAAGTACTTTCCGTAGTAGGTCTTTTACTTGGTTTTATATTTGGTTTTGGTGTAGTGGCCCATGTCGATAAGGTGCTTTATGAGGAGGAGAACTACCAGGGACTAAGTCTATGCTATGGTCAAAGGATCCTCGAGATGGTGGTAGTTCAGAAGGATACTCAGACATAAAACAATCCTTATAAGTACTAATGAAAGGTTTATATGCATCAGGAAGTGTATGAGTATAATCATTGATGACATTAACAAACACATTGCATGAGTTGAATCCTTTCCTAAATGCACGCTTTACTTGAGTACGACCAATCAATGTAAATGGCTGAAAATCATGCCGTGGAGACAAACTAATGACTTGACCTTTAAATTCAAAGTTAAAGTTATGGGTATGGTATTCACTACGTGGGTTATAATGGTGACAAATAGGCATACCTAGTATAACATCGTAAGATTGCAAAGGTGCAATTAAAAGTGTTCGTGAATCAACATATGGGCCTATGCTAATCGTAACATCTTGCACATCTCGTGTTACATTATAACGACTACCTTGAAATGCAGCTTTCACTTTATATAAGGAAGGAAACGTTTGTAATTTAAGTTCTTGTACTAATAAATGTGAAATGAAGTCATGTGAACTACCATTGTCATGTAGAATTTTAACTAGTTTGTTATTGATTGTACCTTGCATGGAAAATAGAGAGTGAAGAGAGATATCGTTACCCAAGGTACTTAAGTCCTTCTCTAATGATTCCTCTGTCCAAACACGAGGAATTTCTTCATTATGGACCTCCATGTTATGCAATTGAGCTGTAGTCGGTTTCATGTGAAGAGGTTGCAATCTACACCTTATTTTTGTATATCCAGGTTAACCACAATTCCAGCAAGTGATTCGTGGTCGCTTCTGTTGGGCATCCACTACTGAAGTTTGAAGGGTAGGTGGTTTGGTTGGTTGGAAAGATGATGCAAAAGGTGGAGTTGAGTAATTGGATTGTGGAGGACGAGGAGAACTAGGGTAAGATGGGGCATTAAAATTACGCTTCAGAGGAAGATGTGGTTTAACAAAAAATGGCCATTGACGTGGTTGTTGTAATCAAAGTGACTTGGTTATGGACTGGAATTCTTTTTCTGCATCATAGGCAAAAGATATAGCTTCGTTGAGGGTTGTAGGTCGTAGAGTATGAAGCTTAGCTTGGATTCCCACCTCCAAACCATCTTCATATTTCTGCTGCAAGATGTCCTCCGGTACTTCTTCAAGCATTCGAACAAGTAGTAAATTTTGCGAGAACCGCTCAGTGTAAGTAGTAACCGTATCACCCTCCTTCCATGTAAGGGTCCTCCATGCACGTCAAACATGCAAATGGTATTGAGGAGGAAGAAAAGAATCCTTCACTTTCTCTTGGAAAGCCTTCCAAGTTGTTGGACGCTCCGTACTGTGCCGCAGGACATTCCACCAGAGTTGAGCTTTACCTACTAAATAGTTAGTGGTAAATTTAACTTTTTCACTGTCAGCATACATCTCATCAGTATAAAAATCATCAAACTGTGACAACGAAGAAAGGACTAAAGGCCCATCCTTTCGGCCATCAAATCGTAAAAACTGGTAAGTTCTAGTACCAATCTCCGAATGAGTAACATAAGATTGGGCAGAAACAATAGCTTTTACTACTCTCGTAAGGTTGTCTTCCTCCATTTTTATCTTTTGGAGGACTTCATCACGTTGTCAGATTTCATTCTGAGCTCCTTGAAGCTCATGCCGCAAAAGCTCTAGTTGTTGTTCGAGTGTTTCCTCAGGTAGAGGTGAATTATTGTAATCCTCCATGGTGCTCCTGGACCCTTAAGCTAGTGCTTTCCTCTCGGGATGTACCCTCAAGAAATGTACCTTAGCAAAATGTACCCTATCTGGATGTACCCTGATGTACCCTGACAAGATGTACCCTGTCTGGATGTACCCTGGTGTACCCTGAGAAGTGTAACCTGACAGGATCTACCCTGAGACACACCGCATCGCGTTGCACTGTACCGCCTTGAAAACTGCAAGTTATGTTAAATTTAAGAAGAGAGAACTTGAGTAACAACACCAAGAGATGGTGGAGTGGTTAAAGTACTTCCCTTGAAAGTGGGAGGTTGTGGGTTCAAATCCTCCTACCTTAGGGAATCTAAACCTCTATTGCCACTCAAAAATTAAAATTGCCTTGCACATAGCCAACGGTCACCAAGGGAGCCTTGGGTGCCAATGTTGCCAATGTATTGCCTAAGTTATTGCCTAAGTTCTTGCCTAAGTTTTTTGCCTTAGTCGATGCCTTGGAGTAAACGTAGGAGTAAACGTAGGTGAAAACATAGGTTGTGGTTCGCGAACTAGAACAGAAACAAAAACAGGAACCGGAACTGAAGACGAAGACAGAATCGGAATCGCTAATAGAGAACAGAGAACAAAGAACAAAGAACCCTCCGTATTGACATGTGCAGAGCTCTGATACCACTGTTGTTAGGATCTTTCTCACGCGCAAACAAAGGTTACGAATGCAGAAAACACACAGAAGAATAGAGACAGCAAGAGACAAGACTGAACGCAGTATTGGGCGCAATCTCCCCCCATGTACTCTGTTTCGACAGTCCACAGAGTGCATGTATTTATAGGAATTTTGATTACATCAAAAAGAGTGGTTACATGAGAGCGGCTTTGAAAAGCAAGCGTGAAACTAAAAGTTCATAACTTTTACAAAAAGTCATAGCTTTCAATAACAGAAACTGCGGTCTACAAGGACCCTTATTCTAACCATTACTTTTCTAACTATTTCTAACAATAGAACCTTCTACGCAGGTTTATTTACAAGCTTAACAATAATTATTTGGATTATTTATATCCACCCTTTCATGTCTTGCATGCTCCTCACGAACCTTCAGCTGCTATATCAGAAACATCACAAACACATTAATACATTAATAATATAACACTTTAACAATGCAATGTTCAACATATTCCATGTTACAATCCAACGATGCATTTTTCAACATATTCCATATTACTATTACAATCCAACAATGCATTGTTCAACATATTCCATGTTACACTCCAACAATGCATTGTTCAACATATTCCATAAGCTATAACATATATACATGCATTCACATACACATACACACACATCAAGTCACATACACACATATACACACACATGTCACATATACATACACACATATACATGTTTAAGGGTTAGGGTTTTAGGATTAGCATTTTAGGGTTTTAAGTACATGCGCACACACACATATAAACATATGCACACATGTACATACACACCTGCATATATATACATGTTTAAGTGTTAGGGTTTTAGCATTAGGCTTTTAGGGTTTTACACATACACACATGTATACATACATACACAGATAAACACATACACACATATATATACATACATACACATACACATACACACACATAAAGTCATATACACTTAGACATACACACATGTCACAAATACATACACACATATACATGTTTTAGGGTTAGTCTTTTAGGGTTTTACACACATACATACATGCACACACACATATATACATACATACACACATGTATACACATGTTTAAGTGTTAGGGTTTAAGCATTAGGCTTTTAGGGTTTTACACATACACACATGTATACATACATACACAGATAAACACATACACACATATATATACATACATACACATACACATACACATACACACACATAAAGTCATATACACTTAGACATACACACATGTCACAAATACATACACAAATATACATGTTTTAGGGTTAGTCTTTTAGGGTTTTACACACATACATACATGCACACACACATATATACATACATACACATACACATACACATACTATAGTGTTCCCTCAATCACAATCTATCCCCAACCACAACCTTTCGATCACTCAAAAAATAACAAAGGAGAGAAGAACGTAGAGATTGCACAAAGTAAGAGAAAATCTGATGCAGAAGAGTAGAAACAAATATGACGCAGAGAAGGAAGAATTCTCATATTATAGATGTGAATCAATGGTTACAATAGCTTTGGACAATAGCTTCTTGATGAAGCCTCTACCTCCTGACCACCCCCAAGCTATCACAATCACATTCACGCTCGCAGTCAATCACAGTCTCCGTCCAACTCTCACTCTCACTCTAAATCTCAAGGTAATTCTTAGATTGTTGTGTGCCCCCTATGTTTAGGCGCACGTCTCCCTATATTAGAGTTTGATCGCTGCCCTCCCAAAGAAGTGTGCGATCCACCAAATTTAGAAAAAGTTGAGTTTCTCCAAAACTTTCACAAAAAGCCATGTGATCGTAGTGTGTTTTCTTTCTTTAGTGTACCTGTCAAAAATATGAGAAAAACACCAAAAAGACATATCTGAAAATATCCATAATTAGACATGGTGACATGTGACCATCACAATCACGTATTTGAATAGAAATAGATAAGCCCTCGTTTTTTTAAGTATTGGAAAATGGCACTTTTCAAAGCCCTATAAGTCAAAAATGGTGAGGAATTAGCTTAAGCTTGTGAGAGACCCTTTTATTCAATTTTGCGATCTGCACAATAATGTTAAAGCTCTCTGAGGTCCAAATCCACCTCCAAATGCCACTTTTGAGCCCTACAAGTTTCAGAATTATAGAGAGAGAGTAAAATCGAGGCATTTTCTTACAATGAAATAAATGAAGGACCCTGAACAAGGTATTAAAAACATGATTCACAAAAATTTCACACAGGCACTTTTATTCTCTTATACTTGCTCTACCTTTCTCTCATTCAGAGTTTTCCTTAATTCTTTCATCTTCACCTTCAAAATTCCACTAGAAAACATGATGCGAATATCTAGAGAGATAATATGAAACTTTTGTTGGAGCAAGTCTATGACAAGCCTAAGTATTGGCTTGAGTCCCACAAAGTCATGAAAAAAGCTTTAAAATGAAGACTATGTAAAGTTCATTTCTGAACTACCTCTTGTAACTTTTGAAGAGTTTACTTAATGTAAAAGTGAAGGAATCTTAAGTGGTTGAGTCCACTTGATCAAGAATGGAAAGAGGAGCCACAAATTCGTGATTTGTGGTAGGTAGAGAGAATCAAATCAATCATTGATTGATTGGAGAGTGATTGAGGGAAGTTAGCCTCCCAAACTCAACTATAAATAGATGGCAGTTTTAGTCATGGTTAGAGAGACCTATGTGAAGACCTCCAAGAGCTGAGCTTTATGCCATATCAAGGTGTGATTCCAAGGCACACATATGTATCAGTAAGTCCATTGTATTGTACAAGCAATATACTTTCATTTTCATTATCATTTGGGTTCATACTTCCATGTTCTTGTGAAGTGTACTACTCACTACCATTACTCTTAGTTTTCTCAGTCAGATTGCAGAGATGGTTTCTCTGAGCTTGGTGCATCATTTTCAGTAATTTAAGTTGGTAAAGTTAGCTCTTTAAGTCTACTATATGCTCAAAAATTTTCATGTCATTTGCGTGTTGCAATCCTCAGTTATGTTCATTTGAAGTCAACAGGGTCTGTTCATCTTCACTTCTCTGTCAGGTACCCGATTTTTTCACTCACCTTGTCAGAGCCATTTCTCAGTGGTTACTTATCCAAATTCAGTGATTTAAAGCTTGTTGGATTCACCGTACGGTTTTGTATAAGCATACAAATTTTCATAATCATTCGACTCCTACATTTTGAGTTATCTCTAGTTTTTGGCTCACTAGTCTCAAACTCTAGCAGCCCGTGAAAATCGGGATGATGTCATCACTTGTTAAAACTCATTCTCAGTGTGTGGTTTATTATTTTTGATGAAATTACTCTAGAAAGTTAGCTCTTTAAGCTACCTACACTTCCCCAAGAGGAATTAAGCTAATTGCTGCTGTGCTCAGAGAATTATGTAAAACACTGGACATGTGTATGAATCAAGAATAGCAAGTTTTCACCTCTAAGCTAACTCCAACTTATTTGTTTTGATCTATCTTTTTGAGAGTGATCTTCCAAGGTACATAGGGTGTCTAATACATCCATTTGCAAGATAAAAGGGCCCACCATATACTCCTGGAGTTCATTTGGCTGGTGTAGATCAAGGATTTTGCAACACCTCTTCATCTTCAAGCACATACCTATCCATCTCTTCACAGTGGTAGCAGAGCAAGGTTGGACAACATGGCAGATGGATTTCCTTCATCAATTGACAAATTGGACAGAGGTAACTACTCAGCTTGGTCATTAAGAATGGAAGCTTATCTCCAAGGTAGAAGTTTATATGGTTATGTGCCTGGAGATGAAGTTATGCCAAGTTTCAGGAACAAAAGTCAACCAACACAAGAAGAGCAAGAAAGATTGAGAACATGGTGCTCTAAGGATGCACTTGCAAGGTCTTATCTCCTCAACTCTATCTCAGATTTTTTGTTGCCTCACATTAGAAGTTGTAAGACATCTCAGGAAGTGTGGGATGCACTTGAAGCTTTCTTTTCTTCAAGTACTAAAGCTAGGAAGCATCAACTATGGCTGGATTTCACAACTCTTAAGAAGGCTCCCAAACAAAATGTGACTGATTTTGTCACAAAGCTCAAGGACATAGCAGATCAGTTGGGAAGCATTGGAGAGGTAATAGATGAAGAGCAAATTGTAAGGCATGTCATCAATGGCTTGAAGGCAGATGACAAGTGGGAAGCATTCACCACAGCTATGGATTTGTACATAGACATGCATGTACCTGATTTCAATACACTCATTGGAAAACTAATTACTCAAGAGGCAAAGCTTATAAAAAATGGAGAAAGCTCTAAAGGTAATCAATCTTCAGCTTTATACACTGATAAAAGCAAGTCCAAAGATAACAAAGGAAAGGCAAAGAAAGTGGATGATGAAGCAGGTACATATCAAGCTAACTATGCAGGTAGAGGAAGACATGGCAGAGGTAGAGCAAGAGGAGGTAGACAAGGTAGGGGGAGATCCCAAGACTCCAACCCATGTTCTATTTGTGGATTAACTAATCATACAATTGAAAATTGCTTTAGGAATTCCAGGAATCAAAGAGGAAGAGGATACAATAGAGGAAGTTATGGCTACTCAAGAGGAAGGTTCAACAATTATCAGGGCAACTACAACAACTACAATCACTCAAACTATCAAGGAGGCTACAAAGGAAGGAGAGACTACAATAACTACACGGAAGACTCAAACAAAGAGGATTCATTATTGATCATGAACATGGCTATGCCACAAGGTAAATCTGATGAGCATGTTTTGTACATAGATTCAGGTTGTTCAAATCATGTGGCAGGAAATGTGGCACTCCTATCAGATTTAGAAGATCCAAGGAATAAGCATGAGGTACAAACAGGAGATGATACAAAACATCCTGTGGAGAAAATAGGCAATGTCAAAGCACCTGATGGAAACATCAACCTACTCAGTAAGGTACTCTATGTCCCTACCATTACATTGAATTTGATAAGTGTTGGGCAGATAGTACAGAAAGGGTTGCAAGTCAGGTTCACAAAAGTAGGAGCATTTGTTGAAGATCCAAGTCAAGGATTCAAAAAAATTTCTTTAGGTGAAAAGACAGGTAGATTGTTCACATTTGAATTACAGGACACTAGAAACACTGCTCTCTTTAATTATGGTAGTCAGACACTCACAAAATTGGAAGTATGGCACAAAAGGTTAGCACATATTGGTGAAAGGTCATTAAAGAAAATTTGCAGGGACCAAAGTGTACTTGGACTTCCTAATTTGTCAAAACAACATATGATTTATAAGTGTAGTGCATGTAAATTTGGAAAGACTCACAGGTTACCATTCATGAAGAAAGGTTATATGCATGGAGACCTCTTGGAGTTGGTTCATACAGATGTATGGGGACCTAGCAAGGAAGCTTCAATATCTGGATCAAGGTATTATGTTTCCTTTATTGATGATTGCAGCAGATGGACTATCCCATTCTTTATGAAACACAAAGATGAAGTTTTTTCATGTTTCAAAAGATATTTGGCTCTTGTGGAGAACCAAACAGGTAAATCACTAAAAAGGCTAAGGTCAGATGGAGGGGGAGAATAATTCTCCCATGAGTTTGATTCTTTTCTTCAAGAAAGAGGAATCAAAAGAGAGGTAACTACAAGGTACACTCTTGAGAAAAATGGAGTGGCAGAAAGGAGGAATAGGACAATTGTTGAAGCTGCAAGGTCTATGTTAAATGAAAAGCATTTACCTAATTACTTATGGGCTGAAGCTGTATCTACAACCACTTACTTGATTAATAGGTTGCCTTCAAAATCCCTTGATAGGATGACTCCATATGAGGCTTGGAATGGAAGAAGACCAAGCTTAGATCATTGTAAAATTTTTGGATGTATTGCTTTTGCTCATGTTCCTTCACAGGTTAGAGGAAAGATGGATCCAAAGGCAGAAAGGTGTGTATTTATTGGATATGACAACAATCAAAAGGGCTACATGTTATACAACCCTACCAAAAAAGGATTCTTGGTAAGCAGAGATGTAGTTTTTTATGAGAACAATTCATGGTATGAAGATTCATGCAGTAAGGTCAATTTACCATACGATCTTGGAGAAGATTTTCCAAAGCTTGGTAGAGAACAACCAAAGATTGAAGAACAAGACACCTCAAAGGATGATGAAGAATCTCAGATGGAAAAGATCAAAGCATGGAAGTCTAAAGGTAAAGCAAAATTGCAGGAACTTGGACATGAGGCAGAATCATCACATCATGGCCTAAGAAGATCTATGAGGGAAAAGAAAAAACCAGAAAGGTATGGGTTTGACACCTCATTAGTAACTAAACATTCTATCTACATAGCACATGACATAAACCAAGAGGAGCTATCATCATTTGAAGAGGCCAAAGCAAAAACAGAGTGGAAGCATGCAATGAAGGAAGAGATTGAAGCACTTGAGGAAAACAACACTTGAGATTTGGTTCCCAAGACTTCACCATGAAGGTAATAGGCTCAAGATGGGTCTATAAACTTAAGAAGAATTCTGATGGTTCCATTAACAGGTATAAGGCAAGGCTTGTAGCAAAAGGCTTTGCACAAACTCAGGGAATTGATTATGAGGAGACCTTCTCTCCTATGGCAAAGATGCCTACTATTAGGGTTTTGCTTAGTATTGCCTCTTCCAAGAATTGGAAGATACTTCAAGTAGATGTAAAGAATGCATTCTTGAATGGTTGGATAACAAAAGAGGTATATATGGCACAACCACCTGGTTTTGAGAATCAAGTTTATCCTGATTATGTGTGTAAACTTAACAAAGCATTGTATGGTCTCAAGCAAGCTCTAAGAGCTTGGAATTTCAGGCTCGTTTCATTCTTGCAGGACAAAGGCTTTCAACCAAGCAAGGCAGATCCTTCACTCTTTATTAAAAACAGTAATTCAGAGGTCATCTACTTATGTGTATATGTAGATGATATTATATTGACAGGAAATGATGCAGATGGTATGAAGAAGATCAAAGATCAGATGAGAGAAGAGTTCAAGATAAGTGATTTGGGTTCACTTACCTACTTCCTAGGTTTGGAAGTTGTCTACAAAGATCATGGTTTGTTTCTCACTCAAAGAAAGTACATTAAGGACATGTTGGCAAAATTCAAGATGCACGATTGTAAGATGGCAGGTACTCCAATGGAGGTCAATCACAAATTGAGCTCACATGAAGGTGAACTCATAGAGGACATCACATCATATCAAAGTCTAGTGGGTAGTCTCGACTATGCCACATTGACAAGAGTAGATATATGTTAGAGTGTGAGTGTGCTAAGTCAATTTATGCACACACCAAGGAAACCACATATGGATGCTGCCAAAAGGATTCTCAAGTATCTCAAAGGAGCCATAAATAATGGACTTTATTATCTTTATGTATCTGATTTAAGTTTGAAGCTATTTTCTGATGCAGATTGGGCTGGCTCCAAGGAAGATAGAAGGAGCACTTTAGGTTATCTTATGTTTGCAAGTTCAAAGCTTATTTCATGGTCATCCAAGAAGCAACCCACAGTTGCTCTCTCTTCTACTGAAGCTGAATACAGAGGTCTTGCCATAGCTACTCAGGAAGCTATGTGGATGAAGACATTATTCAAAGATCTTGGATTGGAATTTGGAACTCCAACTATTTTTGGTGCCAATATGAGTTCTATTCACTTGGTTCCTAATCCTATTTTTCATGCAAGGACTAAAAATATTGAAGCTCATTATCACTATGTACGAGAAAAGGTTCTAAGCAAAGAGATTCAAATATCATATCTGTCCACTCATCAACAATGTGCAGATATTCTAACGAAAGCATTGGATGGTACAAAGCTTTGCAAATTCAAGGCTATGATTGGTTTGCAGGTAATCTTGGAAGATTGAAGACCTCAAGCATACTTGGCTTGAAGGGGAGCTGTTGGAGCAAGTCTATGACAAGCCTAAGTATTGGCTTGAGTCCCACAAAGTCATGAAAAAAGCTTTAAAATGAAGACTATGTAAAGTTCATTTGTAAACTACCTCTTGTAACTTTTGAAGAGTTTACTTAAGAATCTTAAGTGGTTGAGTCCACTTGATCAAGAATGGAAAAAGGAGCCACAAATTCGTGATTTGTGGTAGGTAGAGAATCAAATCAATCATTGATTGATTGGAGAGTGATTGAGGGAAGTTAGCCTCCCAAACTCAACTATAAATAGATGGCAGTTTTAGTCGTGGTTAGAGAGACCTATGTGAAGACCTCCAAGAGCTGAGCTTTATGCCATATCAAGGTGTGATTCCAAGGCACACATATGTATCAGTAAGTCCATTGTATTGTACAAGCAATATACTTTCATTTTCATTATCATTTGGGTTCATACTTCCATGTTCTTGTGAAGTGTACTACTCACTGCCATTACTCTCAGTTTTCTCAGTCAGATTGCAGAGATGGTTTCTCTGAGCTTGGTGCATCATTTTCAGTAATTTAAGTTGGTAAAGTTAGCTCTACAAGTCTACTATATGCGCACAAATTTCATGTCATTTGGATGTTGCAATCTTCAGTTATGTTCATTTGAAGTCAACAGGGTGTGTTCATCTTCACTTCTCTGTCAGGTACTGTTAGATTTATTTAGGCCTCCATGGTCTACAATTGGTCTACCTGCATTTGGTCAAGGACCCTAGCTGGGTCAAGGACCAGAGCTCGGGGGAGCCAAGGCTCTAGCACGGATCTTCAAGGTTATTCCATCTCCTCAGAGTGGCCATATGAGGAGAGTTTGGACCTTAGAGAAGATTCTAGAGGTGCCAAGGGCAAGGGCTATTTAAGGTTGGGAGGAGAGTGGAAGGTAGCTAATTGGGATCTTTCATTTGGTATCAGAGCATCAACTCAGCCCATCTAGCCTGTCTCCCCCGAAGATCAGGTTGAGAACAGAAATACTTCAATGTGTGATGATCCGTATACACTTTAAAAGTTGCACCATATAGATAGTGTCTCCAAATCTTCAAAGCGTGAACTATTGCATATAATTCTTGTTCATGGACAGGCCAATTTCTCTCAGCTGGAGAAAGTTTCTTGCTTTCAAAAGCTACCGGTCTGCCATCTTGAATCAAAACTTCACCAACTCCGATGCCACTAGCATCGGTTTCTATCTCAAAAGGCTTTTGGGGATCTACCACCAATAAAGTTGGGGCACTTGAAACTCCTTGTTTCATTGTGTCAAAAGCTTTCTGTTGTGCACTAGTCCATATAAACTTTTGATTATTCTGTAACAAATCCGTCAATGGCGCAGCTATGTGCGAATAGCTAGCAATGAATTTCCTATAGAAGCCTGATAATCCTAAGAATGATCGCAACTGGCGCTCATTCTGAGGAATCGGCCAACCAAGGATCATAGAAACTTTCCGTGGATCCATTCTAATTCCATCTGCAGAAATTATATGTCCTAAATACTCAACCTCAGATAAACATAGCTGTGTCTTTTCTAGATTTACGTACAAAGTATTGTCATCCAACATTTGAAATACTGTACGCAAATGACATTCATGTTCTTCCAAACTTTTACTATAAACCAACAAATCATCTACAAAATCAACCACAAACTGACCAATGAAAGGACGAAAAATATCATTCATGAGCATCATAAAGGTAGCTGGTGCATTAGTTAAACCAAAAGGCATTACAAGATACTCATAATGACCAAATCTAGTACGAAAATCTGTTTTATGTGCATCATCGTCCTTAACTCTTATTTGATGATAACCACTTTTTAAGTCTATTTTACTATATAAAATAGCACCTCCTAGTGCATCCAGGAAGAGGATTTTGTTCATAGCTACTCTATTAGGATGCATTCGATGTTGAAATTCTTCATTGATTGATTTTGTTGAATGCGTTTATGATTGAATAAAGAGTGAATATTCAATTGTACATGGACATTCATCAATGCATTTATTATTATTCTTCTTCAATGAAATTCAGTTGTATGAATTTGAAGATGCAATTAGTATTACAACTAGTTGTTTATTTAAGAGTAAGTGGATGTATGCATTGAAAGAAAAATATGGTTTTGGTAATCTATGGACATTAATTTGCATGCACTCATCAAAGAGTTTGTCCTAATAATCAATTTACATATACATATAGTTCTATTAATTTAAGCATTTACAATTCGCTATATGTGTTTTGTTAGAATTAGAACCAATGCATAGTTTGCTTTTTGTAAATAAATAAATTCATGATAAATGATTTGTTGCATATGAATTTTTTTATTACTCATGAAAGCATTTGTAGATCGACATCGAACACCACAAACGTTTCAAGAGGGAGATCGTGTGTTTTTACAGGTCCCATTTGGTTCATCATTGACAGTGGGTCAGAAACCCAAGTTATCCCCTAGATTTTGTGGACCTTGGACAGTAATCAAGAAGATTAGTGATGTCACATATAAATTGCAATTGCCAGAAAATCGCAAAGTTCACCCAGTTTTCCATGTTAGCAAGTTGAGACCATACATTTCTCGAGATGAGAATTGCGTAGATGGTTTAGTTGCTTTAGAAAATAGAGCATCTCAGCTAGATGTTCCATTTCAGGTTCTTGATAAGAGGGAGCGGAAGTTGAGAAATCGCTCCATACCAGAGTATTTAGTAGCATGGACTAGCCGTCCACTCACAGATGCTACTTGGGAATCAGAAGCTCTAATTCGCAAACACTTTCCTTCCCTGATCACTGAGGACAGTGATCTCTAGAAGGGGCAGAGAGTGTTAGATTTATTTAGACCTCCATGGTCTACCATTGGTCTACCTGCATTTGGTCGAGGACCCTAGCCGGGTCAAGGACCAGAGCTCGGGGGAGCCAAGGCTCTAGCACGGATCTTCAAGGTTATTCCATCTCCTCAGAGTGGCCATATGAGGAGAGTTTGGACCTTAGAGAAGATTCTAGAGGTGCCAAGGGCAAGGGCTATTTAAGGTTGGGAGGAGAGTGGCAGGTAGCTAATTGGGATCTTTCAGGTACCCGATTTTTTCACTCACCTTGTCAGAGCCATTTCTCAGTGGTTACTTAACAAAATTCAGTGATTTAAAGCTTGTTGGATTCAGCTTTGTGTCTAGTATAACCATACACGTTTTCATAATCATTGGATTCCTACATTTTGAGTTATCTCTATGTTTTTGCTCACTGGTCTCAAACTGTAGCAGGCCGTGAAAATCGGGATGATGTCATCACTTGTTAAAACTCATTCTCAGTGTGTGGTTTATTATTTTTTATGAGATTACTCTTGAAAGTTAGATCTTTAAGCTAATTGGGATCTTTCAGGTACCCGATTTTTTCACTCACCTTGTCAGAACCATTTCTCAGTGGTTACTTAACAAAATTCAGTGATTTAAAGCTTGTTGGATTCAGCTTTGTGTCTAGTATAACCATACACGTTTTCATAATCATTGGATTCCTACATTTTGAGTTATCTCTATGTTTTTGCTCACTGGTCTCAAACTCTAGCAGGCCGTGAAAATCGGGATGATGTCATCACTTGTTAAAACTCATTCTCAGTGTGTGGTTTATTATTTTTTATGAGATTACTCTTGAAAGTTAGATCTTTAAGCTACCTAGACTTCCCCAAGAGGAATTAAGCTAATTGCTGCTGTGCTCAGAGAATTATGTAAAACACTAGACACGTGTATGAACCAAGAATAACAAGTTTTCACCTCTGACCTAACTCCAACTTATCTGTTTTGATCTATCTTTTTGAGAGTAATCTTCCAAGGTACATAGGGTGTCTAATACATCCATTGGCAAGCTAAAAGGGCCCACCATATACTCCTGGAGTTCATTTGGCTGGTGTAGATCAAGGATTTTGCAACACCTCTTCATCTTCAAGCACATACCTATCCATCTCTTCACAACTTTTCTGCCCAAAATTTTTCCTACATGCATAAAATGACTTAATTATTCGTTCTAAGCATTATCCCCACAATCAATTTCATAAAGTTCAAAAATGAATTACTTCACTAGAAAAGAGGCCTATTACACATACACATATACATACACACACATACACATACACACACATGTCACACATACATACACATATATACATGTGTTAGATTTAGGGTTTTAGAATTAGGGACTTAAGGTTTTACGTTTTTAGGATTTAAATTAGTATATACAATTCTCTCAATGAAAAAAAAGGGTTTTAGGACAATATTAGTACAAATTATCAAATATATAAAGAACTAGGGTAGTATGATAAATATAATTATACATAATAAAATATGAAAAGAGCTATAGTTTTGAATTAAAATAAATATATATAAATATATACATAAAAATAGGGGTTTTGATGTAATATTAATATATCTAATCAAATATGTATAAAAATTTGGATTTGGAGATACATATTATTATATGTAATTGAGGTTTTAAAAGGCTACGATTTTAGGATTGGAAACTAGTAAAACTTTTTCCTTGGACTCTTCACTAAATTGTCAAAGATCAAAGAAATCCTCCAGTTCTTCAATCCATGCCTCAAGATCTTCGCCACTCTTCTTGTCGCCATCAAAATCATTCAACTTTGCCTTCTTGAAGACTTGGTTAAGGGCAAACTCACGTGGTTCCATATCATCATAATTGCATTTTTGTTTTTTGCGAGGTACAATAGAGGTTCCCGCACCATCATCTACTTCATCGTTCAGCTCCACAAACAAATTTGTTGCTCCTTCTAGTTGCTTTCCCCCTCGTTCTTTGCGCAATTCATCGAGAAGCTTCTGAATAAGCTCCTCTTGTTCACTAATCTTTTGTGTTAGACCTTCCATTGTTCCCGAGGATTGATTCTGCTTTGATACCACTTGTATCATTTCCTCAATCACAATATATCCCCAATCACAATCTTTCGATCACTCAAAAATAACAGTGGGGAGAAGAACGCAGAGATTGCACAAGGTAAAAGAAAATCTGATGTGGAAGAGTAGAAACAAATATGACACAAAGAAGGAAGAATTATGATATTATAGATGCGAATCAATGGTTACAATAGCTTTGGACAATAGCTTCTTGACAAAGCCTCTACCTCCCAAGCACCCTCGAGCTATCATAATCGCATTCACACTCGCACTCTCAATCACACTCTCACTCTCACTCTACCTCTCAATCACACTCTCAATCACAAGGTAATTCTCAGATTTTTGTGTTTCCCTCGTGTTGATGTGCAAGTCTCCCTATATCAGAGTTTGATTGCTGCCATCCCCCAAAGAAGTGTACAATCCACCAAATTTAGAAAAAGTCGAGTTTCTCCAAAACTTTCGCAAAAAACCATGCGATCATAAAGTACTTTCTTTCTTTAGCATACCTGTCAAAAATAGGAGAAAAACACAAAAAAAAACATATTAAAAAATACCCATAACTAGGTATGGTGACACATGAGCATGAGAATCAGGGATTCAAACAGAATTAGATAAGCTCTCGGTTTTTTGTTGAAGTGTTGAAAAAAACGGCACTTTTGAAAGCCCTATAACTATAAAACAGTGAGGAATTAGCTTAAGCTTGTGCGAGACACTTTTATTCAATTTTTCAATCTGCACGATAGTGTTAGAGATGTGTGAGTTCCAAATCCACCTCCAAATGCCGCTTTTGAGCCCTGCAAGTTTCAAAATTCTAGAGAGAGAGAAAAGTCAAGGCATCTTCTTAAAGTGAACTAAATGTAGGACCCTGAACGAGGTACATAAGACATGATTCACAAAATTTTCACACATGCACTTTTATTCTCTTATTCTTGCTCTACCTTTCCGTCGTACAGAGTTTTCCTTAATTCTTTCATCTTCACCCTCAAAATGCAAATAAGGTCTAGAGAGAGAATATGAAACTTGTCAACCCAAAAGTTTTCCTAGATGCATAAAATGACCTAATTATTCATTCTAAGCATTATCCCCACAGTGAAATTCAAAAAGTTCAAAATGAATTTTTTCACTAGAAAAGATGCCTATTACAATTCTTCCCCCCTTTAAGAAGTCTATCCTCAGAGTTGGAAAGAAGGATAATGTGTTAGAAAATCATCTAAACTCACCCAACTCGAATCTTCTACTGGGTAGGAATGCCATTTCACCAAAATTTCTACTATAGATCTATTTCTAAGAAATCTTTCCTTCCTATCTAATATTATTTCCGGTTGAAGCTCAAAAGAGCCATCATCTTTCAGCTTATAATTGTCCTGCAAAACATGAGAAACATTAGATACATGTCTTTTAAGTAAGCTAGCATGAAATACAAGATGCATGTTTAAATGTTTAGGTAATTCTAGCAAATAAGCAAGAGATCCAATCTAATTCAAAACTTTAAAAGGACTTGCATATCGAAGAGAAAGTCTATGATCCTTCCCTAGCAACAAGTTAGATCGGTGAGGATTAACTTTAAGAAATACCATATAATCAACTTGAAATTCAAGTGTTCTTCTCTTTAAATCATGGAACTTCTTTTGTCTTTTCTGAGCTTCTTTTATGTGTTTCTTATTTTTTCCAAGTTTTTCATCCATCTAATCAAGCATTTCTTTGGATACTTCTACTTTATTTGGAAAACCAAAAAACGAAGGTGGAGTCAAACAATTATAACCATACATAGCTTCAAACGGAGTCATTTTTATAGATGCATGCCATGCACTATTGTATGCAAACTCAACCAAGGGTAAATATTCACTCCAATTATCCTGCTTTTCATTCACATACATACACAACATATCTTCAACTACCCTGTTAACCCTCTCGATTTCCCCATCATACGAAGTTGAGTTCCAATTGATTGAAACATTGCTCTCCAGAAGTTTGATGTAAATCTAGAATGTCTATCAGAAATCATGAGTAGGATAGTTAAGTTCATGTTTTCTTAGTTCTCTGGAATCATATGCGATGACCCTGCTATCCTGTGAAAGAACACATCCTATCTGACCACCACTTGCATCACATGCAACCACAAAAGGCTTTCTTATTTATGGTATTTTCAAAACATAATTCTCAAGGACTTTGTTTCAATGTTTCAAATGATTTTTGATAGGCATCACTCCATGCAAATCCTATATTCTTTTCAGTCAAATCTGTGAGGGAAGTAGCTATCGTAGAGAAATCCTTAATAAGTGCTCTTTCATATTGTGCCAGCCCAAGAAAGCTTCTAACATCCCTTACAATCTTAGAAATCGGCCAATCAACTATTGTTTTTACTTTATCTTCATCTATAAGGATTCCTTCTTTTTATATTACTCTTCCTAGATACACAAGTTTATCCTTAGCAACGAAACACTTACTCTTTTTCCAATACAATTTGTGTTCTCTAAGAGTTTGCAAAGTCTTCTTGAGATGTACCGCATGCTCAAAATGATCTTTAGAGTATACAAATATATCATCAAGGAATACCAAGATGAATTCATCTAGGTAATCATGAAAACAATTATTCATCAAGCACATAAATGTGGCAGGAGCATTTGTTAATCCAAAAGGTAGAACCGTAAACTCATAGTGACCATATCTTGTTCGAAAAGCTGTCTTAGGAATATTCTCAGTTTTTATCCTAATTTGGTGATATCCAAATCTTAAGTCAATCTTTGTGAATACAGTCGCTCCACTTAATTGACCTAATAAGTCATCTATGTGAGGGAGTGGATAGTTATTCTTAATTGTTCTTTTATTCAACCCCTATAGTCAATGCATAATCTATAAGAGTTGTCTTTCTTCTTCTGAAATAAAACAGGTGCACCCCAAGGTGAGACACTAGGTCTTATTAAGCCTTTCTTCAAAAGATCATCTAATTGAATCTTAAGCTCCTTTAATTCATCAATGTCAAATCTATAGGGTGCTCTAGAATATGGTTCACTCCCTGGATATAGGTCAATGGCGTGGTCAATCTGCCTAGGTGGGGGTATACCAGGCAAGTCTTCTAGAAATACATCGGCATATTCTTTCAAGAGATATCCTATGTAATCTAGAATATCTTCCTCATTACCTTCCTCATGCACATTGTTCACATACACAACAAATGTTTTACAGCCATCATGTATACCTCTAATTAACTGCATAGCAAAAATAAGAGTAGGTTTAGGATTAACGACATCACCTAGAATATGAATAGATTCATCATCTAGCTTTAAAGTGATCGTTCTTTCTTCACAATTAATTGTCGCAGAATTTTTAACTAACCAATCCATGCCTATGATTAGGTCACTCTGTTTCATCTCAATTACATGGAAACTTGCTGAAAAGCGCCTATTAGAAAGAGAAAATTCAAGGTTTTCAACAAATCCTTTCGTGTAGTGTAATCGTCCATTGGCCATCTCTACAGGTCGGGTAATCTGCATATTTAGGGCTATCCCTAGATTCTATACCAATTTGAAAGATAGAAAACAATGGGTACTACCTGAATTGATCAAAAATCTGGTTCTATGTGCAGAAATCATACCTGGAATCATGATTACAGAAGCCTTTGGGAAAGAACTAACCACCATGCAACGTAAAGTAGAATCACGGCACTTACCTCCATCATCTACTTCCTCAATAATTGTACGCTCCTCGATGATGGTTATGGCTTTTGATTTTGCCGGTCAAAACACTGCCTTGTTTGGGCACTCATATGTCCGATGCCCTTGCTTCCCACAACGAAAACACACCAAGTCTTTTAACCCTATCAATAAAATTAAGGTCTTCTTGCCACTCGATTGGTTGAGGCCTCCTTTGATTTTTGACCTGAGTAGGATTCTTACCTTGGTTATTAGAAGATGGAGTTTTCTTTGAATTGTTCATGTTCATTGCAACAGGTCTTTGTGGCCTATGTCCCATTGCAATGAATCTGCTTCTCTTTGCCTTCTGCAAATTGAACTTCTCCATCTTCTCAAAGTTCTTGGCCATCGCAATAGCATCAAGAAATTCAACGCATCCAGATCCCTTGACTTGATAGCGAAGTTCCTCACGAAGCCCTTCAATAAATTTACTCTTTAGAGCATTACCACTAACCTCTAATGCATATTTATGAAGACGTAGGAACTTCTCTTTGTACTCATCAACAGATAACTATGCTTATCACTTTCGTGTTGTCGGAAATTGTAGAACTCCATCTTCTTCTCCATATGGTAGTGTGGAGAACAATAGCATTTTTTAGCTTGTTCTCTACATTCCTTCCATAGAACAGGACCAGAATGCATTCGAGTCTTCATATATGACTTCCACCATAGCTTCGTGATCCCACGCACATGCAGGATCCCAACTTTTGCATTGGACTCTTCACTAAATTGTCGAAGATCAAAGAAACCCTCCAATTCTTCAATCCATGCCTCAAGATCTTCGCCACTCTTCTTCTCGCCATCAAAATCATTCACCTTTGCCTTCTTGAAGACTTGGTTAAGGGCAAAATTACCTAGTTCCATATCATCACGATTGCGTTTTTGTTTTCCGCGAGGTACACTAGATGTTCCCCTACCTTCATTTTCTTACAGTGAACTAAATGTAGGACCTTGAACGAGGTATTTAAGACATGAATCACAAAATTTTCACGTAGGCACTTTTTTTCTCTTATTCTTGCTCTACCTTTCCCTCATACATTGTTTTCCTTAATTCTTTCATGTTCACCCTCAAAATTCCACTAGAAAACATGATGCAAATAAGGTCTAGAGAGAGAATATGAAACTTGTCAATCCAAAACTTTTCCTACATGCATAAATGACCTAATTATTCATTCTAAGCATTATCCCCACAGTGAAATTTAGAAAGTTCAAAATGAATTATTTCACTAGAAAAGAGGCCTATTACACATATACACACATGTATACATACATACACATAGATACATACACCCACATATACATACACACACATAGAGTCACACACATACACATACACACTCACATAGTGACACACACGTACACATACACACACGTACATACATATGCATACACAATGCACATGCATATGCATACATACATATATACATACATACCTACATGCATACATACACATAGATCCCCACATACACATATACACACATACATACACTCACAAACACACCTTCATACACATACACACACATATACATACATACACATACACATACATGCATATACATACACATACACATACATGCATATACATACACATACACATACATATACACACACATACCCACACACACACACATACACAGACACATACAGATACACATACACATACACATACAAGAGTGTCTTTTAATCCTAATGCTAAAGCCATAAAATCATAGTGGCCATAATATGTTCAATTTAGGGTTTGAAGATAAAATAAGACATGATTTTGTTTTCATGTAAAGGAAAGCATTATATGGTCTGAAGAAAGCCCAAAAAGCGTGGAAACAAAGTTTTGTAGACTACTTGATCACTTCAAGATACAAAAAAGGCAAATCAGATCCAAATTTATTGCTCAAAAAGAGGGTGAAGCATCTTTCTAATTATTTGTTTATGTATATAACTTCATTATTATAGGTGATCATGATAAAGGTATCAAGGACATGAGAGAAATGCCTGGCAAGGTGTTCAAGGTCTCATATCTTTGATATCTAAGATAATTCTTAGGTATTTAATTCATATATAAGGATAATGATATCTTGCTTCTAGAGAGAAAACACATCTTGGATTTATTGAAGAAGTATGGAATCTCAAGGTACAAGTCATCGAAAAACCTAGTGGAAACATATGTGAAATTGACTTCATTTGATTGTAATCATGTTCCACATGGAGGCCTTTATATGCCCATAGTGGGATCTTTCAACTATACAAGTATCAAAAGGCCTACTTAGCATAGATAGTTGGTGTCTTATCTCAATTCATGCACACACCTAAAGTTCCTCGTTTACTTGCAACTAAAGTAGTCTTGATATATATCAATGATACTTTATATGATGGCCTATTTTATCCATTTGAATATGATATCTATGTAAAAGCATAAAAAAATGCTTCTCGGGCTACATCCAAAAAAGATAGGAGTACAAGTATCTATGCAGTGCTACTATGCAATTAGAAGGTTATCTCATATATAGCAAAGGAACAACCTAAAGTTGTTGTTTCTTCCATTGACGTTGAATATGAAACGTGAACACAAGTGACATGTGAGCTTATGTCGCTCAAGAGGCTCACGGTTCGAATGAAATTGCAAGTAAACATGGGTGAGGAAGGAATGGTTTCCATGTGGCTTAGTGGTGAATAATTTTTACTTATTCCCAACTTAACATGTTATACTTTCCTTTAACATAGAAGTCATTGCCTTTAAGGCGTTTGATATTGAAACATGCAAAATCAAAATAAATACAGTGTCTTTATTCAAATGGTTCCTATAATTCAAATGCAACAAAGAGAGACCATTACAATGAAAAATACATATAGGGCGTCTTAATCGCCTTCATGACTTTCCACTCTATTTTATTGATGAGATAGCTCCTATGATTTGACACTCCTTATCAATCAAAGAAGATTTAGGGATACTAATTTACGACATGCTTCTCACACCTCCTATGGTCAATTGTATCCATAAATTCTCATTCTATTGAATTTCAACATTGATGTTCCATCCTCAATTTTTATAGATAGTCCACCCATTGAGCAAGAGATAATCCTTAAAATCCTATTTAATGCTTGTTCACCATACTCTGAGATATAGATCTAGAATGTGATCCTTGATCAAACGGTTGTTCACAAGAAAAACAAATCATGCTACATGAATTTTCACACCATTGAAGGGATAGGATAGAAATTTTATGGTGATGGAGCATGAATTAGATGAAGAAAAATGTCAATGTACTTAACTTTGTTTATAACACTCTCTAGTTCTGCAAGTTCTACCCCTGATCTGTGGGACTCGAGGAGTCCCAAGGATACCGCTCTTTAACTTTTAGTTCAATGATCTAGATTTTGGGGGAATATTTTCATTCTTGATAATTTCATTCTTGCTTATTAAGTTCAAACAACAACGTATAATATGTTGATTTCTAAGTGTTTTCTATGAAGTTTTCAAATGAGCACATGATAGTTTTATATAGTATAGTATGTCCCTTATAAAATCGAGAGAGATGATACTTTTTATTTGAAGACCATATATGGACTTGAAAGAGCATTTCATAATCTTCTTGAAGTTTACTTGACTTTACAATGATACGTGCTTCATGTTTATATGGATGAAATGAGCAATATTTGAGTATGTCTGGTTTTCTATATTATCTTCTACGAACAAAAGGATAGATTAAGGTGTAAACGATTCAGTTAAGCTTGGCATTATATTTGGTCGATAATATTTCAATTGTGTTTGAAATCGTTCACATTCTCCTATATGATAGATTGGATGCTTATTATTGTCAACGAAATGGACAAGACGCAAGATGGAAAAGGTAATTAGACTTTAACTGAAGCAGAATGAACCCTCGAAATCGAAAGCAAAAAAAAAGAAACGAAGATTCTGAAAACCGATAAACACTCAAGTTGGCTCACTAGAGAAACCCTATCCCGAAATGAGTATATTCAAAAAGTGGCAACGTTTCTATTCGAAAACGTATTCACTAGATATGGATTACACATTGAGTTAACTTAATGATTAGGGAATGCACTTCTTGAATGAAGTAATTCGATGTATCAACATCTTTTGTATGGCCTCAAGATGATAATTCGATGTATCGATATCCTTTGTATGGCCCAATTCTGCAAAGAACTTATAAGCGGCCATATGTTGTTTCTGCTAGGTATCATAATGGGATCTGGAATTGATTTAGACGACTCAAAGTTAGGAAAATGTCTTGAATAAACCCAACTCAAGGTCTTTACCAAACCACGAATAAAAAACTTTCAAGGTCATAATTCAGCCCTAGCCCAAGGGTGCAATGAACTTATGAGCGGCCACATGTTTTCTCTGTTTGGTATCATAATGGGATTTGGAACCAATTTTTATGATTCAAAGATATTAATATGTCTTGAATAAATTCAGGTCACGCTTTAGTGCTTGACATGAATGAGTTTTAACATGAATAGGGTATGTCTGATCTTCGAAACCAGGAGGTTGAGCCATATATACCTCTTCTAAAATCCAACCATTTAGGAAAGCATCCCCCCCCCCTTCCAACACCATACGGCGTTTGTTTTACAGAGTACATGCTGTCAAGGAAACGGGTCCAATTTGAGAAGAGAAACGTTTTCTTCTATTCAAAGATCAATAACCAAAAAGGGCTGGACTAGAGATTACTTCGCACCATTTCCTCGCGGTTCATTCATCTCGTATCCTTGGGAATACTGTCATTCTTGCTTATTTGGTTCAAGAAAAAAGGTATAATATATCGATTTCTAAGTGCTTGCTATAAATTTTACAAATTAATACATGACAGTAGGATATGCTATAGTATGGCGCTTATAACTCGAGAGAGATGATACTTTATATTTGAACATCATCAAACACGAAATATGGATTCGAAAAAGCCGTGCACAATCTTCTTGAGGTTTATTCGACTGATAGATTCGATGCTTGTTATTGTCATCAAAATTGGAAAGGGGCATGATGGAATTGAGACTTTGACTTTAAGTGAGGAACGTTGAACCCCTGAAATTGAAAGCACGAAAAAAAAAAAGAGAAATTTTGTATCGTATCAGACCTAGTAGCGATGATTGTAAAAACCTAAAGAGATTGATTGTTTTCTACGGAAAAGATCTTGGACTTTCCGATAAATTCTGAAGTCGGTAATTGTGCTCGTTGACCAAGCCAATGGTATTCTGAGATACCTTTGTGAGGATCAATAGGTATTAGGATCAATAGCGTGGTATTAGGATCTACATGAATAAAGATTATAGAGAGGACGCTATGATGTGAAGGGCACCAAGTGTTGAATCATTCTTCATTCGACTTGACTATATAAATAGGTCTCATTCTCTTGATCCAAGGCTGGTCAAGCCTAAGGACGGGGATATCTCTCAGGACTCATTGAAGTGTGAGGAGATCTCAAAGGTTGCTCACCTGACAAATAGCAAGATTCTTTAGAATACCTTCGAATTTCAAAAAACCTTTTAGAAGCGTTGAAAAAACAAGCCCTTCGCTTCTATGTATTTAGAGATGGCCTACGATATTTCGCTAACGTGCTGAAATCATCTACATTTTCTTATAAGATACCTTCTATGCAAGTTATGTCTAGCTTTGAGTGGTGTCAACGAGTCGGACAAAGATGGATGATGCAATGGAGACGTTGAACAATGAATCCCTTCAATTCAAGGCACAAAAGAAAGAATTTATCGTATTAGACCCAGTAGCAATGATCGCGATGGAATCGAAAATCCAACTACAAAACCTGAATAATGGATCGTTTTCTGACAAGCACTTACAATGGAATTTCTGTTTATACGTGCATCACTCCTGTTACTTTATGAGATCTGAGTAAGTTAACCTTCCAATCATTAGATTCTTTGAATTTCCTATAAAAAATATTATTATTTTGAAGCAACATCTCCGCGAGCAGCATGTCAAGGAGGGTCTCGTGTAAACAATCCCATTAGACCATATGGCTGGCTCGCCGAAAGACAATTATAGGGAATATTTTTTATTTGGTACTTCAAATATACCTATTGTAACTAGATCGAAGACATTCCTTTCAAATGAAAAGTTAATCAATATAGTTCCTCTTCTTAGATTGTACACTTTGGGCAGAAAAGTAATAAGTCTCTAGCTCTCACGATATTTGATTATCTCCTTAATGAAGAATTTATGTGTAAATAAATACATCTCAATATGAATTGTTTGCTTAGGCTTTACACTTTAGGGAGAAAAATTATAGATCGCTAGTTTTTAGGATATTTCCGTGTCTCCTTACTGAACAACTGAATAATGTACTTACATATTCAGCCTGAAGTATTTATGGATCGTCAGAGTTGCTTGAACGTATGACAGGTTTGCTTAAAGACAACTGTAGGGAATATTTTTGTTTTGGCACTTCAAATGTATCCTCTAAGCGTTTTTTACAACTTACAAATGTACCGATCATAACTAGATTGAAGATATTCATTTCAAATGAAAAGGTAGTCAATATAGTTCCTCTTCTTAGATTGTACACTTCAGTCAGAAAAGTAATAGCTCTCTAGTTCTCTTGGTATTTGATTATTTGTTTATTGAAGATTTTAGCTCTAAATTAATACGTCTTAATATGAATCATTTTCTTAGGTTTTACACTTTGGGAAGAAAAATAATAGATCTCAAGTTTTCAGGATATTTCTTTGTCGCCGTACTGAACAATTGAATAATACACTTACATATTGAACTTGAAGTATTTAGGGATCGTAAGAATCGCTTCAACGTCTTTATATTATATTTGTTATAGTCATCACTATATAAATCTGAAATATTATGGAACAATCTTTAGAACCGGATCCTTTCACAAACAAGCCTATCCTATCACAATCTTCTATTTTGAAGGAATAATGTGATCATCGAATCTCCAAAAATGAAGATAACGATTACTTAAAGTAATATCAAGCTTAAATTTCTTAAGGAATGGGAAGGACAAATCGTACATTATTCTCACAATGAAAACCTAATAAAGATTTGGAATATGACTACCCTCCATAAACTCTCTAGACATACATAACTGATCTTTGTATTATCTTTTTATCTAATATCATTACCTTAATTCATACTTGATTTTTTGGATGCATTTATCTATCTATATGTATGTATATACTAATTTATTTATGTATATATGTGTGCACGTATACGAATCTTTGTGTACAAATATGTTTGTATGTGTGTGTATTTCTGTGTGCATGTATGTATGTATGTACGTATTTATGTATGTATGTATGCATGCATGTGTATGTATGTACGTATCCATGTGTATGTATGCATGTGTATGTCAGTGTGCATGTGTGTATGTAGATATGTTTGTGTGTATGTATATATGTATGTATGTATGTATGAATTTATATATATTGCACACAAACACACACACACACGTCTGTGTGTGTATATTTATATGTATGTCTATATGTATTTATGTATTTATGTATTTATGTATATATGGATATGTGTGTGTACACATCTCCGTATGTTTTTTCTATGCATGCGTGTATGAAAACATCTAATGATCCTAAACATATAAGGTAAACTCACATTTTCATTCCCTATTGTCTTTGAAAGTGTGGGAGTTGTATCTAGAGATTATATGGATGTGGTACCTGAGTGGAATATCATTGATGTTTTATAACGATTCCATCAAAGTGGGTATACATAAAACTAAGTTTTGGTGACTACAAACAAGTTGAGTCCTATCATATAAACGATAGTGGTACTTCGGTAATTGTTGGATTTCATTATCATGTCTTCTTTCTGGTATAAGAGGCTTCACTCTAAAATTTTAGTCATGAGACATTTTGTATTAGATAATGAGATCCTAGATCCAAACTTGGGATGAAGATAAGAACTTTTCACGTTCCGTTTCACTAGAATGAGTCAATCTAGAGAAGTTTATTTGATTTGAGAGTTTCTATGGTATTTGCAAACAAGTTCCATGTTTTTTAGTAACCTATCTATTAAAACACATCATTTGATGGTTTTTGTTTACTATCAAGCTTTTCTTGAGAGACATGGGCCATAATCAGCTTGTTTAGAGAGTTCTCTGTAAATGAATCTTGTTTTTCTATTTTCTTGGTTTTTTTTTGTTGATTTGTTTAAAGATAAAAAATATCGAATCTCCACAAGTGGCTAATATTTTTCAATATGCACAATTAGTTTCTTAAGTTGATTAATTTAATATCTTTGTTTCACAATTTGGCAAGTACTCACAAGTTAGAGGTCATGGTCTAAGCACAGGGAGTCCGAGGATATTAGTATTACTAGTGCAACGAGTGTTATTTCTTTGTGTGAATTTTAGATAAGAAACAAAGAGAATAGTCATATGCTCTATTCTTGTTGAATACGATTTTTGAGAATCTCTTCATTATAAGCTAATGCAACTTAATGATGCCTGGATAATGATGGTGATAAACATGTTGCCTTCCTTCATCATCTATATCCTAGATTGTTGGAGACAAGATAACAATGATGGTGATAAACATGTTGCCTTCCTTCATCATCTATATCCTAGATTGTTGGAGACAAGATAACAGAGTTTTTGAATATGGAAAGAACATTAAAGAACTTTCTTTGGATGTATGATCCAAATTACGTTAAGGGTTCCTAAGAATAATTTAAAATATGTTATTGTCCAAAGGAATCGAGAGGTTTAGGACATTCTGATAAACTCTTAAATCCGTTATTGTGTTTGTTGCCCAAGCAAGTGGTATTCTGAGATACCTTTGTCAAGATCATTAGGTATTAGATCAATATGTTGATATTAGGATCTACATGAATCAAGATCAAAGAGAGGACCACTTTGGTGAGTCAAAAGGAAGACGCTATGATGTGAAGGACACCTCAAAAGCTTCCATTCTCAAATGATAATGATGCACTATGAGGCATCAAGTGTGGAATCATTCTTCATTCGACTTCATTATATAAATACATCTCATTCTCTTGATCGCATTACAAAACTTAAATAATGGATCGTTTTTTGACAAGCACTTAGAATTACTTTTTTGTTTAAGCACTGAAACAAGATTATAGACGTGCATCACTCCTACGACTTTATGAAATCTGAGTATGCTACCTATTAAATAATTAGATTCTTTTAATTTCCTATAAAATGTTTAATTATTTTGAAACAACCTCTCTGCTAGCAGCATGTCAGGGAGGTATTTTTGTAAGCAATCCCATTAGAGTGTATGATAGGTTTTCCTAAAGAAAAATGTAGCTAATATTTTTGCTTTTGTACTTCAAATATATCCTATAAGCATTTTCTACAACTTCTAATAGTATGTATCGTAACTAGATCGAAGATATTCCTTTCAAATGAAAAGCTAATCAATATATCCTCTTTTTAGATTGTACATTTTGGAAGAAAAGTAACGGGTCTCTAGTTCTTTTGATATTTAATTATTTCCTTAATGAGGACTTTAGCTCTAAATAAATACATCTCAATAGACATCATTTGCTTATGTTTCACATTTTGGGAAGAAAAATAATAGATCTTAAGTTTTAAGGATATTTCTCTATCTCCTTACTAAACAATTGAATAATATGCTTACATATTGAACTTGAAGTATTTATGGATCGTAAGATTTGCTTCAACAGTTTTATAACAAGCCTTTCCTATCACAATCTTCTATTCTGAAGGAACAATGTGATTATCCAAGTTTTTTTCCTGTATAAGCAAATTGTCTTCCTAAACATCAATCCCAAAAAATGAAGATAATGATTACTTAAAATAAGATAAATTTTAATTTTCTTAAGAAATGGAAGGAAAAATGGTACATTTTATTACAATGAAACCCCAATAAAGACTTTGAATGTGACAAAACTCCATAAAGTCCTTAGATAGACATACATGCTCTCTCTATTGTCATTTTAATATTATTACCTTCATTCATACTTGATTTTTAGGATGCATGTATCTGTGTATATATTAATGTATAGATGTATATATGTAATAGGCCTTTTGATAGTGAAATAATTCATATTGAACGTTCTACTTATACATTGTGGGGATAATGTTTAGAATGAATAATCAGGTCATTTTAAACATACAAGAGAATCTTAGGCATGACATGTTTAATATTCTCTCTTCTAAACCTTATCTGCATCATTTTTTCTTACTCAAAATGGAATGTAAAGATGAGAGAACTAAGAGAAATAATGATCGAGAGAAAAGTAGATGATGAAAAGTAGAATAAAATCATCGATCTAAAAGTTTGTGAGTCATGTTTTAACTACCTTATTTTGGGCTCTACATATAGTTCACTATATGATAATTCCTTGATTTTAATTTCTCTCTAGAATTTCTAAACTTAACGAGGCTTGGAAAAGTGCTATTTTCTGGTGTTTAAAAAAATGTGGACCTCTATATTTCTATCCAAATTTGTGATTTTAATGCATACCCCTTGTCATGCACACTTACAGATGTCTTCAGCTATGTCTTTTCATTTCTTTATTTCTACTTTTGATAGATACCAATATCGAAAGAAGTTGACTACAACAAATGCATGCTTTTGCAAACTTTTTGCATGCAGCATGCGGAAAACCAATTTTCTCTAAATTTGGAAGATCACACACACCTTTGGGGGATGATCAACTCTATTTTGAGAGGGATTTGTTTTCACCTTATGGAAGATGTTGAAAATTAGAGAATAACCTTGTAATTGAGATTGAAAGCTAGAGTGGGAGTTAGATTGAGATTGCAAGTGCACATAAGAATGAGACTGTCATAGCTCTCAGGTTATTGAAGAGGTCACCAATTAATCAACAAGCTATTTTTTAAATCTAATGTATTCATTCACTTCAATCTAGAAAACAAAAACTTATCTTTCTCCGAGTCATATCTTGTCTACTCGTCCACGTCCGATTCTCTCTTATCTTTTGCAAGTTTCTTTTCTCTCTTCCACTAATATTGAGTTATCAAAAGCTTGTGATTGAGCATACGTTGTGATTGAGGAAGCCCTACAACATATGTGTCCATGTATACAAATTTTTTGTGCATATATGTTTGTATATGTGTGTATTTATGTGTGCGTGTATGTATGTTTGTATGTAGGTATGTGTGTGTTTATGTATGCATGTGTTCATATGTATGTGCATGTTGGTATTTATGTCTAAATGTACATATGTATGTATTTATGTATGTATGTATGCATGTATGTATGTATGCATGTATGTATGTATGCATGTATGTATGTATGTATGTATGTATGTATGTATGTATGCATGTATGTATGTATGTATAGCTATCACATATGAATATATATATATATATATATATATATATATATATATATATATATATATATATATATATATATATATATATATATATATATATATATATATATGTGTGTGTGTGTGTGTGTGTATTTGTATACTTATATGTGTGCATATTATTGTATATTTGTATGTATGTATGTATGTGTGTGTCCATCTCTGTATTATTTCTTTGCATGTATGTATGAAAACATCTACTTATTCGTATTTGAACTTATAAGGTAAGCTCACTTTTTAGTCCCTGTTTTCTTTGAAAGTGCGAGAGTCCTATTTGGAGATTATATGGATGTAGTATCTTAATGGAATCTCATTGATATTTTAGAATGATTCCCTCAAAGTTATGGTCACACATAAAACTGAGAAAAGTACATATATTGGTGCCTCTTAAGTCACAAAACTAGCTTGTTGAGATGTCTCTAGGAATCATATGCCAATAGAGAAGCTCCTCCAAATTGAAAAGGACTATAGTCCAAAAATGGTAGAAATTCAAAGGAGGTTCTAAGATCTAAGAGAGATATTTATAGTTTTTTCTCTCTTAACAAAAAGTGGTGCACCAATAAGCCAAGAATGTTATGCTAAGTTCAATGAGTTATGGTGCTTGATGATAGAGAAAACAGAAGTATTCTTAATGTGGAAAACACTCTAGGGATGTATCAGAACCTAAATTTGAGGGAGGAAAATCAATGATGCTCCTTTATGATGCAAAATGAAAGAAAACAAACGTTTTGAAAGCGAAGCTACAGAATTATTTCATATCGTATGGAAAAATCATCCCTCATAATCTTTTATTGTCCTCCAACATCACATAGTAGTAAATCATGGATTTCTAAACTTTCAAACTTACGTTCTTAACTCTAATCAATAAAACAAATAGGAATCAGCAAACATATATGGGGTTATTGTATGTTTCAATAAAGGTTTGTTCACATTTCTCCTAAACAAAGTACATATTTCTAAAGTAGATGAATCCAAATGATTCTACAAGTGGTTGTCTTTGTAAAATAATATGCCTTCTTAAGTTACTATGTTTTTGTAGTCACATACATGCAAAAATATTGAAATAAGCATATGTGCTCTCATAATCCTCTCTCTCTCTCTCTCTCCTAATAAGCACATGTGATCCAAGCATCCCCTTTTATGTTTCTTTTTCTACGTTATTCGAATCTCATTCTCTTTCTAAGGTTATTCACCGCAAAAGAGTGGGAGATATTTGAGGTAGGTTGTAACAAACTAACTATTAGGAACACCACCTCCTAGAGAGATGATTCTCCTCCCAACCTTATGCTTGTATATATAGCTACTCAGGAGTCAACCGCTTTGAGCATAAGCCACTCTATAAAAGAGCAACTTAACTTGAGAACAATTATTTTGAGAAAAGAAGCATGAGTTGAGAAACACCCTTTTCAAAAGCAATCTAGACCACTCTTGTTTGGATTGATGCACCATTTATCTAGAAAGGTGGTAGTTAGAAAGAACGGTCCACAATGCTCTACCTCATGAAGCTCTTTAGAAAAAATTCGTACTTGCAGGTGTTAAAAGAAAGACCTCCTTGCCCCCTTCAGACGTATCCTCCAATCTAGGTCTAGGTGGATTAATTTTCTTATAGAGCATAAGAACTTGTGATTAAGTGAAGTCCTTAGATCTTTGTCCATATAGATGAGTGGCCAAATAGTGTCTAAATTAAGATCAATGTGAAATAATTATTCACTCAAATAGTAGAGTTGTTTTATTACATTCTTTACCCTTCTACAAGTTTTTATCCTTGAAAATAAAGCTATATATAGTAACTAGAGGCGAACCCTTCAGCCTCGTGTTTTAACTTATAAGAACGTGTTTCATCTACCTTGTGGCTCTATACAAATTTAACAAACTAACTATTATGACCATCCCATACTAGAGAGATGAATCAAGCTATTTTGTTTTTTAAGACATTCTTTAAAAGACAAACTTTACTTGAGAAACAATTTTTAATAAAAGTAGCATTAGTTGAGAGCCATCCTTTTCTCAATCAATCCGCACCACTCTTGTGTGGATTTATTCTCCCCCAAACTTTATGTCAAAAGGTGCAAGTTAAAAATAATTTTCCGCAATGCATCATTCTCTAAATCAATCGACATCAGTATTTTGTGGATTGCTTCTTCACCATCCTCTATTTTGAAAGGTGCAAGCTAGAAAGAATGATCCACAATGCTTGGTCTCATCGAGGTCTTGGGAAGAACCTTTCTAGTTATAGGTTTTGAACACAAGACCACCTCCTTGCCCCTTTAAGACTTCTTGACTAAGCTATGTGGATTCCCTGTTCAGAAAGCATAACAATCTATCTTTTAGTCTATTCTCGAGATCTTGGGCCATACACAAGAGTGACCAAACAGTGTCGGATTTCATTTTCACCTGAATCGACTAGTCAATTAGAGCATAGAATTATCTCACTTCATAGATAATGTTAGAAAGAAGAGAGAGAGGAAATTTTGGTGTGGATAAGTTTAAATAAGAAATATGCACACTTGAATTGGATTATGACGTAAGGTTAATTTTCAACTTTCTATTCTCCTCCTCGGGTACTTAGGGTTGCACCATCCATGGACTATAATATTGTTTGAGATTTTGTGAGATAAAATTATACTTATTTATGAAACGCTTTTTGGTCATCGTGACATATTCAATGTAGATAGCGTATGCATATGTGGATCAATAATCCTTTTACATTTATTTGTTTTTTTATTCACTCATAGAGTTTTCAAATAAGATCTATTGTTTTCCTTTCAACATGATTTTCCATATTTTTCATATTTTTATGTACAAATTTCAGAAGACATTATGTCCATAGGGCTCTAATACAAAGTACTTGAGACAAAAATGAGGTGCTTTTGAATCACTTCTCAACTTTTCTATTGGCCTTGCCTAGTCATAACCCATAATCCTTTCTATGGTCTCACGATATTTCTAGCAATAATGAAGGGATACTTGAACGTCGAGTTGGCCTTGGCTCTTCTTTATGCTAGGCATTGTAATAGTTTTCCCATGTTTCTCCATGCACAAACATTTACAAATTTTGCAGGCTACCATGAAGAAATCCTTAGTGCACCATGAGATAAAAGGAAGTCGTCCCATTTTTTTTTGGATGATTAAAACGTTTTTCTTGAGAAATAAATCTCAAATATAGACTTCTTATTTCTAGTTAGTTAATAATTTTCCAACCACTAAGATTCTTCAATGCAACTTTTATTCCATAAGAGAAAAACATTCCCTGATTAAATTCCTCCATTTCAGATACCTTAACTTCTTTATAGATCATCAATCCCCACTTCCCTCCTCACTGGTGGAAAACACGTAGCATGAGATGGAAAAAACTGTTCACCTTTTTCTTTCCTCACGAGGATAAAGATATATGTGCTTTGGTTTTTCTAGTTTCAATCACGTATCCATTTGTAGAAAGCTTTTTTGCTGAAATAGATTGGATGTTTGTGGCCATGTGGAGCAAAATTAGAAGCGGGAACCTTCAGAATATATGGAAGCATTGATTTGGAAGCAAAATCGATAAACCTGAAAAGGTGTATTCCTCAAAGAATCATAATTCTTCAAAAGAACTTTACATTTAGACCATTGGAATGAAAGTAAATAAGCTTAAGACGAAATGGATCGCCCATAAATGTGATAACAAGCTTAGTTTGTAGCTCCACCTTTAGGCATTGTACTCTAGTTCTCATTTAATTAATTGTGATCTATTATGTTAATAAAAAAACATCCAGTAGTATAGTATCTTTTATCCTACATTTCATTTCCATAAGTAATTTTAAAAAGATGGTTAGAAAAAATTAGAACTCCAAAAAGCCAAGCGAGTGAAAAAGCAAAAGGTTATCATCCCTCCTACAAACATCTGTCAGATCATATTCCTGTGTTTCCAAACGGCTTTTCGTGCAAAAGGATGAGAGTCAAATCATTAAAGTATAAGTATGGTCGATGGCCTGAATAATGGTAGAGTTAGGTTTTAGCTGGAAGTTCTAAATCCCTCATTCACTCTTCATAGTTATCGTATTTTTGAATCTCTAATTCTTTCTTGGAGGAAGAGCATGTGCCTCTCAAAGGACCATGTTGATAGACTTTACCGGTTCATTCGATTTCTATCATTTAACGACGCTTTTCCACTGAGAGAATGTATGATTCTAGCATCCTAAAGATATTTCTGTGTAGTAAACATGTTAAAAGGATTGGATTAACATGCACAAGTTCAAATATCAGAATATATGATTTATGAAATTTTTTTAATATAAAGGGAGTTCGGCATTAGCCTACTCTCCCAGACTTGAGTTGAAGGGGACTAGTGCCCACAGGGACCCCCCAAATCCCACAAAGCAGGGGAAGCTTTTATAGATCTTAGATGGCATTACAAAGAAGGTTAATCATCCTCTCATCACCCTCATGTGGGGCCCACTTGGCTTTAATCTTGTTATTGATCAAAAGGAGTACTTGATGGTGCCTAAAGGGGGGGGGGATTTTTTACAATTAACAATCCTTTTGCCAAGGAGGAACAACGATTTCTCAATTGACCACTCTTTGGGGGAGTCACCGAAGTTGAAAGCACATCCTTCCTGCCAGATTTTCCATAGGACCTCCCCTCTGATGGCGTTCCAGAGACTCGCAAAGCAGCCGATCACTTCTCCCAGTAGGGCTTGCTACCAACTAAGATGTTTCTAAAGTCTAATTTTCTTTCCAACCATCTGCCAGAGTCTGTCGGAGTTGGGTCACGTAAAGAAGATGTGTGAAACATCTTCGATAGACCGGTAGCAGCGTTTGCACCAGGGAGGAATCCCACAAAATTTGCTAGCCTTAAGGTTGGTCCAGATTCCATGATGAAGAATTTGCCATAAGAAGACATACTTTTTTATTTCTATGAGGGGGTGCCGGATAGCCATGAACTTCATGTCCTACCAAAGCCGCATCCATGACAGCCACCACTGTTTGTTGAGGTTAACTTGATAGTCAATCGTTTCTTTGATGTTCGGGATTTTTGATAGGCTATTCCCATTGTGCCATTTGAGACCAAGCGAGCTCGAAATGTGCTGTCCCATGAGAAGGCGAACTTTGTGTCGGTCCCAAGCAAGACATCTGCTTTGCAAAGTGTTCCATTCTTGTACGAAATGTTGATGCAAGGGTCAATATCCTCCAAGTTGATCTAGCGGTTGGTGTCTTGTTTCGAGAGATGTTTCCATTTTTTGAAGCCTTTGTTCCATAAATTCTTGGCATTTTCAATGTTTCAAGAATCCACACTCTCGATGCCATGGATCGTAAACCAGATAAAGTCGTTCTGTCTGATACGGGCAGCCCACTTCTAGTCTTCACTTATTATACTATCCAGTTTGGACAAGTCTTGCTCTTTCGGTCTCCAACAAGAAAGGAAATAAATGGTAGATGATAAGAGGAACGTATTGATAACCATAGCACAAACAACAAGATTGATTTGCATACCTCTCCAATAGTTAAGCTTGTTTTCGAGTTTGGCCAGCACCGAGTTCCACTACTGTTCCATAGAGACGCTAAACCCCAAGGGAATCCCAAGAAGCCAAAAAATTTGGCCCTGCGGAATGATTTGGCAGCCATGATCAATGAGGACATCGGGCTGTGACCCCACAATAGCTTTAAAGGCGGTCTTAGAGTGGTTGATTTAGGATTCGGAGGGCTTCACAAAAAGTAGTCAGACACCTCAAGAACGTCTCCAGGCTGGTACTATCATTGTGAACAAACGCGTTCATATCATCGGCAAAAAGTCTCATGGTGATCTAGCTGTGGTCATGAGGCAAACGGAGGCCTTTGATATTACCAGCTTCAACCTGGTGCTCCAGGAGCCTGCTAAGCCCTTCCGTGGCAATGGCAAAGAAAAGGGGAGCCCATGGGCACCCCTATCTCATACATCTTCTAAGTTTGATCACCTTCGAAAGTTTGCCATTAATGTTAATTTGGGTCGATGCCTTTCCGAGAAGGGTCGTGATCATCTTGGTGAATTTCTGACTACATCCAAGATCTTGGAGCGATTGTAGAATATACTCCCATTCCAGCCTGTCGTAGGCTTTATCAAAGTCGATCTCGAGGAATTCCACGTCTTGTTTAGAATCATTTTCAAATTCAAACCTTCCCAGATATCTATAATGGTTTCCAAAATTGACCTGCCTTTGATGAAACCTTTTTGGTCCTCACTTAACGACGCTCTCAAGTGGCAAGAGATTCTATTGGCACTGACTTTCGCAATGATCTTGTATCCTGTTTCGAGCATCGTAATAGGATGCCAGTTCTCTATTCTGTTCTTTTCCCCTTTTTTGTGTATTAACTTGATAATGGATTGTTGAGACAAGATGGAAGTGCGCCAAACTTGAGCGCCTCTTGCCAAACCAGATGAAGGGGGGTGGCAACGACCAACTTGAAGGATCTGAAGAACTCATTAGTGAGCCCGTCGGGTCCCGGGCTTTTACCATAAGGGAGAGCATCAATGAACTCAATGATTTCAGCTTCAGAGATAGGGGCATGTAGCAGGGAGCAAAAGGTTGAGTGGTATCCTATGGAGGGAAACCCTAGATATGGCTGCCATACAGTCCCTTCTATGATGGGAGAGGGGGTTCGAGGTCCCCAGGAGTCTCGTGAAGTGCCCTTCAATGATCCCAAAATTGTCTTCTTCTGTATTGCATACATTGCCATTTAAGTCTAGCAATAAGGGGATTGTTTCTCTATTATGTTTCCTTTTAAGGATACGACATATCTCTTTGGTTGGTTTGTCGGATTTTCCAGCCCACCACTCCTTGAAGAAAATTTGCAAATTTTTCCTTTGTATTTCTTCCTCATATCTCAATAGCGCTCTGATTTTTTGAAGACCTTTCTAGGCTTGAGATTTTCCTTTGTTCACTTCCTCCTCGAGCCTCTAGAGTCTATGATATAGAGCTTCTCTACGAGCCCGCCACACAGTCTCGAGCATCTTCCTAGATCTAATCATGATCTCTTGTGACTTATCGACCGCACTTCTCCAGCAGGCTCAGGACAAGCCGGAGGCAAACGCCTCCTTCCACACATCAGTGATTTCTTGATGGACGGAGGGGAGAGAGAAGGAGGGCGCACTGGCGTGGAACCGAGGAGCCTTACGGATCTTGGTGGAAGGTTGGAAAGTGATAACGATGGGATCGTGATTAGAGATGGTGAGGTCGGTGCGTTGCGAGAGGGAAGGGTGGCCCCATTGATGAGTGAAGCTCTCAAAAATGTAGCATCTGTCAAGTCTAGCTTTCCTCAGGTCCTTGCCCGCTTGGAGATTTTACCAAAAAAAGCCATTCGAATCTTTGAATTCAACCAAATCCAAGTATAGTTTGGTTTTGTCCCATGTTTCTTTCTCCCGACTATCGATGACCCTGCCCTTGCCCATCCATCTGTCCGTAGGGTCATCCACCATGTTGAAGTCACAAAAAATAAGCACGTTGTGAGGGAGCGACTCCAAGGAGGCACGTTTATGAAATTTGTTAGAACTCACCATAGTGTTCTTAAAAACATAATAGTAGCAAAAATACAAATAAAAAATAGAAAAAATATATTGCATCTGAATATAATTTGTTTTCCTTTTATTTTGCACATAATATTTGGTATATTTTGATAAACATGTGGTTACGTTATTCATGATAATGCATCAATTTAACGTGGTTCCTTCTTTTATTAGTATGTTAAGGAGCAAAAATTGTTTTACTTCGCTTGGATATCTACATACGTACATTTATATATCTCATAATTAAAGCATAAACGTTCTTTTCTCAGCCTCATGGCTATATGGGTCCATATAATTTCATACTTTAGTGGAACTTACTTTCGCATTTTGTTCTAAATAACGGCTTGAAAGTCTATTGCACTCAACACTTTGTATTATCACTACATTTTATACCTCCATTTCAGCATTTTCTAACAATCTTTATAGTTGATCACCCTACATATGTTTGTACATATGCCTTGAGCTGGCGATTTGTTTAGAAGACCTTGTTTCTACTATCAAACATGAACGAAACCAAAGAACCACCTTCAATTCCAAACATGTTTATAGAAGCGAATCCGTCACACCTTGCACTATGTTGAAGGCCATGCCAAGTGGTGGATCTTCTTGTCTCCGAAGTGTCTAGTATTCTAGATGAACCCCATGCAGCTGATTTTGATCTCCAACGATGAGCTCATATTTGCAGCCGGCTGATGGAATACCAATATATGGTTATTGACTGTCATAATATTAGAACATAGCCGATCGCGATGTCGGGGTACCTAAACGGGTGTTTTCTGAGTGACGTAGGTCACACTTGATGAAACAGCTTATCCACCGTAAGGACTAAAAAAGCAACCCGTTCAGGAAGTGTATATCGCTATTTTCATTTTGTCTTGAACATGAAGCTATGAAACTTTATTAGCATGTAGGAAGCTTACAGATAAGCTGATACAGATTGTGGTCTTTGGAGGAAGAGGAAACTTATGTGCATCTGCATTCCTGCATGTTGCACGGTTAGCCCGTCCGCAACAGTTGGAAGCTGCGGTTCCAACTTGGACCGTTGATTTATCGCAGGGTTCCGATTCATCTGAAGCGTTGACTGTATAGAATTCTACTACTACTATTGACTGTTAATATTTTCTGCACGTTTTATTTGGTCATAATTGACACAAATTCAATGTGAAGATGCTGTTTTTTCAGACTCTTTTGAAAAGGAAGTTCAGCTACAGCTTTTTCATACTTTCGGACGTACACATACGTTGTCTTAATAATCGGAACTTAGGATGATGATGAACTGTAAAAGAAGCATTCATGTGAAACTCGTGGATTGACTCAGTTCAAAGACTAAAGGCATAATGCACTAGTGGACAAAAATGACAACATCATCTGTAGCGTTTCTAGAGTTTGGTGACCAGGCGGTCAAGCAGCTCGCTATCGCTCCGACGCATGGATGGATTATGAAATTGTTTATGAACCTTCCTTAATTGGGCGAACCGTTCACTTCCATTCAGACACCATTTAAGAAGAACGTTGGATTAGAGAAAGCGTTGCGCTGTCTCGTTGCGGGTTTTGAATTCATCGCATGGGAATTGAAATTGTTTTCTCATGTTGAGTTCAACTCATAGCTTATCATCTGGCGATCAAGAGTTCGAAATGTTCCCTATGACTTCTACATACGGATGGATCGCCTTCTGTGGTGGGGCGGAAATCATAGCTATTCAGCAAGATATTCAGAAAATAATGTGTGGGATTGAAAGAGCGTTTCCGTAACCTTCCACTAAACTAGCTGGTCGTCTAGCTGGTCGTCTAACTCAATTATTTCTACATGTTGAGTAAGATTCGTAATCCTAGTCTGAATAATGAGTTGACATGATCGTCATCGAGCAAATGCATAAGAGTTGAAGGATGTTTGAATTCAAATGGCTTTGACTATGTGCGTCACGCTCATTTGTAAGTAAACTTTCAATAATTTAAAAGATCTCATGTGCTGCATCTGATTCAAATAATTTTGACTCGCGCGGTTGTTGGGACATGCCCAGTGTTTCGGAAGTATTCCTTCTGGATTCTCGCAAAATGATGCGGAGAAAAAATATCATTCTTGACTTTGTTTCCTTAGAGCAGCTTAGCATTGGCCAAGTATGCTACACTTGACTGGTTCAAATTGTCTCCATGTTAGAATAAGAGAGAATTTATGCTCTTCATGTTTACAATTGCTTTTTCTCACCGAAATGTATAAGATGGATTCTTCTCTTTGGAAACGGTGTTGGTTGTTGTAATTAACAATTAAAATCGTATGGATGTTTACTAAAAAACTCCATAATATTGTGAGAGAACTTTGTTTCTTCTCCATATGAACTCAGATTGTAGACATGTGTAATAGGCCTCTTTTCTAGTGAAATAATTCATTTTGAACTTTTTGAATTTCATTGTGGGGATAATGCTTAGAATGAATGATTACGCCATTTTATGCATGTAGGAAAAATTTTGAGTTGACAAGTTTCATATTCTCTCTCTAGACCTTATTCACATCATGTTTTCTATTGGAATTTTGAAGGTGAAGATGAAAGAATTACGGCAAACTCTCGATAAGGGAAAGGTAGAGCAAGTATCAGAGAATAAAAGTGCCTATGTGAAATTTTTGTGAATCATGTTTTAAGTACCTTGTTCAGGGTCCTACATTTACTTCACTGTAAGAAAATGCCTTGATTTTACTCTCTCTCAGGAATTTTGAAAGTTGCAGGGCTCAAAAGCGGCATTTGGAGGTGCATTTGGAACTCAAAAATCTCTAACACTATCATGCAGATCAAAAAATTATATAAAAGTGTCTCTCACAAGCTTAAGCTAATTCCTCACCGTTGTTGAGTTACAGGGCTTTCAAAAGTGCTGTTGTTTCTAACACTTCAAAAAAAAACCAAGGGCTTGTTTAATTCTATTTGAATCCGTGATTCTCATGCTCATGTGTCACCATGTCTAATTATGGATACTTTCGAATATGTCTTTTTTGGTGTTTTTCTCCTATTTTTTACACATATGCTAAAGAAAGAAAGTACACTACGATCGCATGACTTTTTGCGAAAGTTCTGTGGAAAATAAAAGGAGGCATCAACCAATCGAGTGGCACAAGACCCTAATTTTATTGAGAGGGCAAAAAGACTTGGTCTGTGCTTTCATTGTGGGGAGCAAGGTCATCCGACATATGAGTGCTCGAACAAGGCAGTCTTTCGACCCGCACAATCAAAAGTGATAAACATCATCGAGGAGGGCACAATTATTGAGGAAGCAAATGATGGAGGTAAGTGCCCTAACTCTACTTCACGTTGCATGGTTGTTAGTTCTTTCTCAAAGGCTTCTATAATCACGATTTCCAATATGATTTTTGCGCATAAAACTAGATTTTTGATCGATTTAGGTAGTATCCATTGTTTTCTATCTTTCAAATTGGTAAAGAAACTAGGGATAGCCCTAAATATGCAGATAGCCAGACCTGTAGAGATGGCGAATGGACGATTACACTACACGAAAGGATAAAGGTAATAGGCATTTTTATTTCCGTTGGACACAAATGTATTGATGAAGAGCACTAATATATGATATAGGTAGTATAACCATCAACTTAGGCATCAAAAACTTATGACACTCAAGAAATTATAGAAAATAATTTTTCCATGCCATGCATGAAGTCTTCCCAATTCATTTTTCAAACGCCGAGACCATAAACAGGAAATTAACTGTATGTTTTCAATGACTTACGCATTTTGACTCATTTTGACTCACTTTTAATCATGTTTTATCCGCTTCACTCTCTCTTATTCAGTTTCATGACCCCTTGCCTTGTCTCTCTCTTTCTCTCCTTCTCTCGCTCTAACTTATTGTTTTTCTTATAATTTAAATTATTTCTTTTTCATTTCATTTGGAGAATAGCAAATGTAGTTTGTTTAAAACCGCGTCAGATCTATTCTTCCAAACCTCCATCTTTATTTATTGTTTCATGTAAGTGGAATTTTAAATATTTTATTTAGCTTTTTTATTCATTTGACAACTTCTCATTTAAACACATAAGTACATATATACATACATACACACATACAAATATACAAAAAAACATCATAGATATAGACCTAAACAAACACACACCTACACACTTAAATACACACACATACATATATATATATATATATATACAAACATACATATTCACTAACAAACACACAAAAACACACTAATAAATACACACATAGACATTTGTGCATACAGACATACACACACATAGGTACACAAAACTATATACACATTCCCACATATGAGCCCAATATTTAAACATATAAACATACACACATTAATACCCAAACATACACACACAGACTGTTACACTTATGTGTTCCTCGAGTATCAAGTATGTGGTAACATGGGGAAAAAACCTCTAGCCAGCACTAGAGGAAAAAGTGCCCATGTATAGGGAAAAGGTTCACATGAAAGCTACTCGAGGAACACATAAGTGTAACAAACCCCCCTGGAGCGAATGATGTGGGGGAGTGACATATCAGCCGCCACAAGGAATAAGCCTAAAGCTTTGCGAAAAGCTTCAAACTTTTCTCGTGGAAGAGCCTTGGTGAATATGTCTTCCACATTATCTTGTGTAGGCACATATACCAAATCAATATCTCCTGCATGAAGGCGCTCTCTCACATAGTGATAATGCACCTCAATATGTTTGTTCCATGCATGAAACACTGGGTGTCATGGAGCAGCCAAAGCACTCTGACTATTAGTGATACTATGTGTAGGAGCATCAATCTCCATGCAAAGATCCATAAATAGGCATATCAACCATATACACTCCACTGTAGGTGTGAAAAGTGCCCTGTACTCAGCTACACAACTCGATGTGGCCACTGTAGGTTGCTTCTTACTCAACCAAGATATGCATGAGTCTCCAAGGAGAAAGCAATTACCACTAGTGGATGCGTGAGTATCATAACAACCAGCCCAATTACTATCTGTAAAAGCATGCAAGCATGGCTGAATATCTGTGCCATAAAAGAGACCTAAGCTCAAAGTGCCTCGAAGATATCTAAACACACGTTTCACTACTTGTCAATGCTTAGTGCCAGGGCTATGCATGAATCGAATCAACTAGGAAATTGCATATTGCACATCTGGCCTTATGTTGCATGGATATATAAGACATCCCACAGCTTGCTCATAAAGAGAAGTGTCAAATGCATCATTGAAATCCTCAACTAAGAACCTGCATCCTGTCTCAATTGGTGTGTAAACTGGCTTACAATCCTCAAGTCAAAACGTTAAAGTAGTTTTTCAACATACTTTGCTTGATGCATAACAATTCCCCTCTCAAGGGATACAAACTGGATGCCAAGATAGTAGCTCAAAAGACCAAGATAAGCGACATCAAAAGTATGTTGCAATTCAGCCATAAGAATGTCAAGTTTTGCATCACATGACCCAGTCAAGAGTACGTCATCAACATAAAGAATAAGCACTATAAGATCAGCCCCATTTTTGCGTACATAGAGTGTGCTTTTAATCAGACTACATGTGAAGCCAAGAACAATCCAGTGCTTATGGATTTTGTCATACCATGCACACAGAGCTTGCTTGAGACCATACAACACTTTATGCAAGTGAAAAACCATATGATCTTTCCCTTTCATAGTAGAACCAGGAGGTTGGTTCACATAAACCTCTTCTTGCAAATCACCATTCAAGAAGGTTGTTTTTATGTCCAACTGATGCACTTTCCAACCTCGATGGGAAGCCAATGCAACCACAATACAAATGGTAGTCATGCATGAAGTAGGTGCAAAAGTTTCCTCATAGTCAATGCCATATTTTTGTGCATATCCTTTGGCAACCAATCTAGCTTTGTAGCGATCAATGCTACCATCAAATTTTCTCTTAATCTTATAAACCCACTTTGTACCAATGACATTTTTTCCTTCTGGCAATTCACATAACTCCCAAGTACTATTCCTATGTATGGAATCCATTTCTGATTGCATAGCACTCATCCGTTGTGGATCGTCACATGCACCTTCAAAAGAAAGTGGCTCTTCATTACATGTTGTAGCAATAAGAGAATAATCCACAAAATTACTTGATGCATGGTGAGAGCTTGATCTTGTTCTACCAAGTAAAGGTGCACTCAATTTGTTGTCCTGCAAAGTTTGTTAGCCACTTTGGCATAGTTTGTGCACTCTTGATAGACATGCGTTCATTATGTAAAACATCTTTAATTTGTACATCATGCGTGGGCTGAATTTCATGCTCATTTTTAGCCATATTTTGATGCAAATTTTTAGCCATATGTGGCTGGAAATTTCCATCAAAACAGTGTTTGATCTACATTTTCCACTATGTTCCAAAGTTGTTTTGCAATAAGAACATGCTTCATCATGTAAGGTCACATCGGATAGTTGGTCCCATCAAGTTTATCTTCAACTTGAAGCATGCCAAACAAGTCATTGCTACCTGCCATTTCACTAAGGAACAAGAATGTGACAAAATCTTTACTTCGATGAAAGCTAAAATAAGTGCTGAAATTTCAGCTCACAAACTGTCACTTTGATGCCGATTCTCACAGCACGAATGGCTTCAAAATGGGGGTAAAACCCCAGCACACCTAGTGGAATTGTTTTTTGACTGCTGAAATTCACAGTTCTATGCTCCGAAGTCGATTTGCACTATTGAAAGTGCGCGTGCACCGCGACGCGAAAAACCGAAACTTGAGAAGGAGCACAAAAGCAGCAAGACACACGGAGAAGATGATGGCGGGAATAGCTCTCTCTATGGACGATGAACTAAACTGAAGTAAGAGTTGAAAGTACAAAGTACCACCACATATGAGAGTATCAAGTATGTGGTAACATGGGGAAAAACCTCTAGCCAGCACTAGAGTAAAAAGTGCCCATGTATAGGGAAAAGGTTCACATCAAAGCTACTCGAGGAACACATAAGTGTAACAAATCCACCTAGAGCGAATGATGTGAATACACATAGGGAGTGATAGATCAGCCCCCACAAGGTAATAAGCCTAAAGCTTTGCGAAAAGCTTCAAACTTTTCCCATGGAAGAGCTTTGGTGAATATGTCTGCCACATTATCTTGTGTAGGCACATATACCAAATCAATATCTCTTACATGAAGGCGCTCTCTCACATAGTGATAATGCACATCAATATGTTTGGTCCGTGCATGAAACACTGGGTTTCGTGCAACAGCCAAAGCGCTCTGACTATCAATGAGAATATGCGTAGCAACATAAATCTCCATGCAAAGATCCATCAATAGGCGTCTCTGCCATATACACTCCACTATAGCTATGAACATTGCCTTGTACTCAGCTTCACAACTTGATGTTGCCACTGTAGGTTGCTTCTTACTCAACCAAGATATGCATGAGCCTCCAAGGAAAAAGCAATTACCACTAGAGGACACACGAGTATCATAACAACAATTCAAATCACTATCTGTAAAAGCATGAAAGCATGGCTAAACGTCTGTGCCATAAAAGAGAACTAAGCTCAAAGTGCCTCAAAGATATCAGAACACACGTTTCACTGCTTGCCATTGCTTAGTGCCAGGGCTATGCATGAATCAACTCAGCTCGGAAACTGCATACTGTATATCCCCCCTTGTCTTGCATGCATATATAAGACATCCCAAGAAGTGTCAAATGCACCACTGGAATCCTCGACTGAGAACCTGAATCCTATCTCAAATGGTGTGGAAAATGGCTTGCAATCCTCAAAGTCAAAACACTGAAGTAGTTTTTCAAGATACTTTGCTTGATGCATAACAATTCCCCCCTCAATGGATACAAACTGGATGCCAAGATAGTAGCTCAAAAGACCAAGATAAGTGACATCAAAAGTATGCTGCAAATCAGCCATAAGAATGTCAAGTTTTGCATCACATGACCGAGTCAAGAGTATGTCATCGACATAAAGAACAAGCACTATGAGATCAGCCCCATTTCTGCATACATAGAGTGTGCTTTCAATCAGACTACATGTGAAGCCAAGAGCAATCAAGTGCTTATGGATTTTTTCATACCATGCACGTGGATTTTGCTTGAGACCATACAAGGCTTTATGCAAGTGACAAACCATATGCTCTTTCGCTTTCATAGCAAATACAAGAGGTTGCTTCACATAAACCTCTTCTTGCAAATCACCATTCAAGAAGGTTGTTTTTATGTCAAACTGATGCACTTTCCAACCTCGATGGGCAGCCAATGCAACCATGGTACCAATCGTAGTCATGCGTGAAGTAGGTGCAAAAGTTTCCTCGTAGTCAATGCCATATTGTTGCATATATCCTTTGGCAACCAATTGACTTTCTAGCGATCAATGCTACCATCAGATTTTCTCTTAATCTTGTAAACCCACTTTCTACCAATGGCATTCTTTCCATTTGGCAATTCAGATAACTCTCAAGTACCATTCCTATGTATGGAATCCATTTCTCATTGCATAACACTCATCCATTGTGGATCCTCACATGCATCTTCAAAAGAAAGTGGCTCTTCATTACATGTTGTAGCAATAAGATAATAATCCACAAAATTACTTGATGAATGGTCAGAGCTTGATCTTGTTCTACCAAGTAAAGGTGCACTCAATTTGCTGTCGTGCAAAGTTTGTTTCAACCACTTTGGCTTAGATTGTGCACTCTTGATAGACATGTGTTCATTATGTAATACATCTTCAACATGTACATCATGCGTTGGCTGAATTTCATGCTCATTTTCAGCCATATTTTGATGCAAATGATCAGCCATATATGGCTGGAAATTTCCAGCAGTTTTGATGATTTTTGGCTGAACTTTTTTAGCCATGTTTGGCTGGAAATTCTTTACATTTTCAGACCTATTTGGCTAGAATTTTTCAGCCCTTTGAAGTTTAGTTGGATGGTCTACATGTCCATAGTCAAGCGCACAATTTTGGAACAAAGGCATGAGTATATCGAACACATTTTCTGAGCTAATTGTTGGCTGTTTTTTTCACTCAAGTAGAGGGAAAAATAAATTTTCAGCAAATACCACATCTCGACTCACAATAATTGTGTTTGTCAATGGATTGTACAAACGATATCCCTTACTTTCAGCACTATAACCAACAAACATACATTTCTTTCCCTTGTCATCAAGTTTGTGAAGTTGTTGTGATGGCACAAGAGCATATGCCAAACAATGAAACACACGCATATGACTAACCATAGGCTTATGAAAATTCCAAGACTCATAAGGAGTGATGACCCTCACTAGTTTTATAGGGCAGGGATTCAACACACAATTTGCACACATGACAGTTTCCATCCTAAACTTATCAAGAAGATGCTTTCCTTTAACCATACATCGTGTCATTTCAAGTAGAGTTCTGTTTTTATGCTCGGCAACACCATCTTGATGAGGAGTATATGGCACCGTACATTGGTGTGAAATACCTCTTTCACGAAGAAAAGCATTAATCTCATTTGACATGTATTCACCACCACGATCCGTGCATAGAGTCAAAAGCTTTTGTGAAGAAAAATTTTCAGCCATAGCTAGAAAACCTTATTCTTTGCTTTCATAGGATACAACCTTGTATGGCGAGTAGCATCATCAATGAAGGTAAAAAAATGTACATGCTTCCCAAAAGATGGCGTATGGCCATATATGTTTTGATAAGCCTCCTCCAAAAGTTTCTGGAGCCTCTCCTCATCAATGGGACATCATATCACATGTCATCTGTTGAATCCACTCCACACGAGAAAGAGGGTGACTAGGTTCTGGAAGATACTCGTGATAGATTGCCTTTGTGATGTAATTCTTTCGATCCTTGTGCTATGCATGTATATATGTTATAACTTATGGAATATGTTGAACAATGCATTGTTGGAGTGTAACATGGAATTTCTTGAACAATGCATTGGTGGATTGTAACAGTAACATGGAATATGTTGAACAATGCATTGTTGGATTGTAACATGGAATATGTTGAACAATGCATTGTTAAATTGTTATATTATTAATGTATTAATGTGTTTATGATGTTTCTGATATAACAGCTGAAGGTTCGTGAGGAGCGTGCAAGGCGTGAAAGGGTGGATATCAATAATCCGAATAATTATTTCTTAGCTTGTAAATAAAACCTGCATAGAAGGTTCTATTGTTAGAAATAGTTAGAAAAGTAATGGTTAGAATAAGGGTCATTGTAGACCGCAGTTTCTGTTACTGAAAGCAACGACTTTCTGTAAAAGTTACCAACTTTAAGTTTCACGCTTGCTTTTCAAAGCCGCTCTCATGTAACCACTCTTTTCGACGTTATCAAAATTCCTATAAATACATGCACTCTGTGGACTGTCGAAACAGAGTGCATGGGGGGAGATTGCACCCAATACTGCGTTCAGTCTCGTCTCTTGCTGTCTCTATTCTTCTGTGTGTTTTCTGTGTTCGTAACCTCTGTTTGTGCGTGAGCAAGATCCTGACAAGAATATATGTGTATAAGTGTATATGTATGTATGCATGTGTGTGAACCTCTAAAATCCTATTAATAAAACCCTAACCGTAAAACATGTATATGTGTGCATGTGTGTATGTATATGTGTGTATGTGTGTACGTATATGGGACATGTGTATGTGTATGTGTATATTCCTTTATGTGTGTGTATGGGTATGTATGTATAGATGTATGTATGTGGATATGTGTGTATGCATGTATGTATGTATGTAAAACCCTCAAAACTCTAAACCTAAAACATGTATATGTGTGTATGTCTATATGTATATGTAAAAATTTTTGTCCATCTACACATGTATGTGACTTTATGTGTGTGTACTTATGTTTGTCTATGTGTGTATGTGTGACAACGTGTATGTACGTGTATATGTATATGTGACATGTGTGTGCATGTGTATTTGCATGTATGCATGTGTATATCTATGTGTGTATTCATATGTGTGTATGCATATGTGTATGTATGTAAAACCCTAAAACCGTGACCCTATAAAATGTATGTGTGTATATGTGTATGTATATGTGATATGTGTGTGTATGTGACTTCATGTGTGTGTGTATTTGTATATGTATGTATGTACATGTGTGTGTATGTGTATATGTATGTATGCATGTTTGTAAAAGCCTAAAACCCTAACTCTAGAACATGTATATTTGTGCATGTATGTATGTGACTTTATGTGTATGTGTTTATGTGCATATGTGTATGTGTTTATGTGCATGTGTGTATGTGTGGATGTGTGTGTATGTGTATGTGTATGTAAGTATATATGTGACTTTATGTGTATGTGCATGTCTGTATGTGTATTTGCATGTGTCTTTATGTGTGTGTATGTGTATATATGTATATTATGTATGTATGTGTATATGTGTGTATGTATTTAAAACCTCAAAATCCTAATCCTGAAAGCCTAACTCTAAAACATGGATATGTCTGTATGTGTGCTAAATTAGTTTTAGAATTGATATTATTGAATTTTGTTTTTTTATGTGTATGTGAGGTGTGTGTATGTTTATGTGTATGTGACTTTATAAGTAAGTATGTGTATGTGTATGTGTGTATGTGTATATGTGTACATGTGACTGTGTATATATGTGTGTATGTGTTAAAAATGTGTGTATGAATATGTCTGTATGTGTATATGTGTATATGCATATGTGTCATGTGTGTATGTGTACATGTGTGTATGCATCTGCATATATATGTGTATGTGTATGTGTGTATATGTGTCTATGCATCTGTGTATGTATGTAAGACCCTAAAACCCTAATTCTAGAAATGTGTTTATGTGTGTATGTATATGTGACATATGTGTTTATGTGTATGGGCATGTATGCATGTTTATATATATGTCTATGTGATATGTGTGTACACGTGTGTATGCATGTGTGTATGTATGTAAAACCCTAAAACCCTAATATTGAAAGATGTATTTCTAGGCATGTGTGTATGTATATGTGTGTATGTGTATATGTGTCTATGCATGAGTGTATGTATGTAAAACCCTAAAACCCTAATGCTAAAACATGTACATGTGTGTATGTGTGTATGTGTGTATATACATGTGTATGTGTATATGTGTGTATATGTGTGTATGCATGTGTGTATGCATGTAAAACCATAAAATCCTAACCCTAAAAGCCTAATTCTAAAAGATGTGTGTATGTATATTTGTATGTGTATGTACTGTGTATGCATGTGTATATATATGTGTATGTGAATATGCATGTGTATGTGTATGTGTATGTGTATGTGTATGTGTGTGTATGTATATGTGTGTATGTGTAGATATCTACATGTACATGTGTGTGTATGTGTGTGTATATGAGCGTCTCTTTTGTTTGCGTATATATTCATGTAAATCTATGTGTGTGTGCAAATGTGTATGTATGTGCATGTATGTATATGTGTGTGCATACATGTATGTATATGTGTGTGTATGCATGTGTATGTATGTATGCATATTCATGTGTGTATGTATATGTGTGTATGTACATGTGTATATGTATATGTGTGTATCTATGCATGAGTATGCATGAGTATGCATGAGTGTGTATGTATGCATGTGAGTATGTGTGTGTGTGCGTGTGTGTATAAATGTATATATGTGTGCATGTGTGAAAAAGTGTGTGTATGAATATGTGTGTATGTGTATATGTGTGTATGTATATGTGCATGTGAGTGTGTGTTTGTACATGTGTGTGTCTATGTGTTTTTGTATAAATGTATGTATTTGTGAAAAGGTTTGTGTATCAATGTGTATATTGTGTGTATGTGAGTGTATGTGTGTATGTATGCATGTGAGTGTATGTGTGTGCATATGTGTAAGTATGTATGTGTAGGCATATGTATATGTATGTATATGTGTGTATGCATGTGTGTATATATGTATTCATATGCATATGTGAGAGTATGCATGCATATGCATAAGTATGCATGTGTGTGTATGTATACATGTGAGTGTGTGTGTGTGTATATGTGTATATGTGTATATGTGTATATGTGCATATGTATATATGTGTATATATGCTCTAAAACCAACATTGAATGTCAACAAATATAAATTTAATTTCTTTTTATCTTTCATTTCCCCTCTCTTTCTCTCTCTCTCTTTCTCTCTCTCACTCTCTCTTTCTCTCTCACACACACTCTCTCTCTCCCGATGTAATGCCTCTCGATAGCTTCTCAAAGCATACTCAACATCACCTCTTGTCAAAACAAAAACCAAGGTCAAAAAGCATGAAAGAGAAGTTAGGAAACAAAGATGAATAGAGAAAGAGAGAGGGTGAAGTAATGCATAAGTTACCAAGATGCAAGAGAGAGAGATGTGTGCATGTAGAGATAGAGAGATCTTTGTGTGTGTGTGGATAGAGAGAGAGAGAGAGAGATAGATTTGTCTCTGTATGGAAAGAAAGGAGGGTAGATGTGTGTGAGGGGAGAGACAAAAACATCCTATGAGCACAATACAGGTGAGATTGTGATCCTCATATGTGAATTTGACCAAGAAAACTGATCATAGTTCAATAGAGAGGACCATTTCATTTTTGGCTCGTAGGTTATTAAAGGTGCCATGGATATATGCATTGATAGAAGCAGTGGTATATGCATCGATCGATGCATCAGTATAAGCGACCATATAAATGTCAGTATTCTATCGGCAGATATCGATGTCTATATTGATGTCGATATTGTTTCCTAAACCAACACCTATACCGTCACCTATAATGGTGGCAGCATTTTTCGATGCTCATACTGGCTATAATTTGATGGGGAAGTATCTGAACCCCTAAGCAACGACGAAGCGTGAATGACCTCCACAGGTATCCTTCTTTGACCTCTGCACATCCAAAATGCTCTTACTCAGAGCTTATGCAGAGAACTCGAGTGAGATTTTGTAGACCTGTAGTAGACACCAAGAGCTTTCCAACAAAACAAATTTCACTTCAAATGGATGCTTACACAAGGAGAAACAATGTCTACAACATGAGCTAGTTGAATGCTCACAACTGCTAGACAAGCAGATACCTCACTTCACTCCAGCAAGCTTTCCTCAAAGATTATACAGAGAATGAATCTCAAACTTGAGTAAACTTTAGAGGACTCTAATAGCTACCCAATGACACCAAAATCATATCAAATGAATACATAGAGAAGGAGAACCAACCCTTACAAAAGAGAGCAAAATATTTCCAACAAAGCCTACACACCAAGAGAGATATCAATCACACAACTTCACTAAAATGAGGGTTGCTCCTAGATTACTCAGAGAATGATCCAAAGACTTTGTGAGCATAAAATAGGCTATAATACCTATCCAATGAGACAAGAATTACATCAAATGGATACAATATGAGGGAGAACCAATGCTAACAACTCAGGGGTAGAGAGTTGCAACACTGCCTGCGCACACACATAGATATGCCTACTAAAAGAAAACAAACAAGCAAGCAAGGGGCTAGCTTAAGCAAGGGGCTTGCTTATCACAACTCCAGCACTTATTGCTCACTTTACATGAGCTAAAAATCCAAGAAGATGGCCCAAAAGAAGTCAGGATACATGCTCCTTTTATAGTGAGAAGTGTGCCCCTAAAATCTAGGAACTACCTTTCCAAATCAGCCTCCTAACTTGGAGGAATTAGTTGAGATGACTTGGGGAGTGGTTGAGTGACTTTCCTTGATGGAATCTCGTGGATTTTGGCTTCCTTTGATTGCTCCACATGTCCATAAAAGATTCCCCACGAATTTGTAGCTTGAAGCTTGACTTTTAACACTCCCCCTCAAGCTTCAATTCTTCATCCTCATCCAAGCTCCTTCATGTTGATGCATTTCTTGAATTTTGAAATCTTCATCCCATCCAAAGCCTTTGTAAACATGTGGGCAACTTGGTCCTTGGTACCAATATGATGTACTGAAACTTCCTTGGATATCACCTTTTCCCTTATGAAGTGATAGTGCACTTCAATATGCTTGGTTCTAGCATGATAGACAGGATTTGATGCTAGATGAATGCTACTCATGTTGTCACAAAAAATTGGATATGTGTCAACCTGCAACTTAAGCTCCATAAATAACTTCTTAATCCACATTAGCTCACATGTACTTGAGCCAAAGCTCTATACTCAGCCTCGGTGGAAGATAATGCCACCGTGGGTTGCTTCTTTGAAATCCATGAGATGATCTTGCTACCTAGCATGACTAGGTAACCACTTGTACTTCTTCTATCCTCCTTGGAACCGGCCCAATCAGCATCAGAATAAGCTTTGACCTGCATATCATCATCAAATGAATAGAACAATCCTTCATTTATAGTGGCCTTGAGATATCGTAACATTCTTCTTGCAGCTTGCAAGTGTGTAGTCCTTGGACTATGCATAAATTGTGATAACACTCCAACTCCATATGCTATGTCGGGCCTAGTTATTGTGGCATAATTGAAAGATCCTACAATAGATCGATACAAGGTTACATCGTCTAATGGCTCTCCATCAATGGAGCTTAGCTTTACATTAACTTCCATGGATTTGAAATAGGCTTGCAATGTAGCATCCCAAACCTCTCAAGTAGGTCTAGAATATACTTCCTTTGTATGAGCATAATACCTTCTTCTTTGTATACAACTTCAATGCCAAGAAAATACCTAAGATCTCCAAGATCAGAGATCCTAAACTCCTTTCCAAGCTTTGCCTTGATCTCCTCAATGCCCTTTGTATCATTACCTGTAATGATAAGATCATCTACATACACGCACATGTAGACTACAAGTTCTCCTCTTTGTTTGATGAAGAGAGATGGATCCGCCTTGCATTGATTGTAACCACATTTGATCAAATAGTCCACCAATCTTTGGTTCCAAGCCCTTGGAGCTTGTTTTAGGCCATAAAGTGCCTTCTTCAACCTACAAACATGATGTGGAAACTCTTTATGAACAAAACCTAGTGGTTGCTCCATGTATACCTCTTCTTCCAAGTCTCCATTGAGAAAGGCATTCTTGATATCCAGTTGGAAAAGCTTCCATACTTTGCTAGCAGCCATTGCAATGAGTGTCCTAATGGTGATCATCTTTGCCACGGGGCTGAATGTCTCTTCGAAGTCCACTCCATAGGTTTGTGCAAAACCCTTGGCCACCAATCTTGCTTTGAACCTAGAAATAGATCCATCTGAATTCCGCTTTACTTTATACACCCACTTATTACCTATTACCTTCATGTTATCCTTCTTGGGCACTAGATTCCATGTTTGATTCTCCTCAAGTGTGTCGATCTCTTCTTGCATTGCCTCTTTCCATTCGGTGTACCTGCTTGCATCTTCATAGCAATCGGGCTCATGATCTTCTACTACTTAGATCATATATGCATAATGAGTTGCCATGTATGAATCATAAGTAAACCTTTGAGTTGGATACTTAACTCTAGAAGACTTCCTTTCTTCACCTTTTGGAGGAATAAACCTCCTTTGCCTTGGGAACTTGATCTCTTTCTTTGACATGGCTTCTTTCTCCATCATCTGTCCTTCATCATCTTCAAGTTCATTACCTTCTTCATCCAACTCCACCAATGTTGCTTTGCCTTTGTTGATTGATTGTGCTTCATAGCTTGATGAAGATCTCCCCCTCCATTGTGAGTTCATGCTTGAACTATCTTCATTGATGGAACACCTTGGGCCGCTTAGCTCTAGGTCGATTTGTTCTTCATCATGTCCATGCTTTTCTTCTTCATAGTCCTGCATACAATCATACTTCTTATACCAAGGGAGTAGCTCATCAAATGCTACATCCCTTGATATACTCAAGTCCTTTGTGTTTGGGTTGAAGCACCTCTAACCTTTATGATCATTTGAATATCCTAGAAACACACACTTTTCTACCTTTGGTTGTAGCTTGTGCCTCAATTCACTTGGCACATGTACATAACAAGTACATCCAAATATCTTCAAGTGGGAAAGATCAGGTTTCTTACCATAATACGCTTGATATGGTGTCAAGCCATGGATCCCTGAGGTAGGAGCCCTATTCATAAGATACACGGCGGTATTTGCTGCATCACTCCAAAACATGTTAGGTACATTCATCTCATTAAGCATTGCTCTAGCAATCTCGGCAATGTATCTATTCTTTCTCTTTGCTACTCCATTTTGTTGGGGTGTGTACCTGCATGTTACTTGCCTCTTGATGCCTTGATCCATTAAAAAATCAGAAAATGCATTTGAGAAATATTCTCCCCTTCCATCGGACCTTAGCTTCTTGATATATGTACCTGTTTCCTTCTCTACCATTGCCTTGAATGCTTTGAAACATGTAAACACATCTGATTTGTTTTTGATGAAATAAACCCAAACCATCCTTGCGCAATCATCTATAAAAGTGACAAAGTACTTGTTACCTCCAATGGATTGCTCTTTGGTTAGCACCCACACATCTGTATGTATCAACTCCAATGGATGTTGGCTTATGTAGCCACTCTTCTTGAATGGAAGTCTGGATTGCTTCCCTAGATGACAAGATTCACATAAATGCTTCATACCTTGTCCTTGGAAGTTGGGAAGACCTTCAACCAGCCTCTTGAATTGCATTTCCTTCATTCTTTGTATGTTGATGTGACCTATCCTCTTGTGCCACAAGTCCAACTCCGAAATCCTCTTGTTTCCATATGTGAAGTAGACATGTTGAGTGGAATGAGAATTTACCTCCAAAGTGAAGAGTCTCCCTTGCTTCTTTCCTCTTGCTATGACCTTGCAACCTTGCTTAGGGTTCTCCACAAAGCATCCACCTTTGTTGAACCTTACTTGATAGCCTCTTTCAACCATTTGCCCAACGGACACCAAGTTCTTTGTGATAGTAGGTACATGCAAGACATCCTTGAGACATCTTCCTTCCTCCTTGTCATCCAAAGCTACATCTCCAACATGGGAGATCTCATGGGCTGTATCATCACCTGTTTCTACATGTCCTTTACCTTTGGGAACATGTAGATTAGTAAACCAAGAAGCATTTCAACTCATATGGTTGCTACATCCACTATCAATATACCAAGTGTTATCTACTTTGCTTGAATTCCCATTCATGTGCATCATCAAGAGATTGTCATTTTCTGAACTTGTAGAAGCATAATTACCTTGGCCTTTGTATGAAGAACCTTGATTATAGCTCCTTTGGTTTCCTCCTTGGTAGCAATCTCTAGCATAGTGGCCAAACTTGCCACATATGTAACATCCTTCACCATCTTGATTCCTGTTTTGTTGATGTCGTCCTCCTCTTCCTCTTTTTCTTCCTCTCCCTCTTTGTGATGAGGTGCCTTGGTCATGTCCTTGATTGCTTGACTGGCCTTGCCTTCCTCCAAACCTTCCTTTGCCCCTTCCTTGTCCTCGTCTTCCTTTGCCCCTTTGATTACCTGCATAGAAAACTTGTGCATCCTTGCTTTTAGTTGAACTTCCACCTATGTTCATTTCTTCGGTGACCATGAGAGCAACCAATTGCTCAAAATCGGGAAGATTATCCCTTACATAAACTGAAGTGGTAAAGGGTTTCCACTTCTCATCATCTCTCAAACCATTGAGAGTATAAGCCACAAGATCGTCATCGTCTATGTGGCTTCCAATGGATCCCAATGCATCTGATAACTCCTTGACCTTAAGTATGTAGTCATTTATGATACTCTCTGAGCTCTTCCTAAGGTTGTTGAGCTCATTCTTGAGTTGGATCTTCCTTGCTTTGGTGCTTGTTGAATAAAGCCTTTCAAGTGTCTCCCATACCTTCATGCTTGAATCCAAGTCTTGGATATGGCCGATCATGCTATTGCTAATGTGTTGGGAAAGGATAAAGATAACCCTCTTGTCTCTTTCATTCCATTCCCTAAAGGCCCTTCTCTGGTCATTGGTTGGATTCTCATCCAACCTAGGTCTTGGTTCACTTCCACTAATCAACCCCCAAAGGCCCTTGCCCATAAGATAGTTGGAGACCCTAAATCTCCATGGTTGATAGTTCCCTTTGTCTAGCTTTTCAATTCGAGTGTTGAAGTCTCCCATATCTAGTCTTTGATACTTGACCTAGCCCTTGGCTTATGCTCCAATGTGTGTAAAATGAAAATGAGGCTCTGAGGTTACCTCAATCCAAAGCTTTCCTTAGATGGACACCTTGTGCTCTTGAAACTTTGAGTAGAATAGCTCCCCCTTGATGTGAGCTACCTCCAAGAAGCTTTTGTTGATGCAAATCTTCAACCACCAACTCCAAGAGGTCTTCTTGCTTGTATGTGATGCCTTCAAGATGCCCAAATGCTCTGATACCACTGATGGGGGAAGTATCTCAACCCCTAAGCAATGACGAAGCGTGAATGACCTCCACAGGTATCCTTCTTTGACCTCTGCACACCAAAAATGCTCTTACTCGGAGATTATGCAGAGAACTCCAGTGAGCTTTTGTAGACCTGTATAAGACACCAAGAGCTTTCCAACAAAACAAATTTCACTTCAAATGGATGCTTACACAAGGAGAAACAATGTCTACAACATGAGCTAGTTGAGTGCTCACAACTGCCAGACAAGCAGATACCTCACTTCACTCCAGCAAGCTTTTCTCAGAGATTATACAGAGAATGAATCTCAAACTTGAGTCAACTTTAGACGACTCTAATAGATACCCAATGACACCAAAATCATAGCAAATAAATACATAGAGAAGGAGAACCAGCCCTTACAAAAGAGAGCAAAATATTTCCAACAAAGCCTACACACCAAGAGAGATATCAATCACACAACTTCACTAAAATGAATGTTGCTCCCAGATTACTCAAAGAATGATCTAGAGACTTTTTGAGCATAAGATAGACTCTAATAGCTATCCAATGAGACAAGAATTACATCAAATGGATACAATATGAGGGAGAACCAATGCTAACAACTCAGGGGTAGAGAGTTGCAACACTGCCTGCGCACACACATAGATATGCCTACTAAAAGAAAACAAACAAGCAAGCAAGGGGCTAGCTTAAGCAAGGGGCTTGCTTATCACAACTCCAGCACTTAGTGCTCACTTTACATGAGCTAAAACTCCAAGAAGATGGCCCAAAAGAAGTCGGGATACATGCTCCTTTTATAGTGAGAAGTGTGCCCCTAAAATCTAGGAACTACCTTTCCAAATCAGCCTCCTAACTTGGAGGAATTAGTTGAGATGACTTGGGGAGTGGTTGAGTGACTTTTCTTGATGGAATCTCGTGGCTTTTGGCTTCCTTTGATTGCTCCACATGTCCATAAAAGATTCCCCACGAATTTGTAGCTTGAAGCTTGACTTTTAACATAATTTCCTAACAGTCATAGTGATCTTGTATTGATTGTTTGTATGGCTAGCATGGTTTTTTCGAACATTTCCAACATTCATCTATACATTAAGGGTGATCATGAGTATGTCTAGCACTATTATGAGGCTCAAACATTGTAGTGCATGAATATATCATATTTGCACCATAGATGCTTACACATGTATACATGCTTAGACACACATAAATACATGCATATGTTTTATACTTTAACTATGTTTATGTGGATCATATTATGTGCTTTTGGGAAGTCTATGTTCATTTCATTCTAGTTGTAGGAATTCCTTTTGCTCATGTCTTGACATGAAAAACGGATTACTACTGATATCGTTTGATGGCCGATATGCCTTTGTTATGACATGCATACATTTATACAAGCCTACATGCCTTCATGATTTGTCTTTTTATTTTCCATATCAAGGAGAGATTTTTGAAACGATTTTGTGGCCCCATGCAATTATTTACATTAATATGCATATACACATACATATAACTGAATATGCACGTGCATATGCATACACACATGCATAAGCATAAGAAGAGATGCTTACACATATGTGAAAACACATGAATATAAATACAAAAATACACACATATAAAAACACATAACTTTTTGTTTAGGTAGATTATGTTTTTGGGGATTATGTTTGTGTCCTCTTTGCAAATCCATATGTTTAACTCTATGATGGAGATTTTTCTTCTTTGGATACATGAATACATAAATACACACATGCATATATACATAATTACATACATACATACATACATACGTAATTACATACATACATACATAATTACATACATACATAGATACATACGTATATTGTAGTGTTTCCTCAATCACAATCTATCTTCAATCACAAGCTTCTGATCACTCAGGAAAAGGGGAGGAGAGAAAAATTGAACTTGCACAAATAGTGGAAATTTTGGCACTTAAGAGTAGACAAGAAATGACTCAAAGAAAGAGAAATTATGATACTATAGATGTGATTCAATCAATGCAATAGCTTTGGAAAATAGCTCCTTGATGAAGCCTCTACCTCCCGACCACCCCTGAGCTATCCCAATCTCAATCACACGTGCACTCTTAATCACACTCTCACTCTCAATCACAAGGTAATATTGATTTTTGGCCACTTTCTCTTTGATGTGCAAGTCTTCTTATAACAAAGGTAATTTCCACCTAAAGAAGTCTGCAATCCAACACATATATAAAAACCTCATTCTCCCCAAAGCTTTCACAAAATCATGCGCTTGTAGTAGTGGTTTATTTAGTTGTACATGTGAAAATTAGAGGAAAATAAATCAAAAGATATATCCATAGACATCCATTATTGTGCATGTCTACACCTATGGGTCGAAGGCACTTTTCCAAGCCATGTAGTTAAAAAAAAAGGAGTGAGGAATTAGCTTAAGATTGTGAGAGACAAACTTATTGGATCTTTTGATATGCACAATAGTGTTATCAATGACCTAGGGTTAAATCCACCTCCAAGTATCACTTTGGAGACTTTCAAGTTTAGAGAAATTTTAGAGATAATAAAATCAAGGCATTTCTTGCAATGAATTCAATTTAAATCCCTAAATGAGGTACTAAAAACATGATAAGAAAAAACTCACAGAGACACTTTTATTGTGTTATGCCTGCTCTACCTCTCTCTCATATAGATTTTTTCCTAATTCTTTCATCTTCACATTCAATTTTCAACCAGAGAACATGATGTAGATAAGCTTTAGTGAGAGAACATAAAACTTGTCACCCCTAAATTTTGCCCACTTACCTAAAATTACCAAATCATTCATTCTAAGAATTATCATCACAATGTGATTTAGAAAGTATCAAGTGAATTATTTCAGTATGGAAAGGCTGATTACAATTCCCCCATGCTCTCGGAACTTTTTCCTCAATTCACCCAAGTTGAATATTTCACTAGACATGTGTTGCATTTCACCAAAATCTCTATTATAGATCTATAATTAATCTCTCCCTCCTATCTAAGAGATTTCAAGTGGAAGCTCAAAAGAGCCATCATCTTTCAGCGTATAGTTGTCCTCCAAAAGACGCGCAACATTAGGCACATATCCCTTAAGTAAGCTAACATGAAATACATGATGCACATTTCAATATTCCAACAAATAAGCAAGAGATCCAATATTTTTGGAAAGCTTTAAAAGGACAAGCGTATTGAGAAAAAATTCTATGACCCTTCCCTAGCAACAAGCTAGATTGGTGAGGATTGAATTTAAGAAATACTATGTTATCTGTTCAAAATTCACATGGTCTTATCTTGGAATCCTAGAATTTCTTTTGTCTTTTGTGAGCTCTTTTATGTGTTGCTTTATTTTTCCAAGTTCTTTATCCATCTTCTCATTCATTTTTTTTACATACTTCTACTTTATTTGGAAAACCCAAAAACCAAGGTGGTGTCAAATACTTAGAACTATACATAGCCTCAAACTAAGTCAGTTTTATAGATGCATGCCATGCACTATTGTATGCAAACTCGGCTATGAGCAAATATTCATTCCAACTATCCTGCTTTTGATTCACATACATATGTAGCATATCTTCAAGTAAGTGATTAACCCTCTAGATTCCCCCTTCAGTTTGTGGATAAAAATCTCTAATCTTTTGAGCTCCAATGGACTCAAATGTTGCTCTCCAAAAGATTGATGTGATACATGCACACAAATACACACACATATATACACATATACTTACATATATAGACATGGGCACACACAAACACATATATATAATAATGAGGGCTATATTTTTGATACCTCCTTGAACAATAATCTTATTCTACAAATGTAATATGGTAGTTGTTTTACTTCCCTATGATATGGATATCTATAAAATAAATATGAAAGATAGAAGTCAAGTGTATCCACCGCTCAAGATATGACTAGATCTTCCTATAGCAAAAGAGAAATGATCAATATGGAAGGCAAACATAAAAGAGAAATGAAAATTCAAGAATATTGAAGTATTTAAACCTTTTCCCACTCGCTTTCGAATCAAGCAAAAGTATTTTCAAAGGCCCCATAGCCCCACCATACCTTTTTGAATTTTCAACAAAGAAGAACTTCTCTTTATGCATATATTGTATATTTTTGGGCCCCAAACTCAAACGTATCATTACCCAAAGTCAAAATTTGTGGAGAGGACCCATTGCATGCATTTAGGAGAAAATACTAGATATTTGTAATATAATGTCAAAATAGCCAAGAAATATTTAAAAAGAGGCCAAATATCACACCCTCATGAGTCTAGAATCTTTTGGATCTTTGTAAAATAGCTCCTATTTCACCACAAATGTAAAATATAATAAAGACCCATTTCAAAATATCATTCCCGATATATATACCCAACAGGTCTATAAAAGGGCCCCTTTAGATGCCCTCCGAAGGCAAAAAGAACTTATATGCAGGTACACGTTGCGGGTGTAGTGGGTGCTCCAAGGTTGATAGAAGGACTCTACCCTATGTCACTATTTTGAGAGAGCTATGCAAGCTCCTAATTTGTAAGTCCCCATGTCATTGTAACAATTCTATTTCAATTAACTATTCTTCTGTAATTCCTTCTATCTCTACTACCCTCAACCTTTGCTTATTCTATCCACTATACTCTATCCTCTTCTCTAAGTCCCTACTCCTTCCATTCTCCTTCCATCTTTCCCATCGTTCCCAAACCTAGTGATGATTATGGCACCACCAGTGTCATCTTCTCATTGAGAATCTCCTGCTTGTGAGTCTCTAGTGTTTTATGTGTTGGTACTAAGAGGGCAGCGTGGACAACCCCTATCTTAAGAGTACTTGTGTAGTGTTTATGTGTTGGTACTACGACGGCGGCATGGATCATCCTTGCCCTAATAGTGTTGTTGAATGTGTTGTTGTAATAAAAAATTTAAGAGGTACAATATGTGACATAGAGTTTGGCTTCCATATGTATGTAATTGCAACCAAGGGGGAGGGATACCCCATAATATTAGGACATCCATGGTTAATCGGAGTGAAATTTGAGCCTTCTAGTTCTCAAACAAACTGATAAAATAAAGTCCATTACCTATGATTTGAAGGACCAAATGATGGAAGATCACAAGTATGAAACAATTGTAGATGAAGAGAGTTCATGTTATGATAGCGATTCTAGCGATGATGAGTTGATAACTTAAATTGATTCATCAAAACTCAAAGTCATGGGGTGATCTTCAAAGGAAAGGAATATGGAGGCAAAGAGGATGATCTACAACAACAACAAAGTGATGACTCCACATCCAAAGCAGATCTCTAAAACATGCTAGAGGAACATCTCACCTTAGAGGAAAGGACTAGGTACATCAACATGCTCAAAAGGTACCCCAAATTGATCATCAAAGATTATAATGTGACACAAGGTGTAATTGCTATTCAAAACCATATTAAAATAAAGCTAGAATCAAAGCTAGTGGCACGAAAACTTAGAAGGATTGGAACAGTCTAACAAGAGGATCTACTAAATGACATAAATAGACTGATAAAGGCTGGTTTCATGTAGTCGATATCAAATTTAGAATGGGTTTCTCCAGTAGTAGTTAACCCAAAGAAAAATGATAAATGGAGGGTGTGTGTAGACTATAAATCCTTGAATGCACCAACCAAGAGCGATCATTTTCCACTACCTTTCCAAGATGAAATCCTAAATGAGGTAGAAGATCATGAAAGGTACAGTATATGTGATGGATACTCAAGGTACTTTCAAATTCCGATAGTAGAGGAGGAACAAAGGAAGACCACATTAATTATGCCATGGGGTTGCTCTGCTTATCGGGTAATGCCTTTTTACCTAGCCAATGCACCTACAACATTTCAAAGGTTTATAAACTATGTTTTTCAACCATTCTTTGGATCATCAATAAACGTGTACATGGATGACTTTTGCATATATACTACTAGATCTATGCATTGTCAAAATGTTGAAGAAGGCTTAAAATGAATGTATGACCTTGGAGGTCAATTGAATCTTGATAAGTATCATATTTCCTAAAAGGAATAAGTTCTCCTTGGAAATCTCATATCAAAAGACGGGATTTAAGTTGGTGCATCCAAAGTGGAAGCCTTATTGGTTCGACCTCCTCCAACAAAAATAAAGCAAACCCTCACTTTTGTAGAAAAGGTATGCTACATGTCACAGTTCATCCATCTTCTATTTGAAATCATATCTCCATTACAAAAGCTTGCACAAGATAGTTTCTTTGCATGGGAGGATATAGATGGTTATTGTTAGATATAGCTTTGCATGGGAGGATATGATGGGAGAGACTTTCTATGTGTGTAGAAGTGTAGGTGAAGAAACAATCAAAGTAGTCTGACTCTTGAAGGATACAATAATATCTCACATGCATCTTGTTTACTTTTCCCACAAGGTAATGAAAGAAAATAACAAGAGATACATAGATGCAGAGAAATTCATGTATGTATTTAAATTTGGAGTGAGGAAGTTTCGATCTTATCATCTTGCTAGGCTTTTCATTTTTCGGTCTTAGCGTCTTGCTAGGCTTTTCATTTTTCTTACAAGAGATCATGCATTCCCATATGTGGTAAAACATATGAGTGTCTCATCTAGAATAGCTAAATGGGCTCTTGAACTTCAAGAATGCAACTATACTTTTGTATTAGAGGAAAGCACAAGAGCCAATCTTGCAGACATACTCATCTACAAGAAGTGGTAGAGGAAAATATCCAATGAGAGGGATAGGGGAGCAACCTTGTATGAAGAAAATATTGACGATGCACATACTCTTTTTTTTATTGGTGCATATAAGAAGCATGTCAAAAAAGACAAAGGAGGGTTTTTTATCCATGAACAAAACAAACAACTCATCTTCGACAAAGGTATAACTCTTCCTAATGCTCATTTAAATAATGAAGTAGAATATGCAACACTATTTGAGGCCCTACATGAATGTGTTCAACATGGTATCAAAATTCTAATTATCAAAGGAGGCTCAATGTTGATAATTATGCAACTGCAAAATTTTTGGTGTTGCAAAAGCCAAAATTTATTTGAATGCTTAAAAAGGGTAAGAGTTTTATTGAAGCAATTTGATAAAAATCAAATATGCCACGTACCAAGGAGCCAAAATAAGGAAGCAGATGCATTAGTGAATGAGCAATTGGATGGTTTCATAGCATCCATGAAACTGGGAGATAACAGTTTTGTAGGTGAATAAAGAAAAAAAGATATCATCAAGTTTCTTGAAACTAGAGAACCACCCAAGCATCTAAAAAAGGTACAAAGGCATAAGCTAGTAAAGAAGGCTCTACAGTACCAACTCATAGGAGATAATCTCTTTGAGAAGGGTAAGGACCTTATCCTTAGACGGGTCCCCTCATCTTATGGAATAAAGAGCATTATGGACACCTCTCATGACCATGCGTGTGGAGGACACTTCTCACATGAAATAACAATAAGAAAAGAACTTCAAGTAGGGTACACATGGATGAAGCTTCATAAGGATTTTGAATATTGGTGTAAAACATGCAATTAATGTCAGCTTATAGGGAATAAGAGGCTTATGTATGAACCAAGGGCACCACTCATATATTATAGGCCATTCAAGAAATGGGGAATCGATGCAATCGGGCCCCTACCAAGGACAAGCTCAAGAAAGGAGTACACCATTTTGGTAGTGAACTACATGACTAGATAGGTGGAAGCATCCAACACCAAAAGAACAACAACGCAAGAGATTGAGAAGCTTATTTATGATTTCATATGTTGTAGATTTGGAATACCTTTAGAAATAGTGTCTTATCATGTTCCAAATTTTAGATGAGATTTTATGAATGAACTATTAAGTAGATTAAACCTAAGGCCTAGATACTCAACACCCTATTATCCTCAACGTAATGGTCGAGTTGAAAAGACCAATGGAATTCTTTGTAAAATCATAGTAAGTAAGCAAAGAAGCATCATAGGGAGTGGAACAACTTCCTCACTGTAGTATTATGGGCATATTGCACATCCTACAAGGCATCATTAGGGTTCACACTATTTCACTGAGTATATGGACAAGAAGCCTTGCTCCTAGTAGAAGTAGAAGTTCCAAGTCTCTAAGTACTACAAGAGGAAAGTGGGAGGAGTGAGAAAGAGGTAATCCAAAAGAGGCTTACAAATCTACAAGAAGCAAGTATGAAAAGGGAGCTTTAAGTCGAGCATTACATGAATCAAGAATAGAAAAGGAGGTAGGAATTTAACAAACAACTTAAAGATAAAAGGTTGATAGAAGTAATTCTTGTTCTAAGATATGATAATCAGTTTGATAATAGGCATGAAGCAAAGCTCCAACCGTGATGGGGGGACCATTTTTTATCAAGAAAAAGAATAGCAGCTATCAACTTATGGATCGTTCAAGGAAAGTGCAAAAGATCAAGGTCAATGGATGGAGGCTACAGAAGTACTCGCAAAGGATACAAGACATTAATGATCATCAAGATCAATCAAAGGAGAAAGAAATATCAATGATGGTGTAGGATGATGACCCACCCTAGGACATCAACAAACTATTTGAAAGCTAGAGACATGAATCCCTCTAACCTTACGGGAGGGCTAAGTATAAGGGCTATATTTTTGATACCTCCTCCAACAATAATCTTATTCTATAAATGTTATATGGTATTTATCTTATTTCTCTATACCTTTAACGGTTGCTTATTCTATCCACTATACTCTATCTTCTTCTCTCACTTCCTACTCCTTCGAGTTTCCTTCCATCTTTCCCATAATTCCCAAACCCATTGAGGATTTTGGTACCAACTTGCTCCTCTTTTATTGAGAATATCTTTCTTGTGAGTTTCTATTTCTTTATGTATTTGTACTAAGAGGGTGGCATGGACAACCCATGCCTTAAGAGTACTTTTGTAGTGTTTATTTGTTGGTACTAAGAGGGTGGCATGGATCACCCGTGCCTTAAGAGTACCTTTGTGTTGATTGTGTTAAGGTGTAGTAAGAGGGGGGCATGGATCACCCCCACCCTAAGAGTGCTAGTGTATTTGTGTGAAAAGGCAACATGAACCACCATTTCCTTCATAGTGCCATGTGTGTTCTTCATGTGAATGATTTTTTAGGACCATGGTGTCCCTCATCTTCAATTCCATTATATGTTTATGAGCTCAGCATCGAGGAAGTGTTAAAGGCCATTTGCTTAATGACCCTCTCAATATATATATATATATATATATATATATATATATATATATATATATATATATATATATGTGTGTGTGTGTGTGTGCATGTGTAAATGCACACAATAACACACAATAGAGAAAACTGCATGCATACATCCACGCACACATGCATATACATACACACAAACACATACTCATACATGCACACATGCATATAACTACCTTTTGTTTACTTAATTAATGATTATGTGGTTCATATTCTATGCTTTTTGAAATTCTATGTACAACATGTTTTAGTTGTAGGACTTCCTTTTCTCAATGGTTTACAATGGGAAAATACCTACTGCTTTCATTTTTTAGTGCTCGGCACACTATTTTCATGGTACTCGTACCTTTATATAAGCCTACTGCCTGATTATTTTTTCACTTAATTTCCACATCAAAGGAAATGCTACCAAAGCTTGGCTAGCCCCATGGAACTTTATACATTCATATGCATATATTCATGTATACAATCGAATATTCACATGCAAGTGAATACTCACATCCATATACATAGACATATGTATACACATTTATAAACACACACAAATATAAATGCCTGCATACACACATACATGCAAGTAAGTTTTGTTTATCTACATTATGGTCATGTGAATTATGTTTGTGTCCTCTTTCGCATATGGATAGTCCTATGTGAGAAAGAAATTGTAGGACACATAAATACATACATACATATATACATGCATACATACATACAAAGGTAAATATATAGATACATAAATTCATTATATGCATATGTATATGTATGTATGTATGTACGTATGTGTATATATATATATATATATATATATATATATATATATATATATATATATATATATATATATATATATATATATATATATATATATATATATATATATGTGTGTGTGTGTGTGTGTGTGTGTGTGTGTCCATACATAGCTACATAAATATTGTAATAATGTAAGTCTATGATATAAGGGTCCAAATCGTTCAGATAGATCTGAAATTGGACATGGTTTGGTCACTCATGTGTATAAACCAAGAACTTGAGGCTAGAATTAAGCATAAGTTCATGTGCTCTCTCAAACAAGTGACCCGCTTAGCCTAGAGTTTAAGTCTCAAGGGTGTGAAGGAGGGGCCTTGGGTTCAACCCCCTTGGGGAGCATGGGGAGAGATTTTTGTCCAAGGAGCTCTAGAACCTTCTAACCCAAGTTAACGTGAGATAACTTGAGTCTAGAGAGACTTAAATCAACTAGCATGTGGTGGTGTTAAGTCTTAGTTTCTTTAATTGGTATCAGAGCAAGAGCAAGCTTCTACAGAGATCTTGCTCTCACCATCTTCTTCATCATGCCTTAATTTTTCATATGCACATTCCTTTATGATGAAGTTTTTGTTGTCCTTTCTTTTATGAGCCTTGGTTGGATTATCTTCTATTTCATTTTAGCAAAAAGGAGGTCTCCGCTAAAGGAGTCGATAGGAATCAAGCTAATGACCCCAGACTTTAGTGCTCTTTCTTGCAGCGAAGATTCCTGCATGTAATTCATATGATTTTTTTTCTTGTTGTGCAAACCAAAAGGCATGAGATATAACAAACAAGATTTGAATTTGCAACCTTGAAGATATCACGTGGATGAGATATCCCCAAAATTTGCATGGTTGTTTCATCGAAGTTGGTTGCTTGTTTAATCTTAAAGCAATCAATATATCTTCCATGTAGCAAATGTTTGGCAAATGAATCTCGCATGGATTGTGCAAAAATATGTGCATCTGCTAGGGCTCGAACCGTTATCTGCTAGCATGAAATTGGTTATGCTAATGAAGTGTCCCAAATTGCACATGTTTTGAAATATGCAACAACAGTGGAATCATTGTCTACTAGCAGCTGATGGGTTGTACTAACCAATTTTTTGAAATTGCACATGTTTGTATGGGTTTTAATTGAAATGGCAAAGGGAAATTTGGCACGTGATGCACACCTTTAAGCTCAATGCTGAGTAAGACACGATCTCTGGTGGCTTGGATCCAATGAGAGTCTTCACGTTACATGTTCTATCTAAGCAAGATTCATTCTCATGATTTTGGGACAAATGTAAGCATGAGATGAACAAGCAATGAACCGAAGCCAATTCTAGTGCGAACTCTACATAAAATTCAAACTTACTAAGAGATTTAATGTAAAGAGCTTTTTGTTTTGAGCTCATTGCTCCAATTCAAAGCTAGTTCAAGTGAGGCATCATCCACACATCATCAAAAGACAATGGATGGGTGAAGACAAGCATAATGCAAAGAAGTTTTTATTTCATGAACCAAAGGATGGAGAACGGCTCTTCTCAAGGATCCATGGAAGGTTGTAGCTCTATCTAGAGATAACTACTGTTGAACTTGATGTTTTCATTTCAATACTTGCTTTATTCTTTGCTTTGATGTAGCTTGCATCCAAATATTATTGAAGCAAGTAATAGTCTTCATTTTCTATAATGATTATGCAAATGCTACAAACTCAATGAGAGCCAAAGGGACATAGAAGTATTGGGAAATACATCAAGCACTTGCATGCGTCTAGAAGTTCATGCCCAAAAAATAATGATTGTTGGTGATTTTCTCCTTTCAAAAGAGTGTTTTTATGCACAACACACATTTTCTTCTTGCTTGGAAAAGGTATAAAAGATAGCAAGTAGATTGTTTGTGAATGGATGCTTGGATGCATGCATGGCAAGCTCAAGAACTGCTTGATTTAAGTTTGGTGCATGAAAAGGAAAACACATGCAAACACATGATTACGCACATGCATTTGCATGAAAGAACATGCATTGACATATGAAGAAGCAGGGTTTTTTGCTGATTTTTTGATAAGTAGTTGAAGAAATGTACTTTCCTAATTGTTACCTACTTTTTCTAACTGAAGTTAGACAATTAGGGAAAATGAAAAACTAGTTAGTTGAACTTTAGTTGGCTAGTCTACATGGTCATAGTCAAGCACACCATTTTGGAAAAGGCATGAGTATATCGAACACATTTTTTGAGCTAATTGTTGGCTGTTTTCTGCATTCAAGTAGAGGAAAAACTAAATTTTCAGCAAATACCACATCTTGACTCACAATAATTGTGTTCATGATTGGATTGTACAAACGATATCCCTTACTTTCAGCACTATAACCAACAAATATACATTTCTTTCCCTTGTCATCAAGTTTGTGATGTTGTTGTGATGGCACAAGAGCATATGCCAAACAACTAAACACACGCATATGACTAACCACAGGCTTATGACAATTCCAAGCCTCATAAGGAGTGATGACTCTCAATGATTTTGTAGGGCAGCCATTCAACACACAGTTTGCACACATGATGGCTTCCATCCAAAACTTATCAGGAAGATGCTTTCCTTTAACCATACATTGTGCCATTTCAAGTAGAGTTCTATTTTTATGCTCAGCAACACCATTTTGCTGAGGTGTATATGGCACCGTACATTGGTGTGAAATACCTCTTGTGCGAAGAAAAGCATTAAACTCATGTGACATGTATTCACCACCACGATCCGTGCATAGAGTCAAAAGCTTTTGTGAAGAAAAATTTTCAGCAATAGCTAGAAAACCTTATTCTTTGCTTTCATAGGATACACCCATGTATGGTCAGTAGCATCATCAATGAAGGTAAAATAATATACATGCTTCCCAAAAGATGGAGTCTTGACGGGACCACATACATCACTATGAACAAGTTGCAATTTTCTTGTAGTGTGTGTATGACTATCTTTTGGAAAAGAAGCACGATGCATTTTTCCAAGAATGCAACCTTCACATGCATGCTTTTCAATGCACTCAAGTGTAGGAAAGCCAATAACCATGTCCTTCTTTTTTGCAATTTTATCAAACTATTGAAGCTCTAGTGACCAAAACAACTGATTGAGAGTGCGAGTGTGAATGAGATTTTGATAGCTTGGGGTGGTCAAGAGGTAGAGGGTTTGTAAGGAAGCTATTTTCCAAAGCTATTGTAACCACTGATTCTCATCTATAATATCGGAATTCCTCTTTCTTTGAGTCCTATATTTTCTACTTATCTGCATCACATTTTCTCTTATCTTGTGCTTTATCTATGTTTTTCTTTCCTCTATTATTCATCTGTGATCAAAAGACTGTGATTGGAGATAGACTTTGATTGTGGAAACATTATAAACATTGATATACATGCCAATATGCATTCAATAAAGCCCATATAAGTGTAAGTGTAGACGTATGTATTTTCCCAATAGTATACGTGCTAGTATTGATTTCAAGGATGATGGTATAAGCATTGCTATGTTCACTAGTATGGTAGACTATCCGTATAAGCACCAGTGTTGGCCTAGCAACACCATTGGTATAAGTATCGATATGGCCCTAGGCATACTAATATTCATAGTGACACCTATACTAATAACTATATATGCCATTTTTTTTGGCAAGAGTGTAGTGTATCTTGCTCCAACAAAATGACAATGCTCTTGTGTAGCAAAGGACAATACAGTATGCCCAAAAAGAAAACTGAGTACGTTGTCGGAAAGATTTCAACCTTTCCGTTGATGACCAGAGAAAATGAAAACAACTTAATTGGTGCATTCTAACCTTTTATATCACTGTTGATCAATTCTGTTGATTGGAATTGACTACTTTGAAAGTATTTGCAGGAGCAAGTGGATGAAGAAAACAAAAGTTCGAACTACGGTTTACCCTAAACTGCTTAAATAATGTGTGTTTAGGCCATAGAAACATTGATTTATGTGTTTAAGACCCTAGGTTTACATTTATTTATATGTATTTAAGTTAAGAGCCTTAATTCCTGGTTAATGTTAAGGTTTAACTAGGTTTTCAATTAATTTCCAAAGGGTTTCAAGAAGATTTTTCAGGGTTTTTATTGAATTTTAAGGGTTAAAATAATAGGTATTTCATTAAAGTAATGTTTAAAAAGAGTATTTATGTAACAAAAATTAAAATATGATTTAATTAATTATTTAATCATGTATGTGCATTTAAATACTAAGGTTCTAATTAATTAAACCCTTAAACTAAGATTGAATTAAATGATTTATTTAAAATAAGAAATATAGGCTAATTAACTTAAAAATGGTAAATTAAATGGATAAATAACTAGTGGTCTATATGAGTGTTAGGAGAAAGAATGGTTTATAGAAGATGTGTAACTAAAGTGAATTAAGGAGTGGTCTGAAAGGAAGATGCACTTAAAGTGAAAAAGTTGGTTAAGAGAAAGAGTGGAGAGAATTAGTGAAGATGAAAAGAGAGGAGTAGAAATTAAGTGTAATTAAAGTAGTTAAAGGTAAATGAAAAGAGTGGTGATTAAGTGTGGGTTAAAGGATGGATGAGAAATAAAGTAGAAAACCAAAAGAGTGGTTTAGAGAGGATCTGTGTGAGTATATATATGTATGCTTTGATCATGAACTCCTAATGTTTGTTTCAGGTAATTTTACTATTCTTCTTGTTGCTTCATTCCTTCATCTCTATGTCTGTGCATCTCATTGTAGAGAGAGAAAGGTTTAGCGTCGACAGAGAATTGCATGAAGAAAGCAGAGAGTGGTCAGCGCTATAAATGCCATCACTAGAGAAAGTAGGACATGGAGCCTTCGCCTCATTTTTGTCTTGCGAACTTGACTTTTACCTTCTCTTTCCCTGTGTCTCTCTCTGATCCTTCTGTCATTATCATTTGGATCATTCGTATAGACTTACGTGCATCAACAAAAATGTATATATGTTAGGCAACGGACAAGGAAGTAGGACTCTGTCTTGATAAGAGAGAAAGAGATATGCAAGTACAACACTCCAGACAAATAATTGTGGCAATGCTCTACACCCATGAAGAGAGATATTATAGGCGATGGTTTTGTCGGATGTTGCATATCTCAGAAGATGTAGATAGATGCCGTCATAGAGAAAGAATGAGAGACACCGTGGCTGCTGATTGTCTGATGAAAGAGAGAATAGCGTGCTCCTATTGGCACAGAAGCAGAAGAAGGTCGTCCTAGACGTTCAATGACGCATTTACGTCATCCTGCTTTTCTCTTGCTTGCAGTTTGTATGTAGGTTCTTGGCGCGATCGGAGGATGGAGGATCGATGCTCCATGCCTCCGGCTTTCCTGCTTTGCACTCGAAGGGTTTTGCTTCATGGACGCAACGTATTATAGTGTCGACCAGCAAAGATATGACTGCCTTCGACGATCTGCAGCTATCAGAGGAGCATCATGAAGGCGTTGAAACGCGAACAGAAGAGTATTCTACGAATTGTTTCTCCTCCCCCAGCTGCGATTCTATTATGTCGGAAAACGTTAGGCTTCGTACGTGTAGGTTTTGCTGCAATAAAGATAGCAAAAGATGTATAGAGGAGAAGGAGACTATGAACTGTGACTCAAGTGTTTCAACCGCGTGTTGCCACCACGCCTTGAATTCTGAGAAGCTTCCTTATATATTTATGTCGAAGCATGAAGTACTATGCTTTCTCAATCATGAGCTAGACAAGGAGAGAATTGCTGCAGAGAGTGCAGCCAATGAAGCTGTTTCCATGATTTTGCGCCTTCAAATAGAGAAGGCAGCTGTTCAAATGGAAGCCAGACACTGTCAGGAAGTGCTAGAAGCTAGAGTCCTATACAATGAAGAGACCATTTCGCACCTTAAGAACGTCATCTCAAATCAACAAGAAGATCGACTACTGTTGGAAAAAGAGATATATCAGTGCAAGCAAGCACTTCAATTATTTTCTCAATTTATGAAAACTGACGATGGACAAAGCGATGTATCTGGAGTCGAAGAAAACTTGAAAACTTTTCATATCGCTGTTACTGACTTAAGAAGTATGCAGCAACATCTGGAAGACCTACTGATGCCACAGGATGCTGAAATAAGATGCAAATCATACAAGGAGCGGGAACGCTGTCAAAGGAGGAGATCGCATGGGAAGGCTAATTTTAGGAGATTATTTCTGGCAATAATCGAATATCATCTGGAAGACGATAAAAGTCTGAGATATCTGACACGGCGGTAGTTTTTTTCTCTCGGAAGACTATACAATAGAGGTGTAGAAATATGGTAGAGTAGGTCAACTTTAACCTAGGATGGATTTCACACATGGGCGTGAATTCTGAAAAGAAGCTCTGAATGTTGGCACGAGAAGGAAGCCGCAAGTTGTGCTATGCAAGAGAAGCATCATACTTGATTTATGTTCGCGCATAAGTTTGTTCTGATAGTGACCATGAAGAAAACTCTAGAAAATGAATTTATTTGATTATACCTGATGCTGATGATAGAGGATTCGCGGTCTGTTGTGATATCATCTCAGAAGAATTCAATTATGGAAGCACACATATACAAGCATGCATGCTTACGCTCCATACAGATCGGGAGTGTTGACTTCTACATATATGATCTTGTAGGGGAAAATAGACAGATCAGCATTTAAGCACAATCGAGCCACAAGAGAGAAAGATAGAGAGGGAGTTAGGAGAGAGATAATGAAAGTTCATTTAAGTATTGATTACTTCAGTAATTTATTTAGTTCATTGATTAGTTCCTTTTCTAGATATTTAGTATATTGATGTATGAAACTTTAATGTGTAGAGTACATATGCATGGAAGTGTATGTATAGTTAATATGCATTAACATATATAGTGCGTTAAATATTCATGAAAAATGTGTGTAAAGGAAAATATTAGTATGAGTGTAAAAGCATGTGCATGAGAGTAAGTAAGTGCATATGCATGGTAGTATACATGAACATGGATGTGCATGAGTGTGCAAGTGCTTTGGAGCATGTGCATGATTAAATGTCTATGTATATTAGAAGATATGCATCTTAGCATGTGCATTAGTGTGTGCATGGTTATAGGTATTTAGAAGTGCATGAAAGTATGTTAGCATGTGTGTGCTTTAATGTATGTAAAGTATGGGTTTTATGTTTTTCATTAATTTCTTGTTAGATTACTAATGTCCTAATGTTTGTTTCAGAAACATTGAAGACAATCAAAGCAAAAGAATCAAAGAGCATCGTGATAGAAGAAAAGAATTCAAACAATCCAAAGATCCGACAATTTGATTTAAATCCATAAAAAATATCCGTCATTAAGCTTTTGTATAGGATTCGCTTATTGTTAGCCATCTTTTAGTGAAATTATATCATTTTTATAGCATTGTAATCATCCATTATTGTCATTAGCATTAATTCAATTTCAATTTGCATTATCTTTCTTGTCCATGTCATCTGAAAATCCAATTGAATCTGAAAAGAACGCATCTTTAGAAGTAGAAGTCGAAGTAGAAGTAGTTAAGGATATTATTACACACGAATCGTTAATATCAGTATCTCACAATTATTGTCTTAATAGATTTATAGCATTATTTTCAATTGCATCTAATGAACACCAAGATAACATAGATTCATTTCCACCACCCTTAATTAGGCGTATACAACCTAATCATTTAGAAATCCAAGAAGATGAAATTATAGAAGAAAAATTAACTGAGGAAACTTTGATAGTACCTATACCTCAAGAAGCTATTGATAGATATAGAGCAGCCCAGCCTTACGGTTCTTAAACGTTTAAAGTGTTTCAATTACCTATTCCAAATTTCCTAGATTTAAGAGTAATTTAGAATTTCTTTTACCTTAGACGAAAGAAAAATATACCTAAAACACCTACGATTGTCTCATACACCCTGCGTGTGCCGAGGGATTTAGTGGCTGACTGATCCACCAGCCTTATGTCCGCAACTTCCCGACATCTTGGTGAACCTGACGTGAAAGTTAGGCATGACATTGTAGGTATAAAGGTATATTTACTTTTTGTTTTGCATATGCATCTATAGATAATTTGACGATTGAAGAAGAAGTATCGACATCCGTTGTAGCTGCAGCTGATTGATCCTCGTCACGTCACCTTTATCCATCAACTTTCATGAAAAGTGATGATTGCACATGCATGAAAAGATTTTGCATTGAGCACACTCTCAACGAACCTCTTCATCAAATTGGCTGATCAGGTATATTTTTTCTTATTCTGTTGCATAAGAGTAGGAAAGTTTTCTTTATTCCTATTTTTAAAGCAGTAGGAAATTTTTCTTTACTGCATAGTAGAAGAAAAGTTTCTTTATTACAAAATAGTAGAAAAGTGTTCTTTCTTTCTATTTACCTCATAATAGGAAAAGTTTCTTTATTGCAAAAGCATAGGAAAGTTTTCTTTTTGGTTATAACATACTAGGAAAATTTTCTTTTTCAAAGCAGTAGGAAATTTTTCTTTAGTTTTGTTGGCAAAGAAGTAGGAATATTTGTTGTACTTCTGTTTCTTTCACCACGGAATCGTATCAGGATCAAGACATAGACGGATTATTACGAGAATTATATACGTATATTTCATATTTATCTATAAAGTTAGACTTATCCACTATGGCTGATCACTTTGAAGAGCAGCGAATTTGGAAGATCATAGATGCCATTAAAACAGATAGGGGGGAATTTACAGGAATAAATGTAACAGCTTATCTTAAATATTATGAACAATTGACAGAACAATACGGGTTACCTGAAGACAATAAAAAAGATACCTTTATACGAATTGCTCATGGGTTCACTAGAGAGAGAATCCAATTGCGAGTAGTCCAACCAAACATGACTTGGGTGGATTTCAAAACTCGGCTTCTTACTGAATTTTCGCATGAAGATTACAGTAAGAATAATAGAGCCACATTTATGCGATGGGTAGGAACAACAAAGTTAGACCAACACATAACTCAGGGATTAGCTGAATTTGATATCAAATTTAACCAAATGCCTCAAGCAGACAGAACAGCTCTTGAACCAGATCCATCTCTTAGACGAGAGCTAGAACCAATGCTTGAGGATGGAGCGACTGCAAGTGGGCTTACTGGAAATTGGGATAACGTAAGAGCAGCTGTCCATAGGTTAGCCCAAAGACAGGAGCGAAATCAGATACAAACTCCAAGAATATATGAAAGAGATGTGCCAGGAAAGATAGATAATGACCCCATTCCTCATAACTTTAGAAAGGATGACTCTGAAATTACAATGTTAAAAACATCAGTAGAATCACTTGTCAAACATGTGGAGACTTTGGCGACTGAAATAGCTACTATAAAGAGTATGCAAGAGCTTAAATTGAGAGATCAGGAGAAACCAAAAGAATTAGAACAAAATCCTAGGAATCAGATGCCAGCTAGAAGACCATTTAACCAAGCACGTCGATGTCTCTGGTGTGATGATTTGGAGCATCCACACTGGACATGCAACTTATTTAAAGAGGCCAAGGATAAGAATTGGGTCACTGAAGTAGATCGAAAGATCTGTGACTATGTAACAAAAAGGCCTTTGGCATCAAACTATGGAAAAGGAGGTATGAAAACCTTTTTTGAAGCCTCCACAAGACAAAATACATATGCTTGTAGGCTGGATAGTGAAGACTCTAATTGTGATTTCTGGGAGCAGGTTTATGATACTGCTAATAGAGGCAAGTTATCTGTTGAGAACTTATATGCTACGAGCTCGGATATTAGATAAAAAACATGTTGGAATGAGCCAGTAGACATGTTCTCAGTTTATGCCCACGAAATTAATATAGATGAGAAGAGGAAACGGGATGAAGAGGGACAGTCTAAACGAACAACTAGGGCTAGAAAAGAGGGTGAAACGACTGATACAATTAAAGAACCGCCTATGATGGAGCCTAGTCAAGAACCAAAACAACAGGAACATGAAAAGAAACCTCAAAATAAGGGTAAAGGAAAGAAAGTAGGAGAAAATTTAGAAAAGAAAACTACAAGTGAAGACAGAAGTCAAGAGAAACCTAATGAAACACAACCTATACGAGAAGAAGGAAGTAAGGAAGAAAAACCGAAAAAGAAACCTCCGACTTTCCGATTGATCTCTCAAATTGAGAAACAAATAGATATTCGGAAAGTTATGGATGAAAAAATCATGAAGGCAGAGGTAACCATGACATTAGAAGAATGGTTAGCATTTTCAAGAACAGATGTGAAGGAAGATTTCATGAGTATCATTAAAAGACGAAGAGAACCTATAGGGTATAAAACGGATGATATTGAAATGGAGGAAAGAAAAGATCAGGATGAACCGAAAGTGAGTGTTGTACAAATAAATGAATCTGAGTATAGAGAATCGTCTGATCGTAGAAATTATTTGGGACCTGTATTGGACATTTGGAAAAAGGAAATGAAGACCCAAATAGCCATTACACTCAGAAACATTGGGCTAGGGGTACTACTGAAACTATAGTTAAGATAGGAAATAATAATAAACCGCAAGTAGCATTAATCGATTCAGGATGAGAAATCAATGTAGTCTCACGGGAGATTTATAATGAGGGAAAATGGCCCATAGATAGGGACCATGGATGGAAAATGAAGGCAGCCAACAATGCTTCTGGCTATCTACTAGGAGCTTGTGCAAATGTTCCTATTACTATTGGAGATGTTAAAGAGGAACATAATTTCTTTGTTCATGATGACTGCTCGTACCCAATTATTTTGGGGCAGCCGTTCATTTGTGAACAAAGAATGGAGACAAAAGTATTAGATGATGGAAGTGCTTTCGCAAGAATTCGTTCTCGTGATGGCCTTAAATCTGTTCAATTCATGATGCTTTGTATAAACCATCCTCGTAATCGTAGGTCTTTAAGAAAAACTCCTTTAAGACACTTAGATCAGGATTTCGAATAAATGCCACTGTTGAGCGAGATGACAGTGGACTTTGGTTCAAAATCTCGCAAAATCGTGTACAGAACTTAGATAAAATGACTGTTTATTTTCCATCTGCTACTTTAAATATTTTTCATTTTAAACAAATTCCTAGAAAACTTAGAAAAAATACGAAAAACATTTGAAAATTAAAGGAGATTTATTAATGGATGAAAGTATTGAACATATTATTGAAACTACACATTGCTTTTCAACATTAGAAGAATTGGAACTTTGTTATCAAAGTAAGTCTAATTCCCATATATTTATCTCTTCACTTGATATGTATGCATTAATTCAGGAATATGCCTCTAGTATTGATCATGAGTATGATGCCTTAGTGGAGACCAAATACAAAACTGTTAGTAAGAAGGTTAAACCCGTAGCTCAACCACTACCAAAATTCAGTAATGATATTATAAAGAATGTAAGTCATGAGCCAATCCTCAGAAATCCAACAAATATTGGCCATGTATTTACTAAAGAATCCTTAAATCAGATTAAATTAGATGCTAGTGGTTTCCTTCTTCCAGCAAAAAAAGAGTATTTTCTAAAGATTATTGAGCAACATGGAAGATCATTTTCTCTTGAGCCTTCAGAGATAGGATGTGCAAATCCTAAGATAGTTTCACCAATGATTATTTTCACTATTCCCCATGTTCCTTGGAATTTGCGCCCTATTTCTGTACCTAAAGCTCATCTTCCAGAGCTGATTAGATTACTTAAAGAAAAAATTCATATGCATATTTTAGAATCCTCTTCAGCTCCCTATTCAAACCGTTGGTTTACTGTGCCCAAGAAGAGTGGAAAGCTTCGGTTTATCCAAGATCTTCAACCAGTTAATAAAGTGACTATTAGAAATGTGGGTATAGGTCCAATTGTGGATGAATTTGCGGAAGCATTTTCAGGCAATTCTATATATTCAATGGGTGATCTCTACTCTGGGTATGATCAATTTCAATTAGCATTAGAGAGTAGAGACATTACTACCATGAAAACACCTTTGGGATTAGTTAGGATGTGTACATTACCTCAAGGTGCGACCAATTCAGTAGCACACATGATGAGTGCAATGAATTTGGTTTTGCACGATTTTATTCCTCACATTACTATGCCCTTTATAGATGACATTCCCATTAAGGGTTGCTTGGAAGAAGAGAAAGATAGCACTCTGGATGAAGATGGTTGTCGAAGATTTGTTAAGGCTCATATCCTTGATTGCAAAAAAATCTTTGAGCGATTTATTCAAGTTGGCTTAACATTATCTATAGAAAAATCTACTTTTGGTGTTAATGAGGTCCTCATTGTAGGTCATCTTTGTGGCCATTATGGACGGAAGCCATACCCTCAGAAAATTGATGCCATTAGTAAGATTTCGGAGATATGTCAAAATGTGAGTGAAGTTCGACGATTCTTAGGAGCTTGTATCTTCTATGTTATATGGATACCACATTTTGCACATATAGCTGACTGTCTTTATGATTTATTAAGGAAGAAAAGAAAATTTTTATGGACAGAAAAACATACTCAAGCAATGCGTAGATTAAAGAAGTTGCTTCAAGAAGCTCCAATCCTTAAACGAGTAGATTATACGAATAATAAGCCCATTATTTTGACTGTTGATACTAGTCCTATTGGAATTGGCTGGGTCATAAGTCAAGATGATGAAGAGGGTAGAAGATATGCTATTAGATTTGGAGCTAAGATTTTACATAATACTCAAAGAAATTATCCTCAAATTAAAAGAGAACTTTGGGGTTTAGTCACAGCTCTAAAGTCCGATAAAGAATATTTCATAGGAGCAAATGTGATTGTGGAGACAGATTGTTTACCGCTAATTGGAATGATCACAAACTGTTCTTCACCAGATATTGCAATGCTTCGTTGGATTTCTTATATTAAATTTATAAATCCAATTTTAATTCATATTTTAGGAAAATCTAACTCTGTTGCTGATATGCTCTCAAGAGCTAGGTATGATGAGAATGATGAAGCCAAAGTAGATACTAATATGATAAATTATGATTCCCAAGTTTATGTATATGAACAATTTAAGTCAGATGAATATGAAGGAGAGTGGCTAGAGATTGGAAAGTATCTTAGTACTTTAGTTAGATCACCTTCATGGTCTTCAAACAGATTTAGAAATATTAGAAAAAGGGCATTTAACTTTTTCTTAAAAAATGGATTGCTTTGGAGACATGCAAGGGGGAAGATCAAAATGCCTCAAAGAGAAGAATCTTCAGATGCAAGTTATGAAGAGCATGCATGATACTTTATGGGCCGGGCATAAAGGTTTTGTTGCCACTTATGAAAAAATTAGAGAGTGTTATTGGTGGCCAGGTATTTATGTTAATGTAAAGAATTATGTAGATTCTTGCGATGTATGTCAAGTTTATTCATCGGTTAAGCATAGGGATCCACTACATCCTACGTATCCACCATGCATACACTATAAGTGGGTAGTAGACTTAGTAACCATGCCCAAAGGTATCGATAGAATGAGATACATAGTTCTTGCTCGTGAAGATCTTACTAATCATGTGGAAGGCCGAGCTCTAAGATCAAAAACTACTTTCAATGTATGCAAATTTCTTTTAGAAGATGTGATTTCGAGATTTGGGTATATTGAAAAAATAGTAGCCGATAGGGGCGAATTAGATGCACAAGAGGCTAGGGAATTCTTTGCTAGGCATGGAATTCGTTTAGCTCTTACGACTGCATATAACCCTGAGGCTAATGGAAAAATAGAAAGAGGGCATTCCCCTATCATAAAAGCAATTTCTAAAGCTTGCAAAGGAGAATTGAAGAATTGGCCAAAATTTTTGCCATTCGCATTGTGGGCTGATAGAATGACCTGTACGAGAACGAGAGGGTTTATGCCGGCAGAGCTTATGTACTGCCAAAAACCAATTTTTCCAGTAAATACCCAAATTCTTACTTGGACTATGCTTCCTTGGAACGATAATCTATCTACTGAAGACTTGTTAGCTCTAAGGATTCAGCAACTAGAGCAAGGGAATGAGAGATTGGAAGATGCTGTAGCAGAATTAAAAAATTCTCGACTTAAAAATAAAAAGTATTTTGATAAATCACATAGGTTAAGGCCAAAGCCAATAAAAATTAATGATTGGGTATTGATATATGATAGCACATTTGATATACAGTATGATGCCCGTAGAAAATTAAAAAAGCGTTGGTTTGGACCTTATGTGGTGGTCAAAATCTATGAAAATGGAACGTATGCCTTAAGAGAGTTAGATGGAACTCCGCTTAAAAATTTAATTGCAGGTAAAAGAATTAAAATATTTAAACAAAGAAATGAAGAATTTTATGATGTCATATATGATGAAGGAAATGAAGAATGATTGTTTTTTAATAAAAATAATGTTTAAATTTTCTTTTAACTATGTTTTTTATTATTTAAATTTTCTTTTAACTATGTTTTTTATTATTTATTTCTTTTACATGTATGAAAATACAAAATTATTTATAAAATGTAATTTGTCTTGAAAGTCTTTACATTGTTACTTGATAGCAGGAGTAGAAAATGTTTATTTTATAAAACCAATTAATTAAAGTCTGATTTATGATAAAGATGAAGCGCAGGAGATTGAAGAAAATTCATGCAGTTTACAAATTCCAGCAATCAAAGCGATATTTGGATGAAAGGCGATACTAAAGATGGAATCAATATAGATCAGGTGAAACAGTTCTAACCCTGATTAATGTTTTAAGTTTTGTTTTTTTTCCTGCATTATCATAATTAGAAATGTACATTCTTCAGATAGGTTAAGAAACCTCTTAAAATTATGAAAAGTAGAATTTACACTGAAGTAGGGATGTGCTTGAAAAAAAGATAGGGATTAGAAACCTATGGCTGTCATATGAATAGTTGAAGGAACCCTTAACTTGCAACTCCTAGTAGAAGTAGACTTGTTTTATATAGGTAAGCTTCCTTAAATCTGACCCATTTAGCTAAAGAGATCCTAGTTCCTACTTTAGCTTACCTCTAGATCCTTTGCTCTGATTAGGGGTTAAGCCTTTCCCCTTCATCAAAAAAGTTGCGAAGAAAAATTGTAAAGCAGTACATTAATGGTTGCTGCATATGAAAAGAGGAAAAATGACAAAAAGGAAAAATTATGATAAAAAAAAATAAGATAAAAGAAAAATCAAATAAATCAGTTGTGGTCTCGAAATCACTTCTGATTTGAAAAGCGGGCTATATAAGGCGGATGTATGCTAGAGGGGAGTTAGTTTTTGTATCTTAATGGCAAATGGTTAGGAGATGAGAGTAGAAGGCCTATATAACATATGCTTTACTTATGAACAGAGTTAATAGAAGAGTTAGTACGAACACTATTTGAATGACTTCTATAGTTTCTTTCTAAAACCTGTTTCCAATTCATACATTGAACGAAAAGGTTTAAATTCAAGTTTACATAATTTTATAAGTTTTCTTTGCTATTTGAAGATGTACTAATGATAGAAGCATTTTTATATACAGACAATTTGAATTTGAGTCATGAATAAGTTTCAAAAGAAGTTGATATTGCTTTCTATGATTTGTAGGTTGGCCCATCGAGGACGATGTGCAGGTTTGGCCGGGGCGAATGTCGGAAAGATTTCAACCTTTCCGTTGATGACCAGAGAAAAACAACTTAATTGGTGCATTCTAACCTTTTATATCATTGTTGATCAGTTGTGTTGATTGGAATTGACTACTTTGAAAGTATTTGCAGGAGCAAGTGGATGAAGAAAACAAAAGTTCGAACTACGGTTTACCCTAAACTGCTTAAATAATGTGTGTTTAGGCCATAGAAACATTGATTTATGGGTTTAAGACCCTAGGTTTACATTTATTTATATGTATTTAAGTTAAGAGCCTTAATTCCTGGTTAATGTTAGGGTTTAACTAGGTTTTCAATTAATTTCCAAAGGGTTTCAAGAAGATTTTTCAGGGTTTTTATTGAATTTTAAGGGTTAAAATAATAGGTATTTCATTAAAGTAATGTTTAAAAAGAGTATTTATGTGACAAAAATTAAAATATGATTTAATTAATTATTTAATCATGTATGTGCATTTAAATACTAAGGTTCTAATTAATTAAACCCTTAAACTAAGATTGAATTAAATGATTTATTTAAAATAAGAAATATAGGCTAATTAACTTAAAAATGGTAAATTAAATGGATAAATAACTAGTGGTCTATATGAGTGTTAGGAGAAAGAATGGTTTATAGAAGATGTGTAACTAAAGTGAATTAAGTAGTGGTCTGAAAGGAAGATGCACTTAAAGTGAAAAAGTTGGTTAAGAGAAAGAGTGGAGAGAATTAGTGAAGATGAAAAGAGAGGAGTAGAAATTAAGTGTAATTAAAGTAGTTAAAGGTAAATGAAAAGAGTGGTGATTAAGTGTGGGTTAAAGGATGGATGAGAAATAAAGTAGAAAACCAAAAGAGTGGTTTAGAGAGGATCTGTGTGAGTATATATATGTATGCTTTGATCATGAACTCCTAATGTTTGTTTCAGGTAATTTTACTCTTCTTCTTGTTGCTTCATTCCTTCATCTCTATGTCTGTGCATCTCATTGTAGAGAGAGAAAGGTTTAGCGTCGGCAGAGAATTGCATGAAGAAAGCAGAGAGTGGTCAGTGGTATAAATGCCATCACTAGAGAAAGTAGGACATGGAGCCTTCGCCTCATTTTTGTCTTGCGAACTTGAGTTTTACCTTCTCTTTCCCTGTGTCTCTCTCTGATCCTTCTGTCATTATCATTTGGATCATTCGTATAGACTTACGTGCATCAACAAAAATGTATATATGTTAGGCAGCGGACAAGGAAGTAGGACTCTGTCTTGATAAGAGAGAAAGAGATATGCAAGTACAACACTCCAGACAAATAATTCTGGCAATGCTCTACACCCATGAAGAGAGATATTATAGGCGATGGTTTTGTCGGATGTTGCATATCTCAGAAGATGTTGATAGATGCCGTCATAGAGAAAGAATGAGAGACACCGTGGTTGCTGATTGTCTGATGAAAGAGAGAATAGCGTGCTCCTATTGGCACAGAAGCAGAAGAAGGTCGTCCTAGACGTTCAATGACGCATTTACGTCATGCTGGTTTTCTCTTGCTTGCAGTTTGTATGTAGGTTCTTGGCGCGATCGGAGGATGGAGGATCGATGCTCCATGCCTCCGGCTTTCCTGCTTTGCACTCGAAGGGTTTTGCTTCATGGACGCAACGTATTATAGTGTCGACCAGCGAAGATATGACTGCCTTCGACGATCTGCAGCTACCAGAGGAGCATCATGAAGGCGTTGAAACGCGAACAGAAGAGTATTCTACGAATTGTTTCTCCTCCCCGAGCTGCGATTCTATTATGTCGGAAAACGTTAGGCTTCGTACGTGCAGGTTTTGCTGCAATAAAGATAGCAATAGATGTGTAGAGGAGAAGGAGACTATGAACTGTGACTGAAGTGTTTCAACCGTGTGTTGCCACCACGCCTTGAATTCTGAGAAGCTTCCTTATATATTTATGTCGAAGCATGAAGTACTATGCTTTCTCAATCATGAGCTAGACAAGGAGAGAATTGCTGCAGAGAGTGCAGCCAATGAAGCTGTTTCCATGATTTTGCGCCTTCAAATAGAGAAGGCAGCTGTTCAAATGGAAGCCAGACACTGTCAGGAAGTGTTAGAAGCTAGAGTCCTATACAATGAAGAGACCATTTCGCACCTTAAGAACGTCATCTCAAATCAACAAGAAGATCGACTACTGTTGGAAAAAGAGATATATCAGTGCAAGCAAGCACTTCAATTATTTTCTCAATTTATGAAAACTGACGATGGATAAAGCGATGTATCTGGAGTCGAAGAAAACTTGAAAACTTTTCATATCGCTGTTACTGACTTAAGAAGTATGCAGCAACATCTGGAAGACCTACTGATGCCACAGGATGCTGAAATAAGATGCAAATCATACAAGGAGCGGGAACGCTGTCAAAGGAGGAGATCGCATGGGAAGGATAATTTTAGGAGATTATTTCTGGCAATAATCGAATATCATCTGGAAGACGATAAAAGTCTGAGATATCTGACACGGCGGTAGTTTTTTGCTCTCGGAAGACTATACAATAGAGGTGCAGAAATATGGTAGAGTAGGTCAACTTTAACCTAGGATGGATTTCACACATGGGCGTGAATTCTGAAAAGAAGCTCTGAATGTTGGCACGAGAAGGAAGCCGCAAGTTGTGCTATGCAAGAGAAGCATCATACTTGATTTATGCTCGCGCATAAGTTTGTTCTGATAGTGACCATGAAGAAAACTCTAGAAAATGAATTTATTTGATTATACCTGATGCTGATGATAGAGGATTCGCAGTCTGTTGTGATATCATCTCAGAAGAATTCAATTATGGAAGCACACATATACAAGCATGCATGCTTACGCTCCATACAGATCGGGAGTGTTGACTTCTACGTATATGATCTTGTAGGGGAAAATAGACAGATCAGCATTTAAGCACAATCGAGCCACAAGAGAGAAAGATAGAGAGGGAGTTAGGAGAGAGATAATGAAAGTTCATTTAAGTATTGATTACTTCAGTAATTTATTTAGTTCATTGCTTAGTTCCTTTTCTAGACATTTAGTATATTGATGTATGAAACTTTAATGTGTAGAGTACATATGCCTGGAAGTGTATGTATAGTTAATATGCATTAACATATATAGTGCGTTAAATATTCATGAAAAATGTGTGTAAAGGAAAATATTAGTATGAGTGTAAAAGCATGTGCATGAGAGTAAGTAAGTGCATATGCATGGTAGTATACATGAACATGGATGTGCATGAGTGTGCAAGTGCTTTGGAGCATGTGCATAATTAAATGTCTATGTATATTAGAAGATATGCATCTTAGCATGTGCATTAGTGTGTGTATGGTTATAGGTATTTAGAAGTGCATGAAAGTATGTTAGCATGTGTGTGCTTTAATGTATGTAAAGTATGGGTTTTATGTTTTTCATTAATTTCTTGTTAGATTACTAATGTCCTAATGTTTGTTTCAGAAAGATTGAAGACAATCAAAGCAAAAGAATCAAAGAGCATCGTGATAGAAGAAAAGAATTCAAACAATCCAAAGATCCGACAATTTGATTTAAATCCATAAAAATTATCCGTTATTAAGCTTTTGTATAGGATTCACTTATTGTTAGCCATCTTTTAGTGAAATTATATCATTTTTATAGCATTGTAATCATCCATTATTGTCATTAGCATTAATTCAATTTCAATTTGCATTATTTTTCTTGTCCATGTCATCTGAAAATCCAATTGAATCTGAAAAGAACGCATCTTTAGAAGTAGAAGTCGAAGTAGAAGTAGTTAAGGATATTATTACACACGAATCGTTAATATCAGTATCTCACGATTATTGTCTTAATAGATTTATAGCATTATTTTCAATTGCATCTAATGAACACCAAGATAACATAGATTCATTTCCACCACCCTTAATTAGGCGTATACAACCTAATCATTTAGAAATCCAAGAAGACGAAATTATAAAAGAAAAATTAACTGAGGAAACTTTGATAGTACCTATACCTCAAGAAGCTATTGATAGATATAGAGCAGCCCAGCCTTACGGTTCTTAAATGTTTAAAGTGTTTCAATTACCTATTCCAAATTTCCTAGATTTAAGAGTAATTTAGAATTTCTTTTACCTTAGACGAAAGAAAAATATACCTAAAACACCTACGATTGTCTCATACACCCTACGTGTGTTAAGGGATTTAGTGGTTGACTGATCCACCAGCCTTATGTCCGCAACTTCCCGACAACGTGTCATGACATGGACTCTACTAGTTGCCGATTTAGGGTTTAGATGACTAATAACCAAAATAGGAGTTGATAATGCATAACCCATTGTCAATGATAAATGAGATATGTAGGAGCACAATGAAAAATGAACCATGTACAAAAGAGATATTCCATAAATGAACCTTGTACAAAAGAGATATTTCATAAATAAACCATGTACAAAATTGTGGCCAATCTCTGAAATATATGAGCCAAATACAAAATGTCACAAACCGTTGTCATATATGAGCCAAATACAAAATGTAGAAAGCCACTTCCACAAATGAACCAAATACAAAACTATGGTGCACCACTACCATATATGAGTGAAATACAAAACTATGGCACACCATTACCATACACGAAACCAAAGGGATGAAAAGATCTATATCTGTAGTCCCCGACAAAGCACATTCATGAAATTAGATAAATTGAATTGATGTTTATAAATAGCAACTAAAATATAGTAAACAAAGTTTAGAACCTCACCTCACGATAAGCTCTCCCATCAAAGGACCTAACCACATCCCTCCAATTCTCACAAGAGCACAAACAACCCATGAAAATATCCATAAGCCTTTGGCTCTATCTCAAAAGATGACCCACTTCTAGCTCCTCCTTCAAATATGCATGAATCCTCTCATACTCCTTAGCGTATAGTTATATATGCTTTGATAAGCCTCCTCCAAAAGTGTCTCGAGCCTCTCATCATCAATGGGACATCATATCACATGTCATGTGCTGAATCCACTCCACACTAGCAAGAGGGTGCCTAGGTGCTCGCAGATACTCCTGATACATTGGCTTTGGGATGTACTTCTTTCGATCCTTGTGCTATGCATTCCATTTCACCATGAGAGTGACCAAACTGTATTGTGCACATCTATCCTACGTGCTGATGCATGGCATTTTCATTGGCATTCATCACTAAAGATCCATCTTCGATACACTACACCTTGGACTCATAATAGTCATGAGCACCCTAAGGTGTAAGTGGTGTACTCTGTGGCATACCTAGATTCGAGGTACTCGGTCTAGGACTAGTTTTAGGTGATAGAGCATCCATCACATTGCCTCCATGACATCCACCTCCTCCTTCAAGCCCACCCATTGATCCACCTATAAAACATGCTCCTCAAGAATATGACCTCCAACATAACCTACATGAATGAGACAAGCTTGTGCCTGCATCATGCTCTGGTGTTGAACATTGCCATATATGTCGATTGTTGGAGCCACTAAGTGACTTCTAAGAAGAAAATCATGGTGGAATCATAAAGCTACTTGTGCCACTAGCAGCAATAGTCATGTGTGTCTGTATGTAACACCCTAAACCCTAACCTTATAATATGTATATGTTTGCATGTATATGTATCTATGTATGTATGTATGTATGTATGTATGTATGTATGTATGTATGTATGTATGTATGTATGTATGTATGTATGTATATATGATATGTGTGTGTGTATGTGTATGTGTATGTGATTTTATGTGTGTGTATCTATATGTGTATGCATGTACATATGTGTCTATTTTTATATATATGTATGCATGTGTGTATGTGTGTAAACCCCTTAAACCCTGATATATACTATTTTTAATCCATGAACCTTAATTTGTGATACATCTCAAAATATATACTAATTTTAATTTTAACATATATTCGATTATCATAAAATTTCTAAAGCCCTAGTTATTATATATTTAATTATGTATACTAATAATTAAGCCAAAATCCTAGTTTTGTATATATGAAATTACATATGGTAAATTTTATCCTAAAGTACTTCTTTATTTTATTTATTTATATATGCTAATATTTATCATAAATCCCTTACTATACACACACACACATTATATATATATATATATATATATATATATATATATATATATATATATATATATATATATATATATATATATATATATATATATATATATATATATATATATATATATATATATATATATATATACACACACACATACATACACAAACACATATATATACATATATATATATATATATATATATATATATATATATATATATATATATATATATATATATATATATATATATATGTATATATATATATATATATATATATGTATATATATATATATCCTAAATCCCTAGTTTTAATACATTTATTTAACCAAGGTAAGAATCGTGCTCAGGTGGAAAATCAAAGGAGGCGTCAACCAATCGAGTGGCAACAAGACCCTAATTTTATTGGGAGGGCAAAAAAACTTGGTTTGTGTTTTCGTTGTGGGGAGCAAGGGCATCGGACAGATAAGTGCTCGAACAAGGTAGTCTTTCGACCCGCACAATCAAAAGCGATAAACATCATCGAGAAGGGTACAATTATTGAGGAAGCAGATGATGGAGGTAAGTCCCCTCATTCTACTTTACGTTGCATGGTGGTTAGTTCTTTCCCAAAGGCTTCTATAATCACAATTCTGAGTATGATTTCTGCGCATAAAACCAGATTTCTGATCGATTCAAGTAGTACCTATTGTTTTCTATCTTTCAAATTGGTACAAAATCTAGGGATAGCCCTAAATATGTAGATAACGAGACCGGTAGATATGGCCAATGGACGATTACACTACACTAAAGGATATGTTGAAAACCCTTAATTTACTCTTTCTAATAGGCACTTTTTTGGAAGTTTCCATGTAATTGAGATGAAATAGAGTGACGTAATCATAGGCATGGATTGGTTAGTTAAAAATTCTCCGACAATTAATTGTGAACAAAGAAGATCACTTTAAAGCTAGATGATGAATCTATTCATATTCTAGGTGATGTCTTTAATGCTAAACCTACTCTTATTTCTGCTATGCACATAATTAGAGGTATATGTGATGGTTGTAAAACATTTGTACTGTATATGAACAATCTGCATGAGGAAGGTAATGAGGAAGATATTCCAGATAACGTAGGAAATCTCTAGAAAGAATATGCCGATGTATTTCCAGAAGACTTGGCTAGTATACCCCCACCTAGGAAGATTGACCATGCCATTGACCTATATCCAGGGAGTGAACCATATTCTAGAGCACCCTATAGATTTAAAGAAAATGGTGAGGTGTCTAGGTATAAAGCTCGACTTGTGGTTAAAGGTTATGCTCAAACTTATGGGGTAGGTTATGATGAAATTTTTAGTCTAGTTCCTAAGATGTCTACAATTAGAACCCTAATTACTATTGCTGCTTATAAAGGATGGAAGTTGTCACAACTATATGTGAAAAATGCATTTATGAATGGATATATTGGAGATGAGGTGTACATGGAGCAACCAGAGGGTTTCATGGATTCAATTGGATCAGATTATGTACGTAAGATCAAGAGATCTTTGTAGCAGGCCCCAAGGGCATGGAGTTACAAGCTTCTTAAGTTCTTGAATGAATGTGGATATCAGGCTTCAAAAGCAGATAATAGCTTTCTAGTGAAGGCAAGTGAGGATGGGTTCATATATATGTGTATTTATGTTGATGATATTATTGTCATAGGTACATATGCTCAAGGAATCAAGGAGCTTAAGAAGCAAATAGAGAATGAGTTTAAGATAAGTGATTTGAAACTTTTGTCTTTTTTCTTAGGAATGTAGATTGTGTATACTCAACATGGATGATATGTTACAGAAGAGCGATTCTTGAAGAATATTTTTGTCAAGTTCAACATGGAAGATTGCAAGCTTTCAACCACACCTGTGGAGGTAAATAATAAGTTTAGTAGATATGGAGGAGAAGAGTTTAATGATATGAAGAAATATCAAAGTTTGGTAGGTAGTTTGATCTATGCTACCTTGACAAGACCAAAACTATCATATGGAGTTGGTGTCTTATCATAATTTATGCATCGTCCAAAGAAAACCCGTTGGATTGCAGCTCAAAGGGTACTTAGATATATCAAGGGAACCCTTAGTGAAGGTTTGTATTATGGTTTTACTTCAGACACAAGACTCAAAGTGTTTAGTGATGTAGATTGGGTAGTAATTCAGATGATAGAAGGTCTACTCATGGATATCTCTGCTATATTGGAGATAAGTTAGTCTCTTGGTGCTCAAAGAAGCAACATACAGTTGCTTTGTCATCCATAGAAGCTGAGTATAAAGGAATGGTAGAGTCTGCAAAAGAAGTGATATGGTTGGACACCTTATTGAAGAGTCTTGGAACTGATCAAAGTACTCCAATTATTTTTGGAGACAATATGAGTTCATTATATTTGGCAGCTAATCCTCTTTTTCATGCCAGGACTAAACACATAGAGATTCAATGTCATTTCTTGAGAGAAAAGATACTTGAAAAAGAAATAGAAGTCATTTATACACCAACAAAAGAGCAAGTGGCAGATATGGTGACACAGAGCTTAGATGGATCTAAGCTACAGAACTTCAAAGAGATGGAAGGAATAAAGAAGAATGGCATAATAACAATAAGTGATTGAGGGGGATTTGTTGGAGCAAAGCAATCCCTAATTGGTGATTATAAAGAACTTGAAGCAAGTCAAAAATCAAAATGAAGTCAAGGAAGTCATAAAAGCAAGTAAGGAGATTTCAAAAATATAGCTTGGATACATATGTATATTACAAATGGAAATTCTTGTACATTGGATATAGATGATCATTACAATGATAAGGAGTAACGTAATAGATGCGGGATGAGTCTAGGATAATATGTATATAAGTCAATAATGTAAACAAATAGACGAGAGAGTCATTAGAAGAAAAGTATTCATGAGATAGACATGGAGAGAGTCATCTTCCTAAGTTAGCATCGAGTCTTTCTCTGAATTCTCTCAGGTTGATCATGTGGATCAGGAAATCGTTTGTACACATCTAATCTAGAGGCTAATCAAGCTATGTTCAAAGTTTCATGGTCTAATCACGCACTTTTTTGTGTCAAAGTTTTGCTTGGATCTCAGTGCAGAGTGTAAAGCTTTTATAAAGGAGCATTCAAAATCTAAGTTAGAAGGTAAGGAAGGTATGGCTAAAAGCATTTAGCAAAAGGAGACTTGCACTGTGAGAAATCAACTTCAAAAGTTTACCATGTCAAAGTCCATTGTTCAAAAAGAGAGTTTCTAACATATCTTTGATCTAAATGATCAAATTAGATAGCATGGAGGTATATGCATGGAGGTATATGCATCATTCAATAGAAGGAATTTGAAACTATGTGAAGGTAATAAAGTTAAATTATGAAGCAGACTTCTTGAAGAAGAAAAGATTTCACTCAGAGAAGTTTTTGTGAATGATTTGATAAATCAAGGTAACATTTGTGTAAATTTTGTTCTATGATTGATATAGAGGAGTTCTTAAATCAATACAGATCAACCCTTTGGAGATTTAGAGGTCTCCAACATTCTGTACATTTCTAATGGTCATATACACTCGGATTCTGAGTTAGAAATTCTGAATTTTCCTATCAAGTCTGAACTTAGGAAAGAGGAAGAAAAATATAGGTGAAGGCGAGGGAACTTGAAGATGAAGAATTTTTACAAGCTTGATGAGTGACTGCAAACTTAAGAAGACTCAAGTGAATATTACTGATTCCATGGTAACGGGAAGGCTATTGCACCTTTCACATGGAGCTAGTGATATAAATGGTGGTAAAGGGTCAACGTTTTCTCATAGAAATGTCCTCCATAGTTCAAATTCAAGCAAGGCAACATTAAGTGGAGAGTTTTCCGTAACTATTTGAGGGACGAGATTCACATTTAGATGTTAGTGCTTAACTCTACATATGCAGCACCTTGGAGGTGAGAACTCGAATATGAATAAGTTTGATTTCATGTTTTATGTTCTATAATGTACGAAGACACTTCGGTGTTGGCTCTCAGTGGCATTTGTTTTGATTCAGCTTTGTAGAGAGGCTTGTAAGTCTCTTGTAAATAAGTTTCACTGAATGTTCAGAATTGTGTAGGCATACTTCATGTACGATTTGATACTGGGACATTAATTATACATGTTTCAATTATTTAAATCCATGTCCGTGTATGAACTTGTGTGTGTATATGTGTGTCGTTGTATGCCCGTGCACAATAGAATAATCAAATGCAAAGTAAAATGGTTCTGATCTGGGGAACGAAGAGCACCTTAGTAGTTTTGGCAAACGAACTTTTGACAAGCGTGTTGGAATGGGACGATGAAAATTAATTGTTTATTGTGTTTCGTTGAGATAGGCACAAAAGAATGCACTGACGTGCTTTTATTCTGTCAAGCTTTAATGTCTGCAAACAAATAACAGACGCTTTAATGTCTGCAAACAAATAATAGACGCTTGAAAAAGAAAAAAATTGGTCGTTCCCCATTTAACACCACGAGCTCGTAGTTTATAAAACTATCCTTAACGCATTGAGACCAATCACATGAAGTAAAGTCCTTTGCAAAAAGTAATTAACTGGTTTGTGAATCATATGTAAATGTTTTTCTTTGACCTTGGAATAATGCTAAATCTGAATGGCGTGAAACAAGATCAAGAGGTAAAACAAGAACAAATATAAACTCATTTCATAGAAACTAAATGAGTAAATGAATAACCAAATAAACTTAATGTACAAGTGAATTACCATTGATTCTTGCGTGAGCCAATCCATGTTCGGAGGAGCTTAAGAAATCACATATGTGTTATCATGACATCTGTCTATGACCTCGGTTGCACTGTCAAAGGTACTTGAAAGGTAGAAACAAGTGGAATTTGGTTATAAGTGCAAGCTTTTAGTTTCTAGCCTTTAAGAAGTGCTCTCATACATCTGCATATCAATCTTCATTTGGCTTCACCCTCCAAATCACAAAGCATCACGACATAGCTGGTGAACCGGAAATGAAAGGAGGGGGTGAATAAAATACCAATCTAGTGCACTCAAGATTTGAGTTAGCATCTAGAAATTGATCAAAGCTAGAACACCGAACATGTAAGACCTTTTAGCTCAGTTCATGTGCTTTCAGTAAAAGGATAGGCATCAAAAAGCTATCGAGTCGCTCCAAGAGTGACTAGTCAAGCGGTGCGGGTTTTTCAATGAAAAAAATATATCTAGGTTCTATAAAGAGTATGAAGTTGAGGCCAAATACCTAGGTGTCGGATTGACTTTGATGACGGATATGGAATTATGTACACCTGTTCATGATGCTATAACAAGATATGTTAGAAAGCAACAAATGTTTGAGAAATTCCGAAATGATTGGAAATTGGATCTTCATGTGAATATAGCCGATGCACATATTTTATGAATGTTGAACCTTGAGAATAACGTGCAGCCTCAAAAACATTTAGAAAATCTAGTCGAAAAAGAAAGAAGTATGATTGGAAACCACATATATAATCATATTGAGGTTCATCAAGAAGAACCATTAATAATAAATGATACAAATCCTAAACCTTTAAGATGTCATGGACAATAGATGTCTTTGCAAAAAATACATATTTAAATGTGCCAAAAGTACAAACCCTAGTAAGGGAAGGAGTATGAGTTGGGAGAAGCTAACCAAATACCAAATATTTCAAAAACGAATCAAATAAAAAATCAGCATACTCAAGCACGAAAACAATATAAAGCTTCCTCTGGTCCAAAAAACTCCTCATATATCATAGGAAGTAATTATATAAATATTAAACCAAGATATACAATAAGCCAAAAGATGAACATGAAGAAATTGTCTCAAGATGAACATGAAGAAATTTTCAATAGAAATGATGTCAACAAAAATGATGCCAAGATCAAGGAGATGTCAATATGTAGTTCTCTAAAAAGTGATATGCATGCCCAACATGATGAGTGCAATGCTCGTCATGAGGATAAGGCAATTAAAGATCAAGTTTCTGATATTTCTTTGAGTGATACTACATTAGATATATGTCCTGAGATGTAGGACAATGATCCTACTTATACGATAGAGGATAAAACACTAATTGGACTTCTATAGAGTGATATGTATGTACATGACACAACACTCCACAAAGAGGGGTATGAGAAGGATCATGAGAGGGATGAAAATAAGTCCTCTATTGCTCATTCATATAGTGATATGTATGCCAATAACAATCATGGTGTTGAGTTTCTATGAGGATGAGATTGAGCCTAAAATGTCAAATGAAACACTCATAGAAATGCATGACAAATCTGATGAAGAATCTGTACCGAGTGAGGATGAGTATTAGAAGATAGAAATTTATGAATCCACTAAAGAGGCAAGATTTAGTCACTATGAATCGAATGAAGACTCAGTTGATTCAAATGTAGTTGTAGAAGGATTCGTATGTGAGGATGCACTTGACCAAGAGTGGATGATCGATGAGATGAATGAAGAATGTGGTCTAAGTACATCCTCTCAAGAGCATCAGCAAGAATGTACTGATGTTGAAGACTTGAATGATTTGAGTTTTGAAGAAGTTGATGAAACAAGTATCAACGCTTTACACAAACAGGAAGATGGGGCACTAGACATTGACTCTTCACTAGTTGATGATATTATCACTAGTACTCATCAGGAAATATGATCGGGTGAGAGAGACGAGGTTGATGTAGAGGAGAATAAAAAACATGATGAATTTTCTCTCAAGCTTAATCTTTTGCATGATGAAATAATAAATATATATGAAAATGTGTATAATGATGATGACTGTGATGAATGTTCGAGTTTGATTGATTGTAAATAGTTGCTTTCAATGGGAATGCATAAAAATCTTATGGTTCAAGATGATTTTGTTGATTTGATGTATGCCAGTTTGTTTTTGCATGATTTTGAGTCTGAATAGTTAGATGAATTGGATGATTTGTCTTCACAAAGTGAATATATGTTGGATGAAAATTTTGAATTTAATTTAAATCAAACAAGTGCACCTAATGTTCAAATGAATGAAATTTTTTCAAATAATGTTATTGAATATGATGTTTCTGATATCTCTTATGAGTTTATCAATACAGGTGCAGAGGATTGAGAACCAATTGAAGATCCTGAGTTTAATTGGATCATTGGAAAGGAAACTACTTTGGAGTTGCTAGTTCATGTTTTACTGAAGATAGATTTTCGTGAAGTAAGTTTTCTGAGTGCAAGGAATGATCAAGTGAAGACGATGGAGATGACAAACAAAAAATGGAGTTCAAGAGGAATTTTCCATTAGTGTTTCTCGTTTAACCTTGATCTTTTCTTCACACCATCTTTGAGTTGCATTGCACATAAAGTATGCATATTTTAAGTTGAAAAGACAACATGTTCTTAAATCCCATAGATGCACATTAATTTGCACATGAATGGATTTGTAAATATCATGAATAAGAGTAGGATAGAGTTATTAGTGGGGTTGAGAAAAGAGAGTGATTACCTTTCTGAGCAAAACTATGAGGGCAAGCTTCTTTATTTAGAAACCTTGAACAAAATTCAGTTTGAATTCAAGTGGAGAATCCTCACCATTAGATGTTGACTACGTTATCTATGATTGCACCATTATGCTTTCTGATGCATTTTAAATTATGCATGTATAGGGCCCACTACATGGCTGTACATAGACACTATGATTTTGATAACCCATGCACTTGATTTGCTTTTGAATTCATTACTTCTTGCAAATATGAAGATTGGTATTGGTGCGTCCGGGGGCCCCAACAGGTTCAAAGGGGCTGGATATCATGGATATTTCATCTCCATGGCGTCAATCTTAGGTGGCTCATTTTGGTGGATATGCATTCTAGGTCCGGAGCTCATGTAGATGCTAAAGCAGTTTCGGGCTTATCACCTTTGCTTCAGAAATACGTGGAGAAAAAACTCACATATTCTTATTTGTTTGTTGTGCCAATGTTGTATTGTTTGAGGATATGGTGAAAGATAAAGAAGTTCATGGTTATGTTGTTAAGTATGCACTTGAAGAACCATCATATGGTTCACTTTAGAGGATCATATTAAAAAAAATTATTGATCTCATAAAAACTTCCATGTAAATAATTGTGAAAAGATCCGCTTATGGATAAAGAGAACCACATGAAGAGGCTATCAAGTATAAAAAGGAAGTCACTCGAATTGGGAGGAGTGGAAGAGTTACAGCGGCTTGTTGGATCTTGTCATTAGGAGATGGAGAACTTCTGAAAAGGAGGGGCAAGGCTGAAAAGATGGGAAGGGTGGTGAATTCATCTCTAATAGAACTAGATTAATGTCGTGTAGAAGTATAAAGAAGAAGGTTTAGTTCAATCACTAAGTTTATGGAGCATGATAAACGGTATTTTTATTTCTGTTCTTTAGCGAAATAGATATGTAAACTGCTAGCAGGTCTTGTAGTCTTTCATTAAGCTTCAAGTTGTGATTTGTCCTTTTATAAGTGAGGTTACAGAAAACGAGGCAACAGAGAGAAAGATATGTTCGCATGTGGGCAGAACTCTTGTGTTTAAGATTGGAAATGGATTTTACGAAGTGTGTGCACACAATTTATGAGTGTCTAGAATTCTGTGTCAAACGTCTTTACCATATAATATCATATTGCTCACTATTATTCTCTACTGAAAGTTTTTGCAACAAGGTTGCCTCCAGGGTGCTTGAAGATTGTTAGCGCAAACGTGGACTCGCGTGATGGGATACTAGTACATGCTTCAAGACAACCATAGCTATAACAACGCACCTGATCGCCCTCTTGGATTCCTAAAGGGGCTTCTCTATCAGATTCATGGATTTACACCCATGGAGATCAACTCAAAGCTAACTGTTCATGAAGGTGAACAAATTGAAGACATAAGAAGCTAGAAAAGCTTAGTGGGAAGTTTGAATTGTGCAAGACTTAGCAAGGTAGACATTTTCTATAGAGTAAGTGTTTTGAGTCAATTCATGGATACTCCTAGGAAACCACACATGGAAGCCGCTAAAAGAATACTCAACTATCTTAAGTGAACTAAAAAAGAGTTACTATACTATCCATATATTTCAAATATAGACATAAAATTGTTCTTTGATGTAGATTGGGCAAGGTCTAAATATGTCAATATATGTAGTTCAAGTTTTCTTACATTTGTAGGTACAAATCCCATTCCATGGTCAACCTAGAAGCAAACCACTATTGTTACTTCATCAACGCAAGCTGAGGATAGACGTTTGAGTGCTGCAACTCTGGAAGCGATGTGGATGAAGACACTATAATCAAATTTGGGTGTAAATTCTTGTAATCATCATATATTTGGAGACAATATAAAGTATCTTCAACTTGTAGAGAATCCAATTTATTAGGCTACGATCAAACACAGTGAGGTCCTCTATCATTATCTTAGGTATAAATTTCAAAGTAAGGAAATTGAACTCTAATATGTATCCACTCAACAAAAATGTGCAAATGTGAGGACTTAAGCATTTGATAGAGTAGAATTAAACATGTTCAAAGCTATAGTTGGACTTCAAGACATATCCATGGATTGAGAACTCAACCATCCTAGGCTTGAGAGAAAAGTGTTGGTGCATGAAACTATCCCAAGTTCTTGACTTATGCAAAAAGGATTTCTCTTTGTATTTGAGGCAAAGTTTTAGAGTTGTAGGGGTATATACTTAAGGAGCTTCTAAGGTTAATTTCATCTTTTATTCTAGGAAAATTTAAATGAGATAATTGGAGAGAATCTTGTGACCTTATTAGGAGGAAAATTTACGACTCCATTTAAATTCAAATTTCAAGTTACCCGATAAAATTTTGGATCTTTTGTAGGGGGATTCTATCAATATTCCTCAAGTAAAAGTCTATATATACACTAGAATCTTTATTCATGGGTATAAGCTAGCAATGAATCATCAACACACTCAATATAAGTGATTTATGTATTCCGTAAAAGCTAGAGAAGTCATCATTTTCTTCATCAAATCATATGTCAAGTATCAAGATAATTATAGGTCACTTTCGTAGCTACATGTAACTCTATTTACTATTATAATGCATTGAGTAAAAGTCTCTCAAGCTCTTTGAGCGATTTCTCCATGTGTGAACTCATTATTCAATCTATAAATTGGGAGACCAAGTTAGGAGTGTGATATGAGTGCCTCTAAGGTTTGATAAATATTGGATATACGATCCTAATTTATGAGTAAATCAAGGTGACTAAGTGTGTGTATCTCCTTCCTTGTGAGAACTAAGGATTAGCCCCTAGAATTTTTATGCACATTTGTTTTAGAACAATCCTCTTAAAATCATGAAATAACTTCTTACAGCTCACTCATCGCTTCATTTGAAATTCGAAAAGGTTTTAAATAAATTGCTTATAGGATGTGAGGTTTAAGTAAAATACTTAGTACATTCTTTGATAAAAAGAAGGCTTTCTCAAAGTGCTTTCTACACATATATTATCTATTTTTACATAGTGTTTTGCGAATTAAGTTCCAAAGTACTATGGTGTCCTTAATGCATATACTAGAAGCTAGGGAGTCTATTAAATTTCTGGATGGTATTTTTACAATGCCCTCTCATCTATCGTGTCTTAACTATCACTGCTCACACCATGGTCCAATAAGAGGAGCATGAATTTCGACCTTGTTGATTTTCCTCTTTTTAAGAAGGAATTATATTGAGGAATATAGTTAAAAAGAAGGAAGTCAAAGAGTAGTAAGATACCCAAATCATTCTAAAAACCATTGAACGTTTCATTTGCTATGATGAACTTAGTCTAAACTATGGAGAAAGTAATAAGGATTTACTTAAATATTCATGCCAAATTCACAATCTAGCTATGAGAATAGGCAACCATTGCACAAATGTGAGATGGCATTGTTACTTTGGTCCATTCTCTGCACTTGTTATGCATGGCCGTAGATGAATACATTCTTTAAGTATGCGGAGTCTCTTGAAGTTCGTTTGAATCACATTAATAAAATGAACTTAAATGTTTCTATCACGATGCACCTAGAGTGAGAGTTCACTAGTGTTTCACTTGAGTAGAGGATTCGCATATTGAATTTGTGCTGGATCCTAGGTAGAATTTAGAAAACTAGTTTTTGTTTCACCATTGGATACCATTTAGTTCAAATTGAGGAAAGGCAATCCTAAATAAGTTTTTCGAACTTTCACGCTTAGGATATGGTCTCAATACTTAACTTCTTAGGAGTTTTTAATTTTATGGGAAATTTCTAAACCACTTCTCTTTATGAGTTTCCTAAGACTTTGTTTTAGATAAATCTAGAATACTTCTTCTTAAATTACATTTTTCAAGAGCGCCCAAAGGAGAACTCAATAGATGAAATATTCATTATAGACTAGATAATCAGAAAGAATCTTGTAAGATTCAATGGGTTTTTTAAAAAGAAGATGTAGAGAAAGAGCTTCCAACATCATTTTTTGGTATTCAAATTCATTAATTAGTCCATCTTGTGGATGAAATAGAGTTTGGAGGTTTTGTAAACACTCAATCGATGTTTTGGGTTGAGCGATTTATGGGAATATTAAAAGGTTATGTGTGACAAAGAGAAAACTAGAAGGATCTATGCCGAAGGGATGGATGCTTAAGGAGTTCATGTACTAGTTAGTGAATATCTTGAAAGACTTCAAGAAGAAGCTCCACGTGCATGGACCAATGAGTCTTCTTCAAAAATAATAGATGAGGTACTATCAGTTAAGGGAGTTTCATTTCAATCTACATTGCAAGAAAAAAGTGACATTTATACTTTTGTAGCATATAATAGCAAATGCATGCAAGCATTTGTTAGTGAGTATGAACAAGAACTTCAAAATCTCCAAAATAAAAGATGGAGAAACAAAAAAATGTAGATGTAGTCTTGACGTTGATGAGAGTACAAAGATATTTTCTTTAACAAATTGGCTATATACTCGTATGCAACGAGCGGATGCAAATAATGAACAAATCATAGATGAGAAGACGGAGTTGATGATAGGTTCTGAAAGAAAGCTAATTTAATGTTAATAATATTCAAATTTCTCACATATATGTTTATTATTTTCTTTTTATAACTTTCATTTTTACTATGGGCTCTAATGTTCATAAATATGTGGGCTTTTTGATAGCATATTAGAATTAAAATGATTGATTATTTATGTAAGATAGAGGATTCTATCATTGTTACTTCTTTCAAGCATAAGAGATTTGTGGGTAATTGTATGCATAAGAGATTGTCGCATAGAACCTTTACTTCAACTTTGACTTCTGGTAACAATTCCTCCAATACTATTTGTAACCATATACCTTATTTTGCTATTTTTGGTAAGGTTACAAATTCAGCCTCAGCAAAGGATAGAGCGACAACAACCTGTCTCTTTGAGAACCATGAGATAGCTGCACCTGTAAGAAGAAAAACTTCCCCTTGGAGTAGATTTGTGGGAGGACATTCCCCCTCCCCTGGAATCACAGTCCAACCAGCCCGATAGGTGAATGGGAGGACTTTGAGTGGAGGACTTATGATACAAAAGTCCAAATTTCTTAGTAGCTTACAAGTAGCATATGTAGTGTTTTAGTGAGTGCCAATGAGTGGGAGTAGGTCCATGCATTAAACGCGCGAGATAAATAATGGAAAATTATAAATCAGGGTGAGTGCATGATACCTAATAATGGAATTTCTTGAGTAATGGTCTGACCACAGCAAGGATAGTTGGGTTAAGTGAAGATGTGGAAGGTTCAACCATAATATCATCGTATTGGGAGTGACGGGCCTTTATAGTCAAAGGAGTATGCATGAACTTGATATCAGCAAAGCCAAAAAGATGGAGTAAATCTTGGGCATAACGACCTTGATGGAGAAATAAGGTACCAATCATATGATTTTGTTCAATGTGTATGCCAAGGAATATAGAAATGGGACCTAAATGAGTTAATTTAAGTGCACAAGGAAGCTTCGCTTTGGTTCGACTGATATTATCTTGATGCAAGCCAAGATCAGTAATATCATCGACATATAATGCAACAAATAATTCACCAAAGTGTAATGTATAAATATTTGGTTCAGACAAGACCATGGGCGAGCATAAAGGTATTAAAAGTATGGAACCACAGTCGAGGTGAGTGTTTCAGCCCATAGAGTGATCAATGTACACGGCATACATAATGTGGGTGTGTAGAGGATACAAATTACTCACGTTGAGTCATATATATCTCTACAAGAAGATCACCATGCAACAAAGTGATTTCAATATCAAGATGATCGATATGGAGGTCAAACTTGACGGCAATGGCAAAGAGGAAATGTGAGGATGTCAAGCGAATAACTAGAGAGAAGGTTTCAAAATAGTCCACCCTACGGACCTAAGTATATCTAGGAGCTACTAAACAGGCTTTATGATGAGCAACAATGCCATGTGGATGAAACTTGTGGTGTAGAAGCTACCGACATGTACTTGGTTTACGGGTGGGAGGAAGAGGTACATGATTCCATGTATTATTTTGTTGAACGGAGTCATGTTCTTCAGCCATCAGTTGCTTCCATAAGGCAGCGTTAGGACCAGCTAGAGCTTCCATTGGTGTGATTGGATCAGATAGATTAGTGGGAATGATTTCACTAACACGACATCCATGAAGAGGATCAATGTAGGAAAGAGCCTCGAAGGTGAAACGGATATCTTTGGAGTAAAGATCAGTTAACTTATGCCACCGAGTGAATGAAGTTTCAGGATCAGAAGACAAATCACGTGGTGGTTGGGCAAGGTTGTTGAAGGCGAGAGGCGTTCGATAAGAACAAGAGCCACATTCACCCCATCGTGGGAGAGCAATGGGCTGTTCAAGGACACTAGATGAGGATGGCAGATCAAAACTTAATGATCAATGATGAAAAGTGGTGTGAGAGTTACGTAGCTCAGTGGATGGTGGTGCAGGAGTGATAGGGATTAACGCAGAAGGTGGAGGGGTAGGGGGAGCAACTTGTTGAGGGACTACCACGAGAGGTGCAGATAAATCGATCTCCTTTGTGGTAGTAGAGGGTAGAAGGGTTGAATCGGAAGAGTGGATGGGAGGAAACAGCAAGAGAGAACTACAAGCAGAAGTTGGCACATTGGCATAAGAGCTATTGAGGAGAAATCCTTCATCAAAAACCACAGTATGGGCAAAGATAAATTTTTGTGTTTGAGGATTAAAGAGGCAATAGCCCTTGACACCAAAGGCATCACCGTATCCAACAAAAATAGCCCTTACATAATGATCGGATAATATAGAGCGTATGGTGGAGACCATTTAGGCATATGCAAGGCAACCAAAAACATGAAAGTGTTTGTAATCTGGTATGTGGTCATTCCAGAAAGTATATGGAATAGCGTGAATGGGTTTGCAAAAAGTACGATTAATAAGATAACAAGCAGTCATAATAGCCTCTTCCTAAAATATATCACTGTAGAATTCCTCCAGTCACTCACAAAGAAAAGAAATATATGAGATCATATAATTGCTACTCACAAAATTGAGCAAAATAATTAAGAGAACGGAAGCTTATCTTATGAATATCATGTTTTGCATTTCCATATACAAGTAATTGCTTCCGCACGAAGCCTCGACATTCTCGATACAATAGCTTTCAAAAATAGCTTCTTGATGAAGCCTCGACTTCCCTAGCACCCCCGAGCTATCACAATTTCATTCATATTCACCCTCTCAATCACACTCACACTCTCAATCTCAATCTCAATCTCAATCACAATCATAAGCATGTGATTATACAATCACAATTGCAATTCTACTCACATTCTCACTCTCAATCACATTCACATGATTGCTCAAATGCAATCCCGATCAATCACATGGATAAGTATTTCTTCGATGGCTTTGGTGGAAAAGAGGGTCTCTCTGAAGACATTTCACCTGAATCTAGATCTCATTCACTTTCATCTTTAATCTTGCACCCTCTAAGTTCTGAATAATCATTACTTCCATAATCCTTCAAGTTCTCAAGAACCATGTCCTTCAACGCTGATATACTCCTTCTAGAATTAAATATGATCCCTTATCTCCTTTGCCATTAAAAGCCTAATGACGTGCGCATCTATGATTAAAAGCCTAATGACGTGCTCCTCTGTATTCATATTAGGAGCATGTTCATATTAGCAGCATGTTCATATTAGCAGCATGTTCATAAAGATTATTAGATCAGTAAGTCCGTATTACTGTGATGTACTTTAGTTTCGTATGTTACAGAAGAATTCGTCATCCATGCTTGTGTAAATATTCGCTCAAAGTTCACATGGATCTCTGAAGCCATCAACTCCTACACTGACTCTTTCTTGCATAGATTTCAAAGAATAAATATCAATCGTCTATGCATTTGTCACAGGTCCACTAATGGACAAATTTCACAGCGGTAATCCAATGTTTATCACTTCTATCAAATAACCTGAAGAAACAAAAGCTCTGCCCTTTTCCACTCTGAATTTTCGATCACGGAGGATGGTGATTCCCCGCTCCCTGATTCATCTTGTGATGAAAATATGTTCTTTGTAGAGGCCTTACGTTCTGCCCCTCTGCAATCAGCACCTACGAATATGTTGCACCTACGAATATGTTAATTGTTTGCCACATTAATTTCTAGAGATCTTCCAAAATACCTATAGAAACCAAATGCAAAATCAAGAAAAACATGGTACTGCAATGTCTTCTTCATCTCCTCTGTAACTCCGGGCTTCTCTGTAAATAACCAAGAAGATTACGATATAGCAATCAATAATCAAGAAAAAATCTTACAAGAATTCATGCGTTTTCTCTCCAGTTCATATGTGCTTATGTTTTTCTGTATATCTGAAAAATTGGGCTTTAGAGTCGTGATGACAAATGGAATCCAATAAACAACTCATATCGAAATCACATTAGAAGGGCAATCTCCCACTGGAATCAGTATTGATTTTATGTAGAATCTGCAAGTAGCAATCATCTCGAGTCGAAAGCATGGTTGACGCTCAAATATATTCTCAATTTGAATACTCGCATAAATATTAGAAGAAAGCAGAACAACTTTCTGAGGACTGCTTCGAGCACATCTCCTTTGTAAAGTAACAACACCTCTGACACATCTAATGTGCTCACTCACGACATCAAACCTTGAGTGAACATCAGAGCTTGATTCTCGCAGACTTAGATGCCATGATGACAATCCCCTCTGTCACTGTTAGAGTCTTCGATGCTTAGCTTGGGGATCGATATCCTGCATCTGCACCAATAGTGCACTTCCACGTAGATAATTCCATCAGGAGTTGGCTTAACGAGCTCCAACTTCTTTGCTTACATTAGATTGCTGTGTAGTGACCAACGTCGTCTGCTGAAGGATAACCTGCATGCATCCAGTCTCCCTCTATGTGTTGGCTGAAAATCTTAATTGCGATGTGTATGCTCTCGTGCGGTACGCAGGAGCCAACATTGCTAAAATAAATTGTTTTGATATAGATCGTTTCATACTACATTGTTAGGTTTACAACCCCAAGTTCACGTCCACATAAGTATTCACGTTCTCACATACTCAAAAGTGTGCAAACACATATTTCCGATAAATTGACACAGGTGGAACATGTTCATACATATAAACATACCTTCGTGCAATGCAACATTTCAAATTCTTAATGGTTACCTACACAACTGTAATTAAGAATGTGTTCCAACCCCTACCGATATCGAATCCTAACATCAAATCTCTAAATTGATGTTGCTAACATCATTTTATATATCGGAATTGATAACTTATGAACAAAGAAACCGATTAGCTTTTGGATATACAGATCTATGTTTGAAACATCTTCTTTGCAAACAAAATTTCCATATCCGAATTTTCTATCTGCAAGTGTTGGTGTGTGTTTTTTTATGCATGATATGTCTTTGATATTGTGCTAATCCTAGAGAACTTCTAACATCCGTTACAGTTTTAGAAACTCTCCAATCAACTAATGTTTTCACTTTAACTCGGTCTGTTACATTCTTTCCCTCTTTGAAGAACTCTGTCCTCAGAGTTGGAGCAACAAATACTATAATAATTGATTAAGAAATTTTATTCTAAGTGTAGCAATCATATCGAAAATAATAATTACAAATACCCTTGGAAAGAACTAACCATCATACAATATAAAGTAGAGTTAGGAACTCTCTGAACAAGCTCCTCTCCGTCTTTTATCTTCTTGTTCAAAGCTTTGCATCCTGTCTCGAGATCGAACTCTGCTCTGATACCACTTGTAGCGTTCCTCCAATCACTCAGAAAAAAAGAAATATACAAGATCATATAATTCCTACTCACAAAATTGAGCAAAATAATTAAGAGAACGGAATCTTATCTTATGAATCTAATGTTTTGCATTTCCATATGCAAGTAATTGCTTCTCCATGAAGCCTCAACATTCTCGATACAATAGCTTTCAAAAATAGCTTCTTGATGAATCCTCGACCTCCCGACCACCCCCGAGCTATCACAATCTCATTCATATTCACACTATCAATCACACTCTCACTCTCACTGTCAATCTCAATCTCAATCACAATCATAATCATGTGATTATACAATCACAATCGCAATCCCACTCACACTCTCACTCTCAATCAAATTCACATGATTGCTCAAACGCAATCCGATCGATCATATGGATAAGTCTTTCTTCGATGGCTTTGGTGGAAAAGAGGGTCTCTCTGAAGACATTTCACCTCAATCTAGATCTTATTCACTTTCATCTTTAATCTTGCACCCGCCAAGTTCTAAATAATCATTACTTCCATAATCCTTCAACTTCTCAAGAACCATGTCCTTCAACGCTGATATACTCGTTCTAGAATTAAATATGATCCCTTATCTCCTTTGAGATTAAAAGCCTAATGACGTGTGCCTCTGTATTCATGTTAGGAGCATGATCATATTAGCAGCATGTTCATAAAGATTGTTAGATCAGTAAGTCCGTATTACTCTGATGTACTTTATTTTCGTCTGTTACAGAAGAATTCGTCATCCATGCTTGTGTACATATTCGCTCACAGTTCACATGTATCTCTGAAGCCATCAACTCCTACACTAACTCATTCTTGCATATATTTCAAAGAATAAATATCAATCGTCTATGCATTGTCACAGGTCCACTAATTGATAAATTTCACAGGGGAATTCCAATGTTTATCACTTCTTTCAAATAACCTTAAGAAACAAAAGCTCTGACCTTTTGCACTCTGAATTTCCGATCACGGAGGATGGTGATTCCCCGCTCCCTGATTCATCTTATGATGAAAATATGTTCTTTGTAGAGACCTTACATTCTGGCCCTCTGCAATCAGCACCTTTGAATATGTTAATCGTTTGCCACATTAATTTCTAGAGATCTTCCAAAATACCTATAGAAACCAAATGCAAAATCGAGAAAACATGGTACTGCAATGTCTTCTTCATCTCCTCTGTAATTCCGGGCTTCTCCGTAAATATCCAAGAAGATTACGATATAGCAATCAAAATTCATGCTTTTTCTCTCCAGTTCATACGTGCTTATGTTTTTCTATATATCTGAAGAATTGGGCTTAAAGCATGGTTGAAGCTCAAATATATTCTCAATTTCGGACTGGACAGAACTCGTAGAAAAATACACGCATAAATATTAGAAGAAAGCAGAATAACTTTCTGACGTTTGCTTCAAGCACATCTCCTTTGTAAAGTAACAACACTTCTGACACATCTAATGCATTCACTCACGACATCAAACCTTGAGTCAACATCAGAGCTTGATTCTCGCAGACTTAGATGCCATGATGACAATCCCCCTCTGTCACTGTAAGAGTCTTCCATGCTTATCTTGGGGATCGATACCCTGCATCTATACCAAAAGTGCACTTCCACGTAGATAATTCCATCAGCAGTTGGCTTAACGAGCTCCAACTTCTTTGCTTACATTAGATTGCTGTGCAGTGACCAACGTCGTCTGCTAAAGGATAACCTGCATGCATCCAGTCTCGCTCCATATCTTGTCTACAAATCTTAATTGCGATGCGTGTTCTCTCCTGCCTTACGCAAGAGCCAACATTGTTAAAATAAAGAACAAACACGCATCACTTTCGCGCTCGCTATTTTGGATGTTTTACCTTTTCCACAAATTTAGCAATCTGATTTTGTTTTGATATAGATCGTTTCACACTACATTGTTGGGTTTACAACCCCAAATTGACGTGCACACAAGTATTCACGTTTTCACATAGTCAAAAGTGTGCAAACACACATTTCCGATAAATCGATATAGGTGGAACATGTTCATACATATAAACATACCATTGTGCAATGCAACATTACAAATTCTTAATGTTTACCTACACAGAATGTGTTCCAACCCCTACCGATATCGAATCCTAACGTCAGATCTCTAAATTGATGTTGCTAACATCATTTATATATGAGAATTGATAACTTATGAACAAAGACACCGATTAGCTTTTGGAGATACAGATCTATGTTTGAAACATCTTCTTTGTAAACAAAATTTCCATATCCGAATTTTCTATCTGCAAGTGTTGGTGTGTTATTTTTTGAATGCGCAAAATGTCTTTCATATTGTGCTAATCCTAGAAAGCTTCTAACGTTCATTACAATTTTAAAAACTCTCCAATCAACTAATGTTTTCACTTTAACTCGGTTTGTTACATTCTTTTCCTCTTTGAAGAGCTTTGTCCTCAGAGTTGGAGCAACACATACTATAAAAATTGATTAAGAAATTTTATTCTATGTGTAGCAATCATATTGAAAATAATAATTACAAATACCCTTGGAAAGAACTAACCATCATACAACATAAAGTAGAGTTAGGAACTTATCTTTCTCATAAAAGTCCGTGAAAATTTTTGTTTCACCATTCAGTTACTATCCATCTCAAGCTTTGCGCAATTCTCCAAGAAGTTTCTGAATAAGCTCCTTTCCGTCTTTCACCTTCTTGTTCAAAGCTTTGCATCGTGTCCCAAGATCCAACTCTGCTCTGATAACACTTGTAGCATTCCTCCAATCACTCAGAAAGAAAAGAAATATATGAGATCATATAACTGCTACTCACAAGATTGAGCAAAATAATAAAGAGAACCAAAACTTATCTTATGAATCTAATGTTTTGCATTTCCATATACAAGTAATTGCTTCCGCACGAAGCCTCAACATTCTCGATACAATAGTTCTCAAAAAAAGCTTCTTGATGAAGCCTCGACCTCCCGAACAGCCCTGAGCTATCACAATCTCATTCATATTCACACTCTCAATCACACTCTCACTCTCATTCTCAATCTCAATCACAATATGTGATTATACAATCACAATCGTAATCCCACTCACATTCTCACTCTCAATCACATTCACATGATTCCCCAATAAGTCCAATTTTCCAACCCTAGGGCAATGAATGGAGTTGGTAACGCAAGATGGGAGATGATGGTGAACAATACACGTGGTATTTGTAAAAATGATAGTCGTATCTTTCCAAGTTAATTTAGAGATGGAGATTAAATTACGAGAAATGGATGGTACATATAGAAAATAATAAATAAGAGCAATCTATCCATTCAACAGTTCAACTAGTACAGAGCTGAACCAAGGGCAAATTTTCTTTGGCTGATGCCAAAACGAATTTCTAAAGGTTCTTGTAAGGGGGTATAGTTTTGCAGTATGTCATTTGTCGATGAGAGTTGACAAGTAGCTCCTGAATTCAATACCCAGGTGTTTATGGAGAGAGTAGAAAAAAATGTATCGACCACGAATGCTAAAAGAGTGTCTTCATCACTCTCAAGTGACGTAGAATGAGAATCTACTGCAAATTCATCCACATAAATATGTCCACATTGCTGATGTCTGCAACTAGATGGTGTGAAAGAAGTATGATGGGCATAAGTGCCATTATAGTGATAGTTATGAGAAGGTCATGGTGTGGCGAAGCACCTATCATAAGGCATGCAAAAAGGTGGATAATGGTAGGTATTAGTCTGAGTAAAATTTCCTTTGAATCCATGATGTGGTGGTGTAGAATGTGGGGAACGATGATGCCACTACATCACTCGACTCTTAGAAGACATGGCTAAAATGCTATCAGTTTGCATAGAACTATTGGTGACTTGGGATGCAAATGCACATCGCAATCCAATTTCTTGATTAATTAAGGGAATAAGTGCAGGTAGAGTGAGGTTTGTAATAGTATTTAATGTCAAAAAAAAGACTAATAAGATGAGGGAAGGGTCGAATGTAATATAATTACCACAACTTCATTTGGGAGGTTGAGTCCATCCACCAGGAGGTTGTCAAGTTGTGTGCCCATGTTTTGGAGAAAAGATTCAGTAGGAGCATTTTCCTTCATCGTTAGCACAATCAACTGTTTAAGACACGTAACTTGGTAGGCCACACCCTTTGTTTGAGATATGCTCTCAAGGTGTATCCAAATTTTGCGTGCAGTGGTGAAAAGCCACAGAAATCTCTTGATTGTATCCATCATGTGAAGGAGCAGTTCAAGATGGGAATTCAAATCTCTATCTTCCCAAGATTTGATAGCATTGGCTACTGTAGGGTCGATATGTTCTGGGAAGACCTCTGGCAGTCGATCATGGAGATAAGCCCTATCCACCAGATGATCATTACCATGGGTATTTTCCACGGCTAAAACTTGGTTTGTGTGAACTTGTTGACCTTGTACATCTGCGAGGCAGTAGCTTGAGCTGTCCTTGATGAGACGAGGGGCGCGCAACAATCGTAGAGGGTGAGTGCTTTAGGAACGATGGAATCTCCATACAGAGAAGACAACCCTATCGTGGAGATTTCATCTCCATGGCCTCATTCTTAGGTGGCCCATTTTGGTGGATATGCATTCTGGGTCCGGATCTCATGCACATGCTCAAGAAATTTCATGCTTATCACCTTTGCTTCAAAAAAAGTTCTTAAAAAACTCACATATTCTTATGGTTTGTTATGGGAATGTTTTATTGTTAAAGGATATGGTGAAAGACGAAGCAGTTCATGGTTATATTGTTAAGTATGGACTTGAAGAGAACCATCACATGGTTCACTTTAGAAGATCATGTTAAAGGATTTTATTTATCTCACAAAAAGCTCCATGTAAATAACTGTGAAAAGCTCCGCTTATGGATTAAGAGAACAATGTGAAGAGGCTATCAAATATAGAAATGAAGTCACGTGAATCGGGAGGAGTGGAAGATCTGGTTATCACCAAATTAGGATCAAATCAAAAGATATATCCAAGATAGCTTTAAGAACATGTTATGGCCAGAGTGGAATAAAACACAACATGTCTTCCTTCATACACACATTCAAACAAACCCCTCAAGAAACAGTGAGGATGGCCGCTCGAAGATTCAGATGTTACATAGAGAGATGCCCCCCCATTGGAAGTACCCAGCCAAATTGATAGCTTTGTTCATAGACGGCCTACTGAGTGCTAAGCTGAGATCATACATCTTCTTGAAGGATCCAACGGCGGCTGGCTGGAACTCGTCATTAGAAGATGGGGAACTTCTCAAAAGGAGGGGCAAGGCTGAAAACACGGGGGGGGGGGGGGGGGGGTTCAATCTTCAGTCAACTTAAGACGGTGGAGTTTAAGACCTCCAAGAGAATGGAGGGAAGGATTCTTGAATTCATGAAAACGAAGCGAAGCTCATATTTCTAGGAGCAAAAAGGTAGAGGAAGTTCTCTGTCGCTCATGCTGTCTCTATGAACCAATCCACCTTCAGTTCGACAGACATCAACCTCTGCATTATTTTTTGTGTTGCAATCAATTGATGACTTAAAAGAGCGATCATGTTTCATGTGGCCTTTGGAAAGGGGCAGGAGGGGGCTATCTATGGTAGGAATTTGAGTCGTCTAGAGGCACAATAGGAGAAGGCATCAGAGATGACACAAAGAAGCTAGATTCTATGCAGATTGGGAGCGAATATACACTTGGGTGTGGTGCGCCATCTGAACATGATGATAAATTGTACATTATGCATAAGAGAAAGCAGCATAGTCTTATGGTCAATAATCTCTCGAAGATGAATAAAAATGTAAGAAATGTTACAGAGTCACTTGGCAGCATAACTATCAATCTACTCAATCATGAGCATAATAACTTGTTGAAGGGAAGTTTGCTGTATGTCTATCTATGTGGAAGAGAAATATACAGGTGCATAACTAGATTTGTGACAGCGCATGTGTTGCTAAACTATTAACACTCACGCAAGAGTTGCGTGATAAAGTTACCATTGTTTAGTTTTGGCTTTCTTATTGAGAGTAGAAACTAAGAGATCGAAAAGGCAATATGAGACTCCTTATTGCAACTATAACGAACAAGCAAAAAATTTGTGAAAGAATGTGATAAAAAAAATATAATATCAAAAAATTGAGCTAACCCATGGTGGATAGTTGAACTGTTTTCAAGTGACACATGAGCAAAAACTAGCATCACACAAGTGTCATAATCTCAAGGTAAACGTGGACTCTATGAAACAAGATATAGAAACATGCTATTACTAGGTCATGAGCAAGAAGAGCAATCATTGTTGAATCCCACAAAATAAAGAAAGAAAATATGAATCAACAAACAAGAGAAGAGCAAAAATAATCAAGTGTCTTTAGGCAAACGAGGAGTTTCTGAAGCTCTAGTTGCTAAATCTTTGAGCAAAAGAGGCTTCAATTTACGAGCAGTAGGGTCAAAGTTCATCATATGATGTTTCATACATTTCTAATGGTCACAGACACTCGGATTCCGAGTCAGAAATTCAAAATTCTCCTATCAAGTCTGAACTCAAGAAAGAGGAAGAAAAATATAGGTGAAGGCGATGGAACTTGAAGTTGAAGAATTTTTTACAAGCTTGATGAGTGATTGCAAACTTGAGAAGACTCAAGTGAATATTATTGATTCCATGGTAAAGGGAAGGCTAGTGCACCTTTCAAATAGAGCTAGTGATACAAATGGCAGTAAAGGGCCAAAGATTTCTCATGCAAATGACCTCCATTAGCCTTTAAGTGCAAGCTTTCTGGTTTCTAGCCTTTAAGAAGTGCTCTCATACATCTGCATATCAATCTTCATTTTGCTTCACTCTCCAAATCACGAACTATCGTGAGATACCTGGGGAACCCGACATGAAAGGAGGGGGTGAGTAAAATATCGAGCTAGTGCACTGAAGATTTAAGCTAGCATCTAGAAATTGGGCGAAGCTAGATCATCGAACATGCAAGACCATTTAGCTGAGTTCATGCGCTTTCAACAAGAGGATAGGCATCAAAAAGCCATACAGTCGCTCCATGAGCGACTAGTCAAGCACTGAGGGTTTTTCAATGACAAAAATATATCTAGGTTCTATAAAGAGAATGAACTTAAGGCCAAATACCTAGCTTTCACATGACTTCGATGACAAATATGGAATTATGCAAAAATGTTGCCTATGTATGTGAATACAATTTACACGATCAACTCATGTGAATAAACCATATGAGATGGTCGCAATACAAAGCCATACTTCTCAAGCAATTCATGCTAGAGGACATAGATAAAGTGACTTGCAAGTCCTTCCTGAGGTGGGTTTATATTCTCAAAGATCAGCCGATTCTAGAGATCAAAAGAGACTTTGAGCGACAATATGATGATCTTTATGAGCACCATAAGAGGTGTATAAGTCATGAAAAGGTGTCATTCTTTCTTCAAACAATCGATGTTAAAGCCAGAGTGGAACTAATTCCAATTCACAAGATATAGACTCCGAATCGGGGCTCACAGAGGATTGGACACTTGTTCATGATGCTGTAACAAGATATGTTTGAAAGCAGCAAATGTTTGAGAAATTCCAAAATGATTGTTAACTGGATCTTCATGCAAATATAGCTGATGCACATATTTCATGAATGCTAAACCTTGAGAATAATGTGCAAACTCAAAACCACTTAGAAAGTCCTGTTGAAAAAGAAAGAAGTATGATTGGAAACCACATATATAATCATATTGAGATTCCTCAAGAAGAACCAATCATAATTAATGATACAAACCCTAAACCTTTAAGATGTCATGGGACAGTAGCACTACAACATATGAAGGGCATATGGACGCTGCCTATTCTGACAGTTGCTCTCGGCATTTGAATAAACGTTGGAAAAGGTCACTTAAGGATACCCACTGTCAAGTGATGGTCGGTATGACTGTTTTAAACAAATCGTCGGTGTGTCCCGCATCCGTCGCTATAAGCGCCGATATAAGCGTTAGTATAAGCATCGGTATGAGTGTCGATATAAGCATCAGTAATTTACTGGAAATTACCGATGCTCATATCGACACTTATACCAAGGCTATGTTTAAAACATATCGAGAACCGGAAAGCAAAACTTCACTTTTTTGCGTGTGTTTGAGTACTCTTTTTCTTCTGTTGAACTTGCACGCACGAACCGACTTGCGACCTGCATTGTCTTGTGCACACACACACACAGATCTCTTTCTCTACACACACACTCTCTCGCGGTTTAGATCTCACATCATGGTAAGTGGTGCGCGTATTGTTAGGCTTTGTCTTACTCTATGCTTTAGGTCTTATAATTTGTCTTCTCTTTGATTTTGCAGAAGTTCTTTGGCGTCCATTGTTTGGAATTTGACGATAGAAGACATACATTACGCTTTGATGGCAACGATCGCAAAGAGGGACATACTTGTAAGTGATTGTTTTATTCTCTATTGATAGAGAGAGAAAGAGAGAGAGAAAGAGAGAGAGAGATGAGGGAGAGACAAAGAGAGAGAGAGAGATAAGAGAGAGAGAGAGAGAGAAAGAGAGATAGAGAGGGAGAGAGATAAATAGAGAGAGAGTGAGAGATTTTGAATGATGAAAGAAAGGAAGATAGAGATAAGAAAATAGAGCATACATACACACACACACATCTACACATTTACACATGTATACATACACACATACATGTACAGACATGCATGCTTACATACACATACATATACACACATGCATGCTTACATACACATACATATACCATGTGCATGCACATACACACATACAAATATACACACATGCATACATACACACAAACGCATGCACACACACATCTACACATTTACACATGTATACATACACACATACATGTACACACATGCATGCTTACATACACACACATATACACACATGCATGATTACATACACACACATATACACACATGCATGCATACACACACATACTAATATACACACATGCATACATACACATACACATGCATACACACATACATACACACATATACACACACACATGCATACACACACATGCATACACACACATGCATACATACACACACATATGTACACACATGCATACATGCACACATATACACACACATATGCATACACACACACATGCATACACATACATACACACACACATATACACATACATACACACATATACACACATGCATGCATACATACACATACATACACATATACACACATGCATGCATACATACAGACACATACACATATACACACATGAATACATACACACACACATGTACACACATGCATATACACACACATATGTACACACATGCATACATACACACATATACACACATGCATGCATACATACACACACATGCATGCATACACTCACATGCACACACACACATACATACACACATGCTTGCACACACACACATGAATGCATACACACACATGCATACATACACACACATACACATATACTCACACATGCATACATAGAAACACATACACATATACACACATGCATACATTCACACACACACATACATATACACATGCACATATATACACACACATAAGCTAGTGTTTTAATTAAATATATATAATTAAATACATAAATTTTTGATTTGGAAGTTTTTTTTACATCAAATATATAAAAATAGGATTAGGGTTTTGAGGCTATTTACACATACATACACACACACATATAATACATATATACATGTATATACACCTATATACAGAAATATACATATTTTAGGTCTAGATATTTAAATTAGGGTTTTAGGGTTTAGGCATACATATAACACGATTACATTTATATTAAGAAAAAATATAGAAAATAGCAAGAAAAAAATATGAATATATAAATAAACATATATATAAAACAGGATTAGGGTTTTAAGATTAGGGTACATGTAGATACACATTCATACAAAAATATACATATTTTAGGTCTAGATCTTTAAGATTAGGGTTTTAGGGTTTAGGCATACATATAACTCAATTACATTTATATTAAATAAATATAGAAAAAAATACGAAAAAAATTTGAATATATAAATAGACATATATATAGAATAGGATTAGGGTTTTAGGATTAGGGGTTTAGATTTTTATTGGTGTTTAAGTATTTAAGTTTTAGTATTTTAGGTTTAAGTCTAAGTCTTTCTGATTAGGGTTTTAGGGTTTTAACACCTACATAACATATATACACACATACACATACACATATAATACATATATACATGTAGATACACATTCATACAGAAATATACATATTTTAGGTCTAGATATTTAAGATTACGATTTTAGGATTTAAGCATACATATAGCTCAATAAAATGTATATAAAGAGAAAATATCGAAAAAAATTAAGGAAAAAATCTGAATATATAAATAAATATATATATAAAATAGGATAATTACATAGATAAATATATATAAAAAGAACTAGTGTTTTAAATAATTTAATTAAATATATATAATTAAATATATATAATTAAATATTAAAAGCATCATATATGATAGTGGTTTGCCACACTCTTGTACATGCTTCATTTATGAAATATATAACTTTTTTTGTACATGGTTCATGGTTCATTTTGATTATCTCTTTTGTGTCCAATCATATTCTGTTTTATGAAATCATATTTCGGGTAACATTAGATTACACATCACATGTACTCGGCTTTTTTTGGGTAGAGTGTATTGTCTTTTGTTAAGCAACATCATGGTAATGTTTTTGTAGCAAAAGAAAACACACTGCCCGAAAAAAGGCGTCGGTATACGCAACCGTACTCATAGTAATATCATCGGATTAAGCATCGGTACACCTAGCGAGTGATGGTATCGATGGTACACCCAACAAAGGCATCGGTATGGGCGCCGGTATGGGTGTCGGTAATACCGATGCCCATACCGATGCCCATACCGATGCCCATACTGACGCTCATACCGATGCTCATACTAACACCCATACTGATGCCCATATCGGTGCACATACCGGTGCCCATACTGGTGCTTTATTATTGACACGCATACCGACATCTACACCGACGTCGAGGCAAAAATAAGCGGGTTCATTTCCCTCAGTAAAAACCTCGGTATATGCTCGATCTGTTATAGTGTAGATGTCTTTGCGAAAAATACATCTTTAAGTGTGCCAAAAGTACAAACCCTAGTTAGGGAAGGAGTAAAGGATTTGGGAGAAGCTAACCAAATACCAATTAATTTATAAACAAATCAAATAAAAAATCAACATACTCAAACACTAAATCAATATGAAGCTTCCTCTGATCCAACAAAGTGCACACATCTCATAGGAAGTAATTATATAAATATTAAACGAAGATATACAATAAGCCAAAAGATGAACATGAAGAAATTGTCTCAAGATGAACATGAAGAAATTGTCAATAGAAATGATGTCAACAGAAAGGATGTCAAGATCGAGGAGATGTCAATTTCTCTAAAAAGTGATATGCATGCCAAACATGATGAGTGCGATGCTTGTCATTATGATAACTCAATTAAAGATCAAGTTTCTAATATTCCTATGAGTAATACTACATTAGATATATGTGCTAAGATGCATGACAATGATCATACTTATACGATATAAGATAAAACACTAATTGGAGTTCTAGATAGTCATATGTATATAGATGATGCCACACTCCATGAAGAGGGGTATGAGAACGATCATGAGACGGATGAAAATAAGTCATCTATTGCTCATTCATATAGTGATATGTATGGAAATAACAATCATACTCAGTTGAGTTCCTATCAGGATGAGATTCAGCATGAAATGTCAAATGAAACACTCATAGAAATGCATGACAAATCTAATAAAGAATCTATACCGACTGAGGGTGAGCATGAAAAGATAGAAATTTATGAATCCAATAAAGAGGTTAGATTTAGTCCCTATGAATTGAATGAAGAATCAGTTGATTCAACTATAGTTGTAGAAGGATTTGTATGTGAGTATGCACTTGACCAAGAGTCAATAATCAACGAGATGGATGAAGAATGTGGTCTAAGTACATCTTCTCATGAGAATGAGCAACTTTTCACTAGTTGAGGATATTATCACTAGTACTCATCAGGAAGTATGAGGGGGTGAGAGAGACGAGATTGATGTAGAGGAGAATAAAAAAACATGATGAATTTTCATGTTTTTTATATATGTGAAATAATGAATATATGTGAAAATGTGTATAATGATGATGAGTGTGATGAATGTTTGAGTTTGATTGATTGTGAAGAGTTTTTTTCAATGGAAGTGCATGATCTTTTGCATGATGAAATAATGAATATATGTGAAAATGTGTATAATGATGATGAGTGTGATGAATGTTTGAGTTTGATTGATTGTGAAGAGTTTTTTTCAATGGAAGTGCATTAAAATCTTATAGTTCAAGATGATTTTGTTGATTTGATGTATGCGAATTTGGGTTTGCATGATTTTGAGTGTGAACAATTAGATGAATTGGATGATTTGTCTTCACAAAGTGAATGTATGTTGGATGAAAATTTTGAATTTAATTTAAATCAAACAAATGCACCTAATGTTCAAATGAATGAAAAATTTTCAAATAATGTTATTTAATATGATGTTTCTGATATCTCTTATGAGTTTATGAGTCCAGGTGCAGAGCATCAAGAACCAATTGAAGATCTTGAGTTTCATTGGATCATACGAAAGGCAACTACTTTCGAGTTGCTAGTTCCTGTTTTACTGAAGATAGATTTTTGTGAAGTTCTTTCATAGATTTCATGTGTATATATATGGTTATTTGAACTTGATACTTCTCATCTCAGGTTTAGTTTTATGAGTGCAGGGAATGATCATGTGAAGACAATGGAGATGACAAACAAAACATGGAGTTAGCCTTTCTTGTTTAGCCTTGATCTTTTCTTGCACCATCTTTGAGTTGCATTGCACATAAAGTATGCATATTTTATGTTGAAAAGAGCATGAACAAGATTAGGATAGAGTTATGAGTGGAGTTGAAAAAAGAGAGTGATTACCTTTGTGAGCAAAACTATGAGGGCAAGCTGATGTATGAACAAAATTTAGTTTGAATTCGAGTGGAGAAACCTCTCCATCAGATGCCCATTACCTTATCTACGATTCCACCATTATGCTTTTGGATGCATTTTAAAGTATGCATGTATAGGGCCCACTACATGGTCGTGCATAGACACAATGATTTTGATAACCCATGCACTTAATTTGCTTTGGAAGTCATTACTTCTTGCAAATATGAAGATTGGTATTGGTGTGTGCAGAGGCCCCACAGGTTTAGAGGGCGTGGATGTCATGGAGATTTCATCTCCATGGCATCATTATTAGGTGGCTTATTTTGGTGGATATGCATTCTACGTCTGGAGCTCATGTAGATGCTCAAGCAGTTTCGGGCTTATCACCTTTGCTTCGGAAATACGTTCAGAAAAAGTTGATATATTCTTATGGTTGGTTGTGGTTATGTTTTATTGTTTGAGGATATGGTGAAAGATGAAGAAGTTCATGGTTATGATGTTAAGTATGGATTTGAAGAACCATCATATGGTTCACTTTAGAAGATCATATTAAAAAAATTTATTGATCTCATAAAAAACTCCATGTAAATAATTGTGGAAAGATCCGCTTATGGATTAAGAGAACCACGTGAAGATGCTATCAAATATAGAAAGGAAGTCACTGGAATCAAGAGGAGTGGAAGAATTATGGTGGGTGGTTGGAGCTCGTCATTAGGAGATGGAGAACTTCTGAAAAGGAGGGGCAAGGCTGAAAAGATGGGGGGGGGTCAATTTAATCAGCTGAGGTATGTGGAGTTTAAGACCTCCAGGAGAATGGAGGGAAAGATTCTTGAATTCATGAAAACGAAGCAAAGCTCACGTTTGGAGGAGGAAAAAGTTAGATGAAGCTCTCTACTCGACATGTTGTTTCTATGACCGAATCCACCTTGTATTCGGTGGACGTCAATCTCTGCATTATTTTTTGTGGTGCAATCGATTGATGACTTAAAAGAGTGATCATGTTTTATGTGGCATTTGGAAGGGGGGAGCAGGGGGCTATCTATGGCATGAATTTGAGTCCTCCAGATGTACAACAGGAGAATGCATCAAAGATGACACAAAGAAGCTACATTCTATGCAGATTGGGAGCGAGTACACTTGGGTGTGGTGCACCATCTGAAGATGATGATAAATTCTACATTATGCATAAGAGAAAGCAGTGCAATCTTATGGTTAGTAATCTCTCAAAGATTAATAAAATAGTAGGCAACATTACAGACTTCACTTGGCAGCATAACCATCGATCTACTCAATCATGAGCATAATAAGTTGTTGAAGAGAAGTTTATTATATGTCTATCTATGTGGAAGAGAAATATACAAGTGCATAACTAAATTTATGATAGAGCATGTGCTGCTAAACTATTAACTCTCAGGCAAGAGTTGCATGATAAAGTTATTGTTGTTTAGTTTTGGCTTTCTTATTGAGATTACAGTCTAAGACAGTGAAAAGAAAATATGAGATTGCTTATTGCAATTGCACCAAACAAGCAGGAAATTTCTGAAAGAATGCGATAAAACATAAATAATATCACAAAATTGAGCTAACCCATGGTAGATAATTGAACTGTTTTGAAGCGATACATGAGCAAAAACTAGCATAAAGAAAGTGTCATAATTCAAAGGTAAATGGAGACTGTATGAAACAAAATATGGAAATAAGCTATAACCAAGTCATGAGCAAGAATAGCACTCACTGTTGAATCCCACAAAATAAAGAAAGAAAATATGAACAACGGGTATCCTTAGGCAAACGAGGAGCATATGAAGCTCTCGTTGCTCAATCTTTGAGGAGTAGAGGCTTCAATTTATGTGAGGCTAAAAGTTCATGGTATGATGTTTCCTACATTTCTAATGGTCATAGACACTCAGATTCCGAGTCAAAAATTTTGAATCCTCTTGTCAAGTTTAAAATCAGGAAAGAGGAAGAAAAATACAGGTTGAGAAGACTCAAGTGAATATTACTGATTACATGGTATCAGGAAGGCTATCACACCTTTCAAATGGAGCTACTGATATAAATGGTGCTGAAGGGTCAAATATTTCTCATGCAAATGACCTCCATAGTTCAAATTCTAGCAAGGCAACATTAAGTGGAGACTTTGGTGCAACTATTTGAGGGAGGAGATTCACATTCAAGTGCTAGTGCTTAACTCTGCATATGCACCACCTTGGAGTCAACAAGTTGAATATGAATAGTTTTGATTTCATGTTTTATGCTCTATAATGTACGAAGACACTTCACTGTTGACTCTTAGTGGCATTCGTTTTGATTCAACATTGTGTAGAGGCTTGTAAATATCTTGTAAATAAGTTTCACTGAATGTTCAGAATTGTGTTTGCATACTTCATGTACTATTTGATACTGGAACATTAATTATACATGTTTCAATGACGCAAATCCATGTCTGTGTATGAATTTGTGTGTGTATATGTGTCTCCTTGTATGTCCGTGCACAATAGAATACCCAAATGCAAAGTAAAATGCTTGTGATATGGGGAATGAAGAGCACCTTAGTTGCTTTAGCGAACGAACTTTTGACAAGCAAGTTGGAATGTGACAATGAAAATTAATTTTTTAATGTGTTTGCTTGAGATAGGCACAAAAGAATGCACTAGCATGCTTTGTGTTTCCTTGAGATAGGCACAAAAGAATGCACTAGCATGCTTTATTCTTTAAAGCTTTAATGTCTACAAAAGAATAACAGATGCTTCAAAAAGAAAAAAATGGTCGTTTCCCATATAACACCATGAACTCGTAGTTTATAGAACTATCGTTAACGCATTGAGATCAATCACATGAAATAAAGTCCGTTGCAAAAACTTATTAAGTGGTTTGTGAAATTGTCATACGTAAATGGTTTTCTAGCCTTTAAGAAGTGCTCTCATACACCTGCATATCAATCTTCATTTTGCTTCACCCTCCTAGTCACGAACCATCGCGACAACGCGAACCCTGATTTGCTCGTATGTTGTTGAACTTATTACATCATTGTTTTGATACAATGAGGCTACACTCAAAACGGTGTACCGATATACATGGTCGTGACTTATGGCCATCTGTACATGCGATATCATCTGCGTTGGCATGTGTGCTGACGTGGCTGGAATTACACGTGATCCAGCATATATTGTATCTCCATCGTCGACTTAGGAAATTTCCGCTATATAGCTATTAGCAATTGACGTTTTCTGCACCTCTTCTTTGACGATACATAATACAAAGTCAGATTTGAAACGCTGCCCTCTAAGACTTTGGGCGATTGATTCTGTACGGCTACATGTTCTTTCATGCAATTGAAGGAATAATTTGAACTCAGGAAGATGGCAAGCGCGTGAAGAAACCATCTGTAAGACGTAAATGAACGCCACAAATCAAGACTCAATGTGCTAGTGGCTAAAGATGATCCCATAAACTCCAGAATTTCTAGAATCTGAAGACCAGCTGAACAAAGTGCTAGCTATCGATCTGACTCATGGATAGATGATCATTTAAAATAGTGTACTAGCTTCCATTTATTCGAGAGAGAAACATTCCCTTTCCTATCAAAGAATCTTTCACGAAAACCGTTGCGCTGACTCGTTGGGGTTTTCGGAGTCATTGCATGGGAATTAGAATTCTTCTTACATGATCAATTCAGCAACTAAGCGATCACCTGGAATCCAGATGTTTGAAATGTTCGCTACGACTTCTACATGCAGAAAATCACCTACAAAAGCACACATGGCTATCTGAATCATGTCGTGAATAAAAAAGCTACATCACACGCAGGAAGTTACATAAACACACGCACACACACAAACACACACACACACACACACACACACATATATATATATATATATATATATATATATATATATATATATATATATATATATATATATATATATATATATATATATATATATATATATATATATATATATATACAATGATTAGAATTGTCGTCTTTTATGGTAGTGGAAACTGAGACGCATTGGTAATCAGGCATACGGAAGGCTTACGGCGTTAGCACAAGATGGAATAGGCCAATCCAGCTTGCACCGTCATGGGGGGATAGGCCATTGTCGATTTCGTAGTATCTCATAGGGTGATAGGCCGTTGTCATTTATTTAACCCAGCCTTTTGATGTATCTCCACCGTCCACATAAAAAATTTCTGCTAAATAACTACTGGATGTTGACGTTCAGTGCACCTTTGAGAACACATGATACAAAGCCAGAGTTTAAATGCTGCCTTTTTGGACTTTAGGCGATTCATTTTGTACGGGCGCATGTTCTTTTATGCAATTGCAGGCTTAATTGGAACTTAAAATGAGGGCGATCGCGTAAAGAAACCTTCATCATGCGTAAGACGTGAATGAACTGCACCCAAAAAAGTCAGTCTCAATGCGCTAGTGCAGAACGATGATCCCATCATCTCTGGCATTTCTAGAATCTGAAGACCAGCTGTTCAAAGCTCTCGCTATCGATCCGAGTCATGGATGGATGATCGTATAAAGTAGTTTATTACCTTCCCTTTATTGGAGAGAAAACCGTTCCCTTCATTCAAAGAACTTTTTAGGAAAAGCCTTCCGCTGTCTCCTTGCGGGTTTTCCGATTCATCGCATGGGAATTAGACTTCCTCTTACATGTTCAATTCAGCAAATGATCATTGAGTTATTTGCTGCGACTTGTACAAATAGAAATCGAAGCTTGCAGTCGAGGATAATTTAGCAATATTTATGATATGGAAAGAACTTTTGACTTTCGTTATCCAGCTCGTCGTATAATACAATCATTTGTACAAGTTTGCTACAGAATATTTTTCTGAGTTTAAAGTGACCTCCATATTCGTAATCTGAGATTGGAGATTACATGACGACCCTTGCGGTGAATGATGCAAAACCATCGTTTTTTTTCAAGTGGTATTGACTGTGTGCTTGACGTTTATGTGCAAGGTTAATGTTCAATGGTTGAAAAGGTCTGATGTTCTTTATATGACCCAATATAGACGACTCATCTCTTATGACTAACACGGTTGCTGGGTCATGATAAAGGCTACTGGACAAACAAACTGCGAAACTTTGGAAAACATCTTGCAGATTTTTCGAGAATAACTTGTCGAAAGGAAACCCTCCAACGCCTTTTTTTGGCCAGTTTTTCAGAGAAGGTTGGATTGATCAAGTACATTCCGCTTAGGTGCTTTTTGACCTGTCATATATGCATAGCATCCTTTCTATCCTCTCGTCTTCTGGTTTTAATCCCTTTTCCCTAATTAGAAAAACCCTATTATTACTTCGAGAAGACTCAACATTAGCTGAGTTGTCTTTGGTTGTCTGGCATTCGCATTAGTGCCTAAAAAACAACAAATGAAATTGGATGATAAAGGATTGAAATGTTTTTTTGTTGGGTGTAGTTCTGAAAACAAAGTCTGTCATCTATATCATCCACACACTAAACACCAAATTGTCTTGCTTCCTAGATGTATTGCCAGATTTCAAACACTCAAACATCAATGTTACGCAAAACTGTCCTGCTATCGACGTTTGTAAGGATAAACGGAATGCGCACGGAGGCGTGTTTCAGGAAGAACATCAAAGGAACTTTAATGGCAGCACTTGGCAGAACATCGTTCATCCTAATGAAGAAACATTCTCATAATATTTGTTTTTCAATAAAAGGAAGTTCATCTGTATACTACACTTCCATGTCTGATTTAATAAAAGAACAAATATACAATGAATGTGGTTAGAGCCCTTGAGATCTTCTATATCCCACAAAGCAGGGGTATCATCGCCCAAATGTTATGATTGATCAAAATTGGTAGGATAATTCGGATTCGACAAGCGATAGATGTTCGATAGATGTCCTAAAGAGAGTCGCTAAGAAGTTTATTGATTTTTCATCACCTTCATGATAGACCCACTTGCTTCTAATCTTGTTGTTTTCCCCAAGAAACATCTTGCGATGTCTGAAAGGGAAAACTTTTTTATAATTACATATTCTTCTATCTAAGAGGTCTATAGATTTTTTCAATGGATAAATCTTTTTGATGGCCATCAAAGTTGATCGCACATCTTTCTTTCCATATCTTCCATGGCACTTCCCTTTGACGGCATTCTACAAAGTTCAAGAGCAGCAAATTGTTTCTCCAAGTAGAGCTTGTTCGTAGCTGATTTGTCTTGTTAAGTTCAAAATCTTAGTGAGAGATTGTCAAATTAGGTTTCTTCTAAGGAATCAGAAGAAGAGATGACAAACATCCTCTACCCCATTGATGCATTTCTTGCACTAATGAGGTACCCCACAGATTTTATTAGATTTGGCATTGATCCAGATTTCACGATGAAGGATTTACCAAATAAGAACAGATTTTTGTTTCTCAATGAGAGGATGCCACACGTATTCCCACACAATTTGCCATCTCATGCTAGGCCAGTTATGACATCATCCCTTGTTAAGGGAAATATGCAATCAAGGTGCTTATGTAACCTCATAATTTTCTCTAATGTGTTGCCATTGGTTCATCTTAACCCTTCAATCTCGATGAGGTGGTAATTTCCAACAAGGAGACGAGTCTTTGAGTTGTCCCAAGAGTTGGTTCTCTGTGTCGGAAGGCACCAATCATCAAAGTCAATTCTCCTAGCATAGTCTATGTCATCAAGTCTTATCCAATGATGTATATCATCATTCTTGGGATTTTTCCACTTTCTAAAAAGTTTGTTCTGAAGGGTTTTGAAGGCGATGCACCACGGTGCACTCTCCTTATTGAGAGCTCCACGAGAGTATCCTTAGAGTAGAAAACGGAGCTCCTAAGGCCGCACACGATACTCCACACATCACCCGCAAGAATACGTAGGAAACACAGTACACAGGGAGCACGAAGACAGACTTCTTAGGTCTTACAAATGCAGTCGAACTTCTAGTCTGTGACTGACTAGACCACTATATGTTTTATTAAAGAACATATACAAAGAAGTGTCCAATGACCATTTGGTGTTTCACATGGATGCTAACGATAACAATCTCCCACTAAAGGCCAATATGGCCAAAGTAACTATGGAATAAAAATAAAGAATGATAAAGAATACCAAAGTGTAAGTATACAAACTATACCTCCCACTTGATGGGCATGTTACATAGTATACAAGTGTCTGTGTAAGATCATGAATCAAGTAACACCCATCAAGTGACAACAGTGTCGAAAGCTATCCTATGGTAGAGGTTTATGCAAAGCATCTACACCATTACTCGAGTTTGAACCTTCTCAAGAATAATGTGCTAAGTGGCTAAGGAATCTCGAATGAAGTGATACCCCACCTCAATGTGCTTGGTCTTTGCATGATAGACCGGATTCTTAGCCAAGGCAATGGCACTCTGACTATCACTGAGCAAACAAGGTACATGCTGAGGTAAACCCATATCACAAGCAAGGCGAGAAAGCCACAATGCTTCCTTACATGCCTCACTTGTTGTAACGTACTCTGCTTCTGTGGTGGAAATAGTTGTACATTCTTGAAGACGAGATCTCCAAGAGATATCACCTCCAACAAAATGAAAAATGTACCTTGATGTAGATTTACGATTGTCTACACAACCAGCATAGTCAGAATCTGTGTAACCAATAATGGATGCTTTCCCTCTACCTAAACATAAACACTTGTCCTTAGTGCCACTCAGATATCTTAAAATCATCTTAACCGCTTCCCAATGTTTCTTGCCATGATTAGACATATATCTTCTCACAACTCCCATTGCAAATGCAATGTCTAGTCTCGTAGCTACCATAGAATACACGAGACTCCCCATAGCAGATTGATAGGGAATTTTGGTCATGAATAGCTTTTTGGCAACTGATTTGGGGCAATCATCCTTGCTCAATTTCACATATGTGGGTAAAGGTGTACTCCATGCCTTTCCACCTTGCATATTGAACCTATGAAGTACTTTGGATATGTACTCACTTTGAGACAAGTATATGCATCTTTTGCTCCTATCACGAGGAATGTGCATGCCAAGAATATGTTTGGCATCCCCCAAATCCTTCATAACAAATGTCGGACTCAACTTCTTTTTGAGAATTGACAAATTATAAGAGGACTTCCCAGCAATGAGCATATCATCGACATAAAGTATCAAGCATATCAAGCTACCATTTCAGCATCTCTTTGTGTAGAGACAATGATCCTCATTGCTCCAAGAATAGCCTTGAGACTTCATAAAAGCATCAATCTTTTGGTACCATTGTCTAGGGGATTGTTTAAGCCCACACAAGCTCTTCTTAAGCTTACAAACTAGACTTTCGTTGCGAAGAACTACATAACCCTCTGGTTGTTCTATATAGATCTCATCTGTAAGATCTCCATGCAAGAAAGCAATTTTCGCATCAATTTGGACTAGCTCTAAGCCCTCCATTGCAATGAATCCAAGAAACATTCGCAGAGTAGTCATCTTGACAACTGGAGAGAAGATTTCCTCAAAATCAACACCATGTTGTTGCTTAAAACCCTTTGCAACAAGTCATACTTTATACTTTGGAGAAGCACTATCTCAAGTGAATTTTATCTTATATACCAATTTACATGGTAAAGCTTTCCTACCCTTTGGCAAAGGTACTGAATCCCAAGTGCCATTCTTGTGAATAGAATCCAACTCACTCTTCATGGCACACCCCCACTTGACGTGATCCTCTGTTTGCATAGCCTCTTTGTAGCAAGAGGGCTCACTCGCATCCGTTAGCATATCAAAATCTAAACCAAACCTGAAACATATCTATCAGGTGGATGTGAGACACGTGTAGAACATCTCAATGGTTGTTGAACAAGAATATGTGCTGACTGATCTGAAAGGACATTCTCTTGAACATCCATATGTGCAGCATTATTATGCATGCTAACCGGAGGAGTACTATTCTCAAACACCACTCTTCTCACTTCAACCTCCTTAATGGGCTCTTTATGCATCTTAGACTCATTGAAAATGGCATCAGGACTTCTGATCACTGACCATGTTTCAAGATCCCATAAACGATATCCAAATTGTCCTTCTCGACTGTATCCAAGAAAAATGCATTTCTTTGACTTATGATCCAACTTTTGTCTAAGATTCTTCGGTATATGAACATATGCTTCACACCCAAAAACTCGAAGATGATCATAATATGGTGGTTGCCCGGTCCATAACTCTTGTGCCACTTTCAAACCTTTGGCAGTACTAGGTGAAAATTTAATTACATGAACTCTAGTAAATACTGCTTTTGCCCAAAAACCTTGTGAGAGGTCTGCATGATGCGAGACTAATCTATCTTAAATAGTTCTTTTCATCCTCTCAGCTACACCATTCTCTACTAGGGTATAAGGAGCTATAAACTCTCTACGAATCCCTTTAGATTGACAAAAAAGTCCAAATTCATGTTAGGGATACTCACCCCCATTATCTGAATGTAAAGCCTTAAGCTTAGTTCCTTTTCCAATCTCAACTGAAGTAAGCCATTTTTTGAAAGTAGGGAATACCTCATCCTTCGATTTGATAGTATATACCGAAACTTTTCTAGTAGCATCATCTATGAAAGTGAAAAAGTAAAGAGAACCACCTAAGGATCTAGTCGGCATAGGACCACACACATCTGTATGAAGGAGATCTAAAGGCTGAATTGAAGAGTCAATGTGCATTCTACGGACATTTCTAGTTTGTTTTTCATATTGACAATGCTCACAAAATGAAAAATCGGAGAAAGATAACCTTGGTAAGTACCGAGAACGAGAAAGATTTTCGATTCCACTACGAGATATTTTGGCCCAAATGACAATGCCAAATACAAGGCATAGGCTGTTCGGTAACAGTTAACAAGTGTTCTTTCTATGAGACAAATAAAGGATAAAGTGAGCCAACTTTGCTTCCTTTTGTAATAACCATATTGCGCTTTGATATGCGAAAGGACTGAGCATGGAAGACCACCTTGTAACCAAGGTCATCAAATTGACCAACTGACATCAAACTACATGATAACTAAGGTACATTGCGTACATTATGGATAGTAAATTTTGAACTATCAATGAAATGCACAATCACATCTCCAATCCCCACAACATCACACTCGTTAGAATCACCGAGTCTCACGGTACCAAGAGACTTTGCTGCATAATTAGAGAACCATTCTCTATGTTGTGTCACATGGAAAGAAGCACCAGAATCTAGTAGCCAGGTGTGGGAAAGAGAATCAGCCATAAGAGCCTTAGTTGGCACAGAACTATTAAGTGTCAACACAGCAGCATCATCAAAAATAACATTAATTTCTTCAAGCTTCAGAGTCGAAGTAGATGGTGTAGGTAACAATTTTACATTCCCATCAACATTGTGTCCTTTACCTTTAGGATTCTTTAATGCATAATATTCCTTTTTCATGTGTCCTTTCTTATGACAATAATGGCATTCTATATCCCTCTTCCTTGATTTACTTCTACTCTTACTCCGTTGACCATTCTTTTCCTTGTTCTTGCTCCTACCACATTGTTGATTCTTTCCTTGGTAAGAATCACGAACATTATATGCATCTCCACTCTGAGTCCCAACCATAGATTTTCTATGAATCTACTCAGTCAAGGGTGCTCCACATAAGTCATCATAGACAAGTTTACCACCAGGTGCACTATTGCTAATAGTTGTGCAAAATGTATCCCATGATGAAGGCAAGGTGCATAACAACAATACTGCTTTCATTTCATTATCCATATCCATTTTCTTAGCCTGTAACAAAGAGAATATAGCATCAAAATCATTTAGATGAACACCAACACTATCTATGTCCTTCATACAAAGGTCATATAATTTTCTCATCAAATAGAATTTATTTGATGTTGTCCCTTTTTCATATGTATTGCATAACTTCTTCCAAAGCTCCTCTACACTTTCACAGTCTAATACTATAAAGTAAACATTATGTGCCAGGTGCAAGCGAATGGTAGACCTGGCCATTTCATCTTACTCATCCCAATCATCTTCATCCATGTCAGCAGGCTTCTTTGAAATTCTGTTTACTGGCTTCCATTAACTCCGTTGAATCAACACATCTTTAATCTGATTCTTCCATAGAGAAAAGTTTGTGCCATCAAATTTTTGGATCTCAAGTTATAGCTCCTCCTCGGAACACTAGCACTAGACCGTGATCCACCAGATATGCGTGAGACCTCTATTGCCATGATGGTAGAACTAAATGGAATGATAATGGAGCTAGAAGGGTCCAAAGACCAACGAATCTATGTCAATGAGTAAATGGACCACTATATAGTTGAAAAAAACCAAAAATCTGGAAACATTTTGCCACAATATCCTCTGCAAAATGAGTGTATGAACACTGTCAAAATATCATAAAATTGCAAGTACTAACATGTTTGGCCGCATAGTGAATCACAGACTCCACTGCATATAATCAATTATCCAATAGAAGCCAACTAAGCTTATCGAGCACCTATGAACAACTATCATACATCTCCTATGGCGAGGCTGGGTAAGTCTTCCACCAACATCACCAAAGAGGCCCCAACATCTGGGTGTCGCCCATTTAAGAAAACCTCACCACGACCCTCTTTATCAAACGTAGAAGGCTTTATGCAAAGAACATAACCGCTATATCAATGACCACATGGACATATATAAGCCCTATCCACAGAAGCATACATAATGTGTATGTGCTCAATATTTGCAGTAAAATGACACTAAAAGGCTGAATGCATAGTCCAAAAACTAACCAATAACACCTACAAGTTTCTATCAACTCTGATGTTTTTGGCTTAAAAAACCTGCATAAATTTGCAACGACGGCTCCCACCAAAACTGAAATCTTTCAAGAAACCCGTAGTTTTGTGAGTGTGGTAGAAAACGTAGCCCCAAAAGTTGATATTTAATGTCCGAGAAGTACAAAGAACACTCTTGCTGATGTTCTTGGACCTGTGTGAAGAGAACTATGTGCCAAAATACTCCAAAATGGCTCCAAAAGACACCCCAAAAATGCTTCAGGAGTCAACTTTGAAAGCAAAGAATGAAGCTTTGAGGGACCAAAACATGTTCAAGGTAATGCCAACCTTAGTCTTTCACATTCTTCAAACACTACAAGAGTGTAGCTTAGTGGCAAGAGATTGCCACGGTTAAGCAAGCTTTGGGGGGGAACAGTACTAGGACAGGTGACCTTCCGAGAAGTACCGGCAACCTGTATATTTCTTAATCGTTGAGGTCCTCCCTGGTGCACAGTGAACGGCACGAACCGTGACTTTGGTGACTCGGATGAAAAGGTATGCCAAGGTGTATGCCTTGGTAGCCACCTTGGTCGTAAGCCTTCGTTAAAGTCGGTGGAGGGGGGGTGCTCGCTTCGCTCGCACAAAATGAACAAATCTTTCCCGTAGTACTACTGTGATACCACTGAAGGGTTTCGAAGGCGATGCACCATGGTGCACTCTCCTTATCAAGATGTCCACGACAATATCCTTAGAGTAGAAAACGAAGCTCCTAAGGCCGCACATGGT
>CM035441.1:97833834-97838834 GCA_020310875.1 Ceratopteris richardii | reverse complement strand
AGTGGCCAACCAAACCTTGAGAAAATACGTTTATACAAAAACTTAGCTACCATTAAGGTTGTGCAGTCCACAATAGCTTTGGCCTCTATCCATTTAGTTGCATAACATGTGGCCATCAAAATATACTTCTTATCCCAAGGTTGACCAGTTGGACTAATTGGTCCTATGAAATCAAGACCCCATCGTTCGAATGGGAGCCATCCTGTAGATATGACTAATGGTTGGAAATTCAATCTGGTTGGCATAGGAGCACATCTCTAGCAAATGTGGCATTCTTTAGCAAACTTGATCACATCCCTATAGATATGAGGCCACCATAGTCCTTTGTGCATGATTCTGTGAGCCAATTCTCCCCCCTTTTGATGCCCTTCACTGTGTGTTGCCTCCAGCAAAAGATTTACCTCCTCTGGATAAACACACGTCATCAAGATACCATCCTGACAATATCTATGTAAATTCCCTTTTATAAGTGAGTATGCTTTGGCAGCTTGAGTTGCTACTAGGAAGAGATTACTATCCACAAATCTATCATAAATACCTATTGCCTTCTCGCTCATTGCGGTCATGGATACTTGATCTTCCATGTAGTGCTCTCTTCCTGCCTTAATATGAATATCAAAGTTGAATTGTTGAAACAGGAGTAACCATCGCTAGACCCTTCCAGGCACTCTAGGCTTGTTTATCAAGTACTTCAAGGGTTGATGGTCAGATATGACTATAAAATGTACACCGAGAAGGTAATGCCAAAACTTTTGAAGAGAAAATACAATAGCCAAACCTTCTCGTTCGGTCGTACTGTAGTTCCTTTCTACCTTGGTAAGTAGCCTGCTGGCATTGGACATAGGTCTATCAATCTTGTGTGATGATGGTTGAGCCAAAATGCCACCAACAGCATGAAGACTTGCATCTCTATCACATGAAACTCCAATGACCAGTTAGGCACACTTAAAAGTGGAGCAGTACATAACCTCAATTTGAGTTCACAAAATGCTTTCTTTGCTTCAGGACTCCATGAGAAGGAGACCTTTTTACTGGTAATCCTTGACAAGGGCTTAGCTATTTCTGAATACATTCATATAAATTTCTATGGTATTCTCCATGGCCCAAACAACTTTGCACTTCCTTTGGGGTTTGTGGAATAGGCATGGAAAGAATAACAGTAACCTTTGCGAGGTCGACTGTTATCCCTTCAGCAGATACTATGTGGCCAAGAAGAGTGCCCTTAGTGACCAAAAAGTGACATTTAGCAGGATTTAACTTCAAACCAGTTCTGAGACATTGCTCAAAGATTTCCTTTCGATTTTCCAAATGATCATGGAAATCTTAAATTGCTGCTCTTCTATCTGTGCCTGAAAACACTAAGAAGTCATCCATGAAAATATGCAGAAAGGTTGTTAACCACTTACCCAATATTAGACACATTGTTCTATTAAATGAACCTAGTGCATTTTTCAAGCCAAAAGCCATGCGAGTATAGACATAAGTGCCCCATGGAGTAACAAAGGCTGTTTTGTCCCTATCATCAGGATGGATCACTATCTGATTGTAGCCACTAAAACCATCCAGGAAACTATACAAAGTGTGTCCGGCTACTTCCTCAACTACTTGCTCTATGAAGGGCTCAATAAATCCATCCTGAATAGTTAAATTATTCAAGGCTTCTACTAGAACAATTATACCTGCTTCTTCTAGTTCTGTACTTTCCAACTTTATCGCCTCTCCATACTTTTGATTGAGTCGATACGGCCTACTTCTTGTAGGCGTGGCTCCCTCAACTAAGGGTATTCGGTGTAATCCCAACTCCTCTAGTATTCCTGTTAGATCTTTGTAGGACCATGCGAAGACAGTTGGCTATTGGTGTTTGTTGAAATCCACAGTTTGTTTTTCCCCCAACCTTGCAAAGCTTTTGCTTGCCTTAGCCAAGGCCTCCCCATGAGTAAAGGGTAAGAAGTCTCCTGTGGAACTGCAATAGCAAAAAAATCTAGAACAAAGTGATAACCCTGTACTATCATCAGTACCTTTTCCATAATGCTGAGAGGCGCAATGCAATGTTGATCTGCTAGTGTAACTGTGAATGGTGCCATCTTGGTGGGGTTCAAATTCAGTTTCTTCATTGTGAAATATGCCATCAAATTGATGCCAGAGCCTCCATCTATGATTACACCTATGAGAGCTTTATCCTTTATGCACATAGATAACCTTGAGCTTTGGTAGTCTGCTAGGGGTGCAGGGGGAAAGTCAACCATGAAACCATCTATGTTAGGTTGTTGGCTCAAGTAAGGAGAGTGTATAATCTTTAATAGATCACTTATTATTTTTGAATCCATCTTTATGAGTTTGTACAGACTAACCTTGTGATGAATAGTTTTTAAGATCTGCTCAATGTTTACCTCATGTGTGTCTTCTTGCAGACTTGTTGATTGGCCCCTTAGTGAAGTAGCCATCCTTTCATAAGCTCCTTCAATATCTGCTTGGCCCTTCCACCCCGCCTTCTTTTCCTCCTCTTTATCCTAGTGTCCTTGTTGTTCCTCTCTACGGGTTGTTGCCGCTTGTCTGGCTCTACTCATCATGGGCATTGAAGAAGATGAAACAACATAAGACTGAGTGGTCATATCTTCTACTTGTGTGGAGACTGCAATCATGTGAATTGGAGCAGGGTGGCTTCTTGGGCAATCTTTGGTATAGTGATCCTTAGCCTCTGGACAATGCTGACAAGGAGGTGCATCTTCTGGAAGGGAACACCTATTTTGCATATGGCCATACTCACCACAACGATAACACATCAATGGACTATTATATCTAGGCTTCATTGGTCGATTCTCCTCTCTATTAGGTGCATTTGAAGTACTAGCATAATATGAATCCAGAGCTTGAGGGTTACCATGTAGTTGTGTACCCTTGAGGTAGTAACAGTCTCTAGCTTCATGGCCATCCTTTCCACAAAATTGACTACTTACCCTGTTAGGACAATTAGGATTGGAATGTCCACTGTTGTTATATATTGTGCACCAAATCTGCCTTCTTATATCCTAAGTGGTCCACAAATCTTCTAATTCATGACAAAGTTAGGCTACTTCATCATCAATGCAACTCGACGGCGGTGGCAAGACCTTCTCTTCTTGGTAATTTTGCTAAATTCTCAATGCTTCCAATTCTTTCCTCATAGTTCTGTTGCATAATTTTGTTGTGTTTCCCCTTCAAAATGTTGCCTAGATTCTTCAATGCGTGATGTCGCTGCAACAAAATCATTAAGGGTTGCATCCAATCTAAGAGACTCACATAGCTTCTGTTGAGATGACCTAGGCAAAGCTTCTTCTATCCATTTTTTAACCAAGAAATCACCTGGAGCATGTGGCAAACGTGCAACAAGTGCTTTTGTCCTAGTTTGAAGTTTGTGAAAGGATTCGTGTGATCTTAGCCTTTGGTTCTCTAACTGATGTAGAGCTCTTTTTGAGGAGTCACTTGGTCGAAATGTCTGTGAGAACGCCATCTTCAGATCCTCCCATGTAGCAAAATGGCCATCTCCATACTGACTGTACCATTTGTCAGAAAGGCCTTCCAAGGTGGATGGAAAGAGTACCAGCATTGCATCCTCTCTATTCTGTAGACCATGTGCACGGCATAGGGAGATGAATCTCCTCACATGATCATCAACATCCTCATAAGCTTGTCCCTTAAAGGTAGGAAACTTGATATTGAGTCTAGAGAGTAAGTGAGAGCCATCCTCCATTGCCACTGGTGTTTCCTGTGATGTATATGAGGAGAAGACTAATGTTCTCCTATGCTATTCCTTTGACAGTGGTGTCGTGCCCAAATCAATAGTTAAATTCAAAGGAGGTAGAGGAGATCTAGGCTCACTATTCGAAGGTAAAGCTGATTTTTTAAGGCTCCTCTATAAACAAAGAGGCCCCTTATCTGCTCGAGTATGGGTCATGTACCTACTTGCAAGATGGAATAGGGTAAAAATAGTGGAAAAGGACTATTTCTATGCTCAGAGCCTCTCACAGAAATGCAAGGGTCTCACCGGGCATGCCAAACTGTAGAGGAGGTATTGGGGTATCTACTTTTAGCAGGAGCATGCATCATGCACTTCTAGTACCTCCCCTACTCAAGGGAGGTTCTCCCTAGGGAAATATACCCTTTAACATTTGTGTGAGTAGGCAGATAGCAATAATTGCACAATATTGTAAATACTCAGAAAGAAGATTACTAACAAACGACAATAGTGAAGGATGAAATCACTCCTTATTCCGAACACATGATTACAATGTAGGCAAAAGAAATGCTTCAAAAGTTAATGCTCTGTGCTAACACGTCAATCTAGAATCAATCATAATCAACACAAGAGAATCGTCCAACCCAATGAACACAAGTAGATGAAGACTTGATCTGATCAGTACAATGATATGAAGACGTGCTCTATGGGGAAGAGCCTAGAAATACCACTGATTCATCGAATGACAAAACAAAAACAGGGTGCCTCTTCACACGATAGTGTTATTAGCCCTCCACTAGGAAGCTCATGCTCTGTATCCTCACCATAGAGTGACTTCCTACAGGAGGCTTGTAGCCACAGAGTGCAAATAGAGGACCCAAAGAGATGCCGAAAATACATCATGTACGTATATCCCAATGAGTACTAGTCCATTGCTTTTATAGGCTCCAATAGGCCAAGAGGGCCTTGCCAATTTCCCACGTTCACTGAATATGCACCAACTAATTGCCCCAAAATTGGAGGGATAGAACAAGTATGGTACTGGCCTCCAAGTTTGAATTAGATCCTCCAAAATAGGCAGTCCTCAAGAATGGTTTAGCGGCAACATTCCTTTATCGACTTACACTTTTACTATCACTTTTGAATGCAAGCTGAGGCAAGTTGTAGAAAAATATGGATTCACACTGTTCTAACTTGTGCGTTCATCATTTCACCAATTTCTTCTTTGACCAACCTTGCTACCTAAATAAGGCTAGGTTCAAGCGGTAGTTCTCGACCACTGCCC
>CM035441.1:97611334-97826334 GCA_020310875.1 Ceratopteris richardii | reverse complement strand
GAGAGAGAGAGAGAGAGAGAGAGAGAGAGAGAGAGAGAGAGAGAGAGAGAGAGAGAGAGAGAGATACGATGGGGGCTACATGTGGGATTAGGAGGAGGTGGCCGATGGGTGGGAGGCTAGGTAGGGGTGGGGGCTGCGAGGAAGGGGGAGAGAGAGATAGAGAGATAGAGAGAGAGAGAGAGAGACAGAGAGAGAGAGAGAGAGGGAGGGAGGGGGAACTAGGCAAGGGGACGGGTTGAGGGTGGGACACTGAGGGTGGGGACTACGAGGTAGTGGGAGAGAGAGAGAGAGAGAGAGAGAGAGAGAGAGAGAGAGAGAGAGAGAGGGAGAGAGAGAGAGAGAGAGAGAGAGAGAGACGATGGGGCTGCAGGTGGGATTAGGAGGAGGTGACATGTGGGTGGGAGGCTAGGCAAGGGGGGCTTGTGGGGAAGGGGAGAGAGAGAGAGAGATAGAGAGAGAGAGAGGAGGGAGGGAGGGAGGGAGAGAGATTTGTGCAGGTGGGCATGGTGTGGGCTACAGGGTTAGGGAGAGAGAGAGAGGGGGAGAGAGAGAGAGAGAGAGAGAGAGAGAGAGAGAGAGAGACAAAGAGAGAGAGAGAGACAAAGAGAGAGAGAGAGAGACAGAGAGAGAGAGAGACAAAGAGAGAGAGAGAGGAAGAGAGAAGGAAATTGAGCAGCGTTACAATGCACATGCATTTATAGCTTTGTCTTTCAAACTTTCCATTATCAATATATTTGCTCTTGCAAAATAGGAAATATTGCTTCGGATACACTTACCACTTTATACTAGTATCGAAATGGGCCTTCTCTTGCTTACCTCCAAAAAGTGTTGATGAGTGAGCATATGAGAGAAGAAACTTCTATAGATACTTGCTTGAGAAAGATCAAAGATTTGAAGGAGTGATTGATTTTTGTTAATAAAGTCTAACTAGATAGTTCACTTGTGTAGATTGATCTTAATGGTCTTCTAGAATCATCTAAGAGTTTTGCTTATACTCTTCGAGTGATGATGAAAGGCAATTGAAATACCTAAAAATTTGAGTAGTTAGTTTCGCATGAGAATGAGTCACATGCACAAAAAAAATTCTTATATCCTATACTAGGATTTGGTAAGATCACTTTGGCTAGTGTTGATGGTAGTCCTTTTACTTTCTTAGATGCTTTGTATGTGCCAACGATCAAGAAAAGTCTTTTGTGAGTCTTAGCATTAGCCAAGATTGCCTTGATTATCAAATTTCTTGATGAAAGGTGTATAGCTCATGATCTCTCAAATGGTGATGTCATTATAACATATGTCATTCTATGTCATGGATTGTACAAGATTATAGACTATTTAAAAACTATCAATGATTCAATATGTGGAGTTCAATATACTCATCCATGCATGCTTTGGTCATTTGAATCTTGATTGTTTGCTATTCTTACAAAAAAAATTAAAAGCTGAGCTATCTACCCAAACTTGAGGCACCAAGTAAAGATGTCCTTAAAGTTTCTATTTTGGGAAAAATGTTGCATTCTTTCTTCCTTAAAGATAGTCAAGTTCGAGCTACCCATAGATTCCAACTTGTTCATAGTGATGTCCATCGTCCTATCTACACACCTTCTTTTGGGAAATAGATTTAGTTTGTGACTTTTATTTGATGGTTATTCCAATCATGCATTGGTGTATTCAGTGAAAGCAAAGTCCAAAGTAGTTATGTGCTTCACAAAGTTTTTGGTTTTGGCTGAAAATCTATTAGCACGTAAATTCGTCAGCCTCTAGGATAAAACATCAGCATAGAATGCCATATACACCTGAAGAGAATAAGATTTCTAAATGAAAAAACATGTCTCTCATGGAGATGGAAAGGTACATGGTCAAAATTCAGTCTTTTCCACCTAGATTCTCGCTTGAGGTTGTTATGTGTGCATCATCTACATTTAATAGGTGTCCCACCGGAGCACTCGAATATTTTGCTCCATATGATTGTTGGCATCATTGCAAGCCATTTGTTGCTCATCTATGTGTCTCTAGTTTTTTGTCATTCTCATAAGTCTAAAAAACAACAAATGACATTAGATGATAAAGCATTAAAATGTATTTCTGTTGGGTATAGTTTTGAAAACATAGTTGCTCATCTATATCATCCACACACTAAACACATTTTGCTTATGCATGATGTTATTTTTGTGGAAGATGCAATTCATCCATTATTTTCATGTACTAAAAAGAGATTAGTTAGCTCCAAAGATGTGCATGAAACTTTGCTACCCTCTATAGGGGAGAGTCAAGTGTTAGTCCAAAACAAGAAATTAACCAACCTTTATAGGTTCCACATGATGCTGCAAATAATTCCATTTTTTATGAAAATTTACATGATCTATTTTTTTATGAGAGGGTTGACATAGAGGAGGCAAAAGGTATGCATAAATGGTTGGTGTAGAGTTTGAGAGATAGATGAATTGATGTACCATTATCATATGGTATTTGTTCAAGCTCTCATAGTGCTTCTTTTGCATAAAATGACTATGCAAGGGCTGCCTCTAGTCTTTGTGATCAAAATGAGCTTGTTTCTTTTGATGAAGCATGAAATTCAGAAAATTGGATGGTTGCTATGCTATCAAAATATGTTGCTATTACGAAGCATGGTACTTGGTCCTTATGTGATTTTCCTCTAGGAAAAAAAGGCCTTTGGAACTAAGATGGGTAAAAGCTCGAGCATAAGCTTGATGGAGTACTTGATTGGTATAAGGCTAGGCATAATGCAAAAGTTTATGCTCAAGAGAGAGGCATTTATTTTGATGAGACCACTGACTTACATGAAGAGGTGTATGTATTTCAACCTCATGGTTTTGCACACAGAGAGTACAAAAACAAAGTGCGAAGGTTGAAAAGGGCACTATAAGGTTTGATGCAACCTCCAACAACTTGGTATGAAACGATACATGCATACTTGATTGCACATGGTCTTGAGTAGAGTCCAAATAAGACCACCTTATATGCTTAACATGCAAGTGATGTGCTTTTGATAATTGTCATGTATCTTGATGACATGCTGCTCACTTCTCCTAATGAGAACCATATTGTTGAATGTAAGGGTAAGTTGTGTGCCTCCTTTGAGATGTCAGATCCGGGGCATTCATATCATTATTTGGGCATTTGCTTTAGGCAAGCTGATGGGGGAATGACTTTGTGTCAAACAAGATATATTACCACGTTATTGCAACATTTTGGCCTTGAATACTGTAGATCTATTGAATCTTCATGGTGTTGGAGATGCATTTGATGTTGTTCTCTGTTAGTAGGTTTTTGGATGTTTGGTTTAATTATGCATGACTGTGCATGATATCTAGTTTGAAGTCTCTTAGATAAGTAGCTTTATGCATTTCCTAGTTGTTAGACATGGGTAGAAGGTTAAGCACATCTTTCACTACTTGAGGGGTACCTGACTAGTTGGATTGTTTATCCTAATGGGGAATCACTATCACCAGATTCGTATGCCTTTTCGAATATAGCTAGTTGCTACAACACTTATGTGTCCACTAGTGGTTTTTCCTTCATGCTTTGTAGCTCATTCATATTGTGGTTTACTAACATAGTGTGCGCCGTTCTACCCCACCAAGGTATAAAAGATAATCCGGATACTGTACAACGTCCCATATATTCTACTACATAGTCTGCATAGTACTGTTTCGGTAATAATGAAAGGTCCTTCCGGCGCATTCCTTGAAATTATTGACCTTAACGTCATACCAAATGGTATCCCCAAGTCAATGGTCGGATCGAGAAGTGTATGAGGTCATTTAAGACAGCAATCGTCTTCAGATGAGGTCTGCAAGCGACACGTTCCGCAAAACTAATCCGTGGACTTGCTCAAACTTATAAAGAAGAAGAATTATATGCAGCCACATCTTTTTTCAAGTAGACGCAAGGTCAGACCAAAATCAGTCGTTTTCGTCTCTCGTCCAAACCAATCGAGCCTTCATTGAATCGTTCAGAGGACATTGTAGGTAAACATGTAGTACTTTAGGTTACAGTATATGTTATTCGAGGGGGCAACCACTTTGAAGAAGACCCCAGGGGACAACCACTTTGAAGAAGACCCCACTGATAATACCTTGGGTGCTCTACTAGCAAAGAAGACAACCAAGAAGGTTATACCACGAGTAAAGAGGAAGGCTTCACTACCAGCAATGAAGACAACCCAGACAACAAAAGCTCCTCTCTTGGTCCTACCCTCCCGGTATGCTTTCCAAGATTACCGCAACAAAATTCAAAGCTTAAAGGAAAACAACCTTCCGGCATGCCTTGGAAGAGCCCCCTCAAGAGTAGGATCCTAAGTCAAGAAGTAGTGAGGAAAAAAGAAGACCACAAGAAGAAAAAAGATCGGGTCCCTCCCCTCAAAGTGGGCAACCATCATTAATGAAATTCACATCTCTAAACGTCAGGGGTCTGTCTGACCCGTCAAGAGCTTTGATTCTTGGCCAGTGGTTCAAAGACAAGTGCTTTGCCCCTGACTTTATTTTCTTACAAGAGATTAAAATCGATGGAGAGGATCTCTAGAAACGGCTTAAATGCATTTCTCCGAACCACCTCTGGTTCTCCACTTCTCACCCTAGAGGGACGGGGGGTGCTTCTATCGGCATTAGTCACTCCTTGTCTGGCAATGTGACCTTGACTTTTGAAGGTCGGAGTCATCGTTGGATTGCTGCCTCTTTCGGGTTCACTTTCGAGTTCATTTTGGTCTCAATTGATGCCCCTAATGGTGAAGCAGATAGAATGGATACTTGGGCTTCCCTCGACTCCCTTTCACACAATGTTCTGATTTGTGGGGACTTCAACATGGTTGAGTTTCCTGAGGACCGATTGAATAACAAAGGAAAAATTATTGACGGTCAGGAGAAAGAGATATGGGATAAAATCAATCTCCATCTCGACCTGGTCGAGGTGAAAGACATGAAGGGGTTCTCCTGGTCAAATCTCCAATCGGGGGACTCTTTGAGGAAAGCAAGACTTGATAGATGCTACATCGATCAGAACACCATCCTTCAGTGGGGTATTCCTTCGATTTCCCAACACATGGACCTGACTATCTCAGACCACTATCCAATTACTATGTCTTTCAAACCGATTCCCATGTTCCAGAAAGCTCCTTGGTTTCATGCTTGTCAGACATCGTTTTCCCTCCCCTCTGTCCACCAAGAAATTGTTGAGGTGTGGACGGAAGCCTTTGCTTACTGTAATGAACCGGCTAAATGTTGGAGAAGCGCGGTAGAAAGGACTCGAAAAATTCTAATCAAGACTCAAAAGGCTATAAGAGAAATCCGAAAAAAATGAAGAGAAACGGTGTACCGGAGGCTCTCACAACTTGAAGAAGAGGTGAACAAAGGTAAGTTACATTGCCAACAAGGTCTTTTGAAAATCAGGGGAAGACTAAGATTAGAGGAGGAGGTTCAAAGGAAAAATCTTCAAATTTTCTTCATAGATTGGTGGGCAGGGAAGGCTGACAAACCAACGAAAGAGATGTGTAACATCCTCAAAAGGAAACAAGCTAGGGAATCCATCCCCCTATTGGTCGATAACAATGGAACTGAATGTTGCACGGAAGTGGAGAATAGATCTATCATCGTGGAGCACTTTACCAATCTTCTCGGGGTCTCGACTCCTCTTTCCCCCCACAGGCGCGACTCCATGGCAACCATCTCAAGGGTTTCTCAAACCAGAATCCCACAGAACTTGATTGCTCTACTGGATGCTAACATCTCCGAGAATGAAATTATCGAGGTTATTGATGCCCTTCCCAATGGGAAAAGTCCGGGTCCGGATGGCCTTACCAATGAGTTTTTCAAGTTGTTCAAACATCAGGTGGCCACCCCACTACGCCTCGTGTGGCAAGAGGCTCTCTCATTCGGTGCCCTCCCTGAGTGCTTGAATAATGGCGTCATCAAGTTAATCCACAAACGGGGAGATAAGAAAAAAATTGAGAACTGGCGTCCGATCACCATACTCCAAACAGGATACAAGATAATTGCAAAAGTTATCGCCAATAGAATCTCTTGTCATTTAAAGTCATGGCTGTGCGAGGACGAGAAAGGTTTTATCAAAGGTAGATCTATACTTGAAGCAATTATCGATAATTGGGAAGGCCTTGCTTTTGCTAAGGAGTCTGCTCAAGATCTCGTATTCATTAAGATCGACTTCGACAAAGCGTATGACAGATTGGAATGGGACTTTATTCTTCAATCATTGAAAGACCTTGGATGCAGCCAAAAGTTCACGAAGATGGTTTCCACTCTTCTGGGAAATGCTTCAACTAGAATAAACAACAACGGTAAGCTCTCTGAGCCCATTCGTTTAAAAAGATCAATTAGGCAAGGCTGCCCTCTGGCTCCATTACTATTCGCTATCGCCTCGAATGGACTCAGCTGCCTATTAAAGCATCACATGGACGCTAGCAATCTCAAGGGTTTTTCCTTACCTCTAAATCAGTGCCAAATGATTGTGAGACTTTTTGTTGATGACATGAACGCCTTTGTGCATAACGATATAAACAACATTAAGGTGTTTTGGTGGTGCCTCCACACCTTTTGTGTGGCATCAGGCTCAAAAATCAACCATGCTAAAACTTCTTTAAGAGCAATCAACGGACATACTCCCCAATTGTTGGTGGATCAGAGGTATCAAGTTATCCCTAGCGGTCAAGTCTTCCGTCTCCTTGGCATTCCGATGGGATTCGACATCACAATGGACCAACGCTAGAACTGGGTGCTATCCAAGCTGGATAGGAAGCTGAATCATTGGAAAGGTATGCAAGTCAACCTGGCAGGGCGTGCTATGGTTGTTAACACATTTATGCTGTCTACAATTATTTACTTTATCTCGTGTTGGAGACGTAAGAAGAAAGACTTGGCCAAAATGGAAAGAATATGCAGAAACTTCCTTTGGACTGGGGACCCCAACAGGAGGGGGATTCCCAAAATCAAATGGGAAACTTGCATTAGCCCTAAAGACTCAGGGGGCTTGGGAATTTTGGATATTGTTGGGTTGGCTAACAAGTTGGCGGCGAAGTGGCTTATCAAGGCTTGGAGCAATAGGGAGTCCTCTTGGGCTAAATTGATCTGTAGAAACACAAAAGACCTTACCTTAGTTGGCCACCCTAGTTGGAAGGACATAGGGATTCTCACGCTTTTGTTCTCCCCCCAGCCGGTCTTCCCTAAAGGCTCTAGCCTTGTGTGTTCCTTATGGAAGAATTGGAACAAGGCCAAACAGTTCATCAGAATCACTGATGAGTGGAAGTGGGCAGCTGGCATAAGACAAAATGACTCTATATGGTTCCCGATCAGCGGCATTTGGGGGGTGGAGACTTGGAACCTCCAAACTGCAAGGCAGTTATGGAACAAGGGGTTCAAACAGTGGAAACAACTCTGGAAACAAGAGACCAGCCAGTGGGTTAGGTTCGAAGAATTGGATTCGAGACTTAGAGTTACCTTTGAGGAATGGACTCTTCTTCAAAGCAGGTGTTTAGCATGGGACCGCTCAACTACCCGCCTTCTCTGCGGTCAGGATCTTCCTTGCTTGGAGGGCCTCAAATGGAGCAATGGTAAGAAGCTATCCTGAATCCCCAACTTCAAAGAGGATTTAGATGTTCACCACACCCTTAACAAGAGATGGTGCCTTTCTTGGACCAAACTTCGGTGGGAGCTAAAATTCATGTCTATTTGGCACCCCCTAATTGAGCTCAAAAAGTCTGTTCTCATGTGGCAGATCTTGCATAAAGGTATGTGGACCAATGCAAGGGCTAACAAAATCTGTGGTGTGCCGCCATGGTGCAAGCGTTGCCAACGGTGCATCGAAGATTTAGCTCACCTGTTCTTTGACTGCCCCAAGTTCCGTGTTATCTGGCATCACGTGACCCGAGTATTGAGACTCACGAACCAAATCAACTGGCAACAAATGATGTTGGGTGAGGCGATTGGCTGCTCATCGAGGTTGTGGAATGCCATCAGAGGTGAGACTCTCTGGAAGATTTGGAGGGAGCGATGTGCTGTCAATTTTGGCCAAACTCCTAAGGAATGGTCGATCGAGAAATCCTTGTTTCTCCTAGGTAAAAGAATCTCCCGAGTCAAGAGATCGCCACCGTTTAGACATCACTGTATTTATCTCCTCGAAAACAAGTTGAAACCCAAATGGGTCCCACATGAGGGTGATGATAATTTTATCCGCCTCATTTGTAATGCCCTGTGGCTTGCCATACTCCTCCCCTGCATTGTGGGATTTGGGGGGTCCCATGGGCACTAGTCCCATTGACTTGTAACTGTTTTTCTTTATTATAATTAAAGTCCGGGAGATTAGGCTAAGCCCGAACTTCCTTTATATAAAAGAAAAACATGTAGTACTTTACCTGATTTTCGTTTCATGCTTTCAGCAGAGACTCCAAGATCCGTGAACCAGCTCCCACACGCCGCCCACGATAATAACATGTAGCTCATGCCGTACGTGGACTATTTGACTAAAGAAAACAAAATGTCATAGTCGAGACTTGCGCTCCTTTTGAGGATGACAGATTAAATTCAATGGTCAAGTTTCTGACAAACCTCCGCCAAGAAGATGATCTACTACTGTATGTAAGCGAGCAGAACGAATGAACAATAACTCCATTTGGAAAGGTAACATACAGAGTAGACAATCCAGTGAATGCGTCAACACTCACTTTCCTTTAGGACAGAGTAAGAGGTTAGTGTTCGTTGAAGCCAGTGGCTGCAATGTCTGCTAAAATTGAAATGCTTTACGTGCACACGTTTTACAGCCGTTTCGCAAAATGTCTTGCTACGTGGATTTATTGCCAGATTTCAGACACGCAAACATAAATGTTACCCAAACTCCCCTGCTATTGACGTTTGTAAGCAATGTTGAATTTTGATGGCCGTATTGCCCGTTTTGGCCATTTTTTACCGTAAAAAACAATCAAAAATTTATATGAGTTTCAAAAAATACATTAAAAATATAAAATACAGGTACTACGCATAGATACCATTCGAAACTGACGGGCACGGTAGACCGTCAAAATACAACACTCTTTGTAAGGACAAACGGAACGCGCACGAAAGCGTGTTTCAGGAAGAACATGAAATGAGCTGGAATGGCAGCACTTCGCAAAACATCCGTCATCCTAATGAAAAAACATTGTGTTAATATGTTTTCTTTTAAAGGATGTTTGGAAGAGCCTATTCTTTCAAACTTTAGCTAACAAAAAATACAATGGTACAAGTGAATGGGCCCAACACACATGGGACTCTCGTATCTCACAAAGGAGAGGCTACTTATAGATTACTAAAGACTTTTACAAGGAAGGTTGATAAACCTCTTGTCCCCCTCATGTGGGGCCCACTTAGTTTTGATCTTGTTGTTCTCATGGAAGAACATTGTATGATGTCTACAAGGTGGGGGTTTCTTACAATTGGAAATTCTTTTGCCTAAAAGGAAAAGAGATATTTGGATCGACCATTCTTTAGGAGGGTTTCCAAGGTTCATTGCTCACCTCATGTTCCTTATTTTCCATAGGGTCTCCCCTCTAATAGTACTCGACAGTGTTGAGGAACATCCGATTGCTTCACCCAACAAAGTTTGCTTCCAGTTGATTTGTCCCTATAACAACATGATTCTCTCAAGGGCTTGCCAAACTGATATTGATTTGGGCCACCAATAGAAGAGGTGTCCCAAGTCTTCCACGCCATGAGGGCATCGTTTGCACCACTGAGGATCCTGCATATTTTGTTAGCTTCCTATTTTTCAACAAAGGGATTACAAAGGGACTTGAACTTCAAGTCCCACCTCCAACATAACCAATCAAGACACCACTTCCTATTGATCATGACATGAAATTCCACATGCTTCTTTAATCTCGGAATTTCCTAAACATCAATGCCATTGCGTCATCTCAGATCCTCAGGGTGAGGAGAGTCGAGACCAATGAGGAGGCAAGTTGTCGAACATTCCAAAGCATTGAATCTGCTCTACTAAAGATGCCATTCTTCATAGTCCACTCTTTTAACCATATCAATTTCCTTGAGTCTAATCCAATGACAAGTTCCTTGGTTCGAGAGGTGCTTCCACAAATAGGAACCTTTTTTCCAAAGCTTCCAAGATTTTTGAAATTTTGAAGGCTCCACAACTCTAATGCCCTTGATAGGGAGCTAGATCGAATCATTCTATCTAATAGCAGCTGCCCATTTCCATTCTTCATTGATTCTAATAAATTCCTTAACCATGTTCCAAATCTTCCATAGAGAACAAACCAAGCTTGAGCCTGTGGGAGTCACCGAAAATGGGGAGAAGAATATGGTGAGAAGGTTGAGACCTCTCCACCTTGGGAGGCCCATACGTTTAAGAGAACTCTTGTTTCTCACTACTCCTCTAGCTTTAATTAACCATTTTTCCACTAATGTATTGACCATGCCTTCAATGTGTAGAATGCCCAAACCACCTTGATCTCTTGGTCCTTTTGTATCTAGCAAGAGAGGGGGTAGAGCATCAAAGAAACAAGGCATGTGTTAATCACCATAACATGTCCAACAAGATAAATTTGCATACCATTCTAGTATGGCAACTTGCTCTTGAGATTAGAGAGAGCCTAGTTCCATCATTGCCCCTTCAAAACCTCAAATATGATGAATAAGCAATTGAGAAGGGTTCCCAATAACTACCTTGAAATCAATTTTGGAATTATTTATTTTGGATACCAAAGCCTAACAAAAAGTATTCAGATAACTCCAAAAAGCATCAATGCTTAACGTGTCATTATGCACAAAGACATTAGTATCATCAGCAAAAAGTCTCATGATCATTTGATCTTGTTTAAGGTGTAGATTGAGGCCTTAAATACAACCTAAGTGAGCTTGATGGTTAACAAGGAAACTAGCACCATAAGCCATGATAGCAAAGCAAAGAGCGGCCAATGGGGACCCTTGTCTAATACAATGTTTTAATCTAATTGTTTGAGAGAGTTGGCCATTGATGTTTATCAAAGGAGTTTCGTTCCTAGCACAGTAGAGATCATCTTAATGAGTTTCTGGTTATAGCCTAAGTCTTTCAACGATTCGAGAATGAATTCCCACCGAAATCTCCCATTAGCTTTGTCAAAGTTAATCTTACGAAAGAGCACATCTTGCACTGATTTTTGAGAAAATGCCAATACTTCCCAAACATCAATGGAAGCCTCCAAGATGGACCTCCACTTAATGAACCCTTTTTTATCCTCAGTGATCTAGTGTCGAGGGTGACAGGTAATACGATTTGCAATCGCCTTTACCATTATCTTCTAAGTGATCTGCACCATCATAATTGGCCACAAATTTTCAATTCTATTTTTGCTTCTTTTTTTGTGAATGAGCTTGATGACTTCATCATTGAAACAACTGGGAAGCGCACCAAAAGAAATAGCCTCTCGACACTCCAAACATAAAAGAGTGGCCACCACATGCTTGAAGGTCTTGAATAACTTATTGGTGAGGCCATCTAATCCCAAGCTCTTGCCATTAGGAAGGGAATCAATCACCTCGAGAAATGTAGTCCTTTGCCAAGCATCGCAAATCCATCCCTAGATATTTTCTCTTTTGTCATATAGATTAAATTACATAATATGTTAGTTGCGAAGGACAAAATCACCAAGGAAATAAAACATTCATGTTCCTGTGATCAGAAAGAATCTTGTTTCTATGGGTTAAATGTATGGGAGAGAATTTCCAGTCAAGTTGAACTAGAATGGATGCTGTGTGAAAAAACCTAAATAGCGATACAAATTGATAGCCAAAAGTATCAAGGAGGGAAGGCTATTCACTTTGGATTTCGAGCCTAATGTTAACCACACAATGTACTTCACATATGGATGAGGAAGATAATAGAATTGGACCTATGGCACAAAATCTTTGGACATATCAATAGCGATAGATTGAAGGATATGGAGAGAAAGAGGATAATGCTAGGGTTACCAACTGTTTATACTCAAAAGCTTAAGAATTATTTTTGAAGCTTGTGAATTTGGGAAGTAGACGAGGTTTATCTTCCAAAGGACTAATTATGTGAGTTATCATCCACTTAATTTCATCCATATAGATGTTTTGGGAGCAACAAAGGAGAATTCAATTCGAGGTAGTAGCTATTTTGTTGCTTTCATTGATGATTGCACAAGGATAACTTGGATATCCTGTATGAAACATAACCTAGTTGTCTTTTACTAGTTCAAGAAGTTAAAAATATTTTTGAGAAGGCATGTGATAGGTATATCAAGTGCTTAAGGTAAAATGCAGGGGAAGAATACTTCTCCCATGATTTCTCTGATTTCATGGGAAAAAATGGCATTATGAGACAAATCCATGTAGGTTCATACCACAAAGGAATAGTGTGTCAAAGAGGAATATGGCTACATCGTAGAATGTGCTAGGACCATGATGAAAGACATGGGTATCCATAATAGTGATTTTGATCTTGCAACAAACACATCTATATATATCATGAGAAAAGCTCCCATATCAAACTTGGTATAATAGGAATTAAGATGTATAAAACTCAAAGTTCTTTGGTTGTACATGATATGTATTGATTCCAAGTAAACTCAAGAGCAAACTTGATGATAGATCTTCAAGATGTGCCTTTATAGGGTATGGATCTTTGCAAAAGGATTATAGATGCTATAATAGCACAACAAAGGATCTAACGATATTAAGGGATGCCAAATTTGATGTGCTTTTACCTTCATATGCTACAAATCTAGTTATGCAGGGTAATGAAGAAATGCAGAGTTCAAAGGAAGAGCTAGAAAGCATGTTCTTTAGTGGAGAAAGGATTCAAGTATTCACTAATCATGTAGTGAAGGAATTCCTACGTCAGAATAGAATTTGAAGGACCATTTATGCTCATGGTTAAGATGAATACCATAAAAGCAATCATTTCTATTGCAGACAACAAGTAGTGGAAGATGTATTAAATTCATGTGAAGAATGCTTTTCTGAATGGAGAACTAGAGAAGGTTGTATATATGGACCACCCATTAGGGTTTTAAGATAAGGCTATTGGTGGTTATGTTTTCTAGTTGAAGAAAGTTGTATATGGTGTCAAGCAAGAAACTAAGGCATGGAGTCAAAGTCTTGGAGACTATTTGATTAGTTGTGGATACAAACAAAGCAAAGAAGATCCATAATTGTTCTACAAGATAGGAGGTGAAGCATCTGTCTACTTATGTGTATATGTGGATGATTTGATTACTACAAGGAATCACTAAAAATGCATCAAGGACATCAAAAAGAATCTTGGGAGGCAGTTTAAGATCTCAAACCTTGGAGATCTAAGGTATTAATTAAACATTCAAGCTACATATTGTTGATATATTTTGGTAGTGATGTGTGTGAACACACTAGGACTTTGGGGGCACTTTTTTCACTCTTTAGGAGGTTTATTCCGCAGGCTTGTATATACGCCTATAGCCCTAACGAGTTACTTATCTTTGTATAATCTAGTGATAATACATGCAGTACAGTGTGCTGTGGTCCAAGCTTCTTCTTCTTCCTCGTGTTGTTTGTGGGGGCATCTCCAAACGTGTAACTCCAACAACTGGTATAAGAGCAGGTCACCGCTTCATCTAGGGCATCCTCGACACCCCTCGGGTCACAATCTCATAATCGCATGAAATTTGATCATATTCAAGGTGATAAAGAGAATAAAACGGCTTCCCTTTGTGGTGCCAAAGTCATGATTTGAGTATGTTTCATTCTTTGAACACACTATCTCAGCATTCCTGGAGGCTATTTCATCTTTTTGTGCCAAAGATATATGCAGGTTTCAGCTCGCAAATATAAGCATCTCGAAGTCTGGTACATGTTTAGAAGACCTTGTTAGGGTAGTTCTGTTCAATCTTTTCAGATACATTCATTTTTCTTTTGCATCAAGGTATTTTGGTTAGTGGCCATGGCCAAAAGTAGTGATGTATTCCGCATGTTGGATGTTGAGGATAAGTTGAACGGTACAAATTTTCTATTGTGGGCTACGACATGTATTGGTGGCAAAAGGACTGTGGAACATTGTGTAGGGTATTGAAAAGCATCCTATTACACATGCAAATACAGGTATTGAAGCTGATGCAGACAAAGTTGAAGATGCTGATATTCTTTGAATTCTTGTTCATGCTATAGTTTCCATAGCACCTACTGTAGATCAAATTCGTTGGGATGTGAGAGATGCTCAAGCACATGCATTGATACCCTTCTGTGTCAAACGTGCAATTTTTCCTCACATTTGCTATTGCACAACAACGGAGGAGGCTTGGGATAAACTTACCACATTGTACGAGGCTAGGAATGAGGCTCATGTTGCTTACCTTTAAAATCAGTTGGAGAGTGAGCATATGAATAAAGGTGATCCTATGGATAGTTTTCTAACGAAGATCAAAGACTTGAAGGAATAGTTGATTTTTGTTGATGAGGTTATACCAAATACCTCACTTGTGCAGACCATTCTGAATGGTCGTCCTGATTGATATCACATTTTTGTTTCTACTCTTTGTTTGATGATAAAAGGAAATCCAAATGCCTTGTCAGTTGAGGAGTTAGTCTATGTTCTATTACACGAAGATCAATCTATGTAGAATAGGTCCATTATGCATGTTGTAGATCAAGATTTCTTGGCTAGTGGGAAGGGCAAAGGAAAATGGAGCTCATCTACTAGTAAGTTGAAATCTGCAAATGCTACACATTTGAAGAAGGAAGACAAAGATGAAAAGAAATAAAAAAAGTAGAAATTCTTTTGTAAGTCTATAAAGGAAAGAATCATTTCATAAAGAACTATCCAAAACTGGCTACAAAAGAGGCAAAGAAAAAAGACACTTGAATGGTTGTTCTAGAGGCCTGTACACCAAAAGGAGAGTTTACCCATCTTGTGTAGAATGAAGAATGGGTGTTTACTAGTGTTTGTAGTTTTGACTCATCTTCGCCTGAACAATGTATGTCTGCAGTAGAGTCAGATGTTTGGTACTTTGATAGTGGTGCAACCAAACATATTACCTCACAGCACAGTTTCCACACTTCACTCGAGTCTACCCCTAGAGGGAATACTGTAACATGCACCAACAACTCCTCTTATCATGTCATGGGAGTTTGTAAGATCATTCTGACTACTCCTAATGGTAGTTCTTTCACTTTGTCGGAAGATTTATTTGTGCCAATCATCAAGAAAAATCTGTTATCACTTTCTACATTAGCCAAGATTGGCTTGGTTGTGAAATTTGTTGATGACAGATCTATAATTCATGATCTGTCAAATGGCGACATGATTATTGCTTTTGGCATTTTATGTTGTGGGCTATATATAAGCTCATAGACTATGAAGAATGTATGAATGATTTAGCATGTGCAGTACATGATTCTTTAGGCTAGGTCAGATGCAAAGATTTTGCATGCATGCTTTGGTCATCAGAATTTTGCTAGTTTGCTACACCTACAGAAATTTGAAATGGTATCCTCTTTGCCCAAACTTGAGGCACCTAGAAAACATGTCTGTGGAAGCTGTGTTTTGGGCAAAATGTAGCGTTCCTCCTTTCCAAAAGATGGTTGAGTTTAGGCTACTCAGAAACTCAAACTTGTACATAGTGATGTTTGTGGTCCTATGTAGACACCTTCTTTTGGAAACCATCTTTACTTTGTGACTCTCATTGATGCTTTTTCCAGGCATGCATGGGTATATCCACTCAAAGGGAAGTCCAAAGTGTTCATGTGCTTCAAACAGGTTTTGGTTTTGGCTGAAAATCTATCAGCATGTAAAATGGGCAACCTCCATTGTGATCGGGGGGGGGGGGGGGGGGAGGGGATATATGTCTTCTGATTTTAATGCATTTCTGGTTGAACATACCATAAAATGTCAGTGTACCATGCCATATACAATTCAACGGATTGGAGTTGCTAAATGGAAGAACATGTCACTCATGGAGATGGCAAGGTGTATGGTCAAGAGTCAGGATTTACCACATAGTTTTTGGCTTAAGGCTATCATGTGTGTAGCATATATACTTAACGAGCATCCCACTAAAGCACTGCATGCTATCACTCCATATGAGGCTTGGCATGGTCACAAGTAATCTATCACTCATCTGTGTTTTTTTGGTTGTCAGGCATATGCATAGTGCCCAAAGAACATCATATGAAATTAGATGATAAAGCAGTAAAATGTACTTTTGTGGGGTATAGTTCTGAAAGCAAAGGCTATCGTTTGTATCATCCATAGACTGAATGCATTTTGTTAGCCGTGATGTTATTTTTGTGGAACATGCTATTAACCCTTTACTTTCATGTACAAAGGAGATATCTTTTAGCTCCAAAGTCATGTATGATACTTTTGCTACGTCTTTTTATATGTGGAAATTCTAGTGGTGGTCGTAATGAGGCAACTTCTCAGCCTTTTCAGGTTTCATTTGATGATGTAGATCATTCCCTTTTTTATGCAGTTTTACATGATGCACTTAATGATGAGAGAGCTTATATGGAGGAGGCAAAAACTATGCCAAAATGGCTTGTGTAGACTTTCACTGATAGCAAATTAGATGCACCTCCATCATACTGTACTCGTTCAGGCTCTCATAGTGCCTCTTTTGCATTAGATTGCTATGTTATGGCTGCCTCTAGTCTTTGTGATGAGATTGAACTTGTTTCGATTGATGAAGCACAAAATTTTGAACATTGGATGGTGAGAATGCAATGTGAATATGATGCTATCATGAAAAATGGTACATGGTCTTTGTGTGACTTGCCTTGTAGCAAGAAGGCCATTGACACTAAGTGAGTATAGAAGTTGAAGCATAAACGTGATGGAACAACTGAATGGTATAAGGCTAGGTTTGTTGCAAAGGGTTATGTGCAGGATTGAGCATTGATTTTGATGAAAACTTTGCACCTAGTCATTGAATCACTACTGTTCATAGCATCTGTGCACTTGTAACTCATCATGGTCAGAATGTACAAGTGTTGGACATTGAAACAACATTTCTCAATGGTGACTTGCATGAGGAAGTGTATGCTTTTCAGCCTCATGGCTTTGTGCAAAAAGGGCATAAAAAATAGGTGTGCAGGTTAAAGAATCCATTATATGCTTTAACACAAGAACCACGTGCTTCGTATGGAAGATACATGCCCATCTGATTTTGCATGGTTTTGAGAACAATCCAACTAAAATCACCTTATATGTTAAGCGTGCCAATGATGTGCTTCTGATCATTGTTGTGTATGCTCATGACATGCTCCTCACTGGTCCTCATGAGAAGCACATTGCTGGTTTCAAGGCTTATTAGCATGCCTCATTTGAGATGTCTCATTTGGGGCCTTTGCATCACTATTTGGGCATTCAGTTTATGCAAGTTGATGGGGAATAGCTTTGTTTCAAATCAAATATATTGACACATTATTGTCGCATTTCAGCCTTGAGGACTATAAACCAATTGCGACTCCTATGGAAACAGGTTTATGATTGAGTCTTCATGATGTTGGAGATGCATTTGATGTTGTTCTCTATCACCAAGCTATTGGATGCTTGATTTTCTTATGCGTTACTTGATGAGATATTCAGTTTGTTGTCTCATAGAAGACCAGGTTTATGCATTGCCCAGGTGACAAGCATTGTTAGATGGTTAAGCACATCTTTCGCTACTTGAGTGGTACCCCGCTACTTGGGTTGTCTCATCCCAATGGGGATCACTACCACAAAATTTTCATGCTTTGTTACTTTGACTAGGCTCGTTTCTATGACACTTATGTGCCCACTAGTTATTTTTGCTTCATGCTTGGTAGCTCATGCATATCTTTGCTGAGCAAGAATGAGCCTACTATGGCCCCTTCTAGTTGTGAGGCTGAGTATAGGGTAGATTTCACAACAAAGGTCGAGTGTGTGTGGCTCAGATGCCTTATGGCTAATTTGGGTGTTTGTTCGTCTTCTGCCACCACCATCTTCATTAATATTTAGAGTCCATTAGCAGTTGTGAGGAACCCTATATTCCATGCTCACACTAAGCACATTGAGGTGCATTATCATTATGTTGGGGAGAGATTCTCGGCTCAAGAGATAAGCTTTGCATATGTGCCTATACAGGAGAACATTGGAGACCTTTTTCATGAAGGCTATACCTAGGGAGAAGATTTAAGCTTTCCGCAAAGCTTTGGGCTTACTTCCTTTTGTGGATTGATTCCACATAGCTTGGCACTACTTTATACATGAGTTTCAACTCCTTGTTGACTGCATCACTCCTAGGGGGGGGGGGGGGGGGGATTTGTTGATATATTTAGGTAGTGATTTGTGTGAACACACTACGATTGTCAGGGTACTTTTTTTCCCTCTTTAGGAGGTTTTTCCCCTTGCTTGTATTAATGCCTATAGCCATAATGCGATACTTATCTTTGTATATTTGAGTGGTAAAACATTTAGTATTGTGTGTTGTGCTCCAATCTTCGTCTTCTTCTTTGTGCGATTCGCATGCTTTCGTAGACATCTAACTCCAACATATACAACAACAATGGAATTTTCTTTATGTAGAGAAAGTACAATTTGGATTTATTCAAGAATTATGGACTCACAAGGTGCGAACCATTGAGCATCTAGATGTAGATAAACATAAAGTTGACTTCAATGGAAGGTAATGAAATTCAAGTTCCCACTTTTTCTACAGGTATATAAAGGGATCATTAAATTATGCCACAATCACAATGCATGAATTAGCATATAGATTTGGTGTGCTATCTCAATTCATCCACATGCATAGCGTTACACATGTACTTGCACGTAAACTAGGACTCACATACCTCAAAGGTACACAGAATGAAGGTGTTTTCTATGTGTATGCATGTGTGTGCATGTAGGTGTGTATGCATGCATGTATGCATGTGTATATGCACATTTGTATGTATGCATGCGGTCTCTGTCTCTCTCTCTCACCTTATTATCTCTCTCCTTATTCTCTCTCTCCCTCGCTCTCTCTCGCTATCGATTACGGGTGTGTGTATGCTTGGGTCTATGATGGGATCCTAGCATAATGGTGCTACGAGAGATTGATTTCTTTTTCTATTTCCATAGTATCACTTATGTAATGCTTTTTTGTCCAATGCATTTTCCCACCATCACAAAAAACATGGCTAGGCTGTGAAGCTTTTAAAAAATGTAACATAGGGGATGCTGAGCGTATCTTATGTCATGTGAAGTCCCTTTTTTTTATGGGTTCCATTTATGGTAAGCTCTTTATGACGAGTCTCCCACATGCGATGATTCAGTTTTTTTTTCCTTTTTGAAGAAGTGTCACTTTCGGCTGTATTCCCTTGTAGTGAGGGTATGTGCCAACTCATTCAATTTAGATGTGCAATTGTTTTGAGCTCAAAAGGTATCTTAATTTCCTTATTTTGAATTTTCACTAGGGAAAATTCATGGCTTTTCTTGATGCTTGGAAAAGTAATTGTAGTTGTGCCCAAGTATTATTGCTTTGTTCAAATATTGATAATGTTGTAACGTATTATTATTACTTGTAGTGTTGTGAAGGCTTAGCTATTATCATTATTAGTTTTACAAAGGCTCTAAGGTGATCACTGGTAGGGTTCTCTTTGTTCTCAAATATCATATATGGTAAGTGACATCTCTATAAATATTGGATTGTTGCCCTATTTAACCTTCCCTAAACCTATGCCGGCAACTTTGATAGAGATACTTTATGCTCATTCCTAATAGAATTTCTTATTAAATTTAGGGTTGAAGTTATGAAATCCCTTAGTTAGATTGATCTTATGAGAAATGATCTCCATTTCAACATGGTATAGTTTCTTTTTGAGTGTTTTGATCTTTATAATCTTAGGTAAATATGGAAACTCTTCACTAACTTGAAGTATCTTGAAATTTCTCCCATTTGATGTTTTCTCTCCTTAGTCAATTGAAAAGCATAGGGTCACATTCAATAACTCAAAATACCTCTTTGGTTGTTTTACGTGAGCCTCCCATTGAGCCATAATGACTTGATACTTAAGACTCAACAAAATAGCTCGGAATAGGAATCAACTCAATCACCTCACTGTGTAGGGATGCCAAAGAATTCAATTGGGTCACGTCATTTGCTTTCTTGGTATTCCCATGGAATTCCGTGTTACTTTGGAACAAAGGTGGGCTTGGGTCCTCGCTAGAATTAATAATAGACTTAACACTATTTCTGTACTAGGACACTTGAGTGTCCTGGGACACTTAAGTGTCCTGCTTTTACACCAAATTGATTGATTTTTCCTGATGACACCCTTGAGGCTTTGATGGCATACTCACTTGGATTCGATAGCCCACATCATGTAATTTTAGAGAAAAATATAATCTTTAACATTTTACAACTTCACATGGGTTATTAACTAAAGAAGAAAATGGGAATTTTTAAAAACTCAACTTTTAGAAGAACTCAAAAAATAACACAATTCAAACATTTTGACAAATTGGATATGTTTTAGGGAATGGAAAGCTATTCATGGACTTTGGCAGTGTAAAGCAAGTTTCTAGGGATCTCTAGAGAAGGTTGAACACTTCCATAAGTGATGAACATGGACTCAAAACTTGTCTTCTCTAGAGCACTGCCATTTATCGCACCTTTTAAAGAATGGCTCACTATAATTAGTGTGTAAGTTAGATTGCACTGAATTGGCAGGTTATCAATGGATAACCTTCATACTAATTCAATGCATATTTTTATTCAAAGTTATAAGGCCTCCGCTTTGAATTAGTAGCCATTTCATTTGGTGCTGACTTTCATGTCGAATTGGAAAAGCATATATTTCTATGTTCAAGAAAAGAACATAGCTCCAAAGGTGGAATAAAAAATTATGATGAAAAATAATAATGATTTAAATTCTATTCTCAGTATTAAACCTTCCAAAATATGCTTTCATGCCATGTTGCATTCTTAATCTCGTCAAATAATATGTGATCCGCAATGGTGATTGTGAGAACAATGAAAAAAATTGGCATACAAAATTCATTTGACAAAAAGAAGATGGCATCCATGATGGAAATAATGAAATGTTTTCAAATGATCCTTATCATCTTATGATATCAAAGAATTTTGAGTATTATTTTTAGTATGTGTTGATATGTGAAAGGGATTGTGTGTTTATGCATATAACAACTATCAAAAAAATATTTTTACTAAATATGTTAAAACTACATACTCTTTTGATCCTATATGTACGTGAGTCTTGTTTATTGGTAAGAACTAGTACTTTATTTTCTTGGATATCAAGCTAAATGTTTGTAATTTGGCATTATTTCAATTGGATGTTAATATTTATATGTGGATATATTGGTTGGTGTCCACACATATATCTACTTTATTTGGTGTACATAGATATGAAAAACTTGGTTGATTTTCAGAGATTGGTAGTTCCCTTATGTGCACACCTAGTTTGATGTCTTATTTTCTTGCTTCATGTAAAGAAACTAGATCTCTTCCATAACTGTACATGCTTTGTTGTGTCCATAAACTATCCATGATTGTATCTGTAGAATTTGGTTGATGCCCACACAACAGAAGATTCTTGGTCGTGTCCAAAGAGGTGAGAACTTTGGTGGAATTCAATAAATTATTTAGCCTTGTATATGTAAGCTTTGGCTTGTTATGTCACACATTTTCTACTTGGTAACCTGAATGTGTACACCTTCGATGGTGTCCATAAATTCTTTTGAGTCATATATGTAGGCTTTAGTTTTTTGTTTTTGGTGACTAGAGTCATAGTAGTTGACTTTATATGTGTATACCTTGGTTGTTGTCTTCATACCTTGTTTGATTGTTGGCATATTTGTACACTTCTATGGATTCCCATAAGTTTGTTTGAACCATGTTTAGAACTAGTTGTTGTTTTTGGTGTACAAAGTCAAAATAATTGAATTTATTTGAATTGAAATGATTTTTCTAAGTGGGTTTGAGGTTCATACTATGTGATCTATGTTTCAAGGAATGTGTACAATTTTTTCTTTCATATGATCTTGATAAAAATACATTTGATTAGGAATTTTCGTCCTGTTCACTACCATAGCATCTTGAGAGGCTATTTACATGAACACAAAACACGGTTTATTGTGTTTTATAATTTTCCATTAACCTTTGAAATATATTTAATATGTGTGTTCAAGGATTTTCTCAAATTCTCTTTGTATAAGGTGTGTGATTTTTTGGAAAATTGTCAAAAAAGGACACTTAAGTGTCCTGTTTTAGTACCAAACTAGTGTTAACTATTGGAGGGGTCTACAAATTAATCTTGTAGGTCAGGCCATGGTGATCAATACGTTCCTCATATCTTGAATCATATACTTTCTTTCTTGCTGGAGAACCAAAGATCAAGAATTAGCCAAATTGGAATGTATTTGTAGAAAGTTTCTCTGGAATGGGGACCATAACAAGAGGGGAGTGCCTAAAATCAAATGGTCCATATGCACTAGCTGAAAGGAGAGTGGAGGCCTGGGTTTTATGGACATTAGCAGCATGGCAAATAAACTTGTAGCAAAGTGGATGATTAAAGCCTGGTGCAACAGAGATTCCTCTTGGGCCACATTAATTTTTAGAAACACGAACACGATTATTGCGGGGGGCTACCCTAGATGGAAAAACCTCAACATCCTCACCCTCTTATTCTCTTTGTTTCCAATCTTACCCAAACGATTGATACTAGTAAGATCCTTGTGGTTGAGTTGGAACATATTCAAACCTCACATTAGAATCAATGAAGATTGGAACTAGGTTGCAGGTATAAGACAAAATGACTCTATTTGGTTCCTGATCCAAGGCATGAGAAATGTGGAGCCTTGGAATGTCTTAAGTGCCAAGAGACCCTGGCATAAGGGATTCAAACAATGGAAGCAGCTCTGGAAACAGGACAGGAACAGAGGGGTGGACTTTGAGGACCTTGACCCTAGTGTTGTGGTCATGTACGAGGAATGGAATGTTTTATTGAGTAGACGCCATGCTTGGGACCGCTCTAAAATCCGACTACTGATGGGACATGACACTCCGGACCTAATAGACCTTAAATGGTATAATGGTAATCACCTCTCCAAGCTTCGTTATGTCGAAGCCCTCAATGACATTCACATCAGTCTCAACAAGAAATGGTACCTCAACTGGACACGACTTCGATGGGATATGAAATTTATGTCTATCTTGCACCCTCTCATTGAAAACAAAAGTCGATCTTCCAATGGCAAATTTTACACCGTGGAATATGGACCAATGCAAAAGCTAACAAGATCTGTGGTGTTCTGCCCTGGTGCAAGCGATGTTGCTGTAGCAAAGAGGATATTGGTCACCTGTTCTTTGCTTGCCCTAAATCCCTTTGGTTATGGAGGGCCCTTGGTCGTTCTTTGGGACTCCAAGAACAAATCAATTGGAAGCAAGCCCTCATTGATGAAGCGATCGATTGCTCTAGGGTGTTGTGGAATGTGATCAGTGAAGAGATCCTTTGGAAGATTTGGCAGGAAAGATGTGCTCACAACTTTGGCAATACCCAGAAGGAGTGGTCCATCGAGAAATCCCTATTCCTTCTCTACAAAGAATTTCTAACTGTAAGAAACCCCCCCGCCCCTTTCAGACATCACAAAGAGCTTCAATATGTCAAGAATATGCTTAAAACCAAGTGGGTGCCACATGATGGGGATGCGAGGTTTATCAACCTCCTCTATAACTTCATGTAAGCTTTGTAAGGTCTACCTTTCAGATTGTTGGAAAGAAAATTAGACTTCAAAAACATATCAGTTGGTAGTATGCTCTGCTGCAAGAAGCGATCGGTTGTTCCACGACTCTCTGGAATGCCATGAGTGGGGAGGTCCTATGGAAGACCTGACAGGAAAGATGTGCTTGCAACTTTTGTGACTCCCCCATAGTGTGGTCGATTGAGAAATCATTGTTCCCCCTTGGCAAAAGGATTGCTAATTGTAATAAATCCCCACCTTTAAGCATCATCAAGTGCTCCTTATGATCAACAAGCTTAAAGCCATGTAGGCCCCGCATGAGGATGATGAGAGGGTGATTAGCCTTCTTTGTAATGCCATCTAAAGTCTGTAAAAAGTACCCCCACTTTGTGGGATTCAGGGGATTCGTGGGCACTAGTCCCCTTCTCTTGTACTTTTTTTATTAATTAATTCAACTCTGGGAGAGTAGGCTAAGGCCGAACTTCCTTTATTAAAAAAAAAAAATCTCGGAATAACTCTTTGGGTCTTTTTATGTGAGCCTCCGATTGAGCCATAATGGCTTGATACTTGACACTTAAGACCCACAGAGCACACGCACGTACCCCTATTAACAGAGACAAGTAGTTCTGAAACAATGTTGCAGATTTCGTACATAAGAATTAAGAGTCTTTTGAAGTAATAACAAAATATGTAAGGTGTTCTATGCTTGGGGGATTGAACTCAAGCGTTTTCATTAGCAGTTCGATTGGTTATGTAAATGCCCCAAAAGACATGGTTGAGGATAACGTTTTGATGCTCTTTGATAGGGTGTGGTTCAATCATTCATCTTCTCACATTTCCTAAATTTAACACTCTCTCTCCTGTTTCTACAGATCAATATCCTAAATAATTAGCTCCGCAACAACCTAGGTACCCTTGACATGATTGCATCACCTTCACATAGTCTCTTGTATTATTCTTCTTCACAAATTTTGGTGCCTTCAAACCTTCTTTGAAACCTTTATGTATTCAACCTTGTTGTTTGTAACATAGGTGTTAGAAACCTTGTTATGAACATAAGTATACTCAACCTCCTCTCACCCAAGCTTGCTTCTTGAACCCTTAATAAAGTTCTAACCAAAGTAAATTCCTTCTAGCAACTTTTAAACGCGACCTTATATGAGTCCATCTCATCTATGGATTACATGTCTCCATCTTATCTATGGATTGGAGATATACTCTCATCTTTGTTGATCTTTGTTCTCAAAGCGATTAGCTCCCTACTTTCGAGTAAATCTAATGCAAATTAAGTTAAATAATGATCCGCTCGTTTGATTATGTGTACCTTGTATATTCTTACAGCACCAAGATTATGCATGTGTTAACTTTTGATCTGGATTTACTGCTGCATCCCTTTGATTCTCTTACATGGAGTAATAGATGATACTTGTGACAAAGGTATCTCAGAAACTACACCGTTGAGCCTAATGAGTTATCCTTAAAAGGAAAGCCAGTCTGCATATCCTATGTTTTGTGAGGTCAGCTAGACCACGTACGCGATTAGCTACATGTTATGATCGTGGGCGGCTTCCGTGAGTATGCGTCTTTTCAACCATTAAATCGACGTTCATTTCAATTACAGACGGGAAAACGATTTTGATCTGGCATTGCGCATGTCTACTGTCCAAAAGAGTTCGCTGCATGTAGTCCCTCTCGTAAGGTTCAGGACGTCCACTCAATTTTGTGCGGAACTCTTGTGATGAGAACTCTTGTCTTAATTCACGTCATACGCATTTAGATCTGAAAATTGACTTCGAAATATGGTTTGGTCTGAAGTTTTCATTCAATAATTCCAAGAAAGCGAAGGAAAGGCCATTGCGCACACCGAACATCTGTTGTGTACACAAGATCAGGACTATCATTTATTTCTTGGCCAAGCACCGCGCACTAATTATCAGTAACATACTGTTTTTTCCTTTTCTGTTAGAGGAGGAAGTTCGACACCGGCCTACACTTCTTTGCATGAATTAATTTAATAACTACTCTCCTTTGGGACTTGACGACACATCAACAAAACAATGTTGACATCCCAAGGGAGAAACATTTCAGAGACTTTTACAAAGAAGATGGATAAACTTTTTGTCCCCCTCATGGGATCCCATTTGCTATCTATCTTGTTTCTGTCCACAAGAAACACTCTATGGTGTCTAAATGGTGGGAGCGTCTTACAGTTTTAAATTCATCTTTCTAAAAGTTTACGAGTTTTGTTCATTGACCATGCTTTTGAGAGGGTTGTCAAGATTAACAACACATCTTTGTTGCCAAATCTTCCAAAAAAGCATCTCTCATAATCACATTCCACAAGGCCGCCAAGCAACCAATCTATTCTCCAAGTTAAGCACGCTTCTAGTTGATTTGAGATTTTAAGGATAACCATATCCCCAAGCTCTACCAATTTCAAACTTTCTAGGCACTAAAAGAACAGGTATTCAAAGTCTTCTCTACCATTCATACAGCACTTACACCATGGAGGAACCCCACAAATTCTCTACGCTTTTAGAATCAGTCTCAATTTCCAAGTAGACAATTTGAAACACCAAATTAGCCTTTTTGTCCTCAATGAGGGAATGCCAAAGGGTAAAGGATTTAAGAGCTCATATGATACTGTCCCAATTTACAAAGCATTTACTAGTAAGTGAGATATAGAGGTCCAAAGTTTTCTTCAAGCTCAGAATTTTTGCCAAGTTGTAGCCATTATGTCATTTTATTCATTCCGACCAAGGGGGGTCTTGGTTGAAAAGGACGCATGGTTTTAAGATATCTCAAGCATTGATTTTGTTTCTTAGCACATATGAGACTTCAAACTGTAGTATACAAGTTAGATTGATGTACTCCGAATTTATCCATTGTCTTCTATCTTGATTCCATTGTCTTCGATCTTTGCTCTTTGGAGATTAGCACCATCGGCATCCCTCAATCCTTTGATTAGGAACTAGATAGAATCTCCTTGCCTAATGCTTGCAGCGAATATTCACTCTTCAATGATCTTGATATAAACTTTTATCTTGTTTCTAAAGTTTCGATGACGAACACACCGAATTCCAACCTCTTGGAGTGGCATGAAATGAGGAGAACAATAAGGTGAGAAGACTTGACCCTTCCCCCCAGGTAGACAGCGAATGTAAGAGCACTTTTTATTTTGAAAATTAGATTGGATAGTCAGGTCTTCATATTGATCTAGGCTTTTAACAATCATTTGGCCTTGAACTTTTCATCTTAACCTTCAATGTCTGGAATGCCAAGCCCATCTTAGTTTTTTCTCTTACTTGTGCAAACAAGGCATTTGACTTTGGGCATTCCCCTTCTTTTAAGATCACCCCTCGAATGAAAATATATGTAGATCCTTTCCAATTCGCATTCCTTTCAAATATCCAAGCTTTTTATTGACCTTAAATAATAACCCTATCCAAACTGTGACCCAACATAGTAAGTTTAAGGCACAATTGAATAGCCAAGGATAGAATATTTGACCGTTGGGTATCACTAAAGAAACTTGGTCCACTAAAAATTATAGTTCGTGACAATAGAGGCCTTCAATGTGTTTCTTAAATGTTTTATTTTTTATTCCAAATCCTCAAAAATGGTATATAGAGAGTGCTAGAAGGAGGTGATAGTATACAGATCATCAGGAGAAAAACCATTTGTGTCATCGCGAGAATTGCTCATGAATTTTTTTTCTTCATTATTGAGACACAAAAGCTCAAGGATTTGACCAAAAAGGGCACGATGGTTAAAAAAACTTAATCCCATTAGTAGCTATGGCAAAACGCAAAGGACCTAGGAGGCAGCCTTGCGTTATTGATTATTTTAATTTAAGGGGTTAAGAGAGATGGCCGCTAGTATTAATACAACTAGAGTATTAATACAATGAATGTCGAGATCATTTTGATAAACTTCACACTCGATCCGGTGTATCTCAAAGATTGAAAAATGAATTCTCACTCCTGTATATCATAGGCTTTGCTGAAGTCATTTTTTTAGAAAAAGAATATTTTGTAGTGATTTTTAAAAAGAGAAGATCTTTTCCAAGCCTGCATAGCTTAGTGGTTGATGCTTTGAATCTCTAGAAGGAAGTTCTGAGTTTAAATCCTAGCTGGACATTTCCATGAGTTCCCAAAGATGGGTGTCCATGAAGTTCCCTAAGGTGGGTTCCTCTACCTTACGAGGTTGTGTGTGTCCTTCCAATTCATTTTACTCTTAAAAAAAAAAAAAAGAACATCCTCGTTTTTACATTCGCGTTTGTGAAGGCATTTAATTACCCTTCATTGATACAATTAGCCAGCGTATCTAAGCGCGAGGCATCTTGTCAAGACCAACTGTAAAGAGGAAACTAAAATTTTATTGGACTTGACGAAATCGATGATGATATCGTACAAACGAAGGCTTTTACCATAAGGAAAATAATCAATCGCTTTTAGAATTCTTATATTGGTCAATGAAGAATCAAGAAGTGGCACTGTTCTTTTTTTCCGTATTGAACTCCAAGGTTATCAATTAAGAGCTGAATGGATTATTTATCTTACTTCATCTTTAGGATTTTACACCTTTCTTTCGTTGGTTTTTTAGCTTTTCGAGCTCATCAACCCTTAAAGTAGATGTGCATATTCTTTCATCAAAGTTTCGTTTTATATCTTAGCAAGCTTCCGATCTTTCAGAATTCTGATTGGAGGTGGGAATGGCCTTCGTTGAATCACTCTCAAGTTGTCAGAGCCTATAGCAAAGATTTTCCCTTTTGAGATGAAAAGCTCCTTCTCGGTCTTAAGAACAATAATTTTTGTCTTTTTTAGTGCCATCATCCAAAACTTTGTTGGAGACGAGTGGGCATTGAAGGCTTGGATCTAGGTTGATCGGACTTCTTATCAAACTAAACGAAGGAACAAGCTCAAAGGGTTAGCATGGAGCATGGAGAATTTCCTATGAAGAATGTGCTGCAAGAAACCTAGAAACATGGGATAGTGGTGAGAGACCACAAGGTCCACACACTACGTCAGAGATGGAGGGCCCAACTTATCAATGATATTCTATGAGAAAACTTTGTTCTAGTCTAACATCCCTCACATTCAATCAAGCTTACAATTTTGGCCAAAATATACCATGGCCGTCTTGGACCTCCATTGTGTCATGGTGGAGATTAAGGTATTCTCATATTTCCCCATAAGAACCATCAATAATGACTCGCATCTGTCTTATTGAGCTTCATACATATTGAAGACGGTGCAACGCGTCACATCCATAGGTACAAATTCCAATATTTGTCACATAACGTTTCTGTCTTTATAGAGATTGCGTGCATTAATTGAAGCGATGGTGATTTGTAGTTAAGTTTAAGGGAGTGAATGTTTCTCAGATGCTTAGTATCCTTGCAAGTCCCCTGAAGGGTAGAAAAAAAAATTCTTGACATCAATAGCCGAGCCACTACAACCCTACGAAAGCAAAGTGGAGAATGAAACATGTGAAGAAGAAATAGGATTAAGTCTCTGTAGGAGGTTTTCATTGACAATTTTGATCGCTAAAAGACAGACATATGAATTCTAAGTTGATATTTTTTTCTCGAAGCCATCAACCAATAATGGCGGCCTTTGAGGGGTTATAGAGTCCATGAACATTTAAGAAGACAGCTATCGTTTTCAATGGCATTCACCATTGCCAGAAGGGCCTTGTCCTTCTTTTTCATACTTTTGTCTTCATCTCAACTCCTCCAAGTAGAGGGATCTTGAAACAACAGCCTTACTTTTAAAGGCTCCTCAAAACGGTTTTCTCCTTTCTTTAGAAGCCTTCTTAGCAGAAAAATCTTGAACACGATTAGGAATCATAGATTCAATTATGAATTTTTTTTCTATCAATATTATCTTCTTTAATGGTAGTCAATCATCATCGTTGCTTGTGATGTACCTCTCTATATTGTATTATTTTTCTCATGGAATAGTTCTCTAGAGATTTTTCATCGTTGGCAATTGAAAAATGATTCAAATCCGTCGGTAGTCCAAGAGGTTGAACTCCTTTTCTAGATTCTAGAAAATAAATGTTTCTTGGAGAAAACGAGATAAACTCTCCTTAAAATCAGGTTTGAGCCTTTTTCTTCTTCTCTATCTCACTTTTGTAAAGAATCTTGAGTTAGGGTCAACTAAGTACATTTATGGGACTTTCTCTAATACTAATGTAGGATATTTATGTCCACAAGGTTTATCTCTTTGGGTCGTGTATTCTTTTTCTCTTGTTGCTCGAGAGTTTCAGTCTCTTTCTATTTCTAGCAGATTTCTATCTCAATAAGCAATCTTTAATCCCAAGAACTTGCATGGTGCATTGAAAACAAGCATTTTTCAAGGTCTCATAGATCACCTCTTGCTCCGGTCATTCCTCTTGATCAATATATCTGATGATTTTGGAGGGGAGCTCCTGTTATAGGTCAGCTTTAGCACAAATTTATGGGTACCATCTTGCATTGTGCTAGTGTGTCAAATCTTCACTTATGAAGCCATTGACACCTACACTAGAGCCCAAAATATTGATTTGTTTTGGTAGTGATGTGTTGAAAAACACTTAGGACCACTATGGCACTTTTCCCTATTGAAGAAGTTATTTCCCCAATGTTTTATATATGCCTATAACCCTAATGGGTTACTTATCTCTGTACATTCACTTGCTATTTTTTTTGGTGTTGTATTATGCTTCAAGATTCTTCTTCTTCAATGTGTTGTTCATGTTCTTGTGAAAATCTTCGAACTTTAACAATCTGTATCCTAACAGGTAGCCGCTTCATCTACGGTATCCTAAACACCCCACTAGTTAGAATCTTACAACCACACCTCAACTCATGAGCATACTGGGGGTGTTGAAATTCTGATTCAAGGTGATTTCGGCCTTCGAATTTAATATCAGCCTGCTTGCGTAAGTAATTTTTTCCTTATGTGCCACACATATTTAGAAGTTTTAGTTTGCTCATACAAGCACCTCAAAGTCTACTACAAGTTTAGTAGAGATCGAGAAGGTGGTTGGTTAAATGTTACCTTCCTCTAGTTTTTCATGTGTTATTCTCTCACAAATGCCATGATTTCTAAAAAACATAAAGCCCTATGTATTAGGTGTTAGAGCTTTAGATCTAAGGGATTACATGAAGAACACAAGAAAGAAGAAGAAGAAGAAGAAGCTTGGAGAACAAAACGGAATCTCGAATGTATTACCAAGTGAATTTACAAAGATAACTCAACTGTTCGGGTTATAGGCATATATAAAAGCCAGGGAGAAGGAATTTTAAAGAGGGAAAAAATGAGCCCATATTCCTAAGTGTGTTGGCACACATCAATACAAAATTATGTGAACGAATCCACCTCGGAGTGATGAGCTGAACAAGGAGCTAGCATTGATGTATAAGGAAGTGACAAGCTATATGGAAAGATATCAATCCACAAAAGGAAGTAAGTCCAAAGCTTTGCAAAAAGCTTCAAACTTCTCCTGAGCTAGAACCTTTGTGAAAAGATGAGCAAGATTATCCTATGTGGCCACATATCGCAAACTGATCTCTCGTAAAAAGAACCTCTCTCCGACATAGTAATAATGCACCTCAATGCTATTTATGCAAGCATGGAACACAGGGTTCCTCACAACTACCAATGTGCTTTGTCCATTCATGAAAATGTTGGTAGTAGAAGACTGACCAACACCCAAATTAGCCAAAACACATCTGATCCACACACACTCAAAATTTGCTCTGAAAGTTGCCCCATACTTAGCCACACAACTAGAATCAGCCATAGTAGGCACCTTCTTGCTCATTCAAGATATGCATGAGCTACCAAGCATGAAGCAAAAACCACTTGTGCGCATGCAAGTGTCATAGGATTGAACCCAATTAGAGAAAAAAAAAGTCATGTAAATCTAGCAATAGTGATCCCCCTATTGTGATAGGACAATACACTACAAGAAATAGGGGGGCGTAGCGACGCCCCTGGATTGAAAACAAAAAGGGGTTCCGTCGCATATGCAACGCTGTCGTCGCATAAGCGACGGTACAATTTTCGATTTTTTTTCGACATTCGTCGCATAAGCGATCCTAGCATCACTTATGCAATGCTAAATCAGAGCATCGCAAATACCATCGCTGTTTAGCGATGTGATTAACAACGTTGGCAAACTGACGAGCGTCGCATATGCGACGCTCTGGAATGTAAAAAAAGAATTTGATATCTCCCGACACATTTGTGCCAGAATTTGGACAGGAGAGCAAGAAGAGACCGAGAGAGAGAGAGAGCGCACAAGAGAGAGAGAGAGAGAGAGAGAGAGAGAGAGAGAGAGAGAGAGAGAGAGAGAGAGAGAGAGAGAGAGAGAGAGAGAGAGAGAGAGAGAGAGAGACATCTACTTGAAGCAAGGTATGCGCACACACACACACACTTACACACACATACATATGCATACACACACACATATACACACATAGACACACACACATACACATAGACGCACACACACATACACACAAATACACACACATATACACACACATATACACACACATATACACACATACACAAATAATGTTGCATACACACATGCACACATAATGCATACACATGCACGCACATACACACATACACACAGACACATACACACACACATTCACACACACATACACACACACATACACACACATATATGCATACACACACACATAGAGAGACATGCACACACATACACATACATGGATACATAATGCGTATGCATATGCGTACATCCATACATACTTACATGCATACACACACATATGCATAGAAAATGCATATGCATATGCGTACATACATACACACTTACATGCATACACACACATATGCATGCATAATGCACATGCATACATACACATACATAATGCATATGCATACATAATGCACATGCATACATACACATACATAATGCATACACACACATATGCATACATAATGCATACACACACATATGCATACATACATGCATACACATACACACATAGACACATACACACACATAGACACATACGCACACATAAACACATACACACTCATATACACACACACATACACATAGACGCGCACACACATACACACACATATACACACACACATACTGTAGCGTTTCCTCAATCACAATCTATCCCCAATCACAATCTTTCGATTACTCAGAAATAACAGTGGAGAGAAGAACGCAGAGATTGCACAAGGTAAAAGAAAGTCTCATGCGGAAGAGTAGAACAAATATGACGCAGAGAAGGAAGAATTCTGATATTATAGATGTGAATCAATGGTTACAGTAGCTTTGGACAATAGCTTCTTGACGAAGCCTCTACCTCCGGACCACCCCCGAGCTATCACAATCGCATTCTCACTCGCACTCTCAATCACACTCTCACTCTCACTCTCACTCTCAATCACACTCTCAATCACAAGGTAATTCTCAGATTTCTATGTGTCCTCCGTGTTGATGCGCAGGCCTTCTTATCTTTTTCCGTTTGATCGCAGCCGTGCTCCCCAAAGAAGTGTGTGATCCACCAAATTTAGAAAAAGTTGAGTTTCTCCAAAACTTTCGCAAAAAGCCATGCGATCATAGTGTACTTCCTTTCTTTAGCATACCTGTCAAAAATAGCAGAAAAACACCAACAAGACATATCCGAAAACATACATAATTAGACATGGTGACGTGAGCATGAGAATCACGGATTCGAATAGAATTATACAAGCCAGCACTTTTCAAGGCCCTGTAACTCAAAAACAATGAGGAATTAGGTTAAGCTTGTGAGAGACACTTTTATTCAATTTTTCGATCTGCACAATAGTGTTAGAGACGTCCGAGGTCCAAATCCACCTCCAAATGCCACTTTTGAGCCCTGCAAGGTTTAAAATTCTAGAGAGAGTAGAATCAAGGCATTTTCTTACAATGAACTAAACGTAGGACCCTGAACGAGGTACTTAGAACATGATTCACAAAAATCTCACACAGGCACTTTTATTCTCTTCTACTTGCTCTACCTTTCCCTCATACATAGTTTTCCTTAATTCTTTCATCTTCACCTTCAAAATCCCACTAGAAAACATGATGCAATTAAGGTCTAGAGAGAGAATATGAAACTTGTCAACCCAAAATTTTTCCTACATGCATAAAATGACCGAATTATTCATTCTAAGCATTATCCCCACAATGAAATTCAGAAAGTTCAAAATGAATTATTTCACTAGAAAAGAGGCCTATTACAGTATATGTGTTTTAATACTTTAATTATATAATTCATTCATATGTGTGTACCTAAGTGTATATGTATGTGTGTGTATATGTATGTATGTGCATGTGTATGTGTGTGTATATGTATGTATCTACATATGCATGTATAAGTGTATATGTGTTTATGAGTATGTGCATGTTCATGTGTATGTATGTGTATATGTATATGCATGTATATGTATAACTCTATGTGTATATGTATGTATGTGCATGTATATGTGTATATGTAGGTATGTGCATGTGTGTGTGCATGTGTATATGTGTTTTAATACTTTAATTATATAATTCATTCAAATGTGTGTACCTAAGTGTATATGTATGTGTGTGTATATGTATGTATGTGCATGTGCATGTATAGGTGTATATGTGTGTATGAGTATGTGCATGTTCTTGTGTATGTGTGTGTATATGTATATGCATGTATATGTATATGCATGTATATGTATATGTGTGTATATGTATATGTATATGTATATGTATATGTATATGTATATGTATATGTATATGTATATGTGTATATGTATATGCGTGTGTGTATATGCATGTGTATATATATGAAACATGCATGTGTATGTGGATGCATTTCCATTTGCATCCATGTGGATGTGCATATACATGTATTTGCATATATGTTAATGTGTGTGTGTGTATATATATATATATATATATATATATATATATATATATATATATATATATATATATATATATATATATATATATATATATATATATATATATATATATTATGCAATAATGCATGCATGCAAGTCTTTTTATGTGGTTGTAGGAATGTTTGTGCATATGCATGTGTATATGTGTGTATGTCTAAGTGTATGTGCACATGTATCTGTGTGTATATATGTGTGTATATGTGCATGTGTATATGTGTATATGTGTATATGTGTGAAAGTGCATCTTCATCATGTATAAGTGTATAAGTGCATATCAATAAGTGTGAGTATGCTATGTAATGAAAATAACACAATTCAAATGATATACAAAGAATAGGAATTGTACTTACAATAGCTAGCCATACTTTTTGCTTGTTTAGCTTCTTGAATAACCTCCAATGAAGAGACAAAGAAGAGAGAGAGAGAGAGAGAGAGAGAGAGAGAGAGAGAGAGAAAATTCAAAGAGAGAAAGATGTAGAAAGAGAGAAACAGAGAGAGAGGGAGACAATAAGAGAGAGCTTAGGCAAACCAACAATTCTACATATCCTTGCTTCACCTCATAAGCGCAGCGCAATTGCGAACGTTAGAGAGCTCTTCGATCGGATGCATGAAAATGCCGATCAAAGAGCCTCCAACGTTTTAATTTTTGTCCGTCAACAGACCGTCGTGTAAAGGATGCTGCCCGTCGTTGCATAAGCGACATCTTTTTAGCGTCGCTTATGTGATGCCAAATATCGTCGCCTATGCGACGCAGAATAGCATCGCTTATGCGACGCTATTTAAAAGCATTGTGTTAGCAATGCTGTATGGGAGCGTCGCAGCCCCATCCCACCACAAGTCCCAAAAACGGTCATTTAATGGATGGTCCGCACGCGATGCTAATTACGACACATGTTGCAAATTTATAACGATGAAATTTTTTTGCCTTAACCGTCGCTATATGCCTGTATTCCTTATAGTGATAGTAGTATTTAGGTATATGAATTACGACACATGTTGCAATTTTATAGCAATGAAATTCTGTTGCCTTAACCGTCGCTATACACCTGTATTCCTTGTAGTGATAGTAGTATCTAGGTATGACACAAGTAGAGAACGATGTGCTTAATAGAGTGCGAACGCTTGACACCTAGGAAAAGCATAAACCTGCTCACCTGAGAGAAAGAAAACGAAATATTAGGCAAAGTTATGCATTTTTAAATCAAACAACCAACAACTTTAGAACAACATCAAATGCATCTCCAACATCACGAAGGCTCAACTCTCAACATGTTTCCATAGAAGTGGCAATAGGTTTGCAATTCTCATGGCCAAAACACTGCAATAATGTGTTAGTATATTTCATTTGACACAGCCTACTCCTCTATCAACTTGCATAAATGAAATGCCAAAGTAATGATGTGAATGCCCAAAAGTGCACATCTCAATAGATGCATGAAAATCAAACTCAAGAGTAGTATTATGCTTCTCATTAGGACTAGTGAGAAGCATGTCATAAACATAGGTAGCAATGATTAGAAGGACAATGTTTCGATGCTTAACATATAAATTGCTCCCAATTGGAGCGTTCTCAAAACCATGTGCGATCAAGTAGGCCTCTTACTTTTCATACCAAGCACATGGTGCTTGATTCAAACCATATAATGCCTTTCTCAACTTCCACTATTTGTTTTCATGCCCTTTCTACACAAAACCACGAGGTCGAAATACATAGACTTCTTCATGCAATTCATCATTTGCAGAAGCAATTTTAATATCCAACTGATGTATGCTCCAACCATCATGAGTTGCAAGTGCATAGATGATATGAATAGAGGTCATTCGGCAGGTGGGGGTAACGGTATCATGAAGATTATTATCTCTCTTTGGAGCATAACCTTTTGCAACAAGCCTGGCATTATGCCTGTCAACTGTTCTTTCAGGCTTATGTTTCAACTTGTATTCCCATTTAGTGCCAATGGCCTCTTTACCTAGAAACATTCTCATTCTCATCACAAAGACCAGACGCACCCATTGCATAGCATGTGATGCAAAACAAGCATAAAATATGATAACAACCCATATCATCTTCTATCTCTCAAAGTCTAGGCCAACGTGTACGGCGTAACTACTATCTCATCTTTATCAACCCTCTCATCAACAAGTGCATCATGTAACTCTGCATCAAAAATGAAATGACCTACATCATCATGTCAAACCTCTAAAGGCTGAGAAAATATGTCATTAGGACATACACTTAACTCTCTTCCTATAAAAAGATCTAGCAAGGTGTCACACACAACTTTGGAGGTATTTTTTGTCTCTTTAGTACATGAAAGTAATGATTGAATTTCATTCTCCACAAAAACAATATCACGGCTATCCAAAATGCATTTATTCTATGGATGACTGAAAAGATAGTCTTTGCTTTCAAAATTGTACCCAAAAAAATACGTTTCACTACTTTATCATCTAATTTCTTGGATTTTTCTTTACGCATTAATGCATATGCCTGACAATCTAAAATTTGTAGATGAGTAACAAATCGCTTGTGACCATGTGAAGCCTCACATGGGTGTGCTTTGGTGGGACATCTATTGCACACGTAACAACCTTAAACTAGAAGATATGTGGTAAGGCCTGAATTTTGACCATACACCACGCCATCTCCAAGAGATACCTATTATTTCTTTTAGAAACTTCATTCTCTAAAGATGTATATAACACCATACACTGATGTTTTTTCCCACATTCAACCAAAAATGAATTCAAGTAATAACACATGTATTCCTTCCCTTGATCAAAATGGAGGATGCCCAATTTACATACTCATGGATTTTTAGCTAGAACGATAAACCTTTTGAAACACATAAACACTTCATAACTTACTTTCAATGGATACGCCCATGCATGCCCAAAATAATCATCAATAAAATCCACAAAGTAAAGGTAGTTCCAAAAGGAAGGTCTCTACATTAGACTATAGACATCAGTGTAAACAAATTGCAACTTATGAATAGCACAAAGTAAAGCATATTTATGGAAGGAGAAACACTCCATTTTGCCCAAATTACAAACTTGATAGAGATTTTTAGCGGCTCCCTTAAGTTTGGGCATAGAGTAAACCATCTCAAATTTCTACATGCATATCAAACTAGTAAAATTTAGATGACCAAAGGTTCCATGCTAAAGATTTGCATATGAGATACCCTAACAATCGTGTACTACACATGGTGAATCATGGATATCAGGAGTTGTTGGCACATGTGAAAGTATTCCTTGTAGGGCTCTGCTCATTTTGCTCAATAAACTACATTGCAAGGTAATATGTTTAGTTACCCCACTATCAAAGTACCAAACATCTTATTCTACTACAAATAGGATCATGAGAAGATGGATCATAGCTACAAATATTGGTAAAGTTACATTCTTCATTGTCTTCAAGATTAGAAGGCTCTGTGTAGATGGCTCTACAGCAACCATTCAAGCCTCTTTTTTCTTTTCGTCTTTTGTAGCTAGTTTGGAACAACTGTTTACGACATGATCATTTGCTTTGACTATTTCTACTTTTCTATTTTTTTAGTGATCTTTATCCTCCTCTTTTGACTATGCAGAATGAATCGATTTCTACTTACTAGTGGATGAAATCTATTTGGCTTTGCCCTTCTAACAAGCCAAGAAAGCTTGATCTGTAACACACATTATCGACTTGTTCTACTTGGATTGATCTTCTTGCAACAAAACAAAGACTAATTCCTCAAATGTTAAGACATTCGGACTACCTTTCATCATCAAACAAAGAGTAGAAGAAAAAATGGCATATAAATTTGGAAGACCATTGAGAATGTTCTACATAAGTGAACTATCTCGTAAGACCTCATCTACAAAAATCAACTCTTCTTTCAAATCTTTCATCTTTCTCAAAACATTATCCATTGAGTATCATTCACTTATATGCTCACTCTCAAACTCTTATGTGAGTTAAGCAACATGAGCCTCATTTCTTGCATGGTATAAATTGGTAACTGTATCCAAACATTCTTTGCTATTTCACAAGAGATAATACGAGGGATAATGGCAAGTTTGAAAGATAAGGTTATAGATGCATGTGTTTGAGCATCCCTACCATCCCTACCATCCCAATGAAGTTTCTCTATAGAAAGTGCAATAGGGACTCCAAAACAAATAGGAATGTAGGTAGTTACTGCCATTCAACATTTCCTCAAGAAAAAAATGTAATACATCATTGCTTTTTTCCATGGCCATCGATGAAAATACCCTTATGTAGAAGAAAGATTGCATCTCTAAAATTTGATCATAACTACCTTTTCAAGCTCTACTAAACCTAAGGGAGACTTCAAGGTGCTTGTATAAGTGAACCAAAACCTATATATATGTTTGTCACAAAAGGATGAGATTCCCTACACAAGCAAGATTGAATTCCTTTTCTAGATTCTAGGAAACTTTTGTTTCTTGGGCCAAGAAAGATAGACTTTCATAAAAATTACTTGTGAGGCTTTCTGTCCTTCTATGCCTCATTTTTGTAAAACATCTTGAGATAGGTTCAACTAATTACAATTATGGGGATTTTTTTGATAATAATGTAGGATATTTAGATCCACAAGGTTTATCTCTTTGGGCCTTGTATTCTTTGTTTCTTCTTGCCCAAGGGTTTTAGTCTCTTTCTATTTCTACTGGAACTCTATCTCAATGAGCAATCTTTAATCTCTAGACCTTGCATAAGGCATTGAAAACAAGCATTTGGCAAGCTTTGATGGATTGAATCTTGCTCCATGCTTTCCTCATAACCAATATATAGGATTGTTTTGGAAGGAAGGTTCTTTATTAGGCCCTATTGGGGACAAATTTGTGGTTACAATATTGAATTGAGCTAGTGCCTAACATCTTTATAGATGAAGAAATTCACACCTACCCTAGAGCCCAAATTCATGATTTATTTTGATCGAGATGTGTGTGAATATATAGTAAGCATCACCGTGGAACATTTTCCCTCTTTAGGAGGTCTTTTTTTGCACAGACTCTATATATGGCTATAACCCTAATAAGTTACTTACCTTCGTATATTACTTGTGACTCATTAAGTCTTGCATTATGTTTCAAGTTCTTATTTTCCTTGTCTTGTCTGTGCGCTTTTGTATACCTCAAACTCTGACAATGGCCATCATAATAGGTGACCCCTTTATCTAGGGCTTCCTTAACTCCCCTCTGATAAGATTCTGAGAATCACACAAAAAACAAATGAACATAATCAAGGCATTGAATTTCCTATTCGAGCTCATTTTCACCTTGGAATGCACTAACAAAATGCTTGTGAAGTAAGATTTGGGATTTTGTTCCAAACATATATATAGGTTTTGGTTTGTTAGTACAAGCACCTGCAAGTTTGCTATAGGTTTAGTAGAGCATCACAAGGTGGTTCTATTCATCCTTTCGACCTTGAATTATTTTTCTTGATTAGGGAATTAAGTAAGCTACAATGTCTGAAAGGAATGATGTATCCTTTATGTTGGTTGTTGAGGATAGGTTGGATGGTACTAATTATCCATAGTGGGCACATATGGTGCACACTGTATTCATCGCCAAAGGGTTGCATTATATTCTGTAAGCTACTGAAGGATGTCCTATTCCACTTGCAAATATAGTTATTGAAGGTGATTTAGATGGCATTGAAGATGATGATCTTGGAATTCTTGTTCATGATATACTTCCAATCACACCTACTTTTTTTAGATGGGAGAGATGCTTAGACACCTGCATTGATGGCTTTGTCTATCAAATGTGCATTGTCCCTCACATTTACTCTTGCAAAACAACAAAGCATGCTTGGGATATACTTACCACTTTATAATTGGCAATAAATGAGGCTCTTGTTGCTTACCTATAAAAATATTTGGCGAGGAAGCATATAAATGAAGAAGATTATATGGATAGTTCTTCAACAAAGATAATATATTTGAAATAACAATTGATTTATATTGATGAGTTCCTGTGAGATAGTTAACTTTTATAGGCATTTTTAATGGTCTTGTATATTCATATCAAATTTTTGCCTCTACTCTTTGATTGACGATGAAATTCAATCCAAACACCTTAACATTTATGGAGTTAGTTTCTTTTTTGTTTTAGGAAGATCACACCAAGAAGAACAAGTCCATTGTGCATGTTCTAGAAGAAATTCTCTTAGCTATAAGGGAAAATGAAAATGGAGCTCATCCATTACCAAGAAGAAATCTACTCATGTTAATTAATTAACAAAGAGAGGCATAGACTAGAAGAAAATAGAAAATCAAAAAGAGTTTTGCAAATATTTTAAAGGAAATGATCATGTCCTAAAGAGTTGTACAAAAGTGGCTGCAAGAGAGGCAAAGAAGTATGAGGATCGAATGGTTCTTGCAGAGGCCTCTAGACTTGAAATAGAGTATCCTTATCTTGTTTAGAAAGAAGAATGGGCATTTATTATTGTATGTAGCTATGAACCATCTTTTCATGAGGCATGTTTCGTGCTTTGATAGTGGGGAAACCAAACACGTAGTGTGACGAGAAAATTCTGGTTTCATTTTCAACATTAGCTAACATTTGCTTGGCTTTCCAGTTAGTTGATGATAGATGTATGATTCGTGATCTCTCAAATCATGATGTTATTATTTCTTTTGGAATTTTATATTGTGTAATGTATAAACTCATAGATTTTTCAAAATCTTTGAAATATTTAGCATGTGCAGTTCAAGATTCTTAGGTGATCCCAAATGCAAAGCTTCCACATTTATCATGTAGTCATCTTAATTCTGGTAGTTTTCTATGTTTGCAGAAGTTTGAAATAGTATCCTCTCTACCCAAACTTCACGCACCTTGTAAATAGGTCCGTGAAGGCTACATTTTGGGTAAAATTCAATGTTCATCCTCTCCAAAAGATGTTTCAATTCGAGTTGGTTATGAATTGTCACCTTATCATAGTGATATCTATGTTCATATGAAGACATCTTCTTTTGGGAACTTCCTTTACTTCATGAATTTTATTGATTTATTCTCCAAGCATGCATGGGTGTTTTCATTGAAAGAAAAGAAGAAAGTGTTCATGTGCTTCAAACATTTTCTAGTTATGGAACAAAATATATCAATTTGTAAAATGATCACCCTCCATTCTGATGGGGGAGATACATGTATTCTAATTTTCAAGCATTTATGGTTGAGCATGGGATAAAATATCGATGTACACTTTAATATACACCTCATAAAAATTGAATTTCTTGAAAAAAGAATAAATCTCTCATGGAGATGATAAGGTGTATGCTCACAAGTGAGGCTTTTATGCATAACTTCTAGCTTGAAGATGTTATGTGTGTAACATATGTACTTAACACATGTCCCATCAAAGCTCTAAAATATATCACTCCAAATGAGGCCATCAAAGCAATCGATTTCTCATCTATGTGTCATTTTTCATCTAGCATATGCATTAGTGCTTGAATAATAATGCTTGGAATTGAATGATAAAACAATAAAAGCTATTTCTATTGGGTACAATTATGAAAGAAAAGTATATCATATTTACAATCCATAGTGTAAACGCATCTTGGTTAGCTATGTTGTTGTTTTCTTTTTTTGAAGTTTCAATTCAGCCATTACTTTCATGTACTAAGGAGACTTGAGTTAGCTCCAAGGATATGTTTGAAACTTTGCTGCCTCTTTTTATAGGTAGAAAATCAAGTGCTAGTCCAAATGAGGAAATTTTTTAGCCCTTTCAGGTTCCATATGATGATGGAGATCATCGCATTTTTTATGCAGCTTTACATAATCCACTTATTGATGAGAGGTATAACATCAAAGAGGCTAAAACTATGCATACATAGTTGGTGCAAACTTTGAGAGCTAGAAAAGCATATGCACATTTATTATATCCTACTCCATGCTCTCCTATTGCTTCTTTTGCATCGAATGTCTATCCAATGGTTGCCTCTACTCTTTGTGATGAGAATGATCCTATTTCTTTCGATGAAGCACTAGATTCAAAAAAATCTAATGGCTGCTATGTAATGAGAATGCTATTTGGTCTTTATATGATTTGCCTCAAATAAAAAGGGTCATTGGGACTAAATGGATGTACAAGCTAAAATGCAATCCTAATGGAATATTTTACAAGTATAGAGCTAGGCATTTTTGCAAAGTTTGCTAAAAAAGGAGACATTGACTTTGATGAGATATTTTCTCCCATATGCAGAGTGCACACTATTAGTAGCATTTGTGCACTTCCAGCTCTTAATGGTTAGAATATACATTAGTTGGACATTAAAACTACATTTTTGAAGCCTGACTTATATGATAAAGTGTATATGCCCCATGGTTTTGTGTAGAAAGTTTTCACGTTGAAAAAGGCATTATATTATTTGAAGAAAGCACCAAATACTTGGTATCAAAAGGTACATGCCTACTTGAAAGCACATAATATGTTAAGCATGCGTATGATGTATTGTTCCGGTGTCAAGCATTGGTAGGCAATTATGCACATCTTTCCCTACTTGAGTGGTATCTGGCTACATGAATTGTTTTATCCCAATAGGGGATCATTATCACTAGATATACATGCCTATCTAACTCAAACGAGGTTTTTTCTACGATACTCGTGTGTCCATAAGTGGTTTTTGATTCATGCTTGGTATCTCATGCATATCTTGGTTGAGGAAGAAGGAGGCTACCCTTAGTTTCCATATCCCCCCAAATTATACGAATGTGAGAGCTACTTGAAGATGGAAATAAAAATTATATAATAAAAGAGAAGGAAAAGAAACAAGAGCACTTATCTGATAATATCCAACTATTTTCATTTAAAATGATCCTTCAGGTTGCAAAACTTTGATCTTAGCTCCTCACACGACCAAAAACAAGATTGGACCTATCTGATTATCTTAAGGAATATATTAGCACCATCAAACACTCAAAATAGCTCCAAAAAGACACAAAAGTTCTCAAAAACCTCAGGTAAAGAAAAAGTAAACACTTTTCAGCTTCTCACTAGTTCTTTACAATCTTGAAATGCAATTTAGCACCTCTACATCATGTGTATGAATCTAGGCTAGGTGTCATGTGAAACTAGATACCAAAGACTTTAGATGCAGGGTCGGGAATGGTTAACTAGTTCCTAGAAAAGTATTCGAAACCTATTTTGACCTATCCGCTTTTATCCAAATGGAACATAATTTTTTGAGAAAAAAATGATGGAAGATAATCTTAAAAGTGGGACCAAGATCTCAAAAGAGAAAGCTTTGAGCATGAAACTATAGCTCTTCAAATGTGTAGCTATAGGTATAGGTCAGTAAAATGAGGAACTTAAGAAGGGGGTTTCTATGCAGGCGCAAAAAAATATTCATTGATGCTTTAACCAACAATTGTTTTAACTTATTTCAATATCCAAAACGCATAATGCATATGTGTAGGATTTCTTGTCCTAAAATTCCCCAAAATACTCTTCCCAATCCCTCTTGAACTTCTAGAAAAGGAATCTCTTTTGTTTTTATACCTTCTTGTTCAGGGAAGAGATGGTGTTTGAGCCTTCTACTATCTCAACAAGAGGCGGATACGGTTCAAATCATCCAATAAAGAAAAACCGATTGGAAAATTTGACCCTATAGACTGAAGAGTTCATTCTCACCCGCCTCATCCAACAAATCGGGAGGATCGAAGGTGAGTAAGTACATGCTCACGTGCATTGGTGATGGGTATCCCTTTTGTATTGTTTATTTGTTTTTGTGTGAACACCTCTTTTCGTTTGTCATGTGCGTCTATACTTTTCAAAGTTTTTTTTCTAGTGTCGAATGAGCTCGATATGAATCCCCTTGTTATAAAAGTAAAGAAGCCCACATGGAGGTACATAGTCGGTATTTCCACCTAGCCATGTACCCAAACCTCCACTTGGCAGTCATGTGAGATCCCATGTGTCTAGCGGGCAAGGGAGGGTTCAGAGATCCCCCCTCGTGAGTTTGAATGTATCATAACGTTTCTATATCATGTCTATACTTATATAATGTATCATGTATAAGATTTTGTCAAAAGCTTTGAAGAATATAAAGGCAATTCGGATGGGATCTCGTGTGGATTCATTCGTCATTATTTCTTCCCTTCAATATCGAATTTCTTGCTTCTTGCCGTATCTTCCATGATCCTTGTTTTATAATTATGCATTTCATCAATACAAATAATATATTTGCTAAACAACAAACAAAGGAAAGTTTTACATCAAAACTACAAGAAGTACTTTGCATGGATGAATTACTTTCCATTTGATTGTCTTTTTGATTGATTAGATAGAGTCACGTGTCTACTATTAGTCTACTTTGTGTCTTCAATCCTATGGTTCTTGACCATATATTATATGCATAAACCCATCACTCAATTATACACATACTATTTTCCACCGTTACTAGGTGGAATAAATGTCAAATACGACATCAACCAAGTATTGACAAAAAGACACCTATCAAGGCCTACACCTTAACTTAATCTTAATGCAATCCTTGATAAAGCCAAAAAATATACAAACAACACATATAAACACTCAAGAGGTAACTGCACTTGAAGATTAGATTAATTGCATAAGCTATTATGATCATGATCCATATCAAGAATCCAAAGTAAATTAATGGCTAATGTGCCACACCTTTAATCAAACACATATCCCACAAAAGCTATATGAATTCGCTTCATAAGACAAAGTAGTTAATCCTTTGTGCATCGAAAGTCTCAACCGTAGTATATGCGAACCAAAAAGTCCTAAACATTCAACCATAAAAGAACGATAGAAGAAAAGGATATATTAAAAGTTGACTGTTCCATCACAAGATTGGGTGCATTAGTTGAAGCAATGGTGATTTGTAGCGAATTTTAAGGTAACCAATGATTTTCAAATGGTTAGTATCCTTGCAAGTCCCCTCAAGGCCAGAAAACGAAATTCTTGACATCAATATCCGAGCCACTACAACCCTACGAATGCAGAGTGGAGAGTGACACATGAGAAGAAGAAATAGGATTATGTCTGTATTGGAGGTCTTCATTGACAATTTTGATTTCTGGAAGACATAGGAAACCTAGGTTGAATTGTTTGTTCTCGAAGCCACCAACCAATAATGGAGGCTTTGAGGGGTCAAAAAGCTCATTAACATTTAAGAAAATAACTACCGTTTTCGATGGCATTCACCATTTCCCGAAGGGTTGTTATTCTTTTTCATACTTTTGTCTTCATCTCAACTCCTCCAAGTGGAGGGATCTTGAAACAAAAGCCTCATTTGTAAAGGCTCCTCAAAATGCTTTTTTCGTTTCTTGAGAAGCATTCTTATAAAAAAAATATTGAACCCGATTAGAAATCATAGAATCAATTATTATTATTATTTTTATCAAGATTATGTTCTTTAATGGTGGTCAATAATGCTCTTTGCTTGTCATGTACCTCTCTATATTTTTTTTTTCATGGAAAAGTTGGGGATTTCTAGGCGTTGACAATTGAAAATTGATTCAAATCCTCTCGGTAGTGCAAGAGATTGAACTCTTTTTCTCGATTGTAGAAAATAATTATTTCTTGGAGCATACCAAAGAAACTCTCCTAAAATCAAGCTTGAGCCTTTTTCTTCTTCTATGTCTCACTTTTGTAAACAATCTTGAGTTAGGGTCAAGTCATTACATTTATGGGACGTTCTCTCATACTTATATAGTATATTTATGTCCACAAGGTTTATGTCTTTGGGTCGTGTATTCTTTCGTTCTTGTTGCGTAAGGGTTTTATTATTCTTACGTTTCTAGTGGAATTCTATCTCAATTAGAAATCTTTAATCCAAAGAATTTGCATAGTGTAGCGAAGACAAGCATTTTGCAAGCTTCTTTATATCACCTCTTGCTCTACGGGTTCCTCTTCACCAATATTTATGATGATTTTGGAGGGAAGGTCCTTTTCTAGGTTGGCGTCGACACAAATGTTTGGGTACCATCTTGCATTTAGCTAGTGTGTCACATCTTCGATGATCAAGGCATTAACACCTATACGAGAGCCAGACAACTGATTTATTTTGGTAATGATGTGTCCAAACACATGTAGGACCACTATGGCACCTTTTCCCTATTTAAGAAGTTTTCTACCCTCGGATTCTATATACACCTATAACCCTAACGTGCTTCTTATCTTTGTACATTCACTTGGTCATTCATTTAGTCTTGTATTATGCTTCAAGCTTCTTCTTGTTCCTTGTGTTGTTCATGTACTTGTGAAAATCCTCGAACTCTAAGAATCTCTATCACAACAAGTAGCCCCTTCATCTAGGGCGTCTAAAACACCCTGCTAGTCAAAGTCTCAAAAACATACCTAAACTCATGAGCATACTCGGGGTGTTGACATTTTGATCGGAGGTCATTTTCGGCTACCAATTCACTACCACACTACTTCTGTAAGTAATTTTGTACTTTTGACCCAAACATTTTTATAGGTCTTGGTCTGCTAGTACAAGGACCTCAAAGTGTGCTTCAAGTTCAGTAGAGCTTGACAAGGTGGTTGGTTCAACGTTTCAAGATACATTCATTTTTTTACATCAAGGTATTAAGTCACTGGCCATTACTAAAAGGAATGATGTATTCTTTATGTTGGTTGTTAAGGCTATGTTTGATTGCTCTAAATACCCATAGTGGGAATATATGATTGCTAATGTATTTGTAGGAAAAGTATTGTGGAATATTGTGCAAGGTGTTGAAAAAGTTCCGTCTATACTTGAAAATATAATTATTGACGGTGATGAAGATGGCGTTAAAGATGATGATCTTGAAATTCTTCTTCATTCTATGGTTCCTACTCCACCTATTGTAAAGCAGCTTTCTTTAGATGTGCTCATGCACATGCATTGATAGCTTTGTTTATCAAAGGTCCCATTATCCCTCTCATTTGCTCTTGAAAACCAACAAAGGATACTAGGGATACACTTACAACTTTATAGCATGCAAGAAATGAGGCCCATGTGGCTACCTTTGAAATTAGTTTCAGAGTGAGAATATGACTAAAGGAAATTTAATGGACATTTTTCTGAAAAAGATCAAATATTCGAAGGAACAATTGAGTTTTGTTGATGAAGCCTTGCTAGACAGTTCACTTGTGGAGATTTTCCTTAATGGTCTTCTAGATTGATATCAAAGGTTTATTTCTACTCTTTGATTGATGATAAAAGCGAATCCAAATCCCTTTTACATTTGTGGAGTTAGTTTATGTTTCATTATAGGAAGATCAAACCAAGCACAATGGGTCCATTATGCATGCTCTGGGGCAAGCTTTCCATGAACGTCAAAATGTTAAAAGAAAATGGATCTTCTATACTAGAAAGGAGAGATATTCTAATGCTACACAAATAAAGAGTGAAGAAAATGATCATTTTGTAAAGATTTGTCCAAAATTGGTTGCAAAAGAGGAAAAGAAAAAAGTGATGCAATGGTTGTTGGAGAGGCCTCTACACCTAAAATAGAGTCTTCAATTCTTGTTCAAAAAGACAAATAGGCATGTACTACTGTATGCAGGTATGACCCATCTTTTAACGTAGACTTGGCCGTTCTTTACTTTGATAGTGGGGCAACTAAACATGTAGCATGAAAAGAGAACATTGTTCTGACTTTCAAAATTAGCTAAAATTTGATTGGTTGTCAAGTTTTTTTATGATAGATGTGTAGTTCATGATCTCTCAAATGATGATGTTTTTATTTCTTTTCACATTTTATGTCATGACTTGTATATAAGCTCATAGGTTATGCAAAATCTTTGAACGAATCAACATTTTTTGTTCAAGATTCTTAGGCTATCCCAGATGCAAGGCTTTGGGATTCACACTTAGTTCATCTATGTTTTTCTACTTTGTTATGCTTCTAGAAATCTAAAATGATGTTCTCTCTTTCCAAACTTGATCCATCTTGTAAACATGTCCATGAAGGCTTTATTTTTGAGAAAATGTAGTGTTCATTCATTCCAAAAGATGATTGTGTTCAAGTTGCTCATAAATTTTAGCTTGTTCATAGTGATGCCTGTGGTCATATGCAAACACCTTTTTTTGGGAACTACCTTTACTTCAGGACTTTATGGATGATTTCTCCAAGCACACAAGGGTTTTGACTCAAAATAAAAGCCCAAAGTTTTTAGGTGCTTCAAGAAAAGTTTGGTTCTGGATAAAAATCTATTAGCATGTAAAGTAGGCAACCTCCATTTTGATGGAGGGGGGATACATGTGTTCTAATTTTAATGCATTTCTCAGTGAGTGCGGGATACATTATGAGTGTAAAATGTTGTATAGACCTTAAAAACATGGATTTGCTGAAGGAAAGCACATGTCTCTCATCAAGATGGTAAGGTATGTGGCTAAAAGTGCAGCTTTACCACATAGCTTCTAGCGCAAGCATGTTATGTGTGTACCATATGCACTTAATAGGTGTCCCAACAAATCACTGCAATCTATCACTCCATATGAGGATTGACATGGTTGCAAGCCATCAACTGCTCATGAATGTGTCTTTGGTTGTCTAGAATATGCATTAGATCTTAAACAACAACCTAGGAAATTTGATAATAAAGTAGTAAAATGTATTTTTATTAGATTTTATTCTGAAAGCAAAGGCTATCGTCTGTATAATCCAAAGACTAATCACATTTTGATTAGCACTATTTATGTTTTGGTGGAATATGCAATTGATCCAATACTTTCATGTACGAAGGAGACTTGAGCTACCTCTATATATGTGAATGGAATTTTTCTACTTCTTTTTTATAGATGGATAGTCAAGTTCTAGTCCAAATGAGGGAATTTCTTAGGCTTAACATGTTGCACATGATGACACACATGATTCCATTTTATATGAAAATTCACATGATGCACTTGTCGATAAGATGGCTATCATCGAAGAGGCTTAGGCTATGTCTAAATGGTTGGTTCACACTTTGAGAGATAACCAATAGTTGCCTCTACTTTTTGTGATGAGAATGAGCCTATCTCGTTTGATGAAGCATAAAACTCAGAATTTTCTATGGCTGGTATGCAATAACAAGATGATGTTTTTATGAAGAGTGTTACTGGGTCTTTCTATCATATGCATCCACAAAAAAACATCATTGGCACTAAATGTGTAAACAAGATAAAACATAAGCCTGATAGTACAGTTGATAGGTATAAATTGAGGATTCTTTTCATTGCTCTTTTAATCTATGCCAGTTAATGTGGGGAATATCTTTGTGGCAAAGAAACTATATTCACACATTATTTCACAATTTTGGCCTTGGAAGATTGCAAAGATATTTTCACATGTTTATGATTGAATCTTCATGATGGTGAAGATGCATTTGACATTGTTATATATGAGAACATTGTTGGATGCGTAATTTAATTATGCATAAGTCCTCCTCATATTCAGTTTTCCATCTCTAAGATGCCTAGGTTTTTGTAGTGCCCACGTGTCAAGCATTGGTAGGAGGTTATGCACATCTTTCACTACTTTAGTGGTACCCAAATACTTGGATTGTTTTATCCCAAGGGGAGATCATTACCCCCAAATTTACATTATTTTCTTTACTCAAACTTTATAATTCATCCTTGTTCAATTATCAACGAAAGTTACAAAGCTTCCTTGTGGAAAAGAAGAAAATTATTCACTACAACATATGAGGGACATATCGACGCTGCATATATCGACGGTCACACTCGGCGTCGGTATGGGTGTTCGAAAATGTCACTTAGAGAAACCGACAGTCAAGTGACCATCGGTATGACCGTTTTAAACGGATCGTCGCTGTGGCCCACAACCGCAAGTATAAGCATCGGTATATGCGAAGGTATATGCGCCAGTATAAGCATCGCTATAAGCATCGGTAATTTGCTGGAAGTTACCGATGCCCATACCAATGCCCATACTGATGCATATACCGAGGCCAAGTTTTAAACATACCACAAACCCGAGAGCAAAACTTCACATTTTTGTGCGTGTTTCAGTACTCTTGGTCTTTTGTCGAACTTGCGCGCGCGAACCGAATTGTGAACTGCATTGTCTTGTGCACACACACACACACTGATCTCTCTCTCTATACACACACACAAACTCTCTCTCGGCTTAGATCTCACATCTTGGTAAGTGTTGCGCGTACTGTTAGCATTTGTGTTTCTCTATGCTTTAGGTTTTATAATTTCTCTTTTCTTTGATTTTGCAGAAGTTCTTTGGCATCGATTGTTTGGAATCGGACAATAGGCGACATACACTACGCTTTGATGACAACGATCCAAAAGAGGGACATACTTGTAAGTGATTCTTTTATTCTCTATTGATAGAGAGAGAAGGAGAGAGAGAAAGAGAGAGAGATGAGAGAGAGAGAGAGAGAAAGAGAGAGAGGAGAGAGAGAGAGAGAGAGTGAGAGATAAAGAATAATGAAAGAAAGGAAGATAAAGATAGGAAAATAGAGCATACATACACACACATGCATGCATACACATACATATAAATTTACACACATGCATACATACTCACCCATGCATACACACATACATACACACATACATACACACACATATATACACATATGAATACATACACATACACACACATATATACACACATACATACACACACACACACATATATACACACATTTACACACATATACACACATGCATGCATACATGCATACATACACACACATATACACACATGCATGCATACACACATATACACATGCATACATACACACATGCATACATACACACACACATGCCTACACACATACATACACACACACATGCCTACACACATACATACACACACATATACACATATGTATACACACATACATACACACATATACACACATGCATGCATACATACACACACATACACATACACACACATGTACACACATGCCTACATACCCACACACATGTACACATGCATACATACACACACATATATACACACATGCATACATACACACATATACACACATGCATTCATACATACACATGCATGCATACATACACACACATACACATACACACACATGTACACACACATGTACACACACATGTACACACACATGTACACATGCATACATACACACACACATATACACACATGCATGCATACACAAATATACACATATACACGCATGCATATATACACACATGCATACATACACACACACATGCATACACACATACATACACACACATATACACATATATATACACACATGTATGCATACATACACACACAAACACATACACACACATGTACACACATGCATACATACACACACACATGTACACATGCATACATACACACACACATATACACACATGCATGCATACGCACATATACACATATACACACATGCATACATACACACATGCATACATACACACACATGCATACACACATACATACACACACATATACACATATGTATACACACATACATACACACATATACACACATGCATGCATACATACACACACATAAACATACACACACATGCATGCATACATGCTCACACATACACATACACACACATGTACACACATGCATTTAAGATTTAAGTATTTAGGTTTAAGTATGTCAGATTTAAGTCTAAGTCTTTTTTATTAGGGTTTTAGGGTTTTAATACCTACATAACATATATACACAAACACACATATACATATAATACATACATACATGTAGATACACATGCATACAAAAATATACATATTTTAGGTTTAAATCTTTAAGATTAGGGTTTTAGGGTTTAAACACCTACATAACATATATACACACATACACACGCACATATAATACATATATACATGTAGATACACATGCATACAGAAATATACATATTTCAGGTCTAGATCTTTAAGATTAGGGTTTTAGGGTTTAGGCATACATATAACTCAATTATATTTATACTAAGAAGAAAGATAGAGAAAAATAAGAAAAAAAATCTGAATATATAAATAAATATATACATATAATATGATTAGGGTTTTAGGATTAGGGGTTTAGATCTTTATAGGTGTTTATGTATTTAGGTTTTAGTATTTGAGACTTAAGTCTAAGTCTTTCTGATTAGGGTTTTAGGGTTTTAATACCTATATAACATATATACACAAACACTAATATACATATAATACATACATAAATGTAGATAGACATGCATACAAAAATATACATATTTTAGGTTTAAATCTTTAAGATTAGGGTTTTTGGGTTTTAACATCTAGATAACATATATACACACATACACATACACATATAATACATATATACATGTAGATACACATGCATACAGAAATATACATATTTTAGGTCTAGATCTTTAAGATTAGGGTTTTAGGGTTTAGGCATACATATAACTCAATTATATTTATATTAAGAAAAAATACAAAGAAAAATAAGAAAAAAAAACTGAATATATAAATAAATATATATATAAAATATGATGAGGGTTTGAGGATTAGGGGTTTCGATTTTTATAGGTGTTTAAGTATTTAGGTTTTAGTATGTCAAATTCAAGTATAAGTCTTTCTGATTAGGGTTTTAGGGTTTTAATACCTACATAAACACACATATACATATAATACATACAAATATAAAGATACAAATGCATACAAAAATGTACATATTTTAGGTTTAAATCTTTAAGATTAGGGTTTTAGGGTTTTAACACCTACATGACATATATACACACATACAAATACACATATAATACATATATACATGTACATACACATGCATACAGAAATATACATATTTTAGGTCCAGATCTTTAAGATTAGGGTTTTAATTAAATATATAAAATTAAATATATAAAAATAGGATTACGTAAGGAAAAAATATGAATATATAAATAAATATATATATATATAATAAGATAATTATATACATGAAGAAATATAAAAACAACTAGTGTTTTAAATAATTTAATTAAATATATATATTTAAATATGTAAAATTAAATATATATAAAAATAGGACTAAGTAAGGAAAAACTCTGAATATATAAATAAATATATATAAAAAAAGGATAATTATATAGATAAATAAATATAAAAAGAACTAGTGTTTTAATAAATTTAATTAAATATATATAATTAAATATTAATAATTAAATATATAAAAATAGGATTAAGTAAGGAAAAAATCTGAATATATAAATAAATAAATAAATATATATATATTTATATATATATATATATATATATATATATATATATATATATATATATATATATATATATATATATATATATATATATATATATATATATATATATATATATAATAGGATAATTATATACATAAATAAATCTAAAAAGAACTACTGTTTAAGAAATTAAATTAAATATTTATAATTAAATATATAAAAATAGGATGAAGTAAGGAAAAAATCTGAATATATAAATAAATATATATATATAAAATGAGATAATTATATACATAAACAAATATAAAAAGAACTAGCATTTTAAATAATTTAATTAAATATATATATATAATAAAATATATAAAAATAGAATTAATTAAGAAAAAAATAAGAATATATATATAATATATATATATATATATATAAAGTAGGATAATTATATAGATAATACACACACACATATAATACATACATACATGTATATACACATGTGTATAGAAATATACATAATTTAGGTCTAGATCTTTAAAATTAGGGTTTTAGGGTTTAGGCATACGTATAACTCAATTAAGAGGAAAAAAATCTGAATAAATAAATAAATATATATATAAAAAACAGGATCAATTAAGAAGAAATCTGAATATATAGATAAAATAGGATAGTTATATAGATTAGTGTTTTAAAATTAGTATTTTGAGTTTTTTTAGGTATTTAAGTATTTAGGTTTAGTATTTCACGTTTAAGTCTTTAAGAGCTGGATTTTTAGGTTTAATAAAAAAAACAAATGTTCTAAAATCTCCATATTGTAGCAGATGGCATCTTTAGATCCTGAAGAGAGAATGGCATGTCCTTGCACACAGTGCAAGTATGAAATTTATCGGAAACGACGGACTTGTACTACACGTGTTAGAGAGTATGGATCCTTTGATAGGAGTCGACTGGAAAACCTACGCTATCATTTGCATGGTCCCCCAAGTGAGGAGATGGACCCAAACGACATTGCACCGGTAACCTCTCGTGGACAAAAGAGAGCAAAAAGCGACTTAGACGTACAAGCAAGTACTAATAATATTACACAGAATGAACATATGGAAGAGATGCTTGAAGCATTTTATGGGATGGACGAAGATCATGATGGTGGAGAAGGTGTCATTGAATTGTTCAGGTAAGTGGAGAACAAATTGGCTTTCATTTTTGTATCACACTAACTTTATTTACTTATATCGTTTTAATTGCTTATTGCAGGCTTCTTAAAGATCAATTTTTTTCGGAGGGCAATGACATGCCTCCAACACATGGAGATGCGAAAAAACTTTTACAGTCCATTGGAATGGATTATACTAAAATTCATGCTTGTCCAAATGATTGCGTTCTCTTTCGAAATGAGTATGAGCATCTCCACGTATGTCCAAAGTGTGGAGCAAATAGATTTAGAGAAGACGTTGTAGGGGAAGCAATCGCCGCAAAGATTCTTTGCCACTTTCCTATCATTCCATGAATTAAGAACATGTTTAGATGCAAATCTATAGCTGAGTTAATGTCATGGCATACAAAGAGTAGGTCTAGAGATAATGTAATGCGAGTGCCTGCTGACTCTGATGCTTGGAAGCACATAGATAGTAAGTGGCCAGAGTTTGCTAGTGAGCCTCGGTCCATACGTCGAGGCCTAGCTATTGATGGAGTGAATCCATTTGGATTACGTAGTTCTTCATGGAGCACATGGCCTATATGTTTGGTCAATTATTATATCCCACCATGGTGGGCCACAAAGAAAGGTCATTTATTATTAACTCTTATGTTACCAGGTAAGTATAAGGTAAAAAAACATGGATGTATATCTTGCACCACTTGTGGAAGAACTATGCATTTTATGGGATGGGATTACTGTGCGTGACATGTCTCAACCTATAAGAAGACTATACGTGCGAGTGCAAGGCATACTTATGTGGACAATGCATGATTGGTCTGGTTATGGTGAATTTTTAGGTTTATCAATTTCGGGTTACCATGCTTGTCCTTTATGCGGACCACGACTCGAAGCACGTTATTCCAAAGCACTACCTAAAACTCTCTATGAAGGACGTCATAGATATATGCCTAATGGACATGTTTTACGTGAAGAACAAATTGGTCGATAAGCGCAACACCCAATGAAAGCTAGCGATTGGAAACAATTGTGGGATTTAGAAAATCCAGTTGTTGGCACGAAACGATTGTCCATTTTTCATGAACTCCCTTATTGGAGTGAATGGTTGATCAATCATTTGGTGGACCCGACGCATATTTTTAAGAATGTGGTTGAGATTCTTTGGAAAACTTTGATCGGAAAGAAAGAAAGAAAAGCACAAAGGGAGGACTTAGAAGAGCGAGGTTGTATGTGAGAGTTATGGGAAATTACTAAGCTCAACGGAATAGTATTGTTACCAAGAGCTCCTTGGGTACTTCGTAGGATGGAAGAGCAACAAATGAAGAAAAAAATTTCACAGTTTCCAACACCTACTGGATGCATGGGGTGTCTAAAGACTGCTTTCACATGAAACGACCATCTTTCCGGTGGCACTCCTACCGGTTTCACTCCTGCTTGTGTCACTCCTACGGGTGGTGCTACTCCCGTAGGAGGTATGTCTCCTAGCTTTGTGACTCCACAATGACCATCTTTTCTGCCATCTCCTACTGGGTCTACTAGTAGACATGTGCATTTGACACCTCTACATGATATAGGTTCTGGCCCATCTCATATATCAAGGTTATGCTCTAGAGTAGGAGGTTGTAGGAGTGGATCTACAAGTAGGTCTAGAGGCGGAGGAGGCACCTGTTGTGGAGGTAGTGCGACAGATGTTGTGTCACCCACTTCTAATCCTAAGACGAGTACCTCAAATGTAGGTACGCCATGTAGTACACCATGTGGAACACCACGTACACCTTGGGGTGCTCATGACCATGATGACTCCAAGGTGTATAGTATCCGAGATGGAGCTTCGGTGATGGATGCGTCTGGCAAAGCAATGCATGCACGCATACCACATCTTTACTCCATCTAGTTTGGACACTCTATCATGCTGAAATGGAGTGAACAGGATAAAGATCAGACGAATTATATCACACAAACTATTTATCAAGAGGTCCGACCAGGCGATGGATAGTCTCTTGTCAGTTCAGAGTGGATTCTCCACACCGCACGTGAGGTTATGTCCCATCGATGATCCTAAGCTCGTGATGCTTTCAGAGCAGGCTTACCAAAGCCTATATGGTTAGATGCTGAGGAGTGGGACGTGATTCGTGACAAGCAGCAGTAGATTCTTGACCGATATCGCTAGTCGCGAGATGCCGCAGCCACACGTTTAGATACGGTTGGACTGTAAGATTTGGGCAGCGGCAGATATGACACGATGCACCATCAGTTTCTAAGTACCATTTCATTTATTGAATTTATTTGTGTTAAATTTCTCATGTATGTTCCTCTAATCTTTTTTATATTTATTTCAGGAGCTGGCAATGGGTCATCCTCCAACACGAACAGAGGGTCGTCATGGGTTGATTGCACTATTGGAGGACTTGGAGGGACGTGGTGCGGTCGTTTCATGGGAGCATTTGCGATGAGGTAATTAAGTTATAAACTTGGTTTTTACTTGTTCTTTGTAATTTTCATGTGAATTTATCTCATTCCATTAATGTTCTTTGTTGTAGGCCTGTTGATATGGAACGTTCTTTGCATGTGTATGGCAGTGGAACACCAAAATTTTGTATTTGATTTTCATATGGCAATGCATTGCTTTGCCACATTTTGTAAAAGCGTCATATATGACAGTGATTTTCCACACTCTTGTACATGCTTCATTATTCAAATATATAACTTCTTTTGTACATGGTTCATGGTTCATTCTGATTATCTCTTTTGTGTCTAGTAATACTCTATTTCATGAAATCATATTTCCGTTGACATTAGAGTACACATCACATGTACTCTGTTTCTTTTGGGCAGAGTGTATTGTCTTTTGTTAAGCAACATCATGGTAATGTTGCTGTAGCAAAAGACAACACACTCTATCCAAAAAAAAATTTTGTAGGTATGGTCGTCGGTTTACGTGATGGTACTCCCAGTAATGTCATCGGAATAAGCGTCAGTACACCCAACAGGTGACGGTATACACAACGGTATGCCCAGTAGAGGCCTCGGTAAGGGCGTCGGTATTATCATGCTTATACCGATGCTTATACCGATGCATATACCGACGCATATACCAACGCATATACCGATGCTTATACGGACGCTTTGGTACCGACACGCATAACGACCTTTACACCGACGTCATGGCAAATAAAGCCGCGTTCATTAAATATATAAAAATAGGATTAAGTGAGGAAAAAATCTGAATATATAAATAAATATATATATAAAATAAGATAATTATATAGATAAATAAATATAAAAAGAACTAGGTTTTTAAAAAATTTTATTAAATATTTATAATTAAATATATAAAAATAGGATTAAGTAAGGAAAAAATCTGATTATATAAATAAATATATATAAAACATAGGATAACTATATACATAAATAAATATAAAAAGAACTAGTGTTTAAAAAAATTTAATTCAATATATATAATTAAATATTTATAATTAAATATATAAAAATAGGATTAAGTAAGGAAAAAAATTGAATCTATAAATAAATATATCTATAAAATAAGATAATTATATACATAAATAAATATAAGAAGAACTAGTCTTTTAAATTATTTAATTAAATATATATAATAAAATATGCACATACACATACACATACACATACAGATAATATACACATATAATACATATATACATGTATACACACATGTGTGTAGAAATATACGTAATTTAGGTCTAGATCTTCAAAATTAGGGTTTTAGGGTTTACACATACATATAACTCAATTAAGAGGAGAAAAATCTGAATAAACAAATAAATATATATATAAAATAGGATCAATTAAGAACAAATCCAAATATATACATAAAATAGGATAGTTATATAGATTAGGGTTTTAAAATTAGGGTTTTAAGTTTTTTTAGGTATTTAAGTATTTAGGTTTAGTATTTCAGGTTTAAGTCTTTATGAGTATGATTTTTAGGTTTAATTAAAAAAGAGACTGTTCTAAAATGTCCATATTGTAGCAGATGGCTTCTTTGGATCCTGAAGAGAGAATGGCATGTCCTTGCACACAGTGCAAGTACCAAATTTATCGCAAACGACGGATTTGTACTGCACATGTTAGAGAGTATAGATCCTTTGATAGGAGTCGATTGGAAAACCTACGCTATCATTCGCATGGTCCCCCAAGTGAGCAGATGGACCCAAACGACATTGCACTGGTAACCTCTCGTGGAAAAAAGAGAGCAAAAAGGGACTTAGACATACAAGCAAGTACTAATAATATTACACAGAATGAACATATGGAAGAGATGCTTGAAGCATTTTATGAGATGGACGAAGATCATGATGGTGGAGAACGTCTCGAGAGTTTCATGGACACAACCAAAATTCCACGATCAAAACATGCGAAGACTAGCTCGTTTACCACTTTACAATGGAGCAAAGATATTTGTACTACGTGCGTCACTCGCGATACTCAATCTGCAATCCATTTATGGATGGTTAGATAGTAGTGTTAGTGAATTGTTCAGGTAAGTGGAGAACAAATTGGCTTTCATTGTTGTATGAAACTAACTTTATTTGCTAATATCATTTTAATTGCTTATTGCAGTCTTCTTAAAGATCAATTTTTGCCAGAGGGCAATGACATGCCTCCAACATGTGGAGATGCGAAAAAACTTTTACAGTCCATTGGAATGGATTATACTAAAATTCATGCTTGTCTGAATGATTGCATTCTCTTTCGGAATGAGTATCAGCATCTCCACGTATGTCCAAAGTGTGGAGCAAATAGATTTAGAGAAGACGTTGTAGGGGAAGCAATCCCCGCAAAGGTTCTTCTACTTTCCTATCATTCCACGAAGTAAGAACATGTTTAGATGCAAATCTATAGCTAAGTTAATGTCATGCCATACAAAGAGCAGGTCTACAGATAATGTAATGCGAGTGCCTGCTGACTTTGATGCTTGGAAGCACATAGATAGTAAGTGGCCAGAGTTCGCTAGTGAGCCTCGGTCCATACGTCTAGGCGTAGCTATGGATGGAGTGAATCCATTTGGATTACGCAGTTCTTCATGGAGCACATGGCCTGTATGTTTGGTCAATTATTATATCCCACCATGGTTGGCCACAAAGAAAGGTCATTTATTATTAACTCTTATTGTACCATGTAAGTATAAGGTAAACAACATGGATGTATATCTTGCACCAGTTGTGGAAGAACTACGCATTTTATGGGATGGGATTACTATGTATGATATGTCTCAACCTATAAGAAGACGATACGTGCGAGTGCAAGGCATACTTATGTGGACAATGCATGATTGGCCTGGTTATGGTGAATGTTCAGGTTTATCGATCTCCGGTTACCATGCTTGTCCTTTATGCGGACGACGACTTGAAGCACCCTATTCCAAAGCAGTACGTAAAACTATCTATGAAGAACATTATAGATATTTGCCTGATGGACATGTTTTACATGATGGACAAATTGGTCGACGAGCGCAACACCAAATGAAAGCTAGCGATTGGAAACAACTCTGGGATTCAAAAAATCTAGTTGTTGGCATGAAACGGTTGTCCATTTTTCATGAAATCCCTTATTGGAGTGAATTGTTGATCAATCATTTGGTGGACCCGATGCATATTTTTAACAATGTGGGAGAGATTGTTTGGAAAACTTTGATCGGAAAGAAAGAAAGCAAAGCAGAAAGGGAGGACTTAGAAGAGCGAGGTCGTATGCGAGACATGTGGGCAATTACTAAGCCCAACAGAACAATATCGTTACCAAGAGCTCCTTGGGTGCTTCGCAGGATGGAAGAGAGCAACAAGTGAAGAAAACAATTTCAGAGTTTCGAACATCTACTGGATGCATGAGGTTTCTAAAGAGTACTTTCACACGAAATGACGATCTTGCAGGTGTCACTACTACGAATGTCACTCCAGCGGGTGGTGCTACTCCCGTAGGAGGTACGTCTCCTAGCTTTGTGACTCCACCACGACCATCTTTTCAGCCATCTCCTACTGGGTCTACTAGTAGACATGTGCGTTCGACACCTCAGCGCGATACAAGTTCTGGCCCATCTTGTAGATTCAGGTCACGCTCTAGAGCAGGAGGTCCTAGGAGTGGATCTAGAGGTAGGTTTGAAGGCGGAGGAGGTGGCTATTGTGGAGGTAGTGCAAGAGATGTTATGTCACCCGCTTCTACTCCTTGGACAAGTACCTCAGATCTAGGTACACCACGCAGTACACCATGTGGAACACCACGTACACCTTGGGGTGCTCATGGCCATGATGACTCCAAGGTGTATAGTATCCGAGATGGAGCTCTAGTGATGGATGCGACTGGCAAAGCAATGGGTGCACGCATACGATAGCTTTGCCCCATCCAGTTTGGACACTCTATCATGCTGAAATGGAGTGAACAGGATAAAGATCGGAAGAATTATATCACAGAGATTATTTATCAGGAGTTCCCACCAGCCGATGGATAGTCTCTTGTCAGTTCAGAGTGGATTGTGCACACCGCACATGAGATTTTGTCCCATCGATGATCCGAGGCTCGTGATTCTTTAAAATTTGGCTTACCAAAGCCTCTATGGTTAGATGCTGAGGAATGGGAGGTGATTCGTGATGAGCAGCAGTAGACGCCTAACCGATATCGCCAATAGTGAGATGCCACAGCCACACGTTTACATACGGTTTGACCATCACGTTTGGGCAGCGACGGATATGACATGATGCATCATGAGTTTGTAAGTACCATTTCATTTATTGAATTTATTTTTGTTAAATTTCTCATGTATGTTCCTCTAATCTTTTATATATTTGTTTCAGGAGCTGGCAATGGGTCGTTCTCCAACATGAATGGAGGAGTCTTATGGATATCGTCATGGGTTGATTGCACTATTCGAGTACTTGGAGGGACACGGTGCAGTCATTTCATGGGAGCATTTGCGATGAGGTAATTAATTTATAAACTTGGTTTTTACTTGTTGTTTGTAATTTTCATGTGAATTTATCTCATTCCATTAATGTTCTTTGTTGCACGACTGCTCATATGGAATGTTCTTTGCATGTGTATGGCAATGGAACACCAAAATTTTGTATTTTATTTTCATAAATCAATCCATTACTTTGCCACATTTTGTAAAAGCATCATATATGACAGTGGTTTGCAACACTCTTGTACATACTTCATTATTGAAATATATAACTTCTTTTGTACATGGTTCATGGTTCATTGTGATTATCTCTTTTGTGTCCAATAGTACTCTCTTTGATGAAATCATATTTCGATTGACATTAGAGTACACATCACATGTACTCGGTTTTTTTTTGGGCAGAGTGTATTGACTTTTGTTAAGAAACATCATGGAAATGTTGCTATAGCAAAAGACAACACACTCTGCCCAAAAAACTTTTGCAGGTATGGTCGTTGATATACGCGATAATACTCCCAGTAATGTCATCGGAATAAGCGTCGGTACACCCAGCAGGCGACGGTATACCCAGTAGAGGCCTCGGTATGGGCAGCGGGATGGGTGCCGGTATTACCGACACATATTCCGATGCATATACCGACGCATATACCAACGCTTATACCGACGCTTTGGTACCGATGCCCATACCGACCTTTACACTGGCCTCGTGGCAAATAAAGCCGCGTTCATTAAATATATAAAAATAGGATTAAGTAAGGAAGAAATCTGAATATATAAATAAAGAAATAAATAAATAAATAAATATATATATATATATATATATATATATATATATATATATATATATATATATATATATATATATATATATATATATATATATATATATATATATATATTTATTTATATATAAAATAGGATAATTACAGATAAATGAATATAAAAAGAAGTAGTGTTTTAAAAATTTAATTAAATATATATAATTAAATATTTATAATTAAATATATAAAAATAGGATTAAGTAAGGAAAAAATCTAAATATATAAACAAATATATTTATAAAATCAGATAATTATATACATAAATAAATATAAAAAGAATTAGTGTTTTAAATAATTTAATTAAATATATACAATAAAATATATAAAAATATAATTAATTAAGAAAAAAATCAGAATATATAAATAATATATATATATATATATATATATATAAAGTAGGATAATTATATAGATATTACATATACATATATAATACATATATACATGTATATACACATGTGTATAGAAATATACATAATTTAGGTCTAGATCTTTAAAATTAGTTTTTAGGGTTTAGGCATACATATAACTCAATTAAGAGGAAAGAAATCTGAATAAATAAATAAATATATATATAAAATAGGATCAATTAAGAAAAAATCCAAATATATGGATAAAATAGGATAGTTATATAGATTAGGGTTTTAAGTTTTTTTAGGTATTTAAGTATTTAGGTTTAGTATTTCAAGTTTAAGTCTTTAAGAGTATGATTTTTAGGTTTAATAAGAAAAACAAATGTTCTAAAATTTCCATATTGTAGCAGATCGCGTCTTTGGATCCTGAAGAGACAATGGCATGTCCTTGCACATAGTGCAAGTATCAAATTTATCGCAAACGACGGATTTGTACTGCACATGTTAGAGAGTATGGATCCTTTGATAGGAGTCGACTGGAGAACCTACGCTATCATTTGCATGGTCCCCCAGGTGAGCAGATGGACCCAAACGACATTGCACCGATAACCTCTCACGGGCAAAAGAGAGCAAAAAGGGACTTAGACGTACAAGCAAGTACTAATAATATTACACAGAATGAACATATGGAAGAGATGCTTGAAGCATTTTATGAGATAGACAAAGATCATGATGGTGGAGAAGCTGTCGAGAGTTTCATGGACACAACAAAAACTCCACAATAAGAAGTCGATGAAGAATATGAAAACATGCGAAGACTAACTCATTTACCAGTTGGCAATGGAGAAAAGATATCTGTACTACGTGCATCACTCGCGATGCTCAATCTGCAATCCATTTAGGGATGGTCAGATAGTAGTGTCACTGAATTGTTCAGGTAAGTGGAGAACAAATTGGCTTTCATTGTTGTATCACACTAACTTTATTTACTAATATTGCTTTAATGGCTTATTGCAGTCTTCTTAAAGATCAATTTTTGCTAGAGGGCAATGACATGCCTATGAAGAGATGGATAGGTATGTGCTTGAAGATGAAGAGGTGTTGCAAAATCCTTGATCTACACCAGCCAAATGAATTCCAGGAGTATATGGTGGGCCCTTTTAGCTTGCCAATGGATGTATTAGACACCCTATGTACCTTGGAAGATCACTCTCAAAAAGATAGATCAAAATAGATAAGTTGGAGCTAGCTCAGAGGTGAAGAACTTCCTATTCTTGGTTCATACACCTGTCTAGTGTTTTGCATAAGTCTCTAGGCACAGTAGTAATTAGCTTAATTCCTTTTGAGGAGGTCTAGCTAACTTAAAGAGCTAACTTTCAAGAGTAATTGCATAAAAAATAATGAACCACACATTGAGAATGATGTTTAGTAACTGATGACATCATCCTGATTTTCACGGGCTGCTATAGTTTGAGACCAGTGAGCAGACAAATGAACATAACTCCAGATTTAAGCATTTAGTAATTATGAAAATTTGTATGCTTATATTAGAAAGTATGCTAAATCCAATAAGCTTTAAATCATTGAATTCAGATAAGTAACCACTGTGAAATGGCTCTGACAAGGTGAGTGAAGAAGTCGGGTACCTGACAGAGAAGTGTAGATGAACATACACTCTTGACTTCAACTCAACATAACTGAAGATTGCAACATACAACTGACATGAAAATTTGTGAGCATATAGTAGACTTATAGAGCTAACTTTATCAAGTTAAATCACTGAAAATGATGCACCAAGCTCGGAGAAACCATCTTTGCAGTCTGAGTGAGAAAACTGAGAGATATGGCAGTGAGTAGTATACTTCACAAGAACATGGAAATATGAACTCAAATAATCATGAAAATGAAAGTATATTGCTTGTACAATACAATGACTTACTGATACATATGTGTGCCTTGTAATCACACCTTGATATGGCATAAAGCTCAGCTCTTGGAGGTCTTCATATAGGTCTCTCTAACCACGACTAAAGCTGCCATCTATTTTATAGTTGAGTTTGGGAGGATAACTTCCCTCAATCACTCTCCAATCAATCAATGATTGATTTGATTCTCTACCTACCACAAATCATGAATTTGTGGCTCCTCTTTCCCTTTTTGATCAACTGGACTCAACCACTTAAGATTCTCTCACTTTTACATTAAGTAAACTCTTCAAAAGTTACAAGAGGTAGTTCACAAGTGAACTTTACATTGTCTTTATTTTAAGGCTTCTTCTATGACTTTGTGGGACTCAACCCAATACTTAGGCTTGCAATAGACTTGCTCCAACAGCTCCCCCTCAAGCCAAGTATGCTTGAGGTCTTCAATCTTCCAAGATTACCTGCAAGCCAATCATAGCCTTGAATTTGCAAAGCTTTGTACCATCCAATGCTTTGGTTAGAATATCTGCACATTGTTGATGAGTGGACACATGATATTTGAATCTCTTTGCTTAAAACCTTCTCTTGTACATAGTGATAATGAGCTTCAATATGTTTAGTCCTTGCATGAAAAATAGGATTAGCAGCTAAGTGAATAGAGCTCATATTGTCACCAAAAATAGTTGGAGTTCCGAACTCCATTCCAAGATCTTTGAACAATGTCTTCATCCACATAGCTTCTTGTGTAGCTATGGCAAGACCTCCATATTCAGCTTCAGTAGAAGAGAGAGCAACTGTGGGTTGCTTCTTGGATGACCATGAAATAACTTTGAACCTGCAAAGGTAAGATAACCTGAAGTGCTACTTCTATCTTCCTTGGAGCCAGCCCAATCTGCATCAGAAAATAGCTTCAAACCTAAATCAGATACATAAGGATAATAAAGTCCTTCATTTATGGTTCCTTTGAGATACTTGAGAATCCTTTTGGCAGCATCCATGTGGGGTTTCCTTGGTGTGTGCATAAATTGACTTAGCACACTCAGACTATAACATATATCTACTCTTGTCAATGTGGCATAGTTGAGACTACCAACTAGACTTTGATATGATGGTGATGTCCTCTATGAGTTCACCTTCATGTGAGCTCAATTTGTGATTGACCTCCATTGGAGTACCTGCAATCTTACAATCTTGCATCTTGAATTTTGCCAACATGTCCTTAATGTACTTTCTTTGAGTGAGAAACAAACCATGATCTTTGTAGACAACTTCCAAACCTAGGAAGTAGGTAAGTGAACCCAAATCACTTATCTTGAACTCTTCTCTCATCTGATCTTTGATCTTCTTCATACCATCTACATCATTTCCTGTCAATATAATATTATCTACATATACACATAAGTAGATAATCTCATAATTACTCTTTTTAGTAAAGAGTGAAGGATCTGCCTTGCTTGGTTGAAAACCTTTGTCCTGCAAGAATGAAAGAATCTTGAAATTCCAAGCTCTTGGGGATTGCTTGAGACCATACAATGCTTTGTTAAGTTTACACACATAATCAGGATAAATTTGATTCTCAAAACCAGGTGGTTGTGCCATATATACCTCTTCTGTTATCCAACCATTCAAGAATGCATTCTTTACATCTAGTTGAAGTATCTTCCAATTCTTGGAAGAGGCAATACTAAGCAAAACCCTAATAGTAGGCATCTTTGCCACAGGAGAGAAGGTCTCCTGATAATCAATTCCCTGAGTTTGTGCAAAGCCTTTTGCTACAAGCCTTGCCTTACACCTGTTAAAGGAACCATCAGAATTCTCCTTGAGTTTATAGACCCATCTTGAGCCTATTACCTTCATGGATGAAGTCTTGGGCACCAAATCCGAAGTGTTGTTTTCCTCAAGTGCTTCAATCTCTTCCTTCATTGCATGCTTCCATTCTATTTTTTCTTTGGCCTCTTCAAATGATGATGGCTCCTCTTGGTTTATGTCCTATGCTATGTAGATAGAATGTTTAGTTACTAATGAGGTGTCAAACCCATACCCTTCTAGTTTTTTCTTTTCCCTCATAGATCTTCTTAGGCCATGATGTGATGATTCTGCCTCATGTCCAAGTTCTTGCAATTTTGCTTTACCTTTAGATTTCCATGCTTTGATCTTTTCCATCTGAGATTCTTCATCATCCTCTGAGGTGTCTTGTTCTTCAATCCTTGGTTGTTCTCTACCAAGCTTTGGAAAATCTTCTTCAAGATTATATGGTAAATTGACCTTTCTGCATGAATCTTCATACCATGAATTGTTTTCATAAAAAACTACATCTCTGCTTACCCAGAATCCTTTGTTGGTAGGGTTGTATAACTTGTAGCCCTTTTGATTGTTGTCATATCCAATAAATACACACCTTTCTGCCTTTGGATCCATCTTGCCTCTAATCTGTGAAGGAACATGAGCAAAAGCAATACATCGAAAAATTTTACAATGATCTAAGCTTGGTCTTCTTCCATTCCAAGACTCATATGGAGTCATCCCATCAAGGGATTTTGAAGGCAACCTGTTAATCAAGTAAGTGGTTGTAGATACAACCTCAGCCCACAGATAATTAGGCAAATGCTTTTCATTTAACATGGTCCTTGCAGCTTCAAAAATTGTCCTTTTCCTCCTTTCTACCACTCCATTTTGCTCAGGAGTGTACCTTGTAGTTACCTCTCTTTTGATTCCTCTTTCTTGAAGAAAAGAATCAAACTCATGGGAGAAGTATTCTCCCCCTCCATCTGAACTTAGCCTTTTTAGTGATTTACCTGTTTGATTCTGCACAGGAGCCAAATATCTTTTGAAACATGAAAAAACTTCATCTTTGTGTTTCATAAAGAATAGGATAGTCCATCTGCTCCAATCATCAATAAAGGAAACATAATACCTTGATCCATATATTGAAGCTTCCTTGCTAGGTCCCCATACATCTCTATGAACCAACTCCAAGAGATCTCCATGCATATAACCTTTCTTCATGAATGGTAACCTACGAGACTTTCCAAATTGACATGCACTACACTTATAAATCATATGTTGTTTTGACAAATTAGGGAGTCCAAGTACACTTTGGTCCCTGCAAATTTGCTTTAATGACCTTTCACCAATATGTGCTAACCTTTTGTGCCATACTTCCAATTCTGTGAGTGTCTGACTACCATAATTGAAGAGGGCAATGTTTCTAGTGTCTTGTAATTCAAATGTGAACAATCTACCTACCTTTTCACCTTTTGCAATTCTTTTGAATCCTTGACTTGGATCTTCAACAAATGCTCCTCCTTTTGTGAACCTGACTTGCAACCCTTTCTCTACTATCTGCCCAACACTTATAAAATTCTTTGTAATGGTATGGACATAGATTACCTTAATGAGTAGGTTGATGTTTCCATCAGGTGCTTTGACATTGCCTATTTTCTCCACAAGATGTCTTGTATCATCTCCTGTTTGTACCTCATGCTTATTCCTTGGATCTTCTAAATCTGATAGGAGTGCCACATTTCGTGCCGCATGATTTGAACAACCTGAATCTATGTAGAAAACATGCTCATCAAATTTACCTTGTGGCATAGCTATGTTCATGATCAATAATGAATGTTCTTTGTTTGAGTCTTCTGTGTAGTTACTGAAGTCTCTCCTTCCTTTGTAGCCTCCTTGATAGTTTGAATGATTGTAGTTGTTGTAGTTGCCATGATAATTGGTGAACCTTCCTCTTGAGTAGCCATAACTTCCTCTGTTGTATCCTCTAACTCTTTGATTCTTGGAATTCCTAAAGTAATTTTCAGTTGTATGATTAGTTAATCCACAAATAGAACATGAGTTGGAGTCTTGGGATCTCCCCCTGCTTTGTCTACCTCCTCTTCCTCTACCTCTGCCATGTCTTCCTCTACCTGCATAGTTAGCTTGATATGTACCTGCTTCATCATCCACTTTCTTTGCCTTTCCTTTGTTATCTTTTGACTTGCTTTTATCAGTGTATAAAGTTGAAGATTGATTACCTTTAGAGCTTTCTCCATTTTTTATAAGCTTTGCCTCTTGAGTAAGTAGTTTTCCAATGAGTGTATTGAAATCAGGTACATGCATGTCCATGTACAAATCCATAGCTGTGGTGAATGCTTCCCACTTGTCATCTGCCTTCAAGCCATTGATGACCTGCCTTACAATTTTCTCTTCATCTATTACCTCTCCAATGCTTCCCAACTGATCCGCTATGTCCTTGAGCTTTGTGACAAAATCAGTCACATTTTGTTTGGGAGCCTTCTTGAGAGTTGTGAAATCCAGCCATAGTTGATGCTTCCTAGCTATGGTACTTGAAGAAAAGAAAGCTTCAAGTGCATCCCACACTTCCTGAGATGTCTTACAACTTCTAATGTGAGGCAACAAAAAATCTGAGATAGAGTTGAGGAGATAAGACCTTCCAAGTGCATCCTTGGAGCACCATGTGCTCAATCTCTCTTGCTCTTCTTGTGTTGGTTGACTTTTGTTCTTGAAACTTGGCATAACTTCATCTCCAGCCACATAACCATATAAACTCCTACCTTGGAGATAAGCTTCCAATCTTAATGACCAAACTGAGTAGTTACCGCTATCCAATTTGTAAATTGATGAAGGAAATCCATCTACCATGTTGTCCAACCTTGCTCTGATACCACTGTGAAGAGATGGATAGGTATGTGCTTGAAGATGAAGAGGTGTTGCAAAATCCTTGATTTACACCAGCCAAATGAACTCCAAGAGTATATGGTGGGCCCTTTTAGCTTACCAATGGATGTATTAGACACCCTATGTACCTTGGAAGATCACTCTCAAAAAGATAGATCAAAACAGATAAGTTGGAGTTAGCTTAGAGGTGAAGAACTTGCTATTCTTGGTTCATACACCTGTCCAGTGTTTTGCATAATTCTCTAAGCACAGCAGTAATTAGCTTAATTCCTTTTCGAGAAGTCTAGCTAACTCCTGATTTTTAGGGGCTGCTATAGTTTGAGACCCTTGAGCAGACAAATGAACATAACTCCAGATTTAAGAGTCCAATAATTATGCAAATTTGTATGCTTATACTAGACAGTAGGCGGAATCCAAAAAGCTTTAAATCATTGAATTTGGATAAGTGACCACTGAGAAATGGCTTTGACAAGGTGAGTGAAGAAGTAGGGTACCTGACAGAGAAGTGAAGATGAACAGACACTGTTGACTTCAACTAAACATAACTAAAGATTGCAACATCCAACTGACATGAAAATTTGTGAGCATATAGTAGATATATAGAGCTAACTTTATCAAGTTAAATCACTGAAAATGATGCACCAAGCTGAGAGAAACCATCTCTGTAATCTGACTGAGAGAACTGAGAGATATGGCAGTGAGTAGTATACTTCACAAGAACATGGAAATATGAACTCAAATAATCATGAAAATGAAAGTATATTGCCTGTACAATACAATGACTTACTGATACATATGTGTGCCTTGTAATCACACCTTGATATGGCATAAAGCTCAGCTCTTGGAGGTCTTCACATAGGTCTCTCTAACCACGACAAAAGCTGCCATCTATTTATAGTTGAGCTTGGGAGGCTAACTTCCCTCAATCACTCTCCAATCAATCAATGACTGATTTGATTCTATACCTACCACAAATAACAAATTCGTGGCTCCTCTTTCCCTTTTTGATCAACTGGACTCAACCGCTTAAGATTCTCTCACTTTTACATTAAGTAAACTCTTCAAATGTTACAAGAGGTAGTTCACAAGTGAACTTTACATTGTCTTTATTTTAAGGCTTCTTCTATGACTTTGTGGGACTCAAGCCAATACTTAGGCTTGTCATAGACTTGCTCCAACAATGCCTCCAACACCTGTAGATGCGAAAAAACTTTTACAGTCCATTGGAATGAATTATACTAAAATTCATGAGTGTTCGAATGATTGCATTCTCTTTCGGAATGAGTATGAGCATATCCACGTATGTCCAAAGTGTGGAGCAAATAGATTTAGAGAAGACGTTGTAGGGGAAGCAATCCCCGCAAAGGTTCTTTGCCACTTTCCTATCATTCCATGAATTAAGAACATGTTTAGATGCAAATCTATAGCTGAGTTTATGTCATGGCATACAAAGAGCAGGCCTAGAGATAATGTAATGCGAGTGCCTGCTGACTCTGATGCTTGGAAGCACATAGATAGTAAGTGGCCAGGGTTTGCTAGTGAGCCTCGGTCCATACGTCTAGGCCTAGCTATGGATGGAGTGAATCCATTTGGATTACGCAGTTCTTCATGGAGCACATGGCCTGTATGTTTGGTCAATTATAATATCCCACCATGGTTGGTCACAAAGAAAGGTCATTTATTATTAAGTCTTATTGTACAAGGTAAGTATAAGGTAAAAAACATAGATGTATATCTTGCACCACTTGTGGAAGAACTACGCATTTTATGGGATGGGATTAGTCTGCGTGACATGTCTCAACCTATAACAAGATGAGACGTGCAAGTGCAAGGCATACTTATGTGGACAATGCATGATTGGCCTGGTTATGATGCATATTTTTAAGAATATGGGAGAGATTCTTTGGAAAACTTTGATGGGAAAGACATAAAGCAAAGCACAAAGGGAGGACTTGAAAGAGCGAGGTCCTATAGCGAGAGTTGTGGGCAATTACTAAGCCTAGCAGAACAATATCGTTACCAAGAGCTCCTTGAGTCCTTCGCAGGATGGAAGAGCAACCAGTGAAGAAAATAATTTCAGAGTTTCAAACACCTATTGGATGCATGAGGTGTCTAAAATTTGCTTTCACACAAAACGACGATCTTGCATGTGTCACTCCTGCGAATGTCACTCCTGCCGGTGTCACTCGTGCGGGTGGTGCTACTCCTGTAGGAGGTATGTCTCCTAGCTTTCTGACTCCACAACGACCATCTTTTCAGCCATCTCCCACTAGGTTTACTAGTAGACATGTGTGTTTGCCACCTCAATGTGATAAAGGTTCTGGCCCATCTCGTAGATCGAGGTCACGCTCTGGAGCAGCAGGTTCTAGGAGTGGATCTACAGGTAGGTTTGGAGGCGGAGGAGGCAGCTGTTGTGAAGGTAGTGCGACGGATGTTGTGTGGCCCACTTCTACTCCTAGGACGAGTACCTCAGATGTAGGTACGCCACGCAGTACACCATGTGGAACACCACATACACCTTGGGGTGCTCATGACCATGATGACTCCAAGGTGTATAGTATCCGAGATGGAGCTCCGGTGATGGATGTAGCTGGCAAAGCAATGCGTGCACACATACGACAGATTTGCTCCATCCAGTTTGGACACTCTATCATGCTGAAATGGAGTGAACAAGACAAAGATCGGAAGAATTCACACAGATGATTTATCAGGAGGGAACGTTCTTTGCATGTGTATGGCAGTGGAACACCAAAATTTTGTGTTTGATTTTCATATGGCAATGCATTACTTTGCCACATTTTGTAAAAGCCTCATATATGACAGTGGTTTGCCACACTCTTGTACATGCTTCATTATTGAAATATATAACTTCTTTTGTACATTGTTCATGGTTCATTCTGATTATCTCTTTTGTGTCGAATAATACTCTGTTTCATGAAATCATATTTCGGGTGACATTAGAGTACACATCACATGTACTCAGTTTTTTTTGGGTAGAGTGTATTGTCTTTTGTTAAGCAACATCATGGTATTGTTGCTGTAGCAAAAGACAACACACTGGCGAAAAAAAAATTTGCACGTATGGTCGTCAGTATATGTGATGGTACTCCCAGTAATGTCATCAAAATAAGCATTGGTACACCTAGTAGGCAACGGTATAGGAGACGGTATGCGGAGCAGGGGCCTCGGTATGGCCACCGGTATTATCAACACTTATACTGATGCATGTACCGACACATATATCGACGTTTATAAGGACACTTTGGTACCGACGTGCATACCCACCTTTACATCGGCTTCACGGCAAATAAAGCCGCGTTCATTTTCCTCGATAAAAACCTCAGTATGCCATGGATCTGTTGTAGTGAGTACTATTCTCCACACTACCATATGGAGAAGGTGATGGATTTGTACAATTTTTGATAGCACAAGGGTAACAAGCATAGCTTGTCTCTTGATGAGTACAAATAACAGTTTCTTTGCCTTCATAAATATGCATAGGAGGTATGATTCTCCAAAGAGCAAAGTTGTTGAAGGACTTTGTGACGAGCTTCATTATCACGTGAAGGGATCTGAATGTGTTCATTTCTTTGATGATTTTGTGATGGCTTATAATTTTGAAAAGGTAGAAAAGCTCAATATGCAAAAGGTGAATATAATTGCATTCACTGTGACGAGACATAGGTGGTAGAGACCTACCAAAAACAATATGCAAAAGGTGAATATAATTGCATTCACTGTGACGAGACATAGGTGGTAGAGACCTAAAGATGGAACATTCAAAAAACAATTCAAGTCATTAATAATCAAGGTAAGAATCTTGCTCGATTAGGAAACTAGAGGGCGCATCAACCCAACATTCAAAAAACAATTCAAGTCATTAATAATCAAGGTAAGAATCTTGCTCAATTGGGAAACTAGAGGGGGCAAGAACTTGATATTATAGAGTGGGACAGAGGACTTTCTTTGTGTGTCTTTTTTTGTGGGAAGAAAGGGCATAAAAAAAAATGAATGTGTGAGCGAGGCAATTTTTCGGAATGCACAATCCAACATGATAAACCTCGTTGAGGCAGATGCAATGATAGACAAAGAAAATGATTGAGTTAAGGCAATTCTTTCCCAGGGGATTTTGTAATTAAGATTTTGGGAATGATTTCTATGAATAGTATCAGATTTTGAATCAATTTGGGCATTACACATTGTTTTCTATCTTCCAAGTTTGTACAAAATTTTGGGATACGTCTAAATAGGAAGATAAAAGAACCTCTTGAGATTTCCAATGGAGGAATACACTATAAAAAAGGATACATTGAAAACTTTGCACTTATGTTTTCATATAGGTGCTTTACTAGGAGTTTCCATATGATTAAAATGAAGAAAAGGGATGCAATTATAGGCATGGACTCGTTAATTCAAAATTCTACAACAAACGATTGCAAACAAAGAACAATGACTTTCAGGCTAGACAAAGAATATATCCACATTGTACATGATGAGCATACTCCTAAGCCTATTGTCATTTATGTTTATGCACATAATTAGAGGTATATGTGATGGCTATAAAAGATTTGTAATAAATGTGAACAATTTCCATGAGGAACATAATGGTGAAAATCTTATAAATTATGTAGAATATATTTTGAAAGAATATGCAAATGTGTTTACAGAAGACTTGCTTGCTATACCTCCACCTACGCAAATTGGCCATGCCATTCACCTATATCTTGGTGGGAGCCATATTCTAAATCACGCTATAGATTTAACATAGATGAATTAAAGGAGCTTAAGATTCAATTAGATGCTCTTTTCAAGAAAGGATTTGATAAGAACGAGTGTTCCACCTTGTGGAGCACCAATTTTATTTCAGAAGGAGAAAGATAGCTATTATAGATTATTTAATGACTACAACGGGTTGAATAAAAGAGAAATCACTCACTCCCTCATATAGATGACTTATTAGGTCCATTAAGTGAATTGATTGTACTCACTTAGATTGACTTAAGATCTGGTTATCAGCAAATTGGGATCAAAATAGAGAATATACCCAAGATAGTTTCTTGAAAATGTAATGTCCACTATGAGTTTATAATTTTACCTTTTGAATTAACAAATACTCCAACCACATTATTGTGCTTGATGGACAATATTATTCATGACTATCTAGATGAATTCATCTTAATATTTATTTATTATATATTTGTATACTCTAAAGATGATTATGAGCATACCGTACAGTTCATGATGACTTTGCAAACTCTTAAGGAACACAAATTGTATGGAAAGAGGAGTAAATTTTTCTTTGTTGAGGATAAACATGTGTATCAAGGAGGAGTCATATCTAAAGAGGGATTTCATATATACTAAGATAAAGTGAAAACAATAGGTTATCAGTGGGTTCCTAAAACTATAAAGGATGCTAGATGTTTTCTAGGATTAGCACAATATGAATGAGCACATATTAGGGATTTTTCTAAGATAGCTATATGCCTCATAGAGGTGACTAAAAGGAATTCACATTTTGTGTAGAGTGATGTCTGTGAAAAATGATTCCGATCATTGAAACGAAAATTCAGCGAAGATTTTTATTGGAAAATACCTAAAATGAGAAAACCTTTTGTCCTTGCATATGATGCAAGTGGAAGCCTAATAGGATGTGTTCTTTCACACTTTGGTAGGGTGGTTGCATATGAATATAGAAAGTTAAGAGAACATCAAAAGTATCCTACTCGTGATCTAGAAATGTGCGTTGTTGTACATGCACTTAATAATTGGTCACATCTATGGTTAGGTGTTAAGTTTGAACAGGAAACAGATCATTAGTCTAGAATACCTTTTTACATAACAATTTCTTAAAAATAGGAAAAAGTGTTGGTTTGAATTCTTAAGTGAGTATGATTTTGACATAAAGTATTTGGCTTGTAAGGAAAAAGATTTCATTGATGCATTGATTCAGAAACCTTTATGTAATCTCCTTTCCATAATAGATTTAATTTTTCTTCATCGAATTCAATGATAACTGAATCTTGACTCTTTTTATCACCCTAATTTGATTGTTTTTTCATGCAAATAGGGGATCCATGTATATAGGAAAATATCATTCCTGAATGGATCTTAATATTTTAAGAATTGATTATGCATATTTTCTAAATATCCATTGAAAGCTCAAATATTACATGATTTTCATGATGCACCTTTTTCTGCACATCCACATTATTCAAGGACCTATACTAAAACAAAATACTCAACTAACCATGATTGTTACCCAAATGGCCCATTTCTTTCCTTATGAAAAACACTTATAGAACCTTGAATGTTGCAATCTATTGATAAACAAAACTTTCCAATTTCATGGAATGACTAGAAAAATAAATTTTTATAGAGACCCTAGGTTCATATCAGACTTTTGGAAAGCAACAATTGAATTTATTGTAAATAAAATTTGTATGATTACAACTTTCCATCCATAAACTAACAGGGAAACTGCGAGGGTTAATCAAGTACTTGCACTACAACATATGAGGGGCATACCGACACTGCATATACCGCCGGTCACACTCGGCGTCCGTATGGGCGTTGGAAAATGTCACTTAGAGATACCGACAGTCAAGTGACCGTCGGTATGATTGTTTTAAATGGATCGTCGGTGTGGCCCGCAGCCGCCGGTATAAGCGTCGATATATGCGTCGGTATATGCCTCGGCATAAGCATCGGTATAAGCGTCGGTAATTTGCTGGAAGTTACCAACGCCTATACCGATGCCCATACCGATGCATATATCGAGGCTGAGTTTTAAACATACTGCGAACCCGAGAGAAAAACTTCACATTTTTGCGCATGTTTGAGTACTAATGGTCTTCTGTCGAACTTGTGCACGCGAACCGAATTGCAAACTACATTGTCTTGTGCACACACACACAGATAGATCTCTCTCTCTCTACACACACACACACACTCTCTCTCGGCTTAGATCTCACATCTTGGTAAGTGCTGCACGTACTTTTACATTTGTGTTTCTCTATGCTTTAGGTTTTATAATTTCTCTTTTCTTTGATTTTGGAGAAGTTCTTTGGCGTCGATTGTTTGGAATTGGACAATAGGTGACATACATTACGCTTTGATGACAACGATCCAAAAGAGGGACATAATTGTAAGTGATTGTTTTATTCTCTATTGATAGAGAGAGAAGGAGAGAGAGAAAGACAGAGAGAGAGAGATGAGAGAGAGAGAGATAGAGAGAGAGAGAAAGAGAGAGAGAAGAGAGAGAGAGAGAAAGAGAGAGAAAGAGAGAGACAGAGAGAGAGAGAAAGTGATAGATAAAGAATAATGAAAGAAAGGAAGATAAAGATAGGAAAATAGAGCATACATACACACACATGCATGCATACACATACATACAAATTTACACACATGCATACACACATACATACATGCACACATATACACATATGCATACATACACATACACACACACATATAGACACATACATACACACACATATATATACACACATGCATGCATACATACACACACATATACACACATGCATGCATACATACATATACACATACACACACATGCATAAATACACACATGCATACATACACACACATGCATACACACATACATACACACATACATACACACACACATATACACATATGTATACACACATACATACACACATATACACACATGCATGCATACATACACACACATACATATAGACACACATGTACACACATGCATACACACACACACATGTACACATGCATACATACACACACATATATACACAAATGCATACATACACACATATACACACATACATACAATGTACATACACACACATGTACACACATGCATACATACACACACACATGTACACATGCATACATACACACACATATAGACACGTGCATGCATACACACATATACACACGTGCATGCATACACACATATACACATATACACACATGCATACATACACACATGCATACATACACACACACATGCATACACGCATACATACACACACATATATACACATATGTATATACATATGAATGCATATATACACACACACATACACACACATGTGCACACATGCATACATACACACACACATGTACACATGCATACATACACACACATATACACACATGCATGCATACACACATATACAGATATACACACATGCATACATACACACATGCATACATACACACACACATATACACATATGTATACACACATACATACACACATGCATGCATACATACACACACATACACATACACACATCCATGCATACATACACACACATACACATACACACACATACACATAAACACACATGTACACACATGCATTTAAGGTTTAAGTATTTAGGTTTTAGTATTTCAAATTTAAGTCTAAGTCTTTTTTATTAGGGTTTTAGGGTTTTAATACCTACATAACGTATATACACAAACACACATATACATATAATACATACATACATGTAGATACACATGCATACAAAAATATACATATTTTAGGTTTAAATCTTTAAGATTAGGGTTTTAGGGTTTTAACACCTACATAACATATATACACACATACACATACACATATAATACATATATACATGTAGATACACATGCATATAGAAATATACATATTTTTGGTCTAGATCTTTAAGATTAGGGTTTTAGGGTTTCGGCATACATATAACTCAATTATATTTATATTAAGAAAAAATCTAGAGAAAAATAAGAAGAAAAATCTGAATATATAAATAAATATATATATAAAATATGATTAGGGTTTTAGGATTAGGGGTTTAGATTTTGATAGGTGTTTAAGTATTTAGATTTTAGTATTTCAGATTTAATTCTAAGTCTTTCTGATTAGGGTTTTAGGGTTTTAATACCTATATAACATATATACACAAACACACATATACATATAATACATACATACATGTAGATACACATGCATACAAAAATATACATATTTTAGGTTTAACTCTTTAAGATTAGGGTTTTAGGGTTTTAACACCTACATAACATATATACACACATACACATACACATATAATACATATATACATGTAGATACACATGCATACAAAAATATACATATTTTAAGGTCTAGATCTTTAAGATTAGGGTTTTAGGGTTTAGGCATAATATAACTCAATTATAATTATATTAAGAAAAAATATAGAGAAAAATAAGAAAAAAAACTGAATATATAAATAAATATATATAAAAAATATGATTAGGGGTTTATATTTTTATAGGTGTATAAGTATTTAGGTTTTAGTATTTCAGATTTAAGTCTAAGTCTTTCTGATTAGGCTTTTAGGGATTTAATACCTACATAACATATATACACAAACACACATATACATATAATACATACATACATGTAGATACACATCCATACAAAAATGTACATATTTTAGATTTAAATCTTTAAGATTAGGGCTTTAAGGTTTTAACACCTACATAACATATATACACACATACACATACACATATAATACATATATACATGTAGATCCACATGCATTTAAGTTTCTTTAGGTATTTAAGTAGTTAGGTTTAGTATTTCAGGTTTAAGTCTTTAAGAGTATGATTTTTAGGTTTAATAAAAAAAGAAATGTTTTAAAATGTCCATGTTGTAGCAGATGGCTTCTTTGGATCTTGAACAGAGAATGGCATGTCCTTGCACACAGTGCAAGTATCAAATTTATCGGAAATGACAGATTTATACTGCACATGTTAGAGAGTATGGATCCTTTGATAGGAGTGGACTGAAAAACCTACACTATCATTCGCATGGTCCCCTAGGTGAGCAGATGGACCCAAACGACATTGCACTAGTAACCTCTCATGGACAAAAGAGAGCAAAAAGGGACTTAGACGTACAAGCAAGTACTACTAATATTACACAGAATGAACATATGGAAGAGATGCTTGAAGCATTTTATGAGATGGATGAAGATCATGATGGTGGAGAAGGTGTCGAGAGTTTCATGGACACAATAGAAATTCCACGATCATAAGTCGATGAAGAATAGGAAAACTTGCGAAGACTAGTTGGTTTACCACTTTACAATGGAGCAAAAGGTATACGTACTATGTGTGTCACTCGCGATGCTCAATCTGCAATGCATTTATGGATGGTCAGATAGTAGTGTCACTTAATTGTTCAAGTAAGTGGAGAAAAAATTGGCTTTCATTGTTGTATCACACTACCTTTATTTACTAATATCGTTTTAATTGCTTATTGTAGGCTTCTTAAAGATCAATTTTTTCCAGAGGGCAATGACATGCCTCCAACACGTGGAGATGCGAAAAAACTTTTACATTTCATTGGAATGGATTATACTAAAATTCATGCTTGTCCAAATGTTTGCATTCTCTTTCACAATGCATATAAGCATCTCCACGTATGTCCAAAGTGTGGAGCAAATAGATTTAGAGAAGACGTTTTACGGGAAGCAATCCCCGTCGAAGGTTCTTCGCCACTTTCCTATCATTCCATGAATTAAGAACATGTTTAGATGCAAATCTATAGCTGAGTTAATGTCATGGCATACAAAGAGCAGGTCTATAGATAATGTAATGCGAGAGCCTGCTGACTCTAATGCTTGGAAGCACATAGATAGTAAGTGGCCAGAGTTTCCTAGTGAGCCTTGGTCCATACGTCTAGGCCTAGCTATGGATGGAGTGAATCCATTTGGATTACAAAATTCTTCATGGAGCACATGGCCTGTATGTTTGGTCAATTATAATATCCCACCAGGGTTGGCCACAAAGAAAGGTCATTTATTATTAACCCTTATTGTACCAGGTAAGTATAAGGTAGAAAACTTGGATGTATATCTTGCACCACTTGTGGAAGAACTGCGCATTTTATGGGATGGAATTACTGTGCGTGACATGTCTATCAACCTATAAGAAGACGAGACGTGCGAGTGCAAGGCATACTTATGTGGACAATGCATGATTGGCCTGGTTATGGTGAATGTTCAGGTTTATCGATTTGGGGTTACCATGCTTGTCCTTTATGCAGACCACCACACGAAGCACACTATTACAAAGCACTACGTAAAACTATCTATGAAGGACATCATAGATATTTCCCTGATGGACATGTTTTACGTGAAGGACAAATTGATTGACAAGAGGAACACCAAATGAAAGCTAGCGATTGGAAACAACTATGGGATTCAAAGAATCCAGTTGTTGGCATGAGACGGTTGTCCATTTTTCATGAACTGCCTTTTTGGAGTGAATTATTCATCAATCATTTGGTGGACCCGATGCATATTTTTAAGAATGTGGGAGAGATTCTTTGGGAGACTTTAATCGAAAAGAAAGAAAGCAAAGCACAAAGGGAGGACTTAGAAGAGCGAGGTTGTATGCGAGAGTTATGGGCAATTACTAAGCCCAATGGAGCAGTATCGTTTACCAAGAGCTCCTTGGGTGCTTCGCAGGATGGAAGAGCAACAAGTAAAGAAAACAGTTTCAGAGTTTCGAACACCTACTGGATGCATGAGGTATCTAAAGACTTCTTTCACATGAAACGACGATCTTGAAGGACTTAAGTCTCATGATTGGCATACGTTTTTATAGTTTGTGCTCCATGTAGACCTAAAAGATTGTCTTTCAAAGGATGTATGAAGAACCATTTATAAAATTAGTTCTTTAGTACGGTGGATATCTTCTAAAGAGATAAATAGAGATAGCATAGAGAGTGACAAATTCAATGCTATCGAGGCTGTTTGTATGGTAGAGAAATACTTTCCCACAAGTATTCTCACTATTCAACTTCATTTAGTGGTTCATGTCGTAGATGAAGTTGCAATAGCACGAACTGTCCATAGTCGATGGATCTTCTTCTTAGACCATGATGACTCCAAGGTGTATAGTGTCCAAGATGGAGCTCCGGTGATGGATGCGGCTGGCAAAGCAATGCGTGCACGCATACGAAAGCTTTGCTCCATCCAGTTTGGACACTCTATCATGCTGAAATGGAGTGAACAGGATAAAGATCGGAAGGATTATATCACACAGATGATTTATCAAGAGTTCTGACCAGTCAATGGACAGTCTCTTGTCAGCTCAGAGTGGATTCTGCACACCGCACGTGAGGTTATGTCCCATCGACGAGCCGAGGCTTGTGATGCTTTCAGAGCAGGCTTACCAAATCCTGTATTGTTAGATGGTGAGGAGTGGGACGTGATTCGCAACGCTTTGGTACTGATGCGCATACCGACCTTTTTAACGACATCGCGGTAAATAAAGCCGCATTCATTTTCCTCCGTAAAAACCTCAGTATGCCATCGATCTGTTGTAGTGTTGAAGATATGTTGTGTATGTATGCGGATGAAAACCAAGATAATTGGAGTGAATATTTTCTGTAAATCAGGTTTGCATACAATAGTGCATGGCATGCATCTCTAAAAATCACCCTGTTTGAGGTTATGTATGCTTATAATTGTTTGACTCTACTTTCTTTGTTTTTGTTTTTGCAATAAAAAAGAAATATCTAAAGAAATTACAAAGGGGGTAACCGGGTCTATGATTCTAGTACTCCTACTCAAGGGGGGTTCTCCTTAGGTTAGTATACCCTTTAACCTAACTATGGGCCAGTACCACTTGAGCAGATAAACCAAGAATAGATAGAGAGTTACAAAGACGTTGGAAAGACCAATAAGACCAACATTGAAAATTATGCCAGTACGCCAAGAGCTATACTTGATAAGAGTACAAAGGTCTTATCATTTCATGAATAGACTTGGAGCCCTCAAGATAGAGAAGGTATACAATAATGTAATTCTTCTTCATAAATGCAAAAAATCCATCTTACAAGATAGCTATCCTAGTATACCCAATCTCACTGCCATGTGGACTATCCACCAGCAATGAAGTCCTCACTCTATATATTCTCCATAGAGAGGCCTCTTCCATAGTGGGAAAAGTTGCACCAGTGAGAAAAGAGTAACCACGGAGAAGTCTCACGAGAACACACTCACAGTACCATAGTAACAAAAAAAGACTCAAATTGACATAGGCTAGAGTTGCAGATAGATGACCATATGTGTATCTCTCAAATTCTTAAATCTTTGTATATCCTTCAGAATGGATCCTTCACTCTCATATATCTGATATATCATTGGGTGATTCTCACATATCTCACATATGTATATCTATCGGTCCCCAAAACAAGAGAAAACTACTTCTTATATAGATCTCTAGACCAAGAGAGTGGCCTCTGCCAAATCCAATCATTTATTGCACCATCCCTTCTTATCGCATGCATGTCGCTCCTGACTAACAAAAAGTGGAGGTAAAGTGGGCTATTTCTGGAAGAGTGGTCTAATTCCACTTCTGACTCTTGCCTGACTCTCTACAGCTTACATAAAATGCAATTTCTCTCTCTTTAAATACTCCATGTGAAAAAAGGTAGGCTAGATGGCCCAGAGTAAATTTTGGATGGACATTGACTTTAGACAAACGTGAATTTGCTATATTACTTGCAAGAAAATTTCTCTCATAGGGTGGATTTCTGAGGGCAAATTTGGTGTGAGGGGTCGAGGATAAAAAATGGACGGAAGAATTGATATTCTGAGCTCTCAAGCTATCAGATGAATTTTGTGAAGCGGAAAACAAGTTTGGTTCTTATTTAAGTTCGATGAACTCATGGTGCATGCATTCTACAATTACTTGGAAGGATTGAGGGTGAGTGGACAAATCTTGAAGAAACCCGGCGCTTTGACTTCATCGCATTAGATAAATTTGATTTATAGCACTTGTGGTGCTATATCCTAAAGGACGAATTCTAAGGTAATGAGTGACAGGATGAATTAATTTCTTTGTTTTGGCAGAATTCTAAAAATGAAATAGCAGATCCTCACTGTTAGTTTCAAGAGTAGCGAGTTTGAGCCCGTCTGTCATGGTGCGGAGCAAGCCGTCGAGGGAGCGGCGATGGCGTGTTGTCTGCAAACCGAGTAAGTGTCTGTCGCAGAAGGACAGCCCGTCTGTCGTGGTGCGGAGCAAGCCGTCTATCGTGGAGGAGCATCTATCGCGAAGCAAATTCAAATCCACCTTTCGCGGTGTGCAACAAACCGTCTTCCGCTTGAAACCATCCGTCGCGCTGTTGAAACCCGTCTATCGTGGGTTTTCAAACCGCCTTGCCCGTCTATCGCGGAGTTTCAGGCCCCTTTCATGCTGTTGAAACCCGTCTATCGTGGGTTTTCAAACCGCCTTGCCCGTCTATCGCGGAGCTTCTTCCTTTGACTTTAAAGGACGAAAATTTAAAAGAGTAAAATCTGCCTGTCGCGGGCTAGGAATCCGTCCGTCGCGTCGTGGACACTCCCGGATACCATCCATCATGGGGGGCATACCGTCAATCGCGGGGAAAACTATCTGTCGCGCGCGGCAAACCATCTATCGCGCGGGTGACACTACCGGTCGGAGGAGATACCCATTTGGCGCGCTGTCAGTTTCTGGCTTTCTCTATCGAGCCCGAGTTTGTGGGAGACTTCTTCGGATGCCTATTTCCTCTATACGGCCAGATTCATGTCTGTATCTCGCTAGTCCCCGTCGCTCTGCATCTGCCTCGTGTAAGATTCCTTGACTTTGATTATGATTGGAATTTGATGGGGCTGGCGTTCACTGGTTGCGCAACTTGCGCTCTGCTCCCTACAGCTGGCTCTCACCCGTAGCCTATGGTGATAATTGATTGCTTTGGAGTTTGCATTGACCTTCCTTTTTTCTCGCTTTGTTTTTGTTCTTTTATCGGTTCTTTGCTTTGCTTCTTAGAGACCCTTCCCACGGTTAACTAGACTTAATAGAACTTGTAAATTCGAAAAAAGGGGAAAAGGAATTGAATTTCTATTGGGTTCAATAATCAAAATAGAATTCTCGGGGTGTCCCTCTTTTGTTATGGATTTGGCGACCCCCTCTCCTGTGAGAAGTAACCTGGCCCCTCCTCCCGGGGAGACCGATAACCTGGCCTCTTTGTTGGAGGGGGGTTCTTGTGCCGCCCTAGGGGCCTTCGAGAGTGCTGAACCCCCCGTGGTCTCCCTCAGTAGATCCGCAATTCTGTCAACTCGGGAGGAGCTCAAGAAAGTTTGCCTCGTCGGCCAAATGTTCGGCCCTAAGCCCCCGCTCGAAATTGTGCGACAGTGGCTTCGCAACGAGTGGTTCCCCCGCGGGCTAGTTGTTTGTAAGTGTCAGTTCTTACCGGCAAGCCACTTGCTGCTAGTCTTTGAAAATGAAGATATGGCGTTTCGAGCCCTTAGTGTCGGAACTTGGCAACTCGGCCGGACGACCCTGTGCCTATTCAGATGGTCCCATGATTTTACTCCTGACAAATCGGAATCGCTTCGGTACCCTCTCTGGGTTGAGCTCCCTAACCTACCATACTTCTTGTACAACTTCGTGTGGGACATCGTTTCTCCTATCGGCAAGCCGTTGGCCTCACGCGAGGACATTGGTGGTCTCATTTATGAAGGTGCAAGACACTCGTTCAACGCTCGGTGGCACCCTCAAATCTGTGTCGAGGCTGACCTCAGTATGCCACTTCCTTCGAAGATCAAACTGGACTTGGGCGAAGGGGATGTTTGGGAGCAGGACATCAGTTACAAAAACCTTCCCAATGCGTGCTTTCATTGTGGCCAACAAGGTCACAGGATTAAAGATTGCCCTTTGAGACGAAAAAGCAAGCGAAATCAAGAAGCCCCCAAAAATGCTCAAGATAGCAATGGAGCATTGAATCACTCGACGAAAGTAGAGGAATTCAAGGGCCCCCTTAATCCAGAAGCTGATACAGACGGGTTCACCGAAGTCAAAAGAAGAAGGAAAAGAAGCCCTAGGGCAACTTCTGAGCGAAAGAACTTGTCAGTTACCCCCTCCAGCAACTTGTATTGCAATCTGGAAAAGGACATCAATAAGTTTGACTACCCAGGTGGGAACCAACTTGAGGTGGACACCGACGTCAAAGGCCTAGAGCTGCCTGACAGTAAAGAAACCTTGCAGGAGGGTTACACTACAAGCAAAGAAGACGGCTTTACTACTAGCAACGAAGATAACATGGATAGTGAAAGCTCCATCATCGGATCGACTATTCCGGAAATGGAGCTGAAAACGGTGCCCAGTTCTTCCCAGCAGGAGGCATCCCGCAAAGGAAAACAACCTATGGAGTTACCGTGGAAAAGCCCCCACAAGAACCTATTGCTAACTCGGGATCCGATCCGAGCGAAAAAGGAAGATGAATCCAAGAAAAGAAAGGACAAAGCTCCCTCCCGCAAAGAGGGCTCACTACGACAATGATCATCATCTCGTTAAATGCTAGAGGGCTAACCGACCCCTCAAGAGCGATCATCATTGGTCAATGGCTTCGCGACATTAGCCTAAACCCAGATTTTATATGTATTCAAGAGATTAAAATTGACGGAGAAGACCTCCAGAAACGGCTTAGACATGTCTCCTCGACCCATGTTTGGATTTCAACGACGCATCAGAGGGGGCCCGGTGGAACGGTAATCGGTATTAATCAACTCTGGTTTGAAAAGCTTGAGAACTCCATTGAAGATGAACGTCATCGATGGATTGTTGCTTCTTTCGATGCTCCCTTTTGCTTTACTTTAGCTTCTTTGTATGCCCCTAATGGGGAGTTAGAGAGACTTAACACTTGGGCCTCCTTGGACTCGCTCCCCCACAACGTGCTTATCTGTGGTGACTTCAACATGGTAGAGGACCCTATGGAAAGATGGATGGGCAAGGGTAGGGTCATCGATAGTCGGGAGAAAGAAACGTGGGACAAAACTAAACTACACTTGGATTTGGTCGAATTCAAAGACTCGAATGGCTTTTCTTGGTCAAATCTCCAAGCAGGCGAGGACCTGAGGAAAGCTAGACTTGATAGATGCTACATTTCTCAGAGTTTTACTCAGCAGTGGGGCCACCCTTCCCTCTCGCAACGCACCGACCTCACCATCTCTGATCACTACCCGATCGTCATCACTTTTCAATCCCCCACCAAGATCCGTAAGGCTCCATGGTTCCATGCCAGTGTGCCCTCCTTCTCTCTCCCCTCCGTCCATCAAGAAATTTCTGATGTGTGGAAGGAGGCATTCGCCTCTGGCTTGTCCCCAGCCAAGTGTTGGAGAAGTGCGGTCGATAAGTCACGACAGATCATGATTAGATCCAGGAAGATGCTTGAGACTGTGCGGCGGGCTCGTAGAGAAGCTCTATATCATAGACTCTGGTGGTTCGAGGAGGAAGTGAACAAAGGAAAATCTCAAGCCCAGAAAGGACTTCGAAAAATCAGAGCGCTGCTGAGATACGAGGAAGAGATACAAAGGAAAAATTTGCAAATTTTCTTCAAGGAGTGGTGGGCTGGCAAAGCCGACAAACCCACCAAAGAGATGTGCCGTATCCTCAAAAGGAAACACAACAGAGAATCGATCCCCTTATTGCTAGACGCAAATGGCAATGTATGCAATACGGAAGAAGATAATTTTGGGATCATTGAAGGGCACTTCACGAGACTCCTGGGGACCTCAAACCCCCTCTCCCACCATAGAAGGGACTGTATGGCAGCCATATCTAGGGTTTCCCCCCACAGGATACCACTCAACCTTCACTCTCTGCTTCATGCCTCTATCTCTGAAGCCGAAATCATTGAGGTCATTGATGCCCTCCCTTCAGGTAAAAGCCCGGGACCCGACGGGCTCACTAATGAGTTCTTTAAATCCTTCAAGTTGGTGGTTGCCACCCCTCTTCGTTTGGTTTGGCAAGAGGCACTCAAGTTTGGCGCGCTTCCTTCTTGTCTCAACAATGGCATTATCAAGTTAGTACACAAAAAAGGGGAAAAGAACAGAATAGAGAACTGGCGTCCCATCACAATGCTCCAAACAGGATACAAGATCATCGCCAAAGTCATTGCCAACAGAATCTCTTGCCACTTGAGAGTGTGGTTAAGCGAGGACCAAAAAGGCTTCATCAAAGGCAGATCAATTTTGGAAACCATTATAGATGTCTGGGAAGGTCTTGAATTTGCAAATGAGTCTAAACAAGAAGTAGTTTTCCTCAAGATCGACTTTGATAAAGCCTATGATAGGCTAGAATGGGACTATATTTTACAGTCGCTACAAGATCTTGGATGTAGTCAGAAATTCACCAAGATGATCGCGACCCTTCTCGGAAACGCATGGACCCAAATTAACATTAATGGAAAGCTTTCAAAGGTGATCAAACTTAGAAGATCTATCAGACAAGGGTGCCCCGTGGCTCCCCTTCTGTTTGCCATTGCCACGGAAGGGCTTAGCAGGCTGGTGGAGCATCAGGTGCAAGCTGGTAACATTAAAGGCCTTCGTTTGCCGCATGACCACAGTCAGATCACCATGAGACTTTTTGCCGATGATATGAACGCTTTTGTGCACAATGATAGTACCATCCTAGAGACGTTCTAGAAGTGTCTTGCTACTTTTTGTGAAGCCTCTGGATCCATAATCAACCACTCTAAGACCGCCTTTAGAGCTATTGGTGGGTCACAGCCCGACCTTCTCATTGATCATGGCTGTCAAATCATTCTGCAGGGCCAAATTTTTCGGCTTCTTGGGATTCCCTTGGGGTTTGGCATCTCTATGGAACAGTGGTGGAACTCGGTGCTTGCCAAACTCGAAAACAAGCTTAACTATTGGAGAGGTATGCAAATCAATCTTGCTGGTCGTGCTATGGTTATCAACACGTTCCTCTTATCATCTACCATTTATTTCCTTTCTTGTTGGAGACCGAAAGAGCATGATCTGTCCAAACTGGATAGTATTTGTAGAAACTTCCTTTGGACGGGCGACCACAATAGGAGGGGGGTGCCTAAAATCAAATGGTCCATCTGCACCAGCCATAGAGATAGTGGGGGACTTGGTATCTTGGACATTGGGTGCATGGCTAACAAACTGTCGGCCAAGTGGATGATTACGGCTTGGTGCAACGGGGAGGCCTCGTGGGCCAAGCTGATCTTCAGAAACAAGAATGAGTTGGCGCTCATGGGTTTCCCAAATTGGAAGAATCTTGACATCTTGACATTGCTGTTTTCCCTGATCCCCGTCTTTCCGAAAGGCTCTAATCTGGTGTGCTCCCTTTGGAAGAGTTGGAATAAAGTCAAAAGCTTCACAAGAATAAGTGAAGATTGGAAGTGGGCTGCCGGTATCAGACAAAACGACTCTATCCGGTTTCCGATCCATGGCATCCGGAGTGTGGATTCTTGGAACATTCAAAATGCCAAGAAGCTATGGAACAAAGGCTTCAAAAAATGGAAACATCTCTGGAAACAAGACTCCAACCGCTGGATCAACTTTGAGGATATTGACCCTAGCATCAACATTTCGCTTGAAGAATGGAACACTTTGCAAAGCAGATGTCTCGCCTGGGACCGACACAAAGTTCACCTTCTCATGGGACACGACATGTCGAGCTCGCTTGGGCTCAAATGGCACAATGGGAATAGCCTATCAAAAATCCCGAACATCAAAGAAACGATCGACTATCAGGTTAACCTCAACAAAAAGTGGTGCCTGTCATGGACGCGGCTTCGGTGGGACATGAAGTTCATGGCTATCTGGCACCCCCTCATAGAAATCAAAAAGTCAGTCCTCTTATGGCAAATTCTTCATCATGGTATCTGGACCAACCTTAAGGCTAGCAAAATTTGTGGGATCCCTCCCTGGTGCAAACGCTGCTACCGGTCTATCGAAGATGTTTCACACATCTTCTTTACCTGCCCCAACTCCAACAGACTCTGGCAGGTGGTTGGAAAGAGAATTAGACTTCAAAAACGTCTCAGTTGGCAGCAAGCCCTGCTGGGAGAAGCGATCGGCTACTCCGCGACTCTCTGGAACGCCATCAGAGGGGAGATCCTATGGAAAATCTGGCGGGAAAGATGTGCTTTCAACTTTGGTGACTCCCCCGAGGAGTGGTCAATTGAGAAATCGCTGTTCCTCCTTGGCAAAAGGATTGTCAACTGTAAAAAATCCCCCCCCTTTAGGCATCATCAAGTTCTCCTTTTGATCGATAACAAGCTTAAACCCAAGTGGGCCCCACATGAGGGTGATGAGAGGGTAATTAACCTTCTTTGTAATGTCATCTAAGCTCTGTAAAAGCTTCCCCTGCTTTGTGGGATTTGGGGGGTCCCGTGGGCACTAGTCCCCTTCTCTTGTACTTTTCTTTATTTAATTCAAGTCCGGGAGAGTAGGCTAATGCCGAACTTCCTTTATATTAAAAAAAAAATGAAATAGCACATCTTATTAGCTCATGCATAGACAAGGCTGACGAGGACGAATTTGCTTGGCGAATTCTTCTGGCAAATTCATATGGCAAATACAACTGGAAGAAGAGGAAAATCTTTACACCTATATGCATATTTTTTTGTTGGATTGAAGGTTATATAACTATGAATAGTTCATGAGTGTATGCAAAAATTCAAAGTGGCGCATAGGGCGATCATCTCTTAGGTACCGCATTGAGGTTCGAATCGTTGCATCCACACTCGAGCAATGTTGAATCCTTTTGCTAGCTCAGCACAAGTTTTCACTGTCGCATAACTTAAATTGCTATGAACATAACCCAAAAAGTGTAGAGTGCTTCAAATCCTGCCCACAGGAGCATAAATCCTACCGTTCAGCACATGGCAAACTTTTGCGTGGCCATATTATTGGCGAATCTGAGAAGAGCACGCAGGTGATTGACTGATGGAATGTCGATGAAAAACCACTGATGAAGCGCTCTTGCAACTAGCATGGAAAGCTTTCAACCTGCCCACTGAGGATTAAATCCCGCCTCTTAGATGCTTATATATAGAGAAGAAGAATGGAAAGATACATTATTGTGCTCCAAAAGACGAACTCTTACCCAAGATGAATTCTTGAGAAGACGAATTCTTGCTCTCCTCCAATCTAGTGCGTGGACGAATTTGAATAGTGTGGTTGGTGTATGAATTTGAGCTGCGCATTTTCTTGAGCTCAAGGAGAATTCATGTGCCAATAACAAATTCGCCTGCTACCAAGGCATCACAAGGGCATGGTTCACTTGGATAGCGTGGAATTCTTTGAATGTTCCAACCGGGGATCATGTCCTCTAGCTTGGAGTTGGTTTGAAGACGATTTTTGCAAAGGCTAATGGAGACAAATTCTCGCATGGCAAGGAGGATGAATTTGAGGTTCTCAGGGGACGAACTCTCAATATGAAGCCCTTGGTTGCCAAGGAAAGAACTCTATGAAGTCGCAAGGACGAATTATGAAGCTCCATACGGTTAGAAAAAATGGAAACTCCCGATTCGTATACTGGAGGGGGTCCAAACAAACTTCCAATTCATATACTAGATCCAAAGAAGATTTTGAATCGTGGCTCCAATCACAAATCCTAGTAAACTTTGCTAGGTTTAAAATCAAAGATAATGGTAATAAATTCTATAAGACATGGAACTAAAGCTTACCCATCCTTAAAAGATCTTATATCTAAATGTATGTTTTGTAAGTGCCTACTCTCCTGAGCTTTAACTTTCAAAAGAAAATTCCACAGGTGAATGTGCATAGTCCCAAGAGACCCCCACATCCCACAAAGTAGGGGTTAGACATGGTTACAACTGGTTTGGACTATCCAAAGCCATTAAATATCTAGACCGGGAGTTGAACACAAGAACTCTACCTGAGGAGGCTAGTGCCAAACCAACCAACCTACCAAATGTGGACATCCTTCAAGGGTTTTCATAAAGGAGAAATCCAAGAACATTACTTATTGCTTAGACGTAAGCCATATATATATATATATATATATATATATATATATATATATATATATATATATATATATATATATATATATATATATATATATTCCTTGAAATTTCTAGCGTACATATTCATAGATTCACAAATGAAGGAAATCAAACACTAGAATAATATATTCTCACTACAAGTTGAACGAATAATAATGAATAGTTCCTCTATAAAGGAAATTTAGGATACTTGGAATCATCTTTTAAAGAACTTATAAATATTGATGTTTTATTGAATGCAAAAACTTCATGGCTCTAAGAAAACCATGATTTCATTAGAATAGATATCTTCATATATACCACTAGAAACATAGTCAAAATAATCATAAAGGTGATTGCACTACAAGAAGAACGGGGGCATACCAACACCTTCAATTGAAAAAAAGTGGGGTTCATCACTTATGTGACACGTGTTTAGAAAACCATCTCATAAGCAAAGTCCCGGAAGAAAGAGTGTCGTATATGCAATGCATAGTGTCGCTTATGTGATGCATATGCCAACCGTCACTAGGAGCATTGAAGGCTAGTGATGCTTATAGCGATAGGGGAAAAGTAGATGCGAGGCTTTGCCATTGCATAAGTGTTGGTACATGAATAGAAAAAAGAACTTGCTTTCTCCAAACACATTTGTGCTGGGATCAAGCATTATGAAGAGCAAACAAGTGATTGAAGAGAAGGAAGATTGAGAAAGTGATGAGTGATCGAGATTGAGCATTTCAAATGTACATGAGATATACACATACATGCATACACACAAATGCATACACACACATGCACATACATACATACATATGCATACACACACATACATACACGTATATACACATATACACACATACATACACATACATGCACACATATACATACACACATATACTCACACACATACATACACACATATGCACAAACATACACATATATACACACAAATACACACATATACACACACATATACACACACGTATATACACACATATACATACACATATATACATACACATATACACACACATACATACACACATATACACACATATACATACACATACACACACATACATACACATATATGCACATATATACACACATATACATATATATACACATATATACACAGACACATACAAACATATACACACAGACACAAATACACACACATACATACACACTTATACACACATACATATACACACACAAACATATGCACATATACATACACACATATAGGTACATACACACACATGCATACACACACACATATACACACACACATATACACACATACACACACATACACATACACATATAGATACTGGCACATATACATCCATACACATAGACACACACACACACACATACACTCACATGCATATAAACATATGCATACACACATATGCACATACATACAAGCATATTCTTAAACACACATACAAACATATAATGACACACATGAATACGTACATATGAACATATGGACACACAAACACACTATATAAACACATACATACACACACATGCACATACATAGATACACATGCATACATACATATGCCAATATACACACACAAACACACTATACAAACACATGCATACACACATGTATGAACACATGTATACACACGCATGCATACACACACATACAGACACACATATGCACATATGCACACACAAACATACTATACAAATACATGGATACAAATACATACAAACACATGCACACACACATACACACATGTATAGAGACATATGCATGCACTATAAATACATATGCATACACACACATACACATGCATAGATACACACAAACATATACATACACCCACATATACATACACACACATAGAGACACACACATACACACACACACATAGAGCGACACACATACACACGCATATACAAGCATAGACACAGACATGCACAGATACATACAAACATATACATACACCCACATATACATACACACACATAGAGACACACACACAAATAGAGCGACACACATACACACGCATATACATGCATAGACACAGACATGCACACATATACACATATGAATCACACACACACACACTATACATACATATGCCGACACACATACACATATACACACACATGGATGTATACACACATATACATACACATACTGTACATAGATGTGCATACACACATATACACACATGTATACATACACACACATAGATACATACACCCACATATACATACACACACATAGAGACACACACATACACATACACACTCATATAGTGACACACACATACACATACACACATATATACATATGCAGACACAATGCACATACATATGCATACATAAATACATACCTACATGCATACATACACATAGATACCCACATACACATATAGACACATACATACACTCACATAGACACCCTCATACACGTACACACATATGTACATACATACACATACACATGCATGCATATACATACACATACACATACACACACATATGCACACCCAAACATACACATACACATACGCATACACATACACACATTTACATACACACACAGTACACATAGAGAGATATACACATACACATACCCACTCATACAGATGCAAGCATACACACACACATACACATGCATACATACAAACATACACACATATACATGTATAAAAACACACCTACACACATATACATACACATATTCATATAGATACGTGCACCTACACAATTATACATACACACACATTTGGATACACTCACATTACACACACAGAGATGCACATATAGACATACACATCCACACCCACACATAGAGACACACACACATATGCATACAAACAAACATACACACATATACATATATAAAAAAAAACATACGCTAGCTACACATAGACATCCACATAGACACATACACATGTATAGATACATGTATACACACACATACATACGTATACATATGTATACACATGTATATATATATACACACACATACACTATACATACATATGCATATACACACATACATACACATACACCTACACATACACATACAAATACACATACACATACACATACACATAGAGATACGTGCACATACACATGCATACATACACATAGACACATATACATACACCCACATTACACACAGGTAGAGACACACATATACACATATACACATATACACATACACACACACATAGAGATGCACACATGCACACATACACAAGCATACACACAAAGGTACACACATATACACATACATTTAAATACACACACATACATGTACACACACACAGACACACACACACACACACACACACACACACACACACATATATATATATATATATATATATATATATATATATATATATATATATATATATATATATATATATATATATATATATATATATATATATATATATATATATATACAAACACACATATAGGCATGTATGGTAATTCCAACCATACATTCTTCATACCTCCATACGGATATGCATTTGCCATATGGTTGAAGTATATATACACATTGCATCTAGTCCTCCCACCACATACTAGAGAGATGTCTGTCTTCCCAACCTTATGCCTCTATACATATCTATTCAAATCAACAAGGACCATAATACATATAGAGATATATACACATCATGTATATACAAATACATCTATATAAAACACACATGTAGATACATACATAGCACAAATACATGCCTACATGCAAATGTATACATATACATCCATTCATAATTATAAACACACTTGCATATATCACACAAAAGCACATGCATATATACATGTGTGCATACTAGCACATGCATACATATATCACACACATGCACATACATATATACAAATGAAACACACATATGTGCATACTAACACATGTATACATATAACACACATGAATACACATATATGTACACACACACACACATGCATACAAACATGAGAAAAAACTCCTCCTAAAAAATAAAGCTATCTATAAAATGTTAGAGATACCCCCAAGCTTCATGTTCTAATTTAAAAGAACATGCTTTCATCTCTATGGTCGGACTCGCCTATATTCTAGTTGAATTAGGAGAACCAATTATTGAATACCCATTCAAATGATTCATGTTAATGATGGATAACTAGAGTAGAATTGACTATCTTATCTACTCATATGTTTTTATTATTACCATCATTTTGGTAAAACATCAATATAGTCTCATCTTCATTATACTTATGGATTTCTATGATTTCTTGTGTTGTTAAATTTGTGTTCTCATAAATTACATTATCTATTCATGGACTAATATCAATTTCTATTATTTTCTCTTCATCATCACTACAAATTCAGCATGTAGAGTCTTATCATCTTCATGAAGTAGATTATTATCATTGTCATGTACAACAATTCTAATTTCTCTTTGAGATGCTGAAATATCAATGTTCATGATGAATCATCAACATGAATTTCTTCAATATCTATAACAATAAAGTGTATAAACCATGACTGACCTCTAGGTTGAAAATGAATGACTTTACACCAAGGATGAGCATCAGACTTTTTATGAAAAAATCCTTGTTCAACATGCGTAGGAAGAATCTATGGTTCTCTACTTGATTGCATTATTCTCGAAGAATCAATTTCCAAAACTGGAATAATTCCCTTCTCAATTTAGAAATACTAGCTTGATACTCAGTTGAAAGCCAACCAATCTTCAAGAAAAAACCTATCAAAGTATATAAATATAAAACTTCATTATTACATGCTTAAAAAATATAAAAATTTATCATAAAAAATATTTTTCTTACCTATTTAAACATACAAAATGATATTTTGTAGATACCAACAATGGTTCCTATGTAGCCAAGATCGCTATCTATAAGGTTCGCACCTTTTGAGGTAGCACGTGATATTTGCTTCAAAAAAGCGACAATGCTAGAATCCTCTATCTTACAAAAATAGTGAATCATTTTTATTATAATATGCTCTCTAAAAGCCCCCATGTATGTGAACATTAGTGCCTAGAGTAAAAATGAAATTCTTAAAAAGAAGTTAATATACATTTATGTGAAAAATAAGAATATTATTAGAATTAAATTACCTTTCTTTCATAACCTATCATTAACTGCCTCTACTCATATTTTATTTGTTCATTATTTGCGTTGGCTCCTTGCATAAGAGTATATAGCAAATTCCTTAAAGAACATATATTTGTATTCTCATCACCATCAAGACTAAAGCTATATTTTTTGTTTCTCGATCTTTTATTTTGGAGATTTTGAAGTTCTTGCTCATAACGAAGGCTTGCATGCATTTGCTATTATACACTACGAAAGTAGAAACGTCAAATTTTTCTTGCAATGCAAATTGAAATGGAACTCCCTTACCTGATAATACCTCATCTATTATTTTTGAAGAAGACTCATTGGTCCATGCACGTGGAGCTTCTTCATGAAGTCTTTCAAGATATTCACTAACATAGTACATGAACTCCTCAAGCATCCATCCCTTTCGCATAGATCCTTCCAATTTTTCTGTTTGTCCCACATAACCTTTTAATATTCCCATAAATCACTCAATCCAAAACATCAATCAAGTGTTTACAAAACCTCCAAACTCTATTTCATCCACAATATGGACTAATAAATGAATCTGAATACCAAAAAATGATGTTTGAAGCTCTTTCTCTAGATTTTCTTTTTAAGAAACCCATTGAATCTTACAAGATTATTTTTTATTATCTAGTCTATGATGAATATTTCATCTATTGAGTTCTCGTTTAGGAGCTCTAGAAAAATGTAAGTTAAGAAGAATTATTCTAGATTTATACTAAACAAAGTCTTAGGAATTCCATAAAGAGAAAGTGTTCAGAAATTTCCCATAGAATTAAAAACTCCAAAGAAGTTGTCTTTGAGACTATCTCCTAAGTGTGAAAGTTCTAAAAATTTATTTAGGATTGCGTTTCATCAATTTGAACTAAATGTTATCCAATGTTGAAACAAAAACTCGTTTTGTATATTCTACCTAGGATCCTAGCCCAAATTCGATACGCTAATCCTCTACTCAAGTGAAACACTAGTGAGTTCTCACTCTAGATGCATCATGATAGAAACATTTAAGTTCATTTTATTAATGTGATTCAAAAATGAATTTCAAGAGACTCCTCATACTTAAAGAATCTATCCATCTATGTCCATGCATAACAAGTGCAAAGAATGGAAAAAAGTAACAATGCCGTCTCACATTTGTGCATTGGTTGCCTATTGTCATAGCTAGATTGTGAATTTGACATGAATATTTAAGTCAATCCTTATTACTTTTTCCATAGTTTACATTTAGTTTATCATAGCAAATGAAAAGCTCAATGATTTTTAGAATTATTTGGTTATGTATCTTACCACACTTTGACTTCCTTCTCTTTAAAGATATTCCTCAATATAATGCCTTCCTAAGTAGGGGCAAATCAACAAGATCGAAATTCATGCTCTTGTTATTGGACCATGATGTGAGGAGTGATAGTTAAGACACATATATGAGAGGGCATTGTAAAAATACCATCTAGAAATTTAATAGAGTCCCTAAGCTTCTAGTATATGCATTAACAACACCATAGTACTTTGGAACTTCATTTAAAACACTGTCAAAATAGATAATGTATGTGTAGAAAGCACTTTGAGAAAGCCTTCTTTTTATCGAAGAATGTACTAAGTATTTTGCTTAAAGCTCACATTCTATTAGCAATTGATTTAAGACCATTTAAAATTTCAAATGAAGCAATGAGTGAGCTATAACAAGTTATTTCATGATTCTAAGAGGATTGTACTAAGAGAAATGTGCATAAAAAGTCTAGGGGCTAATCCTTAGTTATGACAAGGAAGGAGATACACAAAATAATCATCATCTAACCAACCCGAGTCCATAAAATAGGATCTATCCTTAGTGGAGTAATATTATGTAAGATAAGTGTGGAAGCCTCCAATTCCAATAAAGCATACAAAATCGGACAAAGACCCATCATAAATTTATTTCAAACCCATCTTGTAAATAAGTTTCACTGAATGTTCATAATTGTGTAGGCATACTTCATGTACTATTTGATATTGGGACATTAATTGTACATGTTTCAATGATTCAAATCCATGTCCGTGTATGAATTTGTGTGTGTATATGTGTGTCTTTGTATGTCCGTGCACAATAGAATAACCAAATGCAAAGTAAAATGCTTGTGATCTGGGGAACGAAGAGCACCTTCCTAGCTTTGGCAAACCAACTTTTGACAAGCGAGTTGGAATGCATCAATGAAAATTAACTGTTTAATGTGTTTCCTTGAGATAGGAACAAAAGAATGCACTGATGTGCTTTTATTTTTAAAGCTTTAATTTCTACAACACAATAACAAATGCTTCAAATAGAAAAAATAGTAGAATTCATCGGGGCAGTTCTGTTCAACGTTTTGAGATATAGTCAATTTTCTGCATCAAGGTATTTTAGTCACCAGCCATGGCTGAAAGCAGTGATGTATTCTGTATGTTGGCTGTTGAGGATAAGTTCGATGGTACCAACTACTCGTTATGGGCTTATATGATGCGTCATGTGTTTGGAACATTATGCAAGGTGTCAAAAAACGTCCTATTACACCTACAGTTGTTACAACTACAGGTATTGAAGCTGATGCAGAAGGTGTCGAAGATGATGATATTATGCATATTCCTATTCATGCTACGGTTTTTGCTGCACCCACTGTAGAGTAGATTCGTTGGGATGGCAGAGATGCCCAGGCACATGCATTGAAAGCTTTGTCTATCAAACATACCATTATTCCTCACATTCGCTCTTGCAGAACAACCAAGGATGCTTGGGATACACTTACCACATTGTACCAAGCTAGGAATGAGACCCATCTTGCTTGCCTCCGAAAACAGTTGGAGAGTGAGCACATGAATGAAGATGATTCTATGGACAGTTTCCTAACGAAGATCAAAGACTTGAAGGAACAAATGATTTCTCCTGATGAGGTTATACCAAATAGGTCACTTGTGCAGACCGTTCTGAATGGTCTTCCTAACTCATATCAGAGTTTTGCTTCTAGTCTTCGGTTGATGATGAAAGGCAATCCAAATGCGTTATCATTTGAGGAGTTAGTCTCTATTCTATTGCAGGAAGATTAGTCCAGGCAAAATAGGTCCATAATGTGCATTGCAGATCAAGCTTTCTTGGCTAGTCAGAAGGGCGAAGGAAAATGGAGCTCTTCAAGTAGTAAGCAGAAATCTTCTAACTCTGCATATTTGAAGAAGGAAGATAAAGATGAGAAGTAATCACAAAAGCAAAAATTGTTTTGTAATTACTTTAAAGGGATTGATCATATAATAAAGAACTATCCAAAACTAGCTGCTAAAGAGGCAAAGAAGAAAGAGGCTGGAATGGTTGTTGCAGAGGCCTCTACACCAAAACAAAGTCTCGTAATCTTGTGCAGGAAGAAGAATGGGCATTTACTACTGTCTGAAGTTTTGACCCATCTTCTCATAAGCACTGCATGTGTGCAGTAGAATTAGATGTTTGGTATTTTGAGAGTGGGGCGACCAAACATACTCGCAGCGTAGTTTCGTCTCTTCACTCGAGCCTGCCCCTACAGGGAATAGTGTTACAGGCACCAATAACTCCTCTTATCCTGTTATGGGAGATGGTAAGATCATTTTGACTACTACTGATGGTAGTTCTTTCACTTTGTCATATGCCTTATTTGTGCCAGGGATCAAGAAGAACCTGTTATCAGTTTCTGCATTAGTCAAGATTAGCTTGGTTGTGAAATTTGTTGATGACAGGTGTACAGTTCATGATCTGTGAAATGGGTATGTGATTATTTCTTCTCGCATTTTATGTCGTGGGTTGTATAAGCTCAAAGAAAATGAAAGATCTGTAAATGATTTGGCATGTGCAGTAAATGATTCTTAGGCTATGTCAGATGAAAACCTTTGGCATGCACACTTTGGTCATCTGAATTTCGCTAGTTTGCTATGCCTATAGAAATATGAAATGGCGTTCTCTTTGCCCAAACTTGAGGCACATAGAAAACATGTTTGTGAAGGCTATATTTTGGGCAAAATGCAGCATTTGTCCTTTCCAAAAGATCGTTTAGTTCGGGCTATTCTTTTGGGAATTATCTTTACTTCGTGACTTTCATCGATGATTTTTCCAGGCATCCACGGGTATATCCATTGAAGGCAAAGTCAGAAGTGTTCATGTGCTTCAAATAGTTTTTGGTTTTGGCTGAAAATCTGTCACCATGTAAAATGGGCACCCTCCGTTCTGATCGAGGGGAGGGGAATATATGTCTTCTGATTTTAATGCATTTATGGCTGAACATGGGAAAAAAGGCAGTGTATAGTGTCGTATACACCTCAACAGAATGGATTTGTTGAACGAAAGAATAGGTCACTCATGGAGATGGCGAGGTTTATGGTCAAGATTAAGGCTTTACCACATAGTTTCTAGCTTGAGGCTATCATGTCTGCAGCATATGTACTGAACAAGTGTCCCACTAAACTGTTGTAGTCTATCACTCCATATGAGGCTTGGCATGACCAGAAGCCATCTTTTGCTCACCTGCATGTTTTTGGTTGTTTGGCGTATGCATTAGTGCATGAACAAAACCACATAAAATTGACTGATAAAGGAGTAAAAATGTATTTTTGTTGGGTACAATTTTGAAATTAAAGGCTATCGTCTGTATCATCCACAGACTAAACGCATTCTGGTTAGCCGTGATGTTCTTTTTGTGGAAGATGCTATTCAGCCATTGCTTTCATGTACTAAGGAGACATGTGTTAGCTCCAAAGACATGTATGATACTTTGCTGCCTCTTTTTACAGGTGGACAGTCTGGTGCTGGTCCTAATGAGGCAACTTCTCAGCCTTTGTAGGTTTCATGTGATGATGCAGATAATTCCATTTCTGATGCAGATGTACATGATGCACTTATTGATGAGAGAGCTGATATTGAGCAGGTAAGAACTATGCCAAAACGGCTAGTGCAGACCTTGCATGACAGCAAATTAGATGCACCTCTGTCATAGTGTACTCGTTCAGGCTCTCATAGTGCCTCTTTTGCATCAGATTGCTATGTTATGGCTGCATCTAGTCTCTGTGATGAGAATGAGCCGATTTCCTTTGATGAAGAAAAAAATTCAAAAAATTGGATGGCTGCTATGCAATCTCAATATAATGTTATAATGAAGAATGGTTCTTGGTCTTTATGTGACTTGCCTCCTAGCAAGAAGGCCATTGGCACTAAGTGGGTATACAAGCTGAAGCGTAAACCGGATGGTACAGTTGATGGGTATAAGGCTAGGCTTGTTGCAAAGGGTTATGCACAGGAAAGAGGCATTGATTTTGATGAGACCTTTGCACCTATAGGTCATATGACTACTGTTCGAAGCATATGTGCACTTGCAGCTCATCATGGTTGGAATGTACATTAGTTGGACATTAAAACAACATTTCTAAATGGTGACTTGCATGAAGAAGTGTATGTTTTTCAGCCCCGTGGCTTTGTGCAGAAAGGGCATGAAAACCAGGTGTGCAGGTTAAAGAAGGCATTTTATGGTTTAAAGGAAGCACCATGTGCTTGGTATGAGAAGATACATGCCTATATGATTCCACATGGTTTTGAGAACAGTCCAAATGAAAGCATCTTATATGTTAAGAATGCTAATGATGTGTTTCTGATCATTGTTGTCTATGTTGACAACATGCTCCTCACTGGTCCTATTGAGAAGCATATTGCTGATTCTAAGGCTGATTTGCATGCCTCATTTGAGATGTCTGATTTGGGGCATTTGCATCACTATTTGGGCATTCAGTTTATGCAAGTTGATGGTGCAATGGCTTTGTATCAAACGAAATATATTGACACATTATTGCAACCTTTTGGCCTTGAAGACTGTAAGCCTATTTCCACTCCTATGGAGAAAGGTTTACAATTGAGTCTTCATGATGGTGGAGATGCATTTGATGCTCTTCTCTATCAGCAAGTTGTTGGATGCTTGATTTACTCATGCATTACTCAGCCAGATATTCAGTTTGTTGTCTCATAGATGATCAGGTTTATGCATTGCCCAAGATTCAAGCATTGGTAGGCAGTTAAGTGCATCTTTCGCTATTTGAGTGGCACTCGGCTTCTTGGGTTGTTTTATCCCAAGGGGGGATCACTACTGCCAGATTTACATGCTTTTTCTGACCGTGATTGGGCTGGTTGCTATGACACTCGTGTGTCCACTAGTGGCTTTTGCTTCATGCTTGGTAGCTCATGTATATCTTGGTTGAGCAAGAAGTAGCCTACAATGACCACTTCCAGTTGCGAGGCTGAGTATAGGGCAGCTTTCACAACGATTGTTGAGTGTGTGTGGCTCAGACGCCTTATGGCTGATTTGGGTGTTGGTCAAACTTTTGCCATCACCATCTTCACTCATAGTCAGAGCGCATTGGCCATTGCAAGGAACCCCGTGTCCCATGCTCGCACTAAGCACATTGACATGCATTATCACTATGTCAAGGAGAGGTTCTCTACTGGGGAGATCAGCTTCCCATATGTGCCCCTGCAGGGGAACATTGCAGACCTTTTCACGAAGGCGCTGCCTAGGGAGAAGTTTGAAGCTTTCCACAAAGCTTTGGGCTTACTTCCTTTTCTGGAGTGATTTCCACATAGCTTGGCACTTCCTTATACATGAGTGCGAGCTCCTTGTTCACCTCATCACTCTTAGGGGGGATTTGTTGAAATATATTTGTTGATGTGTGTGAACACACTAGGACCTTCGGGCCACTTTTTTCCCTCTTTGAGAGGTTTTTTTCCCTCGGCTTGTATATACTCCTATTGCCCTAATGGGCTACTTACTTTGTACATTCTCTAGTAATATAGTCTGTATTGTGTGTTGTGCTCCAAGCTTCTTCTTCTTCCTTGTGTTGTTCACGTGCTTCCACGGACGTCGAACTCCAGCAGTTGAGTCGCATAACCTAAATCCCCAACTTATTATCCGAATTCCAAAATATAACATACTTAAAGAGGTACAAAAATCAGCCTTAAATCTAGAAATATGCTTCTCATTAGGACTCCCAAGTAACATATGATCATCACATTCTACAATGATTAGAAGTACATAATATGTGCAGATAAGCGATAAGGAGCTCCTAGATGGAAAGTTGTCGAAACAATGTGCTAGCAAGTAGGCATGTTTCATCTCATATTAAGGACATGGTTCTGGTGTCAAGCCTTAAAGCCCTTTTCGACCCCTACAATTTTTTTCTATACAAAATTGTCAAGCTAAAAAAGATACACTTCTCCATGTAAGTCACTATTTGAAAACATAGTTTTAATGTTCCACCATGTACGTTCCAACCATGATGGGATACAAGTTCTCAAATGTTGTATCCATGGGGATTTGAAGTTATGAGCTACTAGCTATGAGTTTGATGGGCTTTTATGTGTATATGTTTGTGTGCATGTGCGTACATATGTGTCTATATGTGTGTTTTGAAGTGTGTGTGAACGTGTATGGTCTCAAATATGTGTTTCTATACGAATGCAATTATGTGTGTATATGTGTGTTTATTTGTGTATGTGTGCGAGTGTAATTTTGAGCATATGTATGTGCCTATACGTGTGTAAGTTTGTGTATGAGTGTGTATGAGTGTGTATGAGTGTAAAGGTGTTTGCCTCTGTGTGAAAGTGTGTGTAAATATGTAATAGAACTTTTGACAAGGAAATAATTAATTTTGACCTTTTCGAATTACATTGTAGGGATAATGCTTAGAATAAATAATTAGGTCATTTTAACAAATGTAGAAAAAAATCTTGTAGTGTTCCTCAATCACAAGCTATCTTCAATGATAGGCTTTTTATTTCACTCAAGAATAGTGGAAGAGATAGGAAAACCCTATGATTGAGGATAGCTTCTGATTTAGGAAGCGATACAAGTGGTATCAAAGAAAACAATCCTTAGTTGTGATGAACGGTTTGACACAAAAGATTTGTGAGCAAAAGGAGCTTATTTTAAAGCTTCTTGGACGACTACACAAAGAGTGAGGTGGAAAGCAACCAAAAGGTGTAGTGAATTTATTCGTGGAGCTAGATGACGAAGGTTCATGAACATCTAGTGCGCCTAGGGGATATTTTTTAATGATGAAAAAAAAAGAATGCATTTATGAAGATATGAGGGTAGATGAGATTGCTCTCAACCAAGTCTTCAAGAAGGAAAAATTTAATGATTTCAATGGTGAGAAGAAGAGCTCTAAAAATATGTAGGCATGGATTGAATAGTCAAAGGATTTCCTTGATCACAAAAACAATTGTTTGAGGAGTGAGAAGTAGAGGTTGGGATCCTACACCGTGGCATCGCAAAGTTATGGTAGAAGTCCTATATGTAGACCTAGACACATTTTTCCCTAGTTCTATGGAAGAAATTTAGACAACAAGCAAAAAAATGTTATTGTTCTCCACACTACAATATGGAGAAGACGATGGAGTTCTGTGATTTTCAACAATATGAGAGTGACTAGCAGAGTTTCTTTGTTGAGGAGTACAAAGAAAAGTTTCTAAAACTTCACTAATATGCTTTGGATGTTAGTGGTGATTCTCTAAGGAGCACATTTATTGAAGGGCCTCATGAGGAGCTTTGTTACAAAGTGATGGGATCTGGATGTGTCAATTTCCTATATGTTGTTGTGATGGCCAAGTAATTTGAGAAGATGTAAAAGTTCAATATGCAAAAGGTGAATAGAACCAGATTCATTGCAATGGAACATAGGCCACAAAGACCTACCACAACAAACATGAACAATTCAAAGAAGACTTCTTCTTTTAATAATAATAGTAAGAATATTGATCAAGTGGAGATTCAAACGATTCATGAACCCATTCATTAGTAGGAGGACCCTAAGTTTATTGAGTGGGAAAAAAGATTGGGTTTGTAATTCTGTTGCTAGAAGCAAGGGCATTGGACATATGAATGCATGACCAAGTTAATTTTTTGGCCTTCACAATGAAAGGTGATAAACATCATTGATGAATGTTCAACAATTGAGAAAGTAGGTGATGAAGGTAAGTTCCCCTACTCTACATTACATTACAAGGTGGCTAGTTCTTTCCCAAGAGCCTCTATAATTATGATTTTGGGTATGATTTCTACACAAGGGATCAGATTTCTTATCGATTCAGATAGGATGCATTTTTTTCTAGCTTTCGAATTGGTATAGAATTGAGGGATACCCCTAAATATGCTGGTAACAAGACCTAAGGAGATGGAAACTTCCTAAAATAGTAAGGGGTGATAATAATTTTTAGGATTGGCATAATATGAAACAAAACATAGTAAGGATTTCTCTAGATAGCTAATCCCCTCACGCATTTGAATCATTTGAACAAAATATCATTGAAAATTATGTTTTGAAAATAATAGGGATCGAAAAAACTTTTTTGGTTGCATGTAATCTAAGTGGTAGTTAGATAGGATTCGTTCTTTCACAAGATGGTAGGATGGATGCACATGAATCAAACAAATTAACAAAACATGAAGTTAATTATCCTACTCTTGATCTAGGAATGCTTGCAATTTTACATGCACTTTAGCATTGGAGACATCTAATTTTAGGGGTTTATTTTCAATTGGAATCACAGCATCAAAGTCGAGAATACATTTTCACAGAACCATTACTTAATGAGAGGAAAAAGAATTTTATCCAATTATACCTCTTACAAAATAGCTTCTTAGTGAAGCCTCAACCTCCCAATCACCTTTGAGCTATCACAATGGAATTCACACACACTTTCAATCGCACTCTCACTCATATACTTATTCTCAATCTCATAACAAGTTGATTCTTTGATTTTTGGCATCCTATTGCATGATGCAGCAATCTCCTCATAAGAGACTTGATCTTCCCTCAAGTGCATGATCTACCATATCTAACAAAACTGCACTTCTCCACATTGCATGCAAAAATTTCATAAAAAGCATGCATTTCAGTGGTCAATTTCCCACTTTTGTACCACTTATCTAAAGTAGAAGAGAAAGCAATGAAAATACATATCCTTCAACATTCACAATCTACATAAGAACACATAAGCAACAAAAACACAAACTCAAATGATAATAGAGAAACCCACTTTTTAAGTGTTGTAAAAATCCTCACTTGTTGGGGCTTTGTAACTCAAATATAGTTTGGAATTTGAAAATGCATGTGACATTGAAAAGTATTCAACTCTCTGATCTATAGAATACTATTAGAGACAACCTATGTCCAAATCTTCCTTCAGGTATTTTTTTTAGCATTGCAAGTTTAGAATTTATAGAGAGAATAAATCAAAGCGTAATCTTATAGCAAATTAAATCTAGAGCCCAAAACAAGATACTTAAAACTTGATTCCCAGAATCTTCTCATATACACTTTTATTGTCCTGTTCATGCTCTACCTACCTCTCAAACAATATTGTTCTTGATTCTTTCATCTTCATGTCCATTTCTCAACTAGAAAGCAAGATGCAAAGGAGCTTGGGGCTGAGAATATAAAATTTTGCATCCCTAGAATGTTTTGATGCAAAAAATGACCTAAGCATCCATTCTATATGTTAACCACATAATGTATGACAAAAAGTTCAAAATCATTTATTTTACTATCAAGAGGTGTATTACAATCTACCTCCCCCCTTTTAAGAATTTTTCTAGTCCACCAATGTCTGATCTTCATGTGGGTATGTGTGGACTTACTACAATCTCTAATGTAGAATATTTTCTAAGTATTGTTTCTCTCCTATCTAATATTATTTCACATTGAAGCTCAAAAGAGACATCACCTTTGATCTAACAGTTATCCTACAAAACATGGGCACAATTAGGCATATATATTTTAATTGTCTATGTGTGTGCAACTATTGTTGAATAAAAGTGAAATGACTAGGACTCACCATGTGATGAATATATAACTTGCCTAGGCAGCATCCATAGTCGCTACCCTAATACAATTTATCCATCCATCATGAGTATGCAAACAACTATAGAACTCATTAGTTTTGGAGTTGACACTATTTGAAGGAAGGAACCTCTCACTACCCTTCACACGCCTACCTTTGAAATATAACTCATGTTGGGGACTCAAAATACCATCCTTAGGACTCAACCACTATCAAATATATAGCATTATATCACTTTTTGATTCAGAATTTATAATCTAGGATATATTGTCAATATTCATATGGTGATAAGAGAAATTTATTATCCTATGAGACTTCTCGCCGCCAAGAGGTATACACAAAAACACACTTATACACACGCACACACATAAACACACACACACACACACACACTATATATATATATATATAGAGAGAGAGAGAGAGAGAGCCAGAGAGAGTGAGATTGAGCGAGAGAAGGAGAGAGAGGTGCATACCCCGCTCACACACACACACATACATACATACATACATACATACATACATATATATATATATATATATATATATATATATATATATATATATATATATATATATATATATATATATATATAGATAGAGAGAGAGAGAGAGATTGAGAGAGAGAAGGAGAGAGAGGTGCATACCCCACTCTCTCTCTCTCTCACACACACACACACACACATATATATATATATATATATATATATATATATATATATATATATATATATATATATATATATATATATATATATATATATATATATAGAGAGAGAGAGAGAGAGAGAGAGAGAGAGAGAGAGAGAGATTGAGAGAGAGGAGGAGAGAGAGGTGCACACACACACACACACATACATATATATATATATATATATATATATATATATATATATATATATATATATATATAAGTACCTAAAAGTAGGGTACTAAGACTTACATTATTATATATACATAAATACATAACAACGAGGGGTTTAATGTCTATATTACCTTATATTCATAAATACTAAAAAGGCTTAGGGTTTAGAAGTTATATTAGTATTTCCATAGAAGTGGACAAACTATTAGGGTTATAGGCCTTTTACTAGAATAAATAGATGGATGCATATAAAATAGGGCTTAGGGGTTCTATATAGATAAATAAAAACTATACCTTCAGCTTTATATGGATATACATATAATGTTTTCTCTGTATTCTATTCTTTATGTTTTTTGAAATAAATTGTGGCTAAGCCATGTAGTCCGTGATTCAATCATGGTGTGTTTATTAAAAAATCAGCATCTTATCACAATATAGTGCATGTTTCTACTTTAGTTATGGTATGCCCATCTTCTGCTAGAGGAGGTAGTGGATGTTGTGGCTCTCCCCATGATGTTATACAAGGTATATATTGTGTTTTCCTGTGATGCAGATATTGTTATGGATACTACTAGAACGGTCATGATATCTAACATGCATCAATTGGTGCAGTTTCAATGTAAAAGGAAATATGTTTATTCACTAGGACAAACAAAGTCAAGTAAAATTCAACTACATTCCCTACAAGATACTACATAAGTATCTAAACCTTTTAGAAACCATCAAGGTGCATGAACTATGGATAAGAAGATGGTTAAAAAGGTTTTTGCAAAATCCTCATGGCATGATGTAAAACATCCCACAAACATATGGACACAATAGGCAACACAATTAATGACACATAAAAAGAGAGTTTTTTTAAAATATGATTTCAACTAGATACAAGAAAAGATGAAGAAAAGGTTGAAAACATATCCATAACATCTTGTCTAGTTTTAAGCAATATGAATGCCAATCAAACACATTCAAACTAACACTCTCATAAAATGTAATTCAGCACTCCATTCATACTCTCATTGAGAATGAAAATATCTAAATTACAACCTTCTATTGAATGATGCAATAAGTCATTTCCATTGTTTTAGTCCAGGATGATCATCTTCTTATGACAAAAATGCATAGTGGCCCAAATAACAAGTAATGGCATCTCCAAATGTTTCATGTATGTAGCACTTCCTCAATCACAAGCTAACCTCAATCAAAAGCTATCCTCAATCACATGCTTCCAATCACTCAAGAATAATGGAAGAGAGGAAATAGAACTTGCACAAGATAAGAGAAAATCAAACATAGAAGAGTATTAAGATATAACTCAAAGAAAGAGAAGTTTTGGTATTTTAGATTTGAATCAACCAATACAATAGCTTTGGAAAATAGCTTCTTGGAAAGCTACAAACTCCACAACACCCCTGATCTATCACAATCTCATTCAGACTTTCACTCTCAATCTCACTCTCACTCTCAGTCTCACTCTCAATCTCAATTACAAGGTGCTTCTTTGATTGTTCGATTCTTCCATCATGATAGAGAAAATCCCTCTAAAAACCAAGTTGATCATCCCAAAAAAAAGTGTGAAATATTGCAAATCTAGCAAAATTTAGCTCTCCCTATGTTGCATGCAAAAATTATGCAAGAGCATATGTTTATAGTAGGCAATAGGCAAGTGCTTTCTTTAGTGGTATTGTTTAGAAGTAGAAGAAAAGCAATGAAAAGACATATCTCAAGACATCTTCAAATGTTCATGACAACACCTATGCATCAAAATCATTTCTTTCGAATATAAATAAAGAAACCCAGTTTCTTTTAAGTAGAAAAAAACACCAATTTTCCAAGCTCTCGAACTCAAATACAGTGAGGAATTAGCTAAAGCTTGATAGAGGCAAAATGTTGAGCTCTTTGATATGCACAAAAGTCTAAGAGATGTCCTAAGTCCAAATCAACATCCAAATACCACTCTAAAGCATTACTACTTCTTCTATATTATCCTTGTTTTCGTTAAGTTGAGTAGTATTATTTTCTAATGGTGTAGGTAAAAGCGTATTTAAAATGAAAGAGTTATCTATATTCTTTTTAATTGGAGTTTTACTTGTGGAAGCAATATTTGAATTCATGAAAAGTAGAACACTACGGACCATAAGGAAGTGTGTTCCTATACTTAGCTAAAGCATCTAGATATGAAGGAAAAACTAACTCTTCACTAGTTATTCTACTTTTAATTATATAAACTACCACGTTTTCGTTTTGTTTTGAAATAGTATTTCTTTTTAAGTTGGGTGGAAACAAATCTTCTTTATTCTCAGGTTCCGGTAAAACTATTGAAAGTAAAGGCAAAACCCTGGACACATTATGATCGTATTCTATGGTATGTAATGTCTCATCAACAATTTGATCTTTAATTATTTCTATTCCTTCACTTTTCGTTACTAATCGTACTTTCAATAGGTGACCATAGAAGCGTTCCTAAAACAAAAGAGTTATCTAATTCTTTATTATCAGTAACAGATTTGCTTGTTGATGCTAAATTCTTAGACATATGAAAATAGAATATATAGATCTTCATTAAATCGTAAAGTGAAAGTATGAAAACTTTAAGATCAATTCTAGGCGTATACAAAAGCTTATAATAAGTTCTAATACATTTCCTAGAGAATATTCCTATACAAATTTATAACTTCTAATATCATCTACTGCTTCAATCTCGTAATCTTGTCCAATCTTCTTCAATACTCATCAAAATATCTTCACAATGATCTGCAAGAGACACATTAGGAAAAAACTAATTAACATAAAACACTCATTTGTTAATATAACATTCAAAACTTAACATAATTTAAACCTATGCTAACACATGTTAATTAATCTTCTTATGTATATATAACTACATACTCATATGCTTACATACAAACATTATCTTTTCTTTTATCATGCATATTATTATATGCACATATGTATGCTCATACATATAATCCACTTATTCACATGCATTTATACATAGACTTCTAACTTCGTAACTTACATGCATATGTAAACATGACTCACTTACATGCACATACATACTTGTTAAATTTATACACTTACGCATATGCATTAATCATGCATCCATATACCACTCATATACACATGCATCATACTCACATGCATGAAATCATCCATACATACATTCATACTAATATTATAGCGTTTCCTCAATCACAATCTATCCCCAATCACAATCTTTTGATTACTCAGAAATAACAGTGGAGAGAAGAACACAGAGATTGCACAAGGTAAAAGAAAATCTGATGTGGAAGAGTAGAACAAATATGACGGAGAGAAGGAAGAATTCTGATATTATAGATGTGAATCAATGGTTACAGTAGCTTTGGACAATAGCTTCTTGACGGAGCCTCTACCTCCCGACCACCCCCGAGCTATCACAATCGCATTCTCACTCGCACTCTCAATCACACTCTCACTCTCACTCTCACTCGCAATCACACTCTCAATCACAAGGTAGTTCTCAGATTTCTATGTGTCCTCCGTATTGATGTGTAGGACTTCTTATCTTTTTCCTTTTGATCGCAATCGTGCTCCCCAAAGAAGTGTGTGATCCACCAAATTTAGAAAAAGTGGAGTTTCTCCAAAATTTTCGCAAAAAGCTATGCGACCGTAGTGTACTTCCTTTCTTTAGCATACCTGTCAAAAATAGCAGAAAAACACCAACAAGACATATCCAAAAACATACATAATTAGACATGGTGACACGTGAGCATGAGAATCACGGATTCGAATAGAATTAGTCAAGCCCTCATTTTTTTTTTAAAGTGTTGGAAAAACCAGCACTTTTCAAAGCCCTGTAACTCAAAAACAATGAGGAATTAGGTTAAGCTTGTGAGAGACACTTTTATTCAATTTTTCGATTTGCACAATAGTGTTAGAGACGTCCGAGGTCCAAATCCACCTCCAAATGCCACTTTTGAGCCCTGCAAGGTTTAAAATTCTAGAGAGAGAGTAAAATCAAGGCATTTTCTTTTAATGAACTAAACGTAGGACCCTGAATGAGGTACTTAGAACATGATTCACAAAAATCTCAAACAGGCACTTTTATTCTCTTCTACTTGCTCTACCTTTCCCTCATACAGAGTTTTCCTTAATTCTTTCATCTTCACCTTCAAAATCCCACTGGAAAACATGATGCAATTAAGGTCTAGAGAGAGAATATGAAACTTTTCAACCCAAAATTTTTCCTACATGCATAAAATGACCTAATTATTCATTCTAAGCATTATCCCCACAATGAAATTCAGAAAGTTCAAAATGAATTATTTCACTAGAAAAGAGGCCTATTACAAACATGCACTCGTACTAACATGCATTCAATCATGCATACATGCATACACTCATGCTAACATGCATACATTCATGCTAACATGCATACAGTCATACTAACATGCATATATTCATACTAACATGGACTCGTACTAACATGCATTCAATCATGCATACATGCATACACTCATGCTAACATGCATACATTCATGCTAACATGCATACAATCATACTAACATGCATAGATTCATACTAACATGCACTCGTACTAACATGCATTCAATCATGCATACATGCATACACTCATGCTAACATGCATACATTCATGCTGACATGCATACAATCATACTAACATGCATACATTCATACTAACATGCACTCGTACTAACATGCATTCAATCATGCATACATGCATACAATTATACTAACATGCATACATTCATACTAACATGCACTCGTACTAACATGCATTCAATCATGCATACATGCATACACTCATGCTAACATGCATACATTCATGCTAACATGCAGAACTTAAATTTGGCAACTCTAATGATTTCAGATAACCTTCAAGTATGATAGGCTTGGCAACGGGTCGAAGATCAACACAAGTTTACAAAGAACAAATATTAAAAAAGAAGCATCAATCTCATGTACTACCGTCAAGCTCACATTGGGCTTCCATAGAGCATAGAGACTCGTGTTGAACTTCAGCACACTTTTTACTCTTGGTAAAGCTCTAAGAGGAGTGCTGAGTACGAATGCAGAAGGGACACTGCTACAAAAGACATCGGAATAACAATTCATTCAGGGAATGAAAAGTACGACCTTCACAGTAATTCTGAGTTGAAGCTATATAATTGAATCTAATAAGTGAAACTAAAGAAGAAGCAATTTCCCTCTGCAGCTCTCTCTCTCTCTCTGCTTCTCATTCTATATGCATAAGCAAGCAAACCAAAAGCATCTCTCTCCCTCTATGTTTCACTCTCTGTGCATGCATATGCAAACCGGCAGTATCTCTCTCTTTCCTTGAGGTCGATTGTAGCATAAAAAGTCGTCAGGATGGGAAAACGAAGATGATTTTGTTGAGAGTTCCATGCTCCACCCTTTTGTCCAAAGCTAGTTTCATTCTCATGCAAGTTCACTTTTCCCACATGCAAGGGAATTCTCCCAAACTCCATATAAGCAAGGCCTCCTTTCACTCCTCACAGGTCATTCCACTCTAGCTCATTGCCAAGAGTGTGCTTCCACTCCTTATGGAGTCTCCATGCTCATAGAGCAATCTTTGTAACTTCATTTCTATTTTAATCTATTCATCATGTTTTCACATCTTTTGTTCCTTCCTCCATGGTTAATTTATTTTGTGATTAATTGTGAAGTAGGAGTAGCTTCTTTCACTTCAACATTGTATCAGAGCATAGGTATTGCATAGATAGCATTTCATTTTGAATTTTTCTTTTATTGCCTTCTTTAGCATGTTTCATACTCTTAATCCCTCCCTCCCTCCCATTTTGCATTGTTCCCAACAAAAAGTACTTTTTTAGTACTACTTTCAGTCATTCATGATGCAAGATTTTAGTCCTTTCTCTTTTCTTTCACGTAAGTGTTTATGAGCACTACTTTCGTAAGGAATAAACGTGTTTTCAACACTACTCTTATTGAATAAAGCACATGCTTAGCCCATTCAAGCATACCATGAAGGTTTTGTTTCTCTGCATGGACGCTCCCATTTTTGTGAGACTCTCTCCATGGCTCATGAAAAGATCATTCTAAGGAGGATGTTCATAGGCAACGTCTTCAGACTGTTTTCAAGCTCTATGCAATGGAGGTAGCACATCACCAAGATTTGGATTCTTCAAAAGTGACCTATGCGAGTGTGGAGTTGCCCTCCCTAAAGTGAAGAACAATGCCATCATAGACCATCCCTTGATCCTATATGCAGAGACCCTCTCTAGCTAGGACAGAAGCAACCAAAAAGGAGGCAGACACAGAAAGGGATCGACCTACAACATTTATACACAGACAGAGCACAAGCGTGCAGGACTGATGCGTTCCATTTCATTTTGGCTAAACTGGGCTTCATGTCCATAACGTAGAGGCCCTCGGTTGAGCTACTGACAAAGACGGAGGAGGAGATCTTTGCTTCACACAAGCAAAAAAGAAGGGCAGAAATCAGCCTTTGGTGGAAGAATGGACGGCACTATGCTCACGCTCAGCTTCTTCATACTTTTCTTATGTGCTCCACTTCCTTCGGCCATGTCAATGTGATTTGAGATGGAGGGGATGGATACTAAGTGTTTATTAGAAGATCTTTGGGAGAAGAGTCTGATTCTCATTCAATATCATACACTCAAATCTGAGAGTCCGAAAAATATTTTTGTCCGGGTGAGTTCTCCCATTGGGAAGCCGCTGCATCATCAAGAGCAAGTAAGTGAAGGTGAATTTTCTTTCACTACCCAAGAAAAAGGCACATATGTGGCATGCTTCTGGATTCCACATGGTCATAAAGATAGGAAGGCTAGTGTTGACCTAGAATGGAGGACTGGTGTAGCAGACAAAGATTGGAGCGCAATTGCCAGGCGAGAGAAGATAGATGGAATGAAGCTCTTCGCGTGCATGGAGAATAACAGAGATAGACTATGGAGGATGGATGTCACCAACTATAGCGTATCAAAAATCCATGAAGCATTCAAAAGGTCCAACTGGGGCTTCATTGCATCAGACATTCACTACATTCAGTGTACTTGATTATGCACGAAATGCTATGGCATAAACACTGATGTTGTAGCGATCGATGCTCAGCAACGACGATTCTGTCTAGGATCAGTGCATCAGATGTCTGCAAAAACACACAGATGAATGCGGATCTGGATTAATCATCAGCCGGTACTGTCAAAGCCAAAGAAAAAGGGAGGTGTGCAAGTGCAACTGCAGGACTAAGGAGTGCACGTAACCATGCGCACGTTAGAGAACCAACGTGGACAGTAGCGCAACCTCTCTAATAGAGAACAACTTAAAAATGGTGTGAAAGAATTAATCTAGCCACACAAATGCAGGAGTGATAGAGAACAAATTAAAAATGGTGTGACAGAATTAATCTAGCCACGCAAATGCAGGATCACTTAGTGTTTTCATTTCTAGGTCCCGATTCTGCACCCCAAACCCCACCTGCTGTTGAAAAACGACCAGGCTACTAGTCGACGTGCTCGCATCTTTGCCCATCACTTTGTCAGAGTTTTACCGTCTCTAGAATGCTCGTGAAATTCATGCGAATCTAACAATGTAAAGGTTCACCACATGAAAAATCTGTGATATTTTCTGCACCTCTTTGAGCACCAAAACTGGGTCCAATCGATCTTAAGCTTACGTAGGAGCTAACCCAGCTTGCACTTGTATGCAAGCAAAGCCAACTGTGAGAATCAAAGTCTGTTGTGTGATCTTTTGTCGTTGGACTAATCTCTTTTATGCACCATGAAAGGATGTGGTTCGGCCTTCTAATAGTACCCTTCAAGTACAAACCTAAATTATGTGTATTCCCTTTTTTGTGTACATACCCATGAAAGGCCTTTGTAAAGGGATTAGACACTGCCACTCGAAAAAGTGGTAAGACCTTCCCTATGGCTTGAACAAATGCTACTCAAAGACCACAAGAAGTAAAAGTACCCTACAAACGATCCTATCAATGGATCTCATAAAGACTACAACAATAGGACAATGCTCAAAAAGTGGCAAATGGTTCCATAAGCACTACCTACCCCATGTTGTAAACCCTTTCCATATCTTGCGATCCCATATGTCCCAAGATCCCAAGGGATGCCAAATGTCCCAAACTTGGATCCCATATGTCCAAGTTATGTCTAAGGATCCCATATTTCCTTAGATCGTAAAAACCAAATGGACTTAATGATCCCATATGTTACTAGTCCCCATATTACAAACAAAAGAGTCATCATATGGAGGGGGGGTGTTGAGAGTTCCATGCTCCAACCTTTTGTCCAAAGCTAGTTTCATTCTCATGCAAGTTCACTTATCCCACATGCAAGGGAATTCTCCCAAACTCAATATAAGCAATGCCTCCCTTCAATCCTCATAGGTCATTCCACTCTAGCTCATTGCCAAGAGTGTTTTGCCACTCCTGATGGAGTCTCCATGCTCATAGATCAATCTTTGTAAGTTCATTTCCATTTTAATCTATTCATCATGTTTTCATAACTTTTGTTCCTTCCTCCATAGTTAATTTATTTTGTGATTAATTGTAGTGTAAGAGTAGCTTCTTTCATTTCAACAGATTTCACTCTCTCCTAGAGCATGCAGCCTGCAACTCCTCTCTTATTTTCATACACAACGATGAAGGGATCAATTCCTTCGATCCTTTGCGCTTGCTCTGTTGGAGTTAGACGTCTGCGGAAGCACGCGAGCAGCACAAGGAAGAAGAAGAAGCTTGGAGCACAACACACAAGACTGAATGTATTACTAGAGAATGTACAAAGATGAGTAGCCCATTAGGGCAATTGGCGTATATACAAGCCGAGGGAAAAAAACCTCCTAAAGAGGGAAAAAAGTGCCCCGGCAGTCCTAGAGTGTTCACACACATCACTACCTAAATATATCAACAAATCCCCCCTGGGAGTGATGCGGTGAACAAGGAGCTGGCACTCATGTATAAGGAAGTGCCAAGCTATGTGGAAATCACTCCACAAAAGGAAGTAAGCCCAAAGCTTTGCGGAAAGCTTCAAACTTCTCCCTAGGCAGAGCCTTCGTGAAAAGGTCTGCAATGTTCTCCTGCGTGGGCACATATGCCAAGCTGATCTCCCCAGCAGAGAACCTCTCCCTGACATAGTGATAATGCACCTCAATGTGCTTAGTGCGAGCATGGAACACAGGGTTCCTCGCAACTGCCAATGCGCTCTGACTGTCAGTGAAGATGGTGGTGGCAGAAGACTGGCCAACACCCAAATCAGCCATAAGGCGTCTGAGCCACACACACTCAACAATCGCTATGAAAGCTGCCCTATACTCAGCCTCACAACTGGAAGTGGCCACAGTAGGCTGCTTCTTGCTCAACCAAGATATACATGAGCTACCAAGCATGAAGCAAAAACCACTGGTGGACACACGAGTGTCATAGCAACCAGCCCAATCTGAGTCAGAAAAAGCATGCAAATCTGGCGGTAGTGATCCCCCCTTGGGATAAAACAACCCAAGTAGCCGAGTACCACTCAAGTAGCGAAAGATGCGCTTAATCGCTTTCCAATGTGTGACTCCTGGGCAATGCATAAACCTGCTCATCTGTGAGACAGCAAACTGAATATCTGGCCGAGTAATGCATAAGTAAATCAAGCATCCAACAGCCTGCTGATAGAGAACAACATCAAATGCATCTCCAGCATCATGAAGACTCAATCGTAAACCTGTCTCCATAGGAGTGGCAATAGGACACGACATAAAATGCCTGAAGCAATAATCACATCGCCATTTGAGAGATCATGGACTGTACACCTGTCATCAACAAATTTCACAACCAAGCCAATCTTGGCTAATGCAGAAACTGATAACAGATTCTTTTTGATCCCTGGCACAAATAAAGCATCTGACAAAGTGAAAGAACTACCATCAGCAGTAGTCAGAATGATCTTACCAACTCCCATAACAGGATAAGAGGAGTTATTGGCGCATGTGACAGTATTCCCTGTAGGGGCAGGCTCGAGTGAAGAGAAGAAACTGCGCTGCGAGGTAATATGTTTGGTCGCCCCACTGTCAAAATACCAAACATCTGAGTCTACTACAGACATGCACTGATCATGAGAAGATGGGTCAAAACTGCAGACAGTGGTAAACGCCCATTCTTCTTCCTGCACAAGATTTGCAGACTCTGTTTTTGGTGTAGAGGCCTCTGCAATAACCATTCCAGCCTCTTTCTTCTTTGCCTCTTTAGCAGCCAGTTTTGGACAGTTCTTTATAATATGATCATTTCCTTTACAGTACTTGCAGAACAATTTCTGCTTTTCTGATTTCTTTTCATCTTTATCCTGGTTCTTTGATTGTGCAGCATTTGCAGATTTCTGCTTACTAGTAGAAGAGCTCCATTTACCTTTGCCCTTCTGACTAGCCAGGAAAGCTTGATCTGCAACACGCATAATGGACCTGTTCTGCCTGGACTGATCTTCCTGCAACAGAACAGAGACTAATTCCTCAAATGACAAGGCATTCGGATTGCCTTTCATCATCAACCGAAGAGTAGAGGCAAAACTTTGATATGAATCAGGAAGAACATTCAGAACGGTCTGCACAAGTGAGCTATCTGGTATAACCTCATCAGCAGAAATCAATTGTTCCTTCAGGTCTTTGATCTTTGTAAGAAAATTTTCCATAGAATCACCTTCATTCATGTGCTCACTCTCCAACTGTTTTCGGAGGTAAGCAACACGAGCCTCATTCCTAGCCTGGTACAAAGTGGTAAGTGTATCCCAAGCATCCTTTGTTGTTCTGCAAGAGCGAATGTGAGGAATAATGGCACGTTTGACAGACAAAGCTATCAATGCATGTGCCTGGGCATCTCTGCCATCCCAACGAATCTGCTCTGCAGTAGGTGCAACAGAAACAGCAGCACGAACAGGAATCTGCGGAATATCATCTTCGACACCATCTTCATCAGCTCCAACACCTGTATTTGCAGTACCTGTCGTTACAGGTGTAACAGGACGTCTTTCAACACCCTGCACAATGTTCCACAGTCCTTTTGCAACCAGTACATGTCGCATCATATAAGCCCATAATGGGTAGTTGGTACCATCCAACTTATCCTCAACAGCCAACATACGGAATACATCACTGCTTTCAGCCATGGCCGGTGACTAAAATACCTTGATGCAGAAAATTGACTGTATCTAAAAAAGTTGAACGGAACTGCCCAAACGAGTTCTGCTAGACCTGTAGCAGACTTCGAGACGCTTAAACTGGCGAACAGAAACTGGTATATACCTTTGGCACAAAAGGACGAAATAGCCTGCACAAGCACTGCGATAGTGCGTTCGGAGGCCGAAACGAGCTCAGATCGCGATTTCGGCACGACAGAGCAAAGCCGTTTTGATCTCGGAAACACCCTGAGTATGCTCACCAAATTTCGTGCGAATCTGAGACTGCAAACGGAGGAGTTTCGACGGCGCCCTAGAAGAAGCAACGACCTGCTCTGATACCAATTGTTGGAGTTAGACGTCTGCGGAAGCACGCGAACAGCACAAGGAAGAAGAAGAAGCTTGGAGCACAACACACAAGACTGAATGTATTACTAGAGAATGTACAAAGATGAGTAGCCCATTAGGGCAATCGGCGTATATACAAGCCGAGGGAAAAAAACCTCCTAAAGAGGGAAAAAAGTGCCCCGACAGTCCTAGAGTGTTCACACACATCACTACCTAAATATATCAACATGCTCCACACATAGGAGAAGGCATAAACAATTGATCATCTAAACATAGTTTTGCTCTAGGTTACTCTCTCCCTCTTTTTGTGCAGACATGAATGCATCTTTACCATCTGATGCTATTGGACAGAAAAGGGGAAAGAGAAACCCCTTTCTCGCTTTCTTCTTCCGAGTTCTCGAATGCATGAGATCGAACATGAAAAGAAGAACAACGCAGACATCATAGCTAGACATAATGAGCAGTACATTATACTAGCTTGAGTAAGGGGGAAGGGAAATGCTATGTCGAAGAGAGAGGGAGGAGAGAAAAGAGATATATTCATCTCCCTCTCAGTCTTTCTCTCTCTCTCTCTCTCTCTCTCTCTCTCTCTCTCTGTCTCTCTCGCTCTCTCTCTGTCTCTATGTCTCTCTCTCTGTCACTCTCTCTCTCTCAGCTTTACGTACGCACCTGTAGGACACACATTAGGAAACAACACATAGGATTAGCACATATATATATAAATAATTAAGGATCCATGTGAGCATGCACTCTTTTCGATGACTAACACATACATGTACTTTAACTGACACACATCTACTTGTACCATGCAATCATTAGTTAACTACTACATATCACACACGTTCACTTTGGCATGCCCACGTTTTACTTAACTTAAGTGCTAACACTAACTCATATATTTACGTTTTTGTGTTTCTTTTATTTTGATAAATGTTTTTTTATATAATATTAACTATTGTTAAGCTTAATAACCTCTCACATATTAATATATGTATAAATGAAAACATACTAATAGATAATAAATCAAATATTTTTACATATTTCACACATTTAAATATTCTCTTGCACTTGCAAATAAACAATCATATATATGCATACTTATATAGACATGTGGACTTAAAATTTTATCTCTCTCATGGAGAATGAGAAAATCCTTCAGTAGCTTGTCAAAATACAATGTTTCCTTGATGCGAATCTATACTATTTAAATCTTGGGTAATCAATCACCTGGAATATTCAAGGGTTCTCTAGCTTGACTCATTAACCCCTTTACGTACTAAGATTTAGAAGCATGCATAGGGAATTACTCATATACATGGGGTTTCTCATACTCACAAGCAAGCAAACATATAGGGTAAGAAATCTCATATACTTTAGGGATTCTAGCCCTTATCTACTATACTCATTAAACATTTTAAACATTTATAAGGTATATAATAACATAAATAATTATAATTTATGAAATATGTAGAGGAGGTACTGGGGTATCTACTTTTGACAGGAGCATGCACCAAGCACTCCAGTACTTCGCCTACTCAAGGGAGGTTCTCCATAGCTAAATATACCCTTTAACACTTATGTGAGCAAGCAGATATCAATAATTGCACAAAGTTGTGAATACTCAGGGATAATATTAATGACAATTGACAATAATAAAAGACCAACCACTCCTTAGTTCGAACAGATGATTACAATATAGGCAAAAGAGATGCTCAAAAGTTGATGCTCTCGGCTAACATGCTACTCTAGAACTAAACAACATCAATACAAGAGATTCATCCAATTCGTACAATGAACTCAACTAGATGCAATTGGTAATCATGAGTTACAAAGTGTGAAGACTTGCTCTAAGGGGAAGAGCACGAAAAATACCACTAACACAAAAAATACCACTGACTCATAATGAATGACAAAACCAGGCCACTTCCTTCACACTATAGTGCTATTAGCCCTCCACTAGAAAGCCCACGCTCTGTATCCTCACCAGAGAGTGACTTCCTACAGTAGGATTGTAGCCACAGAGTGCAAAGAGAGGACCCATGTACATATGTAGGTATATATGTGTATCCCAAATGAACACAAGTCCATTGCTTTTATAGGCTCCAATAGGCCACGAGGGCTTTGCCGATTCCTCACGTCCACTGATCATGCCTCGATTGATTGTCCAAAATTGGAGGGCTACATCAAATATGCCACCAGTCTTGAATTGGATTGTCAAAAATAGGCAGTCGTCATGAATGGCTGGCGGCAACAGTCATTTTTCTACTTTAACTTTTACCATTTACACTTGTACTGTCACTTTTGCATGCAAGCTGAGATCCTCATTTTGTGCCACCCATGATATTTGAATGACCCTGAGATGCACATCCTTCACATAATTTTTGTAGTAGCTTTTGACCCTCACATATTGAGTAAGAGGGATGGTTGGTGGTGTGGGTGGAGTGGTGGGAGGTTGTGAGGGGTGTGGGAGGTTGTGGGTGGGAATAGGGGGAGGTTGTGGAGGTTTTGGGGAGTGTGGGAGGTTGTGGGGGTTTTGGGGTGTGGGAGGTTGTGGGGGGAGGGGTGGGAGAAGTCATGGTTGGTCAAGTCCAAGAATTAAAAAATTATTATTGCACCATTGGAAAGTACTCGTGGAGAGCTTTCCAATGATATATAACACTGTAGTGTTTGGTTGAAAATGATCTTCAAAATATCCATCCAAGACTGGTGGGAACTTTGTCGAGTTCATCTTCTCTTATGTGTCAATACAAAAAGTCGACGGGCTCCTTGGATAGCACATCTGCCTCCCAACATATACACCCGGGTTCGATACCTACCAAGCGCAACGGCAAAACCTTTTGAAAAGTTGATCATGAACATCTTTTTTCATAAAGAAAACCAAAAGCGAGCGGCACCGATGAGTACACAACTTATATAATGAGGCCGTTGGCTCATTTGTTAAAAAAAACTCATCCAAGAACTCAAGGAGATAATGGTGTGGAGGTCGTGGGGGATTGTGGGGGGTGGGGGGGGGGGTGAGGTTGTGGGGGGTGTGGGAGGTTGTGGGTGGGAATAGGGGAAGGTTGTGGGGGTCGTGGGGGGGTGTGGGAGGTTGTGGGTGGGAATAGGGGGAGGTTGTGGGGGGTCGTGGGGGGATGTGGGAGGTTGTGGGTGAAAATAGGGGGAGGTTGTGGAGGTTGTGGGGGGTGGTGGGGGGGTGTGGGAGGTTGTAGGTGGGAATAGGAGGAGGTTGTGGGGGGTTGTGGGGGGGTGTGGGAGGTTGTGGGTGGGAATAGGGGGAGGTTGTGGAGGTTGTGGGGGGTTGTGGGGGGGTGTCGGAGGTTTAGGGTGGGAATAGGGGAGGTTGTGGGGGGGTGTGGGAGGTTGTGGGTGGGAATAGGGGGAGGTTGCGGAGGTTGTGGGGGATTGTGTGGGGGGGGGGGAGGGGGGTGTGGGAGGGAGGTTGTGGAGGTTGTGGGGGTTTGTGGGGGGTGTGGGAGGTTGTGGGTGGGAATAGGGGGAGGTTGTGGATGTTGTGGGGGGTTGTGCGAGGTTGTGCGTGGGAATAGGAGGAGGCGGTGGAGGTTGTGGTGGGGGTGTGAGAGGTTGTGGGTGGGGATAGCAGCAGGATGTGGGGGGTGTGGGTGGAGTGGGAGGTTGTGGGGGGTGGTTGTGGAGGTTGTGGGGGGAGTGTGGGAGGTGGCTAGAGAGAGAGAGAGAGAGAGAGAGAGAGAGAATCATGCGGTGCTACAAAACACATAAGAGACTAACCATACACATATCTCCTCTTGTACATGAAGTCACTCAGGCATAAACATAAACATAAAGACCCATAGTTATTGCAATACATTCATACCCATGCACATACATATGATCATGATTAAAATATTGATACTTCTAAGACTTGTTTACATGCAACTACTTAAAATTTCATAAACATAAGTAATTTAAATATCAAGATCTTTGATCAATTCCAATTCTTCACAGCTTTAATGCCTATAGGTCCCCGAGAGAAAAGTTTAGTCAATTCAACCAATGTGTTAAAAAGAAAAGATGTGAGAGATATCAACTAATCGATTTTAAATCCAAATATTTTTTTCCCATATAGTAACCTGAGTGAGGAAATCCTTCCGACAACGTTCTCATAGACATTCTGACAAAGAAACTCCTACAAGAGAGCTCTAGATCAGCTAGAGAACCTAAAGGTAAGATCAAATGAATCATTTCACAAACTTCACACTAAGTCACGAGAACTTGTTTCACATAAGCCACATACTCCTCGCGATGTTGTAAATAAAGGGATAGAAAAACCTTTGCCTAGGTCATCGCAGTAGAAGCTTTATGAATCTCTTTGGTTGGATGTAACACTTGATGATTTTGTTGTCGCTAGATGGTGCATTGAGGTAGCTAGGCTACATTTTGAAGGGGAGGCCCCACCAAATTATGCATCAGACTTAGATCCTATCAGCCAACTTTGGAAGGAGTTGGAAGCCTTAACAATGCAGCAAAGCCACCAAGAAGAGAACGTCATGCAACCACCACCGTGCTAAAGTGTTGATGAAGTAGCTTAACTTCATCATGAGCTAGAAGATTTGCGAACTACAGAGGACACATGAAGGTAGGTTTGGTGCACAATATGTAGCAACAACAAAAATTCCAATGTTCATGGTCCTAACAAGGTCAGCTGACAATTATTGTGCAAGGATGGTCATGAAGCAAGAGACTGCTTCTACCTAAAGGGATCACGAAATTGAGGTAACCCTCTAACTCTTGATTTGTATTATGATAGTACTTCAAATGTACCTAATAGAGAATTGAATCCTCCAACTCAACCTAGATATAATATGCCATTGATGTGTTATCATTGTGGTGAGTATGAACATATGTAGAATTGGTGCTCCTTACCAGAAGGTGTGCCTCCGTGTTAGCATTGTCCAGAAGCTAAGGAGCACTATACAAGAGATTATCTTAGAAGCCACCCTGCTCTAATTCAGACGACCGTAGTCTCCCCACAAGTAGATGGTATGAATACCCTGTCTTATGTTATTTCATCTTCTTTAGTACCCATGATGAATAGAGCTAGGCAATCGACAACAACCTATACAGGGGAACAAGAGGGACTCAAAGATAGAGATAAAGAAAAGAAGGCTGGTTGGACGGGCCAATCAGACATTGAGGGAGCCTTTGAGAGGTTGACTACCTCCCTAAAGGACCAACTGGTAAGTTCTCAGGAGGACACACAAGTCTCTTGAAAGGTATTCATTATGAGGCTAGTTTGTACCAACTCATAAAAATGGATTCAAAAGTAGGAAGTGACTTGTTGGAGATTATAGAATTTACCTACTTGATCCCAACTCCCACCATACATGGTTTCATGGGTGACTTTTCCCATGCACCCTTGGAAGACTACCAAAACTCAAGGTTATCTGCTTTTATAAGAGATGAAGCTCTTACATGTGTTATTTTAGATGGAGGTTCTTGCTTCAATTTCATGTTAGATATCACAATGAAGAAACTAAAACTGAATCCCACCAATGCGGCACCCTTCACACTTACATTAGCAGATCAACATTGGATTATACTGATTGACATCATTGAGAAGGTACACATGTGAATGCAAGGTTGTGAGTTCCTCTTGGATTTTGTTGTCATTGCCCTACCAGAGGAGACCTCTTATCCTCTGCTTTTAGGAAGGCCTTGGTTGAGGCAAGCAAAAGCACTACAAGATTGGGGAAGGAACCAGATGTGGATTTCTTCAAGGACTTATAGCCACTTGTAGATACATTTAGAGGAGGGATGCGACAATGCCAAGACAATTGGATACATAGATACTCATGTAATGCCCTATGTACCCCAAGAATAAGATAATCTGTTGAATTGGATGATGGTTGGTGTAGAGTGTTGCAGGGTTGAAATTAGTGAAATAGATGAACATTTTGGAGAAGAAGCATGAGGAGGCCAAAAAGTGATGAAACCTCAAAATTTTCATTTGCATGATAATGAAAAAGATGAAGTAATTCATTGCAAGGAACAAGAAGCAGGCGTCAAAATAGAGCCTCTCGGGACCAAATTTGGGCATTTTTCATAAAATGGTCCTTGTAAGTGAGAGTTAGAAAGAAGTAGTAGAATATCCAAGGAGCCTTCCCTAGGCCCAAATGATCTCATGCACTCTCTGGATGTGACAAATGAGACAAAGAGCACGAAGAGGACAATTTGACATCCATGGTCGATTCTTACCAAAGAGGATTAACACCTCCTGTTGCACCTCCTGCTGCATGTCCAGGCACCTCCTGCATCATTGAATCATGTCCACGCACCTCCTCGTGCATCTTATGATTCAATGATTCCTATGGAGGTTGTCTTTCCAAACATCTTATCAAAATGAACCATGGAGCAAATCCATGAGATAAGTACCTGTCTTGCCTATTTTAGTGAAGAAGACTCATTGTTGCAGGATGCATTGTTTGAAAAGAAGCGAAACTATCACATGAACAACCCACAAAGCAAAAAGATTATGATACCAAGAATATTCACCCCAGGGGTAAGATTAGTGCCTCATTACAGTGAAGCTAGGAAAAAGAAAAAATTGAAATGGAAGAAGATTCAAGCGGCAAAGTGTCATTGGAGGTCAAGGCATCACTTACAAGGTATTTCTACTACTCTGAAAAAATAATGCAAAGAGAGAGGTAGAAGCATTCAAGAAAATGGACATTATGTCTTAGAAGAAAATCAGGAAGACAGACCTTAGAACTTTAAAAAGGTTTGATAAAATTAGGAGGGAAGTAAAAAGGAGGACTTATGGCTAACACTCAGAAGCTGAGGGAGAGATGCTTCATGGATTTTTGCAAATGGAAGATCTAGATGAGGATTAGAAGCCCCTAGATAACACTTCCAAGGTGGAGTATAATTCCTTGTGGTGGAAGCAATTCGTTCAGTGTACATATTGTAGTTATATTGAGTCTATTTTCTACAACCTCTTTTGTTTGAATTAGTAAATAAAGGAGGAGTTACACCGAGATGGTGCAAAAGCTTGATGTGGGGCACTATAAACCTACTAAAAATCATCTTCTCTTTGTAGAGAAATTCTCTTGCCTTTGTCATCAAGAAATTCCCTCTTTCATATGCAACAAAATCATCCTAAATAAAACCTTGGATAGGAGATTCATCATGCGCTATCTTTGATCTAGATCTTTTGTTACTACAATAGTCGGCTTGAAGGTCTCGAGCTGAGCTTGGAGTATAGATGGTTGCAGAACTTGGAAGTGTGGAAGAAGCCTAAGCATATTCGTCTTCTAAAGAGATTTTGTCTCCACAAACATCCCCAAGAATTCATCCTTCTTCAGATCTAGTATATGAATTGGAAGTTTTCTCATGGTGTTCGGATCCCCTCCAGTTTATGAATTGGGAGTTTCAAATTTTTCTCACCATATGGAGCTTCATAACTCGTCCTTGGGTCTTCATAGAATTCTTCCCTTGGAAACCAAGGACGTCATATTAGAATTCCTTCCCATATTAGAGTTCGTCCCTTAAGCACCTCAAATTCATCTTCCTTGCCAGGCCAGAATTTGTCTCCATTAGCCGTTGCAAAAATCATCTTCAAACAAGCTGCAAGCTATGAATTTGATCCCCGGTGGGAACATTCAAAGAATTCCGTGCTATCCCATGTGATGCCGTACTAGCAGGCGAATGTGTTATGGGCACATGAATTCTCCTCGACCTAAAGAAAATGCGCAGCCCAAATTCCCACACCAGCCATACTCTCCAAATTCGTCGATGCACTAGATTGGAGGAGAGCAAGAATTCGTCTTGTCATCTTTTCACCACTCAAAAGAGTTTGTCTTTTGGAGAATTCATCTCGGGTAAGAATTCCTCTTTTGGAGCACAATAATGCATCTTGCAAATTCGTCAGGTTGAAAGTTTTCCATGCTAGTCGCAACAGGGCTTCATCTGTGGTTTGTCATCAACATTCGATCAGTCATTCACCTGCATACTCTTCTCAAATTCGCCAATAATATAGCCACACAAAAGTTCAACATGTGCTGAACTGGGTGGTAGGATTTGAGCTCATGTGGTAGGATTTGAAGCATTCTACACTTTTTGAGTTATGTTCATAGAAATTTAAGTTATGCCACAGTGAAAATTTATGCTGAGCTAGCAAAAGGATTCAACATTGCTGGAGTGTGGAGGCAACGATTCAAACCTCAATGCAGTACCTAAGAGATGATCGCCCTATCCGCCACTTTGAATTTTTGCGTACACTCATCAACTATTCATATGCAAACCTGACTTAGGGAAAATATTCACTCCAATGATCTTGGTTTTCATCCACATACATACAAAACATATCTTGAAGTACTTGATTAACCCTCTCGGTTTCCCTGTTAGTTTGTGGATGGAAAGTTGTACTCATACAAATTTGATTTACAATCAATTCAACTGTTTCTTTCCAAAAGTTTGATGTGAACCTAGAGTCTCTATAAAAAAATAATGTTTTTAGTCATTCTATGAAATCAGAAAGTTTTGTTTATGAATAGACTTGCAATCAGTGTGGGAAAAGGTGCACCATAACAATCCTGTAATATTTGAGCTTTCAATGGAGATTTAGAAGATATGCATAATCAATTCTTACAATATTAAGATCCATTCAGGAATGAGATTGTTTTATATACATTGATTCCCAATTTGCATGAAAAATAAATCAATGTAGGTGCATAAAAAGAGTCATGTTTCAGCTCTCGTTGAATTCGATAAAGAAAATTCAAATTTATTATAGAAAGGAGATTACATAAAGGTTTTTGAATCAATGCATCAATGACCTCTTTTTCCTTACAAGCCAAATAGTTTATGTCAAAATCATACTCACTCAATAATTGAATCCAACTGTTTTGCCTATTTTTAAGAAATGGTTGTGTAAGGCCTATTCACAAAAAATGGGTATTACACAAGATTTTGAGAGAATTCTTTGTGTCCCAATGTTTTACTTTTTGAATCATTCACACACTAGAACATGTTATTATCTCTTGATTGGAGTATATTAAATCTACAATTTACTATTAAGGATAATTTTATTGTGAATGGGGTATCAAGGTTGGGCTCAACCACCCTACCATAGTGTGAAAGAACACATCCTATTTGACTTCCACTTGCATCATATGCAACCACAAAAGATTTTCTCAATTTAGGTATTTTGAAACAATTTTCAATGTATTTTTGTTTCAATGATCGGAATCATTTTTGACAGACATCACTCTACAGAAAATGTGAATTCCTTTTCGTGAGCTCTGTGGAGCATATAGCTATCTTAGATAGATCCCTAATATGTGCTCTTTCATATTGTGTTAATCCTAGAAAACATCTAGCATCCTTTATAGTTTTAGGAACTTGCCAATAACCCTCTTTAGATATGACTCCTCCTAGATACACAAGTTTATCCACAACAAAGAAACATTTACTCTTCCTTCTATACAATTTGTGTTCCCTAAGAGTTTGCAAAGTCGTCATGAAATCTACGGCATGCTCATAATCATCTTTAGAGTACACAAATATATCATCAATAAATATTAAGATGAATTCATCTAGATATTCATAAATAATATTGTCCTTCAAGCACAATAATGTGCTAGGAGCATTTGTTAGTCCAAAAGCTAAAATTATAAACCCTTAGTGGCCATAACATTTTCAAAACTATCTTGGGTATATTTTCTATTTTGATCCCTATTTGGTGATAACCAGATCTTAAGTCAATCTTAGTGAATACAAATGCTCCACTTAATTATCCTTATCAGTCATCTATAGGAGGGAGTTAGTAATTGTTCTTTTAATCAACCTATTATAGTCATTAAATAATGGCCGATTTGCCTAGGTAGAGGTATAGCAAGCATGTCTTCTGCAAACACATTTGCATATAGTTTCAAAATATATTCTACATAATTCCTAAGATTTTCACCATTATGTTCGTTATAGAAATTGTTCACATACATCACAAATGTTTTATAGCCATCACATATACCTCTACTTATGTGCATAACAAAAATGACAATAGTCTTAGGATTATGCTCATCACATAGAATGTGGATATATCCTTTGTCTACCTTGATTTTCATTGTTCTTTGTTTGCAATCATTTGTTGTAGAATTTTGAATTACGGGGTCCATGCCTATAATTGCATCCCTTTGCTTCATTTTCTTCATATGTAAACTCCATTTAAAGCACTTATGAAAACGTAAGTGCAAAGTTTTCAATGTATCCCTTTTTATAGTGTATTCCTCCATTGACCATCTCAACATGTTCTTTTATCTTCATATTTAGGGGTATCCCAAATTTTTGTACAAATTTGGAAGATAGAAAACAATGTTTACTACCCAGATCGACTCAAAATTTGATATTGGGCATAGAAATAATTCACAAAATTATAATTACAAATGCCCTTGAGAAAGAATTGGACATTGTACAACATAAAGTAGAATCAGGGCACTTAGCTCCATCATTTTCTTTGTCTATCATTGCATCTCCCTCACTAATGTTTATCATGTTGGATTGTGCATTCTGAAAAATTGCCATGCTCAGGCATTCACTTTTTTTTAATGCGCTTTCTTTCCAGAAAAAAATACAAAGAAATTCTTGTTTCCCACTCTATAATATCAGGTTCTTTCTACCAAGGCATGGGTGAATGCCTCCTCTAGTTTTCCAAATGAGTAGGATTCTTACCTTGATTATTAAAACTTGAACTGTTTTTTGAATGGTTCATGTTTATTGTGGTAGCTCTCTACCATCTATGTCCCATTACAATGAATGTGGTTCTATTCATCTTTTGCATATTGAACTTTTCTATCTTCTCAAAAATATAAGCCATCACAAAATCATCAAAGAAATGAGCACATTCAGATTCCTTCACTTGATAATGAAGCTCGTCACGAAGTCCTTCAATAACTTTTCTCTTAATAGCATCAACACTAACCCCCTAGGCATATTTATGAAGGTATAGAAAATTTTATTTGTACTCATCAAGAGACAAGCTATGCTTGTTACTCTTGTGCTATCCAAAATTGTACAAATCCATCTTCTTCTCCATATGATAATGTGGAGAACAATAATCCTTTCGTCTTTGTTATGTAAATTACTCCAAATAGAGCCAGAGGAGAATGCATCCGAGTCCACATATAGGACTTTCACCATATCTCTATGATGCCACGTAGGTATAAGATCCCAACCCTTACCATGGAATCCTCATTAAATTGTTGAAGGCCAAAAGAAATCCTCTAGCTCTTCAAAATTGTAGAACTCGATCTTCTTTTCCATATGGTACTATCGAGTTTAGTAACATTTTCCTACTTTCTTGTTAATTGCTTCCTTAGAACCAGATTAGAATACGTTTGGGCCAGCATGTAGAAATTCCACCATAGCTTTGTGATGCCACATACGTGTAGCTCTTCATTTCATGCCTCTAGTTCTTCATTTTTCTTCTTCTCACCATCAAAATAATTCTACTTTTCCTTCTTGAAGACTTGGTTGAGGGGAACCTCACCTACCTCCATATCTTCATGATTGTGCTTCTATCTTCCTCAAGGGAGACTAGATGCTCCTACACCCTCATCCAGTTCATCATTCAACTCCATGAACAAATCTGGCATGCCTTCTAGTTGCCTTGTGCCTCGTTCCTTCAGTAATTCTCTAAGAAGCTTCTTAATAAGCTCCTCTTGCCCACCAATCTTTTGTGTCAAAGCTTCCATCATTCGTTATGATAGATTCTACTCTCATACCATTTGTAATACTTCCTTAATCACAAGCTATCCTCAATCATAAACTTCTCAGTTCTCAAGAATAGTGGAAGAGAGAAAAAGGGACTCGCAAAAGATTAGAAAAGATTTTGATGCGAAAGAAGAGACAAGATATGACTTAGAGAAAGGGAAGTTTTGGTATTATAGACTTGAATCAATCAATACAAGAAATTTGGAAAATAACAGTCTCTTGACGAACCCTCAGCTATCACAATGTCATTCACACTTTCACTCTCAATCTCACTCTCACTGTCACTCTCACTCACTCTCAATCTCAAATAGATAGTTATTCTCTTATTTTTGGCTTCCTCCATAATGATGGAGCTAATCCTTCTTAAAACAAAGCTGAGCATCCCCCAACGTAGTGTGTAACCTTCCATATCTAGAAAAAATGAGCTCTCCCCATCATGCATACAAAGAGGTTACAAGAGCATGCCTTTGTAGTGGAGAAGTAACTTCTTTAGCAATATCTTTGAGAACTAGAAGAAAAGTAACAAAAAGACATATATGAAGAAATCCATAAGTATACATGCTAACATGTATGCACCAAAATCATGGATTTGAATAGAAATAGAGAAGTCCACTTTTCTTTCTAGAACCAAAAATTTGCACTTTTCCAAGCCTTATAACTAAAAACCAATCAGGATTTAGCTTAAGCTTATGAGAGGCAGAAATGTCGATCTCTACTATGAAAGTTGGTCTATTAGAAAACCAAATATATCACACTTGAGAGTGTTTGGTTGTACTTACTATGTGTTAGTTCCAAGTGCATTAAGGATCACAATTGATGATAAATCAAAGAGATCTGTATTTATAGGGTATTCAAGTGAGAAAAAAGGGTAATAGATGCTACAATCCAATTAAAAAGCATTCAAAGGTAATGAAGTGATTTCAGATTTGATGAGTTTTACCTTTAGTATTCTTCAAATATACTTATGCAAGCTAATTAAGATTATCAAGGGAGGACTTCAAGAGGAAATGGAGAAACACAAAATCATGGATCTAAGTGAACAAAAGGAATTAAGTACACAACCATCATGGAGTGGAGATATCAATACACCTTATCAACTTAGTGGTCTAGTGAAGAAATTCAAGGTCAATATCATAGTGAATGAAGAAGATGAGGACTTGTAGAAAGAGCTCAATGGAGACCATCATGAATTGAACAAGGAGGGCTTAAAAGTAAACAAAAATATCCAAATCAATGGAAAGTTGAAATAAGGTGGTCTAATAGGGTAACATTTCTAGTTTGGAGGCTTACATTTGATTCATTGATTGCTAGACATTATGCATATATTTGCAAAGTTGTTGAAGAACCCACATGCTTTGAAGAAGTACATACATGCATAAAATTGGAGAAGGCTATGAAAGAAGAAATTAGAGCTTTATAGTATAACCATATTTGTAGAGTAGCTACAAGGCAGAAAGACACATAGTTCATTGGAAAACGATAGGTATATAAGGTGGGTAACCATTGAGATGGTAGCATTGCTCAGTATAAACCAAGGCTTGTAGCTAAAGGTTTTTCTTAGACTTATGAAGTTATAAACTTTGGTTTTTTAGAGAGTTATTGTTGTCTCCTAAACTTGTGTTAGAGTAGCTAAAGGTTTCCCTTAGACTTATGAAGTTGTAAACTTTGTTTTTTTAGAAATCTACTCTTCTCTCCTAAACTTGTATTACAGATCATGTTCAATCTCTACATATTTTGACAAAACCAGTTCCAAAGTGACTAGTTTTCTATTTGTTTATAACATATCTATGTTGAAGACATTCTTTTTCACATTTACATTAACTAGTTTGAGTTTATGTCTACAAAATGTCCTCGGCTCTCTTCAAGATTTAAATGAGCTAGAAGTCTGAGTGAACAAGTGTTCTGAGAGTGTGCCTATGAGGCCACCAATGCTTCAAGGCTTTAGAGGGAAGTTGATTTTTATCCCATTAGTGGTATGAGAGCTTTTTGACCTACATAATCATTCAAGGACGACCACGCGAAGCCATTGATGGACTTTGAACAAAGGAGAGGTGCTAGATCAAGCTCAAGAGAACACATCAAGCAAAGAGGAGTCTACTATGACTAAGGGGAACCTCAACATCATCGTTTTGGTACTTGTGAAGTAGAGAAGTAAATGATATTGGTATCTATGACTTCTTCTTTATCAAAGGGATCTAGGATATTGCATAAGATTTTCCCATGTTAGAATATAGCACTCAAATAGAGAAGTTGAAAACAAACAATTATTACCCATGGAGACTTATAATACCTAGCTATCTCCTCGAAGAAGGATTATGGGGTCTATAGAGATAATAAATTAATCTTCATATTATCTAAGCACATCATCAATGTCATGATAGGGCATATACAAGATCCAGGAACCTCTATGAAGGTATGGGAAACCCTAGGAAGTCTTTACTCAGTTTCAGGTGGATGTCAAACAACAATCCTGAAAGCAATTTTAGAGTGGTTTACTTTGAAATGTGATGACTCCAAAGATGTATCATAGGCAACACAAGAAGGTACCAATTGTGGCCAAATAATTATGCACAAAAGCATTCATGTCATTGGCAAACAATCCCTTTAGTTGTCTCAATCCTTGATGTCCCATGAATCAAGGTTCATGGATATTTCAACTATCTCAAAATGGTATACCTAGAGTTAACCTCCCAAGAAATTGGTCAATAGCAAAACTATAGATTCTACACCCATATCCATTTTATAATTTTGCTCATCCAATAGTTATGGTAAATTCTTAAGTATCAATCTACTAATGTTTCCATGTTCTGTATCTTTTTATAATTCACCAATTTTGACTCATCGACATCCCTTGTTTCCTCATATGTGATATCCTTACAAAAACAATTTATGAGAGTCTCTAGAAATTCAAATGTTCAAAATAAATATAAAAACAATGCATAGGCAGATGGGAATATATCACTAATGTTTCCATACTCTGTATCTTTTTATAATTCACCAATTTGACTCATCGACATCCCTTGTTTCCTCATATGTGATATCCTTACAAAAACAATTTATGAGAGTCTATAGAAATTCAAATGTTCAAAATAGATATAAAGACAATGCATAGGCACACGGAAATGTATCACTACAAATTTAGGAGTCCTTGTGGATTTAAAAGACCTATGTCTTTCCATTTACATTTTATTATGAACAGATTCTATAGATGAGATAAATGGTATGAGCTACTTTATACCAATTAGAAACTCTTCCTTATTCATTTATAGCCTTCCGAAATCACTCTCCATATAAGACACATTGTGTATAGTTGTGAAAAGAGAAAACACTCCATGAAATATTTTAGCAAATGATAAATGTGGGGAGATTTATTTATTGAAATTTAAATTTAGTGCTAAAAAGGTACCTATAAGACTATTTAATTTTTTATCCTTTCCCAAAGAAGAAGATAGTATTAGTGTTTAGGTAAAAGTATCTCTTGGTCAATCTAGGAAATATTCAACACATTGAATTATTTTAAACATAAGAGCAACACTTATGATCTACTAGATATTTCCTTTGGTTGTTTCTTTGTAGTTTCATGCTTACAACAATAAATGGAAAATAATGGAAGAAATTTGCAATATTTGTTCAAATTCTTTAACTATGGTAGTTTTTCCAACGTTTCTAGGTATGTAAAGTAGGTTATATGTTTATGAAGTAACTCTTATTGTAGCAATAAGAGTTTGAATATTTAACAAATTTTCATCTTAATGTGATATGATGCTCTAGACGTCCATAATATTTAGGTCTCCCACAAGATGTTTGTGCGATTTAAGAATGAGAACTATATGATGTGGAAGATGCCAATGGATTGGAATGCAAACGTACGATATGAATAGTTTGGTAGAGAGGGATTGTAGTGGAAACATAAGTTTTGGGAGGGAAAGATAATGAAATGAAATGAAATTCTATTTTTCTTTCTTCCACTATTCTTGAGTGGTCACGAGTTTGTGATTGAGGATAGCTTGTGATTGAGGATAGATTGTGATTGAGGAAGCACTACAAGAGGTATGAGAGCAAAATCCATCCATGGAAACAATGGAAGGTTTGACACAAAAGATTTGTGAGCAAGGGGAGCTTATTGAGAAGCTTCTTAAAGAATTACACAAAAAAATGAGGTGGAAACAACCAGAAGGCGCAAAAAAATTCTTCATGGAGCTTACCACTTTGTACCAGGCTAGGAATGAGGCTCGCGTTGCTTACCTCCGAAAACAGTTGGAGAGTGAGCACATGAATGAAGGTGATTCTATGGACAGTTTTCTTCTAAAGATCAAAGACCTGAAGGAACAATTGATTTCTGCTGATGAGGTTATACCAGATAGCTCACTTGTGCAGACCGTTCTGAATGGTCTTCCTGATTCATATCAGAGTTTTGCCTCTACTCTTCGGTTGATGATGAAAGGCAATCCGAATGCCTTGTCATTTGAGGAATTAGTCTCTGTTCTGTTGCAGGAAGATCAGTCCAGGTAGAACATGTCCATTATGCGTGTTGCAGATCAAGCTTTTCTGGCTAGTCAGAAGGGCAAAGGAAAATGGAGCTCTTCTACTAGTAAGCAGAAATCTGCAAATGCTGCACAATTGAAGAACTAGGATAAAGATGAGAAGAAATCAGAAAAGCAGAAATTGTTCTGCAAGTACTGTAAAGGAAATGATCATATTATAAAGAACTCTCCAAAACTGGCTGCTAAAGAGGCAAAGAAGAAAGAGGCTGGAATGGTTGTTGTAGAGGCCTCTACACCAAAAACAGAGTCTGCAAATCTTGTGCAGGAAGAAGAATGGGCGTTTACTACTGTCTGCAGTTTTGACCCATCTTCTCATGATCAGTGCATGTCTGCAGTAGACTCAGATGTTTGGTACTTTGACAGTGGGGCGACCAAACATATTACCTCGCAGCGCAGTTTCTTCTCTTCACTCGAGCCTGCCCGTACAGGGAATACTGTCACATGCGCCAATAACTCCTCTTATCCTGTTAGGGGAGTTGGTAAGATCATTCTGACTACTGCTATTGGTAGTTCTTTCACTTTGTCAGATGCTTTATTTGTGCCAACGATAAAAAAGAACCTGTTATCAGTTTCTGCATTAGCCAAGATTGGCTTGGTTGTGAAATTCGTTGATGACAGGTGTACAGTCCATGATCTCTCAAATGGCGAAGTGATTATTGCTTCTGGCATTTTATGTCGTGGGCTGTATAAGCTCATAGACTATGAGAGATCTGTGAATGATTCAGCATGTGCAGTTCATGATTCTCAGGCTATGTCAGATGCAAGGCTTTGGCATGCACGCTTTGGTCATCTGAATTTTGCTAGTTTCTTACGCCTGCAGAAATCTGAAATGGTGTCCTCTTTGCCCAAACTTGAGGCACCTGGAAAACATGTTTGTGAAGGCTGTATTTTGGGCAAAATGCAGCGTTCTTCCTTTCTGAAAGATGGTTCAGTTTGGGCTACGCAGAAATTGCAGCTTGTACATAGTGATGTCTGTGGTCCTATGCAGACACCCTCTTTTGGAAATTACCTTTACTTCGTGACTTTCATTGATGATTTTTCCAGGCATGCATGGGTATATCCACTCAAAGCAAAGTCCGAAGTGTTCATGTGCTTCAAACAGTTTTTGCTTTTGGCTGAAAATCTGTCAGCATGTAAAATGGGCACCCTCCATTCTGATCGAGGGGGGGAATATATGTCTTCAGATTTTAATGCATTTCTGGTTGAACGTGGGATAAAACACCAGTGTACAGTGCCATATACACCTCAACAGAATGGAGTTGCTGAACGAAAGAACAGGTCACTCATGGAGATGGCGAGGTGCATGGTAAAAAGTCAGGCTTCACCACATAGTTGATGGCTTGAGGCTGTCATGTGTGCAGCATATGTACTGAACAGGTGTCCCACTAAAGCGTTGCAGTCTATCACTCCATATGAGGCTTGGCATGAACGCAAGCCATCTGTTGCTCATCTGCGTGTTTTTGGTTGTTTGGCATATGCATTAGTGCCTGAACAACATCGCAGAAAATTGGATGATAAGGCAGTAAAATGTATTTTTGTTGGGTACAGTTTTGAAAGTAAAGGCTATCGTCTGTATCATCCACAGACTAAACGCATTCTGGTTAGCCGTGATGTTCTCTTTGTGGAAGATGCTATTCAGCCATTGCTTTCATGTACTAAGGAGACATCTGTTAGCTCCAAAGACATGTATGATACTTTGATGCCTCTTTTTATAGGTGGACAGGCTAGTGCTGGTCCTAATGAGGCAACTTCTCAGCCTTTGCAGGTTTCATATGATGATGCAGATCATTCCATTTCTGATGTAGATTTACATGATGCACTTGTTGATGAGAGAGCTGATATTGAACAGGCAAAAACTATGCCAAAATGGCTGATGCAGACTTTGCGTGACAGCAAATTAGATGCATCTTTGTCATATCGTACTCGTTCAAGCTCTCATAGTGCCTCCTTTGCATCAGATTGCTATGCTATGGCTGCATCTAGTCTCTGTGATGAGAATGAGCCTGTTTCTTTTGATGAAGCACAAAATTCAGAAAATTGGATGGCTGCTATGCAATCTGAATATGATGCTATAATGAAGAATGGTACATGGTCTTTATGTGACTTGCCTCGTGGCAAGAAGGCCATTGGCACTAAGTGGGTATACAAGCTGAAGCGTAAACCTGATGGTACAGTTGACAGGTATAAGGCTAGGCTTGTTGCAAAGGGTTATGCACAGGAAAGAGGCATTGATTTTGATGAGACCTTTGCACCTACCTGCCGTATGACTACTGTTCGGAGCATTTGTGCACTTGCAGCCCATCATGGTTGGAATGTACATCAGTTGGACATTAAAACAACATTTTTGAATGGTGACTTGCATGAAGAAGTGTATGTTTTTCAGCCCCGTGGCTTTGTGCAGAAAGGGCATGAAAACAAGGTTTGCAGGTTAAAGAAGGCATTATATGGTTTAAAGCAAGCACCACATGCTTGGTATGAGAAGATACATGCCTATCTGTTTGCACATGGTTTCGAGAACAGTCCAACTGAAAGCACCTTATATGTTAAACGTGCTAATGATGTGCTTCTGATCATTGTTGTCTATGTTGATGACATACTGCTCACTGGTCCTATTGAGACACATATTGCTGATTTTAAGGCTGATTTGCATGCCTCATTTGAGATGTCTGATTTCGGGCATTAGCATCACTATTTGGGCATTCAGTTTATGCACGTTTATGGTGGAATGGCTTTGTGTCAAACGAAATATATTGACACATTATTGCAGCATTTTGGCCTTGAAGACTGTAAGCCTATTGCCAATCCTATGGAGACAGGTTTACGATTGAGTCTTCATGATGCTGGAGATGCATTTGATGTTGTTCTCTATCAGCAGGCTGTTGGATGCTTGATTTACTTATGCATTACTCGGCCAGATATTCAGTTTGTTGTCTCACAGATGAGCAGGTTTATGCATTGCCCAGGAGTCACGCATTGGAAAGCGGTTAATTTGAGTGGCACTCGGCTACTTGGGTTGTTTTATCCCAAGGGGGGATCACTACCGCCAGATTTGCATGCTTTTTCTGACTCAGATTGGGCTGGTTGCTATGACACTCGTGTGTCCACCAGTGGTTTTTGCTTCATGCTTGGTAGCTCATGTATATCTTGGTTGAGCAAGAAGCAGCCTACTGTGGCCACTTCCAGTTGTGAGGCTAAGTATAGGGCAGCTTTCACAGCGACTGTTGAGTGTGTGTGGCTCAGACGCCTTATGGCTGATTTGGGTGTTGGCCAGTCTTCTGCCACCACCATCTTCACTAATAGTCAGAGTGCATTGGCAGTTGTGAGGAACCCTGTGTTCCATGCTCGCACTAAGCACATTGAGGTGCATTATCACTATGTCAGGGAGAGGTTCTCTGCTGGGGAGATCAGCTTGGCATATGTGCCCACGCAGGAGAACATTGCAGACCTTTTCACGAAGGCTCTGCCTAGGGAGAAGTTTGAAGCTTTCCGCAAAGCTTTGGGCTTACTTCCTTTTGTGGAGTGATTTCCACATAGCTTGGCACTTCCTTATACATGAGTGCCAGCTCCTTGTTCACCGCATCACTCCCAGGGGGGGATTTGTTGATATATTTAGGTAGTGATGTGTGTGAACACTCTAGGACCGTGGGGGCATTTTTTTCCCTCTTTAGGAGGTTTTTTTCCCCTGGCTTGTATATACGCCTATTGCCCTAATGGGCTACTTATGTTTGTACATTCTCTAGTAATACATTCAGTATTGTGTGTTTGTGCTCCAAGCTTCTTCTTCTTCCTTGTGTTGTTCGCGTGCTTCCGCAGACGTCTATCTCCAACAACAAATTCCTAAAGAAGATCTATGCATCTGTGAAGTTGTATTGTATTTATACAACAAGAACCCTCTTTTAGCTGATTACATTGTCCAAGATTCCATTGATCTTCACTTATTAATACCTCTCATGACCTGGTCAACTCATAATCAATCAACCTTCAAAATAACCTATCAAAATATATACAAATAAAGATTCATTATTATATGCTTGAAAAAAATCTAAGCTATCTCATAAAAAGTAAAATCGTTTTGTACCTCTTTGCATCTTTTTTGTCCTACGTATCCAAGGATGAAGTGCATTAATGATTTCTATCAAAACTTCACCATCCCTCTCGATGTTATTGTCCCAACATCTCAGCTAAGAGAAGGTCCTCATTGTATAAATACAATACAACTTCCTAAACAAGATCTACAGATGTGTGAATTTATATTGAATCGATACAGCAAGAACATTCTCTTAGCCGATATGCAAACCTAGATGCCTTTGATCTTCACGTATTAATACGTTATCAACCCTTAAATTAAAAAAAAACATGGAAGCTTTTCCAAAAATTGCAATAGTTTTTAATTCACACTCATACAGACACATATATGTGCACATACACAATCATATTAGATTTTCAGTTACAATCATGTAACATACATGCACATACACATACACAGAGACATACTATTGTGAAGTACTAAAGTACTTAATAATTATAGCAAGAGTTTATACCTTCTTCTTTCTATGACATTGTAAGTTTGTAAAAAACAAAGTAACTCTTATGAAAGGTGAAGTTGTTTTCTTTTGTAAAAAACATATTCGACCAAATTTGTTTCAATGAAAAACATATTCGATCGAAAAGATTTTGTTTCAATCACAATAGTTTTCTTTATGATTTTAGTACTAAAGTACTTAATAATTATAGCAAGAGTTTATACCTTCTTCTTTCTATGACATTGTAAGTTTGTAAAAAACAAAGTAACTCTTATGAAAGGTGAAGTTGTTTTCTTTTGTAAAAAAGGTATTCGACCAAATTTGTTTCAATGAAAAACATATTCGATCGAAAAGATTTTGACCTATAGAATTTTCGATCGAAAACTTTTTCGATCCAAAGCACATTGGATAAAAAATTGTCAAATTACTCTCCGAAAAGTACTCACTCATGTCGGAATAAGCTGACGTGGCACCGAATAATTCTGTGGAATAATGGGGGTTGCTATAAAACTCCCTAGTTATCCACAAATTAAGGAATTGTTGAATCATGAATATTGCAACCTACTTCATGATGTACATGTCTATGGTTGCTGCATCAGCTAAATAGTAATTGTGTATACCCATATCCTTCATCATTGCCATAGAACATTCTCTAATATACTTATTCTTCCTCTCTCCCAAACTATCTTGTTGTGATGTGTATTTTGAGAATGTGATTTTTCTTTTGATGCCATTAGTGTCCAAGAAATACTAGATGTCATGGGAGAAGTATTCTCCCCCCTCATCTCAGCTTAAACACTTGATGTACCAACACATTCCCTTTCAACCATAGCTTTGAGCTTCATGAAATAATAAAAGACATCTAATTTGTGCTTCATACAATACAACCAAATCATCCTTATACAATCATCAGTGAAAGTTAAATGGTACCCACTCCTCAAATGAAAATTTCTTTTCATGGTCCCCAATCATTTCTATGAATGAGATCAAGTAGATGGTAGCTCACATAATTGCTTCTCTTGATATAATATGCTTTCCTAATTGACAAGTTTCTATCAAATTCTTAATATTTTTTATAGAGGTTATGTAACCCTAGTAATAACCACTTCTTGTGCATGTCCTTCAATCTTTGAGTATTGATATGCCCATAGCTTATGTGCCATAGGTCCAATTTCCTAGATTTTCCTTTCGAAATGTGTATTAAGTTGTAAGATTGATGTTAGCTTCACATCCAAATTCGATAGCCTTTTCACAAAGAAACCTTTTTGGTTGAACTTGAATTCCAATCCTTTCTCAACCATTTCCCTAGAGAAACTAGGTTCTTTATGATTTTGGGAGTATGAAGAACATCTTTCAAGCACTGGGCTTTATAAGAACCTTCCAATATAACATCATATGTTTGTGTAATAGCATGAAGAATCTCATTACTTATTTCCACATGTCCCTTGGTTGATGGAACTTACATGCATAGAAAGTTGTGCTTCATTCCCTCTTCTCTTTGAGGCTCCAATATTCATCTCATAACTGCCCATGAAGGCCATCCAATTCTTAAACTTAGGAAGAGTGTCTCTAACATACATAGTCGTTGTAAAGGCATTCAACTTCTCATCATCCCGAATACTGCTCAAGGTGTACACACCTAGGTCATCATCATCTATGTGGTAACCTATGGAACCTTTCCTCAAGTAAACAAGTTATTCTTTCATTCAATTCTCTTATTTTTGGTTGAAGTGGAGTAGAGCCTTTCTAGGGTTTCCCATGCCTTCATGGAAGTATCTTAATGTTGTATATTCCTTATCATGGAATTGCAAATATGTTGGGGTAATATGAAAGTGATTGTCTTATCTTTCTAATTCCACTCTTCAAAGTTCCTTAATTGATCAAGAATTTCATTCTCTGCTAATCTAGGTCCAACATCTCTACTACCAATGAGACCCAATAATCCTTTTTCCATGCGATAACTAGAGATCCTAAAATTCCATGGTCGATAATCATTCTTATCCAAGTTCTAATTTTCAATGTTGTATCCTATTGTAGCTAGCTCTAATGTAATTTCCTAGATCCATTTGATGTAGAGAAAATGTGAAATAATAATATTTTTACGTCTAAAATATAGCATCTATCCATTAGGTGAGACATATGTCATCCTTATCCACTTGTAGACTTCCCTTGCTTGGTGCGTGCTTTTGAACTTCATTCAGAAGCTTTCATTTATTTAACTTCTATCAATTGCTCCTACACTCACACACACACACACACACACACACACACACACACACATATATATATATATATATATATATATATATATATATATATATATATATATATATATATATATATATATATATATATATATATGTATATATATATATATATATATATATATATATATATATATATATATATATATATATATATATATATATATATATACATACATGCATACATATGCACACACAAATACATACATACATATATACATACATGTTAAAATGGGTCTAGAAGGTAAGGTACACACACATATACATATAAATGCATACATACATACATATTTATCGGATTTTCTCATTGGTATCAAGTGGCTTGAAAAGAATTTCTTGCTTTTATTAAGCTTTGAATAAGATACGTTCAAACTTAAGGTGGAACATTTATCAAACTCATATTCTTGCATGCACTCTCACACATATAAACATAAACATGCATCAATTACTTGCATCCATGCTCATGCTTGCCTCAAATTTCTATATTGAGTGAGCTAAAGCCCACACAAATTTGAATGAGCTAAAGCCCACTCAAATTTACATATTGGAAATTTGAGTGATCTAAAGCCCACTCAAATTTGCATATTGGTAAACATCTCTCTCTCCCCCTCTATCTCTCTTGTCTCTCTCTCTCCATCTCTTTCTCTCTCTAGATCTTGCAATTCTGCTATGTAGCCACCATCACCATCCTTCTTGCTCTTCATGTAAATCTTTTCCTTATGTGAATGATGCCTAGAGCCAAACCTTCATTTCGCTACCCTCTCTCTCTCTGTCTCCTGGATGTACGCACCTAAAAAAGAACATTAGAAAGAAAATGCATATAGAACACACATATATATATGTACAAAAAATACATACACGTGCAATCTGTTCAGATTTAGCAACCATACATATGTCACTTTTCTCTATTTTCCATGTATATTTTCTTTCTACCTCTCTCTCTCTCTCTTTCTTCTGGATATATGCACTAAAAAAGAACATTCAAAAGAAAATGCATATAGAACACACATATATATATGCACAAAAAACACATACACGTGCATTCTCTTCACATTTAGAAACCATACATATGTCACTTTTTTCCTTTTTCTCATGTATGCAGTTGCTACACACGTAAACATATTTGCATGTAGACTCCAATTTAGAGCTAAATTGGATAGCCTTTTCACAAAGAAACCTTTTTTCTTAAACTTGAATTCCAATACTTTCTCAACCATTTCCCTAGAGAAAGTAGGTTCTTTATGATTTTGGGAGCATGAAGAACATCTTTCAAGCACTGGGCTTTATAAGAACCTTCCAATATAACATCATATGTTTGTGTAATAGCATAAAGAATGTCATCACTTATTTCCACATGTCCCTTGGTTGATGGAACTTACATGCATAGAAAGCTTGTGCTTCATTCCCTCTTCTCTTTGAGGCTCCAATATTCATCTCATAACTGCCCATGAAGCTTAGTCGTCATCATCTATGTGGTAACCTATGGAACCTTTCCTCAAGTTATCAAGTTTATTCTTTAATTCAATTCTCTTATTTCTGGTTGAAGTGGAGTAGAGCCTTTCTAGGGTTTCCCATGCCTTCATGGAAGTATCTTAATGTTGTATATTCCTTATCATGGAATTGCAAATATGTTGGGGTAATATGAAAGTGATTGTCGCATATTTCTAATTCCACTCTTCAAAGGTCATTAATTGATCAAGAATTTCATTCTCTGCTAATCTAGGTCCAACATCTCTACTACCACTGAGACCCAATAATCCTTTTCCCATGAGATAACTAGAGATCTTAAAATTCCATGGTCGATAATCATTCTTATCCAAGTTCTAATTTTCAATGTTGGATCCTACCGTAGTTAGCTCTAATTTAATTTCCTAGATCCATTTGATGTAGAGAAAATGTGAAATAACAATATTTTTATGTCTAAAATATAACATCTATCCATTAGGTGAGACGTACGTCATCCTTATCCACTTGTAGACTTCCCTTGCTTGGTGCGTGCTTTTGAACTTCATTCAGAAGCTTTCATTTATTTAACTTCTATCAATTGCTCCTATACACACACACACACACACATATATATATATATATATATATATATATATATATATATATATATATATATATATATATATATATATGTCTATATATATATATATGTATATATATATATATATATATATATATATATATATATATATACATACATACATACATATGCACACACAAATACATACATACATATATACATACATGTTAAAATGGGTCTAGAAGGTAAGGTACACTCACATATACATATAAATGCATACATACATACATATTTATCGGATTTTCTCATTGGTATCAAAAGGCTTGAAAAGAACTTCTTGCTTTTATTCAGCTTTGAATAAGATAGGTTCAAACTTAACGTGGAACATTTATCAAACTCATATTCATGCATGCAGTCTCACACATATAAACATACACATGCATCAATTACTTGCATCCATGCTCATGCTTGCCTCAAATTTCCATATTGAGTGAGCTAAAGCCCACAAAAATTTCCATATTGGAAATTTGAGTGATCTAAAGCCTACTCAAATTTCCATATTGGTAAACATCTCTCTCTCCCCCTCTGTCTCTCTTGTCTCTCTCTCTCTCTCCCTCTCTCTCTCTCTAGATCTTTCAATTCTGCTATGTAGCCACCATCACCATCAATCTTGCTCTTCATCTACATCTTTTCCTTATGTGAATGATGCCTAGAGCCAAACCTTCATTTCGCTACCCTCTCTCTCTTTGTCTCCTGGATGTACGCACCTAAAAAAGCACCTAAAAAAGAACATTAGAAAGAAAATGCATATAGAACACACATATATATTTGCACAAAAAATACATACACGTGCAATCTGTTCAGATTTAGCAACCATACATATGCCACTTTTCTCTATTTTCCATGTATATTTTCTTTCTACCTCTCTCTCTCTCTGTCTCTCTCTCTCTCTCTCTCTCTCTCTCTCTCTCTCTCTCTCTCTCTCTCTCTCTCTCTCTCTCTCTCTCTCTCTCTCTCTTTCTTTTGGATGTATGCACATATACATGTTGATATATTTAGGTAGTGATGTGTGTGAACACACTAGGACCGTCGGGGTACTTTTTTCCCTCTTTGGGAGGTTTTTTTTTTCCCGACTTGTATATACGCCTATTGCCCTAATGGGCTACTTATCTTTGTACATTCTCTTGTAATACATTCAGTATTGTGTGTTTGTGCTCCAAGCTTCTTCTTCTTCCTTGTGCTGTTCGCGTGCTTCCGCAGACGTCTAACTCCAACAATTGGTATCAGAGCAGGTCGTCGCTTCATCTAGGGCACCGTCGACACTCCTCTGTTTGTAGTCTCAGATTCACACGAAATTTGGTGAGCATGCTCAGGGTGTTTCAGAGTTCAAGGTGACCGGCCATGGCTGAAAGCAGTGATGTATTCCGTATGTTGGTTGTTGAGGATAAGTTGGATGGTACCAACTACCCATTGTGGGCTTATATGATGCGACATGTATTGGTTGCAAAAGGATTGTGGAACATTCTGCAGGGTGTTGAAAGACATCATGTTACACCTGTAACAACACGTACTGCAAATACGGGTGCTAGAGCTCATGAAGATGGTGTCGAAGATGATGTTGTGTAGATTCCTGTTCGTGCTGCTATTTCTGCTGCACCTACTGCAGAGCAGATTCGTTGGTATGGTAGAGATGCCCAGGCACATGCATTGATAGTTTTGTCTATCAAAGATGCCATTATTCCTCATATTCTCTCTTGCAGAACAGCTAGGGATGCTTGGGATACACTTACCACATTGTACCAAGCTAGGAATGAGGCTCTTGTTGCTTACCTCTGAAAGCAGTTGGAGAGTGAGCACATGAATGAAGGTGATGCTATGGACAGTTTCCTAACGAAGATCAAAGACTTGAAGGAACAGTTGATTTTTGCTGATGAGGTTATACCAGATAGCTCACTTGTGCAGAACGTTATGAACGGTCTTCCTGATTCATATCAGAGTTTTGCTTCTACTCTTCGGTTGATGATGAAAGGCAATACGAATGCCTTATCATTTCAGGAGTTAGTCTCTTTTTGTTGCAGGAAGATCAGTGGAGGTAGAACAAGTCCATTATGTGTGTTGCAAATCAAGCTTTCCTGGCTAGTTAGAACGGCAAAGGAAAATGGAGCTCTTCTACTAGTAAGCAGAAATCTGCAAATGCTGCACATTTGAAGAACCAGGATAAAGATGAGAAGATATCAGAAAAGTAGAAATTGTTTTGCAAGTACTGTAAAGGGAATGATCATATCATAAAGAACTGTCCAAAATTGGTTGCAAAACAGGCAAAGAAAAAGGAGGTTGGAATGGTTGTTGTTGAAGCCTCTACACCAAAAACAAAGTCTGCTAATCTTGTGTAGAAAGAAGAATGGGTGTTAACTACTGTTTGCAGTTTTGACCCATCTCCTCATGAGCAGTGCATGTCTGCAGTGGACTCAGATGTTTGGTACTTTGACAGTGGGGTGACCAAACGTATTACCTCGCAGCGTAGTTTCTTCTCTTCACTCGAGCCTGCCCCTACAGGGAATACTGTCACATGTGCCAACAACTCCTCTTATCCTGTTATGGGAGTTGGTAAGATCATTGTGACTACTACTGATGGTAGTTCTTTCACCTTGTCAGATGCTTTATTTGTGCGAGGGATCAAGAAGAATGTATTATCAGTTTTTGCATTAGCCAAGATTGGCTTGGTTGTGAAATTTGTTGATGACAGATGTACAGTTCATGATCTGTCAAATGGCGATGTTATTATTGCTTCTGGCATTTTATGTCGTGGGCTGTATAAGCTCATAGACTATGAAAGAACTGTGAATGATTCGGCATGTGCAGTTCATGATTCTCAGGCTATCTCAGATGCAAAGCTTTGGCATGCATGCTTTGGTCATCTGAATTTCGCTAGTTTGCTATGGCTGTAGAAATTTGATATGGTGTCTTCTTTGCCCAAGCTTGAGACACATGGAAAACATGTATGTGAAGGATGTATTTTGGGAAAAATGCAGCGTTCCTCCTTTCCAAAAGATGGTTCACTTTGGGCTTCGTAGAAATTGCAGCTTGTACATAGTGATGTCTGTGGTCCTATGCAGACATCCTCTTTTGGAAATTAGCTTTACTTCATGAATTTCATTGATGATTTTTCCAGGCATGCATGGGTATATCCACTCAAAGAAAAGTCCGAAGTGTTCATGTGCTTCAAACAATTTTTGGTTTTGGCTGAAAATCTGTTAGCATGTAAAATGGGCACCCTCCGTTCTGATCGAGGGGGGGAATATATGTCTCTTGATTTTAATGCATTTCTGGTTGAACGTGGGATAAAACACCAGTGTACAGTGTCGTATACACCTCAACAGAATGGAGTTGCTGAACGGAAGGACAGGTCTCTCATGGAGATGACGAGGTGTATGGTCAAGAGTCAGGCTTTACCTCATAGTTTCTGGCTTGAGGCTGTCATGTGTGCAGCATATGTACAAAACAGGTGTCCCACTAAAGCGCTACAGTCTATCACTCCATATGAGGCTTGGCATGACCGCAAGCCATCTGTTGCTCATTTGCATGTTTTTGGTTGTTTGGCATATGCGCTAGTGCCTGAACAACATCGCAGAAAATTGGATGATAAGGCAGTAAAATGTATTTTTGTTGGGTACAGTTCTGAAAGTAAAGGCTATCATCTGTATCATCCACAGACGAAACACATTTTGGTTAGCCGTGATGTTGTCTTTGTGGAAGATGCTATTCAACCATTGCTTTCATGTACTAAGGAGACATTTGTTAGCTCCAAAGACATGTATGATACTTTGATGCCTCTTTTTACAGGTGGACAGTCTAGTGTTGGTCCTAATGAGGCAACTTCTCAGCCATTGCAGGTTTCATATGATGATGTAGATCATTCCATTTCTGATGCAGATTTACATGATGCACTTGTTGTTGAGAGAGCTGTTATTGAGCAAGCAAAAACTATGCCAAAATGGCTTGTGCAAACTTTGTGTGACAGTAAATTAGATGCACCTTTGTCATATCGTACTCGTTCAGGCTCTGATAGTGCCTCCTTTGCATCAGATTGCTATGCTATGGCTGCATCTAGTCTCTGTGATGAGAATGAGCCTGTTTCTTTTGATGAAGCACATAATTTAGAAAATTGGATGGCTGCTATGCAGTCTGAATATGATGTTATAATGAAAAATGGTACATGGTCTTTATGTGACTTGCCTCCTGGCAAGAAGGCCACTGACACTAAGTGGGTATACAAGCTGAAGCGTAAACCTGATGGTACAGTTGACTAGTATAAGGCTAGGCTTGTTGCAAAGGGTTATGCGTAGGAAAGAGGCATTGATTTTGATGAGACCTTTGCACTTACATGCCGTATGACTACTGTTCGGAGTATTTGTGCACTTGCAGCCCATCATGGCTGGAATGTACATTAGTTGGACATTAAAAAAGCATTTCTAAATGGTGACTTGCATAAAAAGGAGTGTATGTTTTTTGGCCCTGTGGCTTTTTGCAGAAAGGGCATGAAAACCAGGTGTGCAGGTTAAAGAAGGCATTATATGGTTTAAAGCAAGCACCACGTGCTTGGTATGAGAAGATACATGCCTATCTGATTGCACATGGTTTTGAGAATAGTCCAAATGAAAGCACCTTATATGTTAAGCGTGCTAATGGTGTGCTTCTGATCATTGTTGTCTATGTTGACGACATGCTGTCTTTGGTCCTATTGAGAAGCATATTGCTGATTTTAAGGCTGATTTGCATGCCTCATTTGAGATGTCTGATTTGGGGTATTTGCATCACTATTTGGGCATTCAGTTTATGCAGGTTGATGGTGGAATGGCTTTGTGTCAAAGGAAATATATTGACACATTATTGTAGCATTTTAGCCTTGAAGACTATAAGCCTATTGCCACTCCTATGGAGACAGGTTTACGATTGAGTCTTCATGATGCTGGAGATGCATTTGATGTTGTTCTCTATCAGCAGGCTGTTGGATGCTTGATTCACTTATGCATTACTCGGCCAGATATTCAGTTTGCTATCTCACAGATGAGCAGGTTTATGCATTTCCCAGGAGTCATGCATTGGAAGGCGGTTAAGCGCATCTTTCGCTACTTGAGTGGTACTCGGCTACTTGGGTTGTTTTATCCCAAGGGGGATCACTACCACCAGATTTGCATGCTTTTCTGACTCAGATTGGGCTGGTTGCTATGACACTCGTGTGTCCACCAATGGTTTTTGCTTCATGCTTGGTAGCTCATGTATATCTTGGTTGAGCAAGAAGCAGCCTACTGTGGCCACTTCCAGTTGTGAGGCTGAGTATAGGGCAGCTTTCAAAGCGACTATTGAGTGTGTGTGGCTCAGACGCCTTATGGCTGATTTGGGTGTTGGCGAGTCTTCTGCCACCACCATCTTCACTGATAGTGAGAGTGCATTAGCAGTTGCGAGGAACCCTGTGTTCCATGCTCGCACTAAGCACATTGAGGTGCATTACCACTATGTCAGGGAGAGGTTCTCTGCTGGGGAGATCAGCTTGGCATATGTGCCCACGCAGGAGAACATTGCACACCTTTTCACGAAGGCTCTGCCTAGGGAGAAGTTTGAAGCTTTCCGCAAAGCTTTGGGCTAACTTCCTTTTGTGGAGTGATTTCCACATAGCTTGGCACTTCCTTATACATGAGTGCCAGCTCCTTGTTCACCGCATCACTCCCAGGGGGATTTGTTGATATATTTAGGTAGTGATGTGTGTGAACACACTAGGACCACCAGGCCACTTTTTTCCCTCTTTAGGAGTTTTTTTTCCCCGGCTTGTATATACGCCTATTGCCCTAATGGGCTACTTATCTTTGTACATTCTCTAGTAATACATTCAGTATTGTGTGTTTGTGTTCCAAGCTTCTTCTTCTTCCTTGTGTTGTTCGCGTGCTTCGGTAGAGGTCTAACTCCAACAATACGTGCTACTCTTCTCAACGTTATTTTTTGACGTCATTCCTAATGCTTCTAGTGATGTTCTTGAGGGTGTTGCTAGATTAGCATCACTTATGCGATGAAAAAGCAAGCCTCACATATGCAACCCTCATTTGCATCGCTTAGGTGATGATGATAGGTGTCGATTATCCATAAATTGCTTGGTCACATACATGATGCTTTTACATCACTTATGCAATAGGGAATCTTGATAAAAGTAAAAGATAGAATATCCGATTGCTATTTGATCGTGTTTTTATGTGCTATTGGTCAAAAAACACTCCAACGTTCTGATCTACACTACAATTACGAGCTCTAGATATCTCTTCCTCAATCTCTTTCTATTTTGATCTCTGTCTCTCTCATATATTTTTTTTTTCTCTCTCTCTCTCTCTCTCTCCTTGTCTTTTCTTATCTCTTTTGATCTCTCTCTCTCTCCATCTTTCTCCCTTTCTCTCTCTCTCTCTCCATCTCTCTCTCTCTCTATCTCTCTCTCTTTGTCTTTTGCTCTCTTTATTGTAGGTTATTCAAGAAGTTCACAAAGCATAAAATATGGCTAACTATTGTAACATTGTTTGTATATCATTTAGATTATTTTATTTTCATGAATTTACATACTCACTTAATCATTCATATGCACAAATACATATATACATGACCATGTGTGCGCACACTTTTACACACACATACATATGCACATACAAACACATACACATGCACATGCACATGCACATACACACACATACATGCACATACACTTACACATATAGATACACATACAGATACACACACATACACATTTGCATATGCACAAACATATCTACAAATCCATGAAAAGACATGCATGCATTATTGCATATACACATACATACATTAACACATACTAATTATACACATGCATGCACATACACATGGATGCAAATGGAGATGCATGTACATGTACATGCATGCTCATACATATACACATGCATGCACACACGCACATATACACATACATACTTATACATATACACATACATATGTGCATACATACATACAAACATACATATACACACATATAAACATACTGATGCACATAGGTACACACACATATGCACATATACTTACACATACAATGCACATACATACATATACACATACATATACACGCACATATGCACATACACTTTTACACACACATGCACATGCATACATATACACACACATACACATATGCACGTACACTAACACGTACATATACATGCACATACATACATATACACACATACACATGCACATACACAAATACTCACATTCACTTACATGTACACACGCTCATACATATGTATACACACTCATATACATGTACATACATACACATATGCACATACACTTACACACACACATGCACATACATATATATACATAGACTTACACATATGCATGTGCATACATACATATACACACTCATATACATGCACATACACACACATACACATACATACACACATACACTTACACATACACATGCACATACATACATATACACACTAATATACATGCACATACATACACATACGCACATACACATACATATGCATATACATACATATACACACACATACACATACACATGCACACACACATATGGACATAGACTTACGTATACACATGCACATACATACATATACACACGCATATACATGCACATACATATGCATACACACATACACGTATACATACACATGAACGTATATACATATACACACACTTACACATACACATGCACATACATACATATACATACTCATAGACATGGACAAACACTTACACATACATATGCACATATATACATATACGCACACACTAACACATACACATGCACATACATACATATACACACTCATATACATGCACATACACTTACACATACATATGCACATATATGCATATACACACTCATATACATGCACATAAATGTACATATGCACATACACTTACACATACATATTGACATACATACGTATACACACACATACACATGCACAGACACACACATGTGCACATACACTTACACATACACATGCACATACATACATATACACACTTACATAAATACAGATAGTACATACACATACACATACACTTACACAAACATATGCACACATATACATATACACACTCATATACATGCACATACATACACATGCACATACACTTACACATACATATGCACATACATACATATACATACATACCCTTCTACACACACATATGCACATACCCTTCTACATACACATATAGATACATACACATTCACATACACATACACATACACACATGTATATGCATAAAACATATCTATCTGCACATATATTCACAAACAGATATAGGCATATACATGCATATAGACACACTTAGATAAATATAGATATATACCTAAATGTGAATACATACATTTTATACACACACAACTACACATCAAATATAAACAACAATAAAAATCATTACATATACACATATACATACATACATACACATACACATACACTTACAGATATACACACACATAAATGCATACAAACACATATACATACATATGCATACATAGTAAATACATACCCACACACATACATATATACCTACACTTACACATACATACTCAGATATACATACAGGTACACATATACATACATGCAGACACATACATACAAATATACATGCATACATATATACACACATACACATATGCACACACATACATGCACTTAGTTCCTGGTAGCTCTCGTCCCCATAAAGCACCTTATACGCATTGACCTTTACATCAACAAGAAATAGCTAATCAAGTTAAGGATTCACTCGATAAAGGACTAATACGACCTAGTTCTTATCCCTTTGGAGCACCTGTTCTTTTAATAGAAAAGAAGAACAAGACTTATAGGATGTGTATTGACTATAGAGAACTCAATAAGATCAAAATTAAAAATAGATATGTTATTCCTAGGATAGATGATTTGCTAGATAAACTTCATGGAGCACGTGTCTTTCATAAAATTGATCTTTAATCTAGGTATCATAAGATAAGCATGACACAAAATGACATTTATAGGATTCCCTTTAGAATTCAAACTAGTATTTTTGAATTCATGGTAATGCCTTTTGGACTTACCAATGCACCTTGTACATTTGCATGCATGATGAGTAACATTTTTCTTGAATACCAAGCTTTTGTTCTTGTTTTATTTGATGATATAGTTCTCTAAAATGAGAATGATGATGACCATGAAAAGCATTCAACAAAGAATTTCAACTCTTTTTGCAAAAACAAAATTTATCCAATCCAAAAAAGAGTTAGTTCTTCCAAAAGGAATTACAGTATTTAGGCCATATTTTCTCTAGTCAAGGTGTTCATATAGATCCAAAGAAAATTAAAGTAATTCACGAATGGCCTGTACCTCAATGTGTGAGTGATGTATGCTCTTTTCTAGGTTTAACTAGTTTTTATCGAAAGTTTGTAAAAGGATTTATTTATTTCCCACTCTCACTGACTTAGCTATTGAAGAAAAAGTTAAAATTTTCATGGGGACTAGCACATTAAAAGTCCTTTAAGAAACTCGAACATGCACTTTCTCGTGCAAATATATGTTTCCCATGTATGATTATGCATGTTTGATCACACACACACACACACACACACACATATATATATATATATATATATTTATATATATTTGTGTGTGTGTGTCTGTGATTTAATATAGGTTGCTATATGATCCTAACTAATTTAATATAGATTGATATATGATTAATAATTAATATATGTTAGTCTATGTTACTATAGGTGGATATACCTAAATTAATATATATAGTTAAGTAACGTGAAAAGTAATAAATGTACCTACTGATTAATATATTTAATTTAATATAAGATAATATGTATATCTAGTATATAATTTGTCTTTGATTATATGTGTACATAATAAATGTAAATTTAGCTCTAAATTGGATTCTACATGCAAATATGTGTACATGTGTAGCAATTGTATACATGAGAAAAAGGAAAAAAGTGACATATGTATGGTTTCTAAATGTGAAGAGAATGCACGTGTACCCATCCAACAAAATTCACGATCATGTAGCAACGAGAATGTGTTGCATTAACTGTCACTATGCCGCTATATTCCCTGTAGTGTGAGTGGAATTAATTTTTCATATTGTACAAATTGATATCGTCTCATTTGAGCAATGGCCTCTATTTCACATTTGTCGATTTTCCAATCATATGTCAATACGTGTCTTTTCCCAAGATCCTCTATTATATGTTCTACCTTAGCTTTATCCTCTTGGTTTAAAATCTTCAGCAAGTGGATGATAAAATCAGGGTTTAACACTCTCCTTTCTTCTACATGAAGCTGAGCAAACTGTCTCATAAACTTACCAAGAAGGTGAGTTAGAGACTCACTTGGTTTAAGAGAATAAACCCATCTCTGGAACCCTTCTCAGCTATGTTGATTGAAATCTTCAAAAAAGAACATTTTATGAAGTTCTTTTCTAAAGTTATCCGAAGAATACTTTCAAGAATACGTTTTGGCTATGTTAGAGACTCACAAGCATGCTGATGGATATTTTCAAGAATAGATCCAGAAGAAACTCGTCCAAAGTATTGTACTACTACATCGTGAGGTAGTCCTTGGATCTGCGCGTGCTCCTCAAATGCATCTAGGTAATCAATAATATCAAGTAAAGCGAATTTACCTTTTTCATCCAACATGAATTGTATTATTCCTCTACCCTTTTTTTCGAGTTTTCATATTTTTAAGTAGTTCTTCCATTTTATGCTCTTGATGTTTCTTAGAGTGAAGCATCAAATATATAATGAGAGGTTCTAAAAGCTCCCTAAATTGCCTAAAACTATCAGTATAGAAGATAGCTAGGGGACTCAATTTTACTAAAGCTTAGACTTTGACCTATCTTCCTTTTTTCTTTTCTTTGATTTTTCTTATTCTTCTTTGATTCATTCTCCTCTAAGAATTTTCTTTTTTAATTTTTTTAAAGTCTATAACTCCTGATTTTTACTTTCCAGATTTCTTTTTTAATTTAAGTTGAAATCTTGTGTCTATCTTTTTCTTGTTTTTAAAGTTTATAACTCTTGATTTTCGACTCCTAGATTTAGTTTAATTAAAAAAAAAATTATTTTCATATTCTTTTTGAAAGTTTTCTTAATTTGTTTTCAGAGTTTTTAGATAGTAATGATAGATAATAGAAAGTAGGAGCAAATAAAAAAGTAGAGAACCTAAAAACTAGATATCTATAATAACAACAAGAGATCTTTCCTACGTGACATGATATCTATAATAACAACAAGAAATCTTTCTTTATGCTCTAAAGTAATTACAATCAATAAATATTTCTCATGCAATTGAAGTGATTTTTCATGCAAAGTGCAATAAGTTATTTTTTTTATATTTAAAAAAAAGACATACAATTCAATGTGCTTACAATGACTTTCATTCCTAATGCAAGTAAAATGAAAACGGTTCTTTTTATGTGTTTTATGCAAAGAAATGCAAGTGATATATATTATGTGTTTATGCTAAATTGAAATAACTTGAAAAATTGTTACCTTAAGTTTAGTGTCGCAAAGGCTTAAACATGCACAATGATATTTTATTTACAAGTTTTTATAAATAAATCCTATGTACAAAATACTAGAAGTAAATCATGCAATCAAGATCTTCTTTTATATCGATGGCGAGGAAGGAAGTGTCAAAGCGCCTCCTTCTTGAATGCTCCTCTTCCCATGGACGTGCTCAATTCCCTAATGAATGGCCCTCAACAACCAAACAATAGGATCCAAGATAGCAAATGCTCAATATACCTACAAATAAGAAAAATGCAAGGATTTATTTTTTAGCCAAAAGTGAATCACATCTAACAATCTAAGCACACAATTATCATGTCTTCATGTCGAGTTCACCAAAGGATATCGAGGCATGCACGAATAAAAATAGTAGAACCAGTTCCGATTTTGCAATGGTCTTATTCTGTGACTACATGTGGGGTTTTTTTTAGTGTTCTTTAGGTCTTTCGACATGAAAATAGTGTTATGAAAGGTGTTTGTTTGTATTCTTGTGGTCTATGTAGATGGCAAACATTATCTGATTACGTGCGAAATCTTTTTTATTTTTTGATGAGATGAAAAAATTCATGTTTGAAAGATGAACAAAATAAATTTATAAAAAGTAGGTGAATAAAAATATAATTTATAAGATGATTTCCAAGTTTATCTAAATGAGCTGATAACATTCATGTTTATAAGGAAGAAATAACAACCAACACAATACAACTTTATGAAAATACAAGAGTTTTAAGCAGCTTCGATCTTCTACATGGATCTCCACCTTCATGTTCATAATGCTCATAAATATCAAGTCCTCTTCAATGCTCTACCAAAAAGAACATTAGAAAAAAAATTATGATAAATTAAAACACTCATGTTTTTCTTTTAATGACTTTCAATCTTTATAATTATGCATAAAGATACCTCATTTACATATATTTACATATACTTTTGCACACATAATTTTCATATTTACATCCATACATTCATGCATTTACTTACATGTATATACACACTTATTCTCATGCATTGTCACTCATTCATTTTCATACATTTATGTTCATTCATTCATTCTTATGTTCATGTGTACCTACATATTTGCTAATATTCATGCTCGTATTCCTACATTTATATACTCATATTCATGAATGCACTCTCACACATATAAACATACACATGCATCAATTACTTGCATACATGCTCATGCTTACATATCACATGCATTCATGCATATACGTAGACACCACATTCTCTCACCGACATGCATGCATTCTCGTGTATACATACATTCTTAAATTCTATACTAAAATCATGCATATGTACATTCCTTACATATGCATGCACTTACACGTCTACATACATATGCATGAACATGCTCTCTTACTAACACATGCATTCTCTTGTGATCATGCATGCTTTATCACATTCATTCATGTACACTAACATACACATACATTATTTTCTTGCATATGTGCACATGCACTGTTAAATTCTCAATGCTTATATAATATGATCTCATTTAAATCCTTATTAAACATACATACATACTTATATTTCAAATATACTTTCACATGCATTCATACACTGTCGTTCACACATGCATTTATGCATTCACATTTATTTTCATGCATACATACATATGTCTCATGCATATACCATTTATGCACATGTATGCATCACACATACACACACATGTATGCATAATCACACATGCAAACACTTGTGTACTCCTATATATGTATGCATTGATACATGTTTCTTTTACATTCATGCATGAATTGTTACTTACACATGTATTTACACTTCACATGTACATGCACACATCTTACACATGCATACTTACCTAGGCACACATGCCTCATTCACTCACAAGCATGCATTCATGCATGTATATCATTGTCTCACTCATATGCATGCATTCGTATGCACACATGCATATGCATGCACACTTATGCACATGTGCTTTCACTTATGCACATGTGCTTTCACGTATGCATGTCATACTACTTATGCAATCATGCACAAGCAAACATACACATTCATGCATTTATGCATAATTAGGCACATGCTCAAATACACATGCAGGCTTTCATCTCTCATGCACATGTTCATCTCGATTCACATTTCAAACCACGCATAGATCTTACTTACTTATGTACATGCATATTTTTTACTTTTCTCATCCGTATATACTCGTTCATGCATCTCATATTCATATACATACATACATTTCATGCACACATACATGTATACATATCGCTTACATAGATATGTATGAACTCTTATTCATGCATGCTTTTCTACTTTTACTCTCTCTCTCTTGTTCTCTACAAGGAGCATAGAGGTGACTTTTTGTGTGTGTACATAGCCCTCCAAATAAAACTTGTAAAATCATGATGATAAACATGAAGCATGCTTTTCTGCTTTTACTCTCTCTCTCTCTCTCTCTCCCTCACTTGTTCTCTACAACGAGCATAGAGGTGTCTTTTTGTGTGTGTGCATATCCCTCCAAATAAAAGCTGTAAAATAATGATGATAAACATGAAGCACTCAGACTTGCCAAACATTGTATTTTACTAGCATTATGTTCATATTAAGAAACTCCGGTTACTTTTACATATAGAAGCTATAGATGTAGATGGCCATCATCATATCACGAAGGTTGTATGCATTGCCCCATAGAGAGTAGATAATTTGTAATGCTCGTAATAAACTGCTGAAATAGATATACACACTAAGGCAGAAAGAAAATAGGTGGTGTGAAATGACAAAAACTTTGACTAGAAATGACTCCTGGTATCGGGGCTTCAGGTTTGTGTTCTTAATATATCGAAGACTGTAGGGCAACACACATGATATATGTTATGATTGCAAGAAGGGCTGATGTTCGACTATCCACCATGGACAAGCCCTTTGTAGAGGCAGTTTTAATGAGCTCCACACGTGTGTAACATAGGGAAAAAGAAAATGCACAACAAATCACCCCATTAACTGCATAATAGAACAACTCACAACCTCCACATGATAGGCAGAGGCAAGATAGCACTGATAAAAAGTGACGTGATCCTTTCTGATTGGCAGAAAACTCAGTCTCAATCACAATGTGGGTAGAAAAGGGATCAACAAGCGTCCTTGGTAGGTTGGTTCTTGTTGAGAATTTTAGCCATGTGCAGGAGGAGACCTACAATTAGTTCACGATCGGCCTCCCAAGTGATGTCAGATTGCAACATACTAGAGACACACCTCTGCACTACAAAGAGATTACATGCAAAGCATTAATATGAAAAGCTCGAAGAGATGCAAGGTGCCTCTCTCTCTCTCTCTCTTTGTGGGCAATCGTACATCTACATCTAATTCTAAGGTCAAGCATGTGCACAAGAAATTCACATTTATTTACACTTGCATGGCTCGGTCTCACATATGCATTTTGCTTTTCTTGGATGTTTACAAACCTGAGGCCCACTCAAATTCTTGTAACGGTAAACGTCTCTCTCTCCCTCTCTCTCTTGTCTCTGTCGATCTTTTTGTGCAGCACCACAACATTGCTCGAATTCTGCTACGCAGCCACCATGGCCATCCTTCCTGCTCTAAATCTCCCACTTTTCCTTCTTTGAATGATGCATGTAGTTGAGCCTTCATTTCTCTCCTCTCTCTCTCTCCCTCTCTCCCTAGATCTTTCTATGCAGCACCACAACGCTTCCAAAATTTTACTATGCAGCTATCATCGCCATCTTTCCTCCTCTTCATCTCCATCTTTTCCTTGTATGAACGATGCCTGTAGCTGAACCTTTGTTTCTCTCTCTCTCTCTCTCTCTCTCTCTCTCTCTCTCTCTCTCTCTCTCTCTCTCTCTCTCCCCAACTCTTCACATCCATGCTCGAGCATGTTCTCTTCTCAACAGCACCCAAGAAAAAGGGGAAGATGATGCGTGATCATCTCTGTAGCCATCAACGGCTCTTCAGAAGCCGACAAAAGGAGAAGAAGGTGATGCTTGAATCTCTTTCTCTCTCTCATGCTCGCATTTAGATTAGCAATGTGAATGGAGGAGACAAACAAAGTGCAAGAATCCAAGAGATCACGTGCGTTCCTCTTTCTAACAGAAATTAGATAATATGAATCTATTGTTGTTATCGATAAAGAAAGAGAAGATGTAGTGAGTCCTGCTAACTACAACATGCTTCTGTTGGTTTGATGAGCTTCTCTCTCCACTAATCAACTGAGCTCTTTAAACAAGAGCTGCTCCAACATCTACGCAACACCAGATGGCAACTTTCTTCTATTTGCAGAAGTCAATTTTGTCGAAGAGAGAGGAAGCAGAGAGAAAAGATATAGAATCATCTCCCTCTCCCTCTCTCCCTTTCTCTCTTCCTTCTACAACACACAGCAAGGACAAATTCTCTCTCTCGCAGATATCCTTGTTCAACGCCATCGAAGTGTTGCAGACGAGGGGGGAAAGAAGAGCTGAAAATATACATTCTCTCTACGTTTTTTTTTTTTCTCTCTCTCTCTCCTTGATGTACGCACCTCAAAAAGAACGTTAGAATGAAAATCCATATAGAACACACATACACCTATTCACAAAAAACACATACACATGCATTCTCTTCAGACTTAGAAGCCATACATAAGTCACTTTTTTCTATTTTCCATGTACACACTTGCTACACACTTAAACACTTTTACGTGTACATTGTAGTTAAGAAATAAATTTACATTTATTACGTACACATTTAATCAAATATAAACTATATACTACATATATCTATTAACGTATATGAAATTAAATATATTAATCACTAGCTACATTTATTAATTTTCATGTTACTCAACCATATATATTAAGTTAAATATATCCACACATATTAACATATTTAATTATTAATTATATATCAACGTATATTAAATCAGTTAGGATCATATAGTAATCTCTCTCTCTCTCTCTCTCTCTCTCTCTATATATATATATATATATATATATATATATATATATATATATATGTGTGTGTGTGTATGTAATCACACATGCATAATGGGAATCACATATGTATACACATACTCCTCTTTAGCACACATACATATAGATGGGTTTGTATACATTCAAAAGCACACATTCTTAGTCACAAAAACACACATACATGGATAGACAAGGACATATAAACACAAAAAAACAATTCATTCTTACCCATGCATCTAATATTTCTCATACGATAATCTTTATAAATTCAAAGGGTACCCTAGACCACGTGTGAAGAAGGTCAACAAACGAGCCCTTAAAAGAAGAGGAACATGCGTTCTTAAATCCAAGCACTAGAAAAGGGGAAATACTCCTCCACTTCTTAATAATATCACCACCAAATAATTTAAATTCTTGAAGACAAATGAAGCCAAAGTGTATGCTCTGGGTGCAGCCATTGGCTTTGAAATGTTGAAGACAAGGATGATCATTTCGCAATGGGTCTATCTTTTTCTTAGTTTTTCTGTCTAATACTTTCTTAGATTGAAAGAAAAGCATTAATCTTATAAATAAACTAGACTTCTGCACGTCTCTCACGTTCTAGAGGTTTAAACTTTATTGAACTCCCGTGGAAAACGTAAAATCGGAAAAATGTTCACTTGAAAAGAAGATTTGACTCAACGAACAGGTGAAGATTTCAAACGAGGATCTATAACAAGAAGATAATAGTTTCTTCTTAATATATAAAAGAAAGTTCGAGAGAGCCTCCGCATTCAAATTTTAATTAACAGAGTTTATTGTTATACAAGTATACAGGTTAAGCACCATGGGACCCCCATATCTAACAAAGCAGGGGTTACTAATAGATTACTAGAGAAAAAAGGTTGATAAACCTCTCGTCCCTCTCATGTGAGGCCCACTTATTTTTTATCTTTTTTCTCTCTAGCAAGGACACTCGATGATGTCTAAAGAGTGGAGGCTTCTTACAATTGATAATTCTTTTGCTAAAAGGAAAAGAGATATTTCAATCGACCATTCTTTAGGAGCGCTTCCAAAAGTTGGCTGCACACTACTCTTTCCATATTTTACATTGAGTCTTCCCTGTTATAGCATTCCACAGTGCTGAGGAGCATCCGATAGCTTCACCCACCAAAGATTGCTTCCAATTGTTTTGTCCCTGTAACAACATGATTACCTGAGGGAGATGGAGAGGCCGTTTCTGATATTGTTGTTCCAATGACGAAACTTTCACTGTCCATATTGTCCTCATTATTGGTGGTGAATCCGTCTTCTTTTCTAGTTATGTAGTCCTCTTGATTGACCTCATTCAAGGGGGGCCACTCCAAGGGTAAATTACTTCTGCCCGCAAAGTCCCGGATCCCTCCTAGATAATCAAGCTCGTGAACCTCCTTCTCGAGGTTGCAGAATAAGTTATTGAGTGACTTTTTCTGGTGTGGGGGTCTTCTCTAAAAGTCCTCTTGGCTTGAGCTTCTCCTAGGGCTAGATTTCCTTCTTGTTCTAACCTCTGTAAACCCTTCTGAGTCAATTTTTGGGATTTGGTCATCCTTGTCTTTCTCTTCAATTGTTGAGCCGACGTGCATCCCCTTGAGTGTTTGGGCTTTGCTAGCTCTTTCTTGCTTGTTCTTTTGCTTCAGGGGGCAATCTTTAATCCTATCACCATGTTGACCACATTGAAAGCAGGCATTGGCTATATTTTTAAAAGTGATCTCTTGAACCCAAGATTCCCCTTCACCCAAGTCGACAATAATTTTCTAGGGGAGAGGCCTGCGAAGGGCTTCCTCCACACACATTTGAGGATGCCAACAAGCATTAAATGCATGTTTTGAGCCCTCATATATGAAACCCCCAACATCTCCGCGAGAGGCCAGCGGCTTGCCAAGCAGAGAAATAATATCCCACGAAAAGCCGTAAAGGAAGTAAGGGAGATTAGGGAGCTCGACCGAGAGAGGGTACCAAAGGGGTTTAGAGTTGTCAGGCATGAAATCTGGGGCCCACTTGAAGAGGCATAGAGTGGTGTGCCCGACTTGCAAAAACCCCACATTGAGGGCCAAGATTGCCATTTCTTCATTCTCAAAAACTAGCAACAGGTGCTGGTTGGAAGGAATTGGCACTTACTCACTACTATGCCACGAGGGAACCACTCTTTGCGAAACCACTAGTGCACAGAATCCAGCGGGGGCCTCCGACCAAAGAGCTGGCCAATGAGGCAAGTTCTCTTAAGTTCATCTTGCATTGAAAGGATTGCCTTGCGATTAAGTGCAACTCGAGGGGCCATCATGGTCTTTGAGGGACTAAGGGCAACAACCGCCTCACTAGTGATAACTGGAGGTAAATTACTGATAACGAGGGAAGGGACCCCGACATCCATAGAGGCAGCCATAAGGAGAAAAGAGCGAAGCCTTCTTATATCTGCACCGAAATCTATTTAGTGTTCTCTTGCACACAACATTTCAAGCCGGGTTGAGCACAAAATCAATTCATAGATAAAAAGAATTGAACAAAGGTTGAAGCGACAAGCAGAAAGCAAGTCAAGCGGCATAGATGGACCACATTCCACAAAAAATGCAACAAACTCCTTTCCTAACCCCTTGAACAAAAGCGCGACAGACTGCTATCCGCCAATTGAGCCATAATGACGATACTTAAGACGCAACAAAGTAGCTGGAAATTATTAAAAAAAACAAAAAGAAAAATATTAAATAAAAAAGTAGCTGGAAATAGCTCTTTGGGGTTTTATGTGAGCCTCCGATTGAGCCATAATGACTTGATACTTGATACTTAAGCCCCACAGATGACATGCACGTACCACTATTAACAGCGACAAGTAGTTCTGAAAAATGTTGCACATTTCGTACATGAGAATTTAGAGTCTTTTGAAGTAATAACAAAATATGTAAGGTGTTCTATGCATGGGGGATTGAACTCAAACCTTTTCATTAGCAGTTCGATGGGTTATCCAAATGCCCCAAAGGATAACTTCGTTATGTTCTTTCTTTTATATGGTGTGGTTCAATCATCCATCTTCTCACATTTCCTAAATTTAACACTCTCTCCTGTTTCTAGAGATCAATATCATCAATAAGTAGCTCCTCAACAACCGGGGTACGCGTGACATGATGTACTCACCTTCACATAGTCTCTTGGATTTTTCTTCTTCACAAATTTAAGTGCTTTGAAACCTTCTTTGAAACCTTGATATATTCAAACTTGTTGTTTGTAATATTGACGTTTGAAACCTTGTTTTGAACCTAAGTATATTGAACCTCCTCTTACCCAAGCTTGATTCTTGAACCCTCAATCAATTTCTAACCAAAGTAAGTTCCTTCCAGAAACTTTTCAACGCTACCTTACATGACTCCATATCATCTATGAATTACATCTCTCAAAGCGATTAGCTCCCTACTTTCCAATAACTCTAATGCAAATTAAGTCAAATAATGACCTGTTCGTTTGATTATGCGTACCTTGTATATTCTTACAGCACCAAGATTATGCATGTCTTAACTTTTGATGTGGATTTACTGCTGCATCCCTTTCATTCCCTTACATGGAGTGGTAGATGATACTTGTGACAAAGGTTTTTCACAAACTACACCGTTGAGTCTAATGAGTTATCCTCAAAAGGAACGCCAGTCTGCATATCCCATCTTTTGCTGAGGTCCACGTACGCGATTAGCTACATGTTATAGTCGTGGGCGGCTTCCGTGAGGATGCGTTTCTTCAAGCATTAAATCAACGTTCATTTCAATTGCAGGCGGAAAAAACGATTTTGATCTGGCATTGCACATGTCTACTGTCCAAAAGAGTTCACTGCATGTAGTCGCTCTCATAAGATTGAGGACGTCCACTCATTTTTATGCGGAACCTGTCGGTTGCAGACCTCATGTGATGAGAATTCTAGTCTTAATTCACGTCATACGCATTTAGATCTGACAATTGACTTGGAAATATCGTTTGGTATGAATTTAACATTCAATAATTGCAATAATTTTGTCCCCGTCATGAAATCTCATTTGTTATGGGTCTTGTTTTTCTCCAAAGCAAACACTCTATGGTGTCTAAATGGTGAGAGCATCTTACAATTTCAAATTATTCTTTGTAAAAGGATAAGATCTTTCTCCATTTAATATGTTTTAGGAGGTTTGTGAAAATTAACAGCACACCATTCTTTCTAAATTTTCCAACTATCTTATCTAATAATCGCATTCCACAAGGCCACCAGGTAACCAATGTCTTCTCCGAGTTAAGCCTCCTTCTAGTTCATTTCATATTGTAGAAATAACCATCTCCCCAAGCTTTACCAATCAAAAACTTTGTCGGCACGAAGAGAATAGGTATTCAAAGTCTTCTCTACCACTCATTCATCACTTACACCATGGAGGAACCTGAGAAAGTCTCTTCACTTTGACAATTAGTCTGAATTCACAAGTGAACAATTTGAAACATCAAAATAGCCTTTTTTTTCTCAATGCGGGAATGCCAAAGTGCAAGGACTTAAGAGCTCATATGACATGTTTTTGCTACCCAAGTCATTGCCTTCTCTATTCTTTCTTGTGGGTCATTGATTGCAGAGGTCAAGGAGGGGCTATGGGTTCACAAGGTTGCGGGGCAGTGGGTTTGTGGGTTTGCAGCGCTGTGGGTACATGGGTTTGCATGGTGGTGGGATCACGAGCTTGCGGGGTGGTGGGTTTGTGGGGTTCTATCAAAGAGAACAAGCAAGATGCAAAACTCTTTTATTGCTACATTGTATCTCCTCTTCATCACATACTCCAATTTGTTGCTACATCAAATCTCCCTTTGATAATTAATGAAACCTTTTACTTAAGTTCACAGTGCAAATTCCACCTATAAGATCATAAGATCCCATAGGCATACAAAGTTAGTGGCATGTTTAGAGTCTATGGTATGTGCTTAGGCTTTGGAGCACGTGGCGGTTCCAATCTGTAGCTCCTCCTTCCATTGCATCCTTCCTCCTTTTCTAAAGAGGAAGTCAACAATCATAAAAGCATAATCAAAACTAATAAAGAACATGAGTGTGCATTTGTGTTCCATTGGTCACTGATAGAAAAGAGATAAAGCATGTGCTAAGGCTACAGGGAATGTGGCTCACATGGTTGGTAGGCTGGGGAGGTGCAAAAAAAGTGGGGATGAATTTTCCTTAGTCTGAGATATAAAGAACTATTCTTCATGGATCAATCTCCCATGTGGAGCCCTTAGAGCCCTCCACATTGTTCTATGATCCACATAAATGAGAAGACTAATCCCTTCCCTTGGCTCTAGATTGCATTTGGCTTCCCCTTCTTCAAATTGCTAGCTCCACCTCATTCACAATGTATGAGACCAAATAAAAGAATCCCAACAATGATGACCTTGATAGACTAAAAGATTCGTAACAAAGATGGCCTAGATATGCCAAGACCCTTAGAATGTTCTTCTACTTTAGAGACCCCCACATGAAGTCTTTGCACTGTCTCGGTGCAACTTCTCTTTTATTTCCTTATTAAATCAAACCAAAATGATGCCAACTTGAATTAATTCACGTAACTCTTCACCCTCGAGATGTTGACCAAGGGCATCCTCTCACCCTGCAAGTCCTTTAGATGTAATGCTCCTTGTGGTAATACCTTTATCACCTTGTATGCTCCCATCCATTTGGGTCCAAATTTGGTTGCAATAGATGGGATTTGATGCACCAAATCCGAAGATTCTTCATGTACTTCATTAGACCTAAGATACGTGGCATGCACATTTTTGCACTATTGGAGAGATTTTTTCATCCAAATAAACATTCTGAAAAATAAAAACATTTTTGTTTTTAAGATGAATAACTTTTATCTCTCTCAAATCTTTTTGATACATTTCTGTGACATGATGAATCTCTTTTTAGTACCTGGAGGAAACAAAATCATGAAGAGTTGGACTAAACAAAGATCTTATTATGTAGAATCCTTAAGTTTATAGTTGAATAAAAGGAATCTTTATGATTACATGTTTTTAAGCATGCTCATATGTGTGAGTAAGCATGGGTATTTGCTATAAATAGGCTTACACATTGATATGTGTGCACGGGTACCAATGTATTGCAATGCTTATGGGTCTTTATACTTATGTTCATGCATGTGTGATTCCATGTAGATATGAAGATATGTATATATCTATGTGTGGCCAATTAAGTTCCTACTCTTGTATGCTTATGCATGTCTACACAAAGGTTTTTTTATGTTACTAAATATCTATGTGCAGATAAGTTTTTCAATGTATCTATGTGAGAAAATAAGTATGTTTGTTTATGTGTAATTGCGAGTTCCACTCTAATTGCTTGCTTATATGTAATTGCAGAAACACCTAGTGTATGTGGTATGTGAAATCAACCCTATGTATGTCCCATGCAAGTTTATGTATAGGCATGTGAATGTGATCAACTATATCTATGTAATCATGTGTATGGGTATGGGCTATTTAAACCTTTATACAAACAACATATAAATATTAAAATGTATGAATCCATAAAGATATATGATGCCAAAGTTTATGAATGAATGCTATAAGTATATGAGTTTGTACATATTAACCTTAATAAAAGATAATCATATATGCGTACTAATAAATGGATGTATTTAAATATACATTGGTGACATTATATGCTCATTACTATTGTTAGTTACATTATATATCAGGTCATAGATAATTTTACTTATAACTAATGTTTATTATATATTAGTTTATATGGTTACATAGCTAGTCCATACTAATAGTTATTTAATAAATATAAACACATACGTGACGTGTGCATGAACTTGCATGACAAAGAGTGAGTGTGTGTGTGGTATGCATGTAAGTTAACTAAGTGTGTATGCATGGAAATTTGGGTGCCATGCATGCATAAATAAAGCCTATGAAAGATGACAGTGCTCATTTGCAGAGCTAATGAATCTCTACAGGTGCGTAAGAGAGAGAGAGAGAGATAGAGAGAGAGAGATAGAGAGAGAGAGAAAGAGAGGGAGAGAGAGAGAGAGATAGAGAGAGATAGAAAGAGAGAGAGAGAGAGAGAGAGAGAGAGAGAGAGAGAAGAGTCTCCCCCTCCACCTGGCAGACCATTTGAAGAAGATTGACGAGAAGTGAAGAATTGAAGAAACCTACGAGCTTTTGACTAGGAGTTTGGAGCTGCATTTATGTTGCTTTTGCTAGTTCTCCTTTATCACATTTGAAACTTAAAATCTTGTATTAGGTTTTTTTTATCAAAGCATTTGTATAGGATTTTCTTCAAAAGTATATGTATTAGGACTATTAGTCCTTAAATGTATTAGGACTTTCCTCAAAGCATTTGTATAGGACTATTTTGGTTATGAAGTTATTTTTATATGTACTAATCTGATTGAATTTCTTTTTCTTTATGTTAAAAAAAACATATCAAAATAAAAAAAATAATAATAAAGTATATAAATGATGGTTATCTTACCTATTTCTTTTGTATGTTTTTGTTTCTATTCGGTCACTTTTTCTTTTTTTTCATCATTAAAAAATATCCCTGATTTACGTATACAAGCTATGCATCTCTAAATGAAGCTACCGATGAATATAACATACATACCTCTTTTATTTTAGAGACTTTATTAGATGCTCCTACTAAGAATACTACTACACAGTCTAACAAAAACAAAACTACATCTTTTATTCTAAAAACTTTATTACCTTCACCTATTTAGAATACTACAACGAAATCTAAAGAAAATGAAACTAATGAATAAATAGAAGTAGAAGAATTATTTAAAGACTATATTGTTGATGAATCTTTAATCTCCCCATCATACTATTAGTATTTATCTAGGTTTCTAGCTTTGTGTTCAATTGCGTCACGTGAACCCGATAATAGCGAGATGTTGTTTCCTCCTCCTCTCGAACAAAATACCCAACCTAAGCAAACTAAACAAGAAGTGGATGAAATTATCAAAGATCATTTAACTAAAGAAATATTATTCTAGCATTAATATGAATACGGTCTTTCTAGGTATAGAGTTGCGCAACATTACGGACAATAGATTCATAGGCCAATCTTAAATAGCATATTAAACTATAGGTAATCACTCCTCATATACTGGAAACACATCTTAGCTCCTAAAGTACAGGACAAAACACCCTACGTGTAGTCACATAGTGAGCATATCACAAGTGAGTTGTGATCTGCGCCTATCTCCTTTCACATCCCTCAACACATTTTGTGAACCCGACGTGAAACTTCGTCGTGTAGTTCACAAAAAGGAGGGTGTAATAATATGCAGAGAGCTTCCCTTTTTATGATGGTATTGATCACTCTTGAATATGGGAAAGAAGTCTAAAAACATAAGAAGATCCAATAGCAAAAAGGGTAAGCATAGGCATCTCCTTGAATTCCATGCTAGACTTTTTCCATCAAACTGTTCAAACTTCTTTCCACGTTTGGAAGTTGTTTACAATCAATGCAAATAATTGTCTTTAGTCTAGAGTAAACAAAGTTTAACCCTTGACGATTCATTTTTCGGTCAACAAATATCATGTACTTAAACCTATCCCTTTCATTTCGGAGACATGATTTGTCGATCGCATCTAACAGGCTTTAGCCACCTACAGTTCTTGCTAAATTATATAATTCATCATCCATCACAATCATCTCTCATGTACAAATGCATACTAGGAAAAAAAAGGGAAGAAAAAAATGGATTGACGACTGACATGTGTAGTTTTAAAGCATTCAAAATTGTGACATCCCATCAAAAGGGCTTTGACATTTATTTTAAATCTATAGATGATTCAAAATGATCAGACTCACATGATATATAGTAAAAAGATATCCATGCACATCAAGCACACCACTCCACATCCCTTTCATTCGAGGCAATTGAGCAACAAATGCACCCCAAGGAGGAAGCCCTGTTCGAGATCCTCGAACTCGACCATCTAGTCACAGGGAAAGGTACACTAGAGCATCAAATGGTATAATTGCAAGCTTCTTCTGATCAGTCAGTAACCTTGTTCATTCATTTGTGTAAATTGGAGTCCCTCTCCAAAGCATATCTACTTGAGGAGAAGAGCTTCCTGACTAGTCCTCCTTGGATATGTTAGATGCATAATTTAACTCTCGTACTTGCCCAACTCTACCAAATAAAATCATGATAACCCCTCCTTCCAATAGTTGGGAAAAGTAAGGCTCACTAGCTCTACATGCCTCTTCTATGTGAGATGCAGGTTCCACAACTATGACAAACTGGGAAACACCTCTCTACTATCCTAGCGAAAGGACTCTTATTTCTTAGCTCTATCTTCAAAGAAGTCAATGTTTCCTCTCTAGGAAATTTCTACCTGCAAATCCCTTACTTTTGTTTCACTTCTATATAAAAGCACAAAGATTAATACTACAACCAAATCTATGCGAAAACCTGTTAAGACTTGTAATAGCTCTCTTTTCTAGTGAAATAATTCATTTTGAACTTTCTGAATTACATTGTGGGGATAATGCTTAGGATGAATTATTAGGTCATTTTATGCATGTAGGAAAAATTTTGGGTTGAAAAGTTTCATATTCTCTCTCTAGACCTTATTCGTATCATGTTTTCTTGTCGAATTTTGAAGGTGAAGATTAAAGAACTAAGAAAAACTCTGTATGAGAGAAAGGTAGCGCAAGTATAAGAGAATAAAAGTGCCTAGGTGAAATTTTTGTGAATCATGTTTTAAGTACCTCATTCAGGGCCCTACATTTAGTTCATTGTAAGAAAATGCCTTGATTTTACTCTATCTAGACATTTGAAACTTGTAGGGCTCAAAAGTGACATTTGGAGGTGAATTTGGACCTCGGACGTCTCTAAACTAGTAAGTGTTTCTTTGCTAAGGATAAAATTGTGTATCCAAGAAGAGTAATACCAAAAGAAGGAATCCTTATAGATGAAGATAAAGTAAAAACAATAGTTGATTGGCTGATTCCTAAGACTGTAAGGGATGTTAGAAGTTTTCTTGAGTTGGTACAATATTAAAGAGCACATATTAAGGATTTCTCTAAGATAGGTACTCCCCTCACAGAATTGACTAAAAAGAAGGTAGGATTTGCGTGGAGTGATACCTGTCAAAACTCATTTTAAACATTGAAACAAAAATTCATTGAAAATTATGTTTTGAAAGTACCAGAAATGGGAAAGCCTTTTGTGGTTGCATGTGATGCAAGTGGTAGTTAGATAGGATGTGTTCTTTCATAGGATGATAGGTGTTGGAGATAGATGTCTGTGGAAGCATGAGAATAGCACAAGGAAGGAGAAGAAGCTTGGAGCATAACACACAATACTGAATGTATTACTAGAGAATGTACAAAGATAAGTAGCCCCTTAGGGCAATAGGCATATATACAAGCTCGTGGAAAAAACCTCCTAAAGAGAGAAAAAAGTGCCCCGACAGTCATAGTGTTCACACATATCACTACCTATATATATTAAAAAATCCCCCCTGGTAGTGATGCGGTGAACAAGGAGCTGGCACTCATGTATAAGGAAGTGCCAAGCTATGTGGAATCAATTCACAAAAGGAAGTAAGCCCAAAGCTTTGGGGAAAGCTTCAAACTTCTCCCTACGCAGAGCCTTCCTAAAAAGGTCTGCAATGTTCTCCTGTTTGGGCACATATGCCAAGCTGATCTCCCCAGCAGAGAACCTCTCCCTAACATAATGATAATGCACCTCAATGTGCTTAGTGAAAGCATGGAATAGAGGGTTCCTCGCAACTTCCAATGCGCTCTCTGTATCAATGAAGATGGTAGTGGTAGAAGACTAGCCAACACCCAAATCAGCCATAAGGCGTCTGAGAGACACACACTCAATAGTAGCTATGAAAACTACGCTATACTCAGCTTCACAACTGTAAGTGGCTACAATAGGCTGCTTCTTGCTCAACCAAGATATACATGAGCTACCAAGCTTGAAGCAAAAGCCACTAGTGGACATACGAGTGTCATAGCAACCAGCCTAAATAGAGTCAGAAAAAGCATGCAAATTTGGCGGTAGTGATCCCCCCTTGGGATAAAACAACCGAAGTACTCGAGCACCACTCAAGTAGTGGAAGATGTGCTTAAATGCCTGCCAACTCTTGACACCTAGGCAATGAATAAACCTGCTCATCTATGAGATATCAAACTGAATATCTAGCCGAGTAATGCATAAGTAAATCAAGCATCCAACAGCCTACTGATAGAGAACAACATTAGACGCATCTCCAGCATCATGAAGACGCAATCGTAAACTTGTCTCCATCGGAGTGGCAATAAGCTTACAGTCTTCAGATCGAAATGCTGCAATAATGTGTCAATATATTTTGTTTTGACACAAAGCCATTCCACCATCAACGTGCATAAACTGAATGCCCAAATAGTGATGCAATGCCCCAAATCAGACATGTCAAATGAGGCATGTAAACCAGCCTTAAAATCAGCAATATGCCTCTCAAGATGACTAGTGAGCAGCATGCCATCAACATAAACCACAATGATCAGAAGTACATCATTTTCACACTTAACATATAAGGTTCTTTTAGTTGGACTATTCTCAAAACCATGTGCATTTCATACCAAGCATGTGGTGCTTGATTTAAGCCATATAATGCCTTCTTTAACCTCCACACCTGGTTCTCATGCCCTTTCTCCACAAAGCCACGAGGCTCAAAAACATACACTTCTTCATGCAAGTCACCATTCATGAATGTTTTTTTGATATCCAACTGATGTACATTCCAACCATGATGAGCTGCAAGTGCCTAGATGCTATGAAGAGTAGTCATTCGACAAGTAGGTGCAAAGGTCTCATCAAAATCAATGCCTCTTTCCTGCGCATAACCCTTTGCAACAAGTCTAGCCTCATACCTGTCAATTGTACCATCACGCTTATGCTTCTGTTTGTATACCCACTTAGTCCCAATGGCCTTCTTGCCAGGAGACAAGTCACATAGAGACCAAGTACCATTCTTCATTATAGCATCATATTCACATTGCATAGCAGCCATCCAATTTTTTGAATTTTGTGCTTCATCAAACGAAACAGGCTCATTCTCATCACAGAGACTAGATGCAGCCATAGCATACCAATCTGATGTAAACAAGGCACTATGAGATCCTGAACAAGTACGATATGATAGAGATGCATCTAATTTGTTGTCATGCAAAGTCTACACCAACCATTTTGGCATAGTTTTTGCCTACTCAATATGATCTCTCTCATCAACAAGTGCATCATGTAAATCCGCATTTGAAATGGAATGATGTGCATCATCACATGAAACCTGCAAAGGCTATGAAGTTGCCTCATTAGGATCAACACTAGATTTTCCACTTGTAAACAGAGGAAGCAAAGTATCATACATGTCTTTGGAACTAACAGATGTGTACTTAGTACATGAAAGCAATGGCTGAATAGCATCTTCCACAAAAACAACATCACGGTGTCAGATTGAAAGTAATGGCTCGTGGATCAAGACAACCATTGGAATTACGGCGCACCCCGGGTGCTCGGACCAAACTCAGGTGAAGTGGGAACTCAACAAGTATATTAGTAATTCAATTGCCAAATCTTATCATATCATGAAACTCAACGTTCAATGATCAAGAATTCTCAATAGTTAAATGTGATTCCTAATGATACACACGTAATCAATTTCGTCGATTGGAGTGCATCGAATATAAGTATTTTGTAATGTGCACATGCACCTTTCTAATGTTTTATCATAATACTCATGAAGAAAGTAAATTTAGAACGAGTTTTTGTAGTCAATAATTCGAATATTTTGTCTTAACATACTTCGTACGCAATGAATGAAGTCCAAGTAGGTTTCTATGTCGTGACATTCTAAGCCTTCTTTCATTCTATTTAGGGAAAAATTAAACAAGGACTCGGCAAGCACATTATCGCAATTCCTTTAATTTATTATAATAATTGAGAGATGACTTTACATTTAAATTAGATATTATTAACGATGACATATGCTAATATCAGACTAGCATGCAAAAATGTAGATCGTAATAGATAAAGCATCCGAAGTAATCTTTAGACGACAGAAGTACATTGTCGCAACCCTTTATAAGTAGAATATTGCCAAAACAATAGAGGTTCACAATGTCAATCAGGATTTTATGTCTTCATTGGAATGAATAAACTGATTCTTAACAAAAGCATCAAAATCAAAAGGATCACAAAACATGGGAATCTCTTTCTAATGGAAGAGTTCTAATGTAGTTACAATTTTCAACAAAAAGAAAGAGTTTTACGTAGTTATAAAACTTCATAGAACATCAGAAATTACAAAACCTGTAATCATTACGCTGGACTATACTTTGAATCATGCTCATGTCAAAAGCGTTGTCAGAACTTCTTGAATTCATCGTGAAACACAGATCAAAGATGTTGAAGTTGATATATAATCGGATGAGTCACCACAGAGCAGAAACTCTTTTTTAGGAAAAAGGATTTCATCAGAGAAACCCCTTTGAGTGTAGCATAGATGAAACCATCAATCACTTTGCATCACGTGTGTGTAATTGTTGTCACAGTTGAGCGTTGAAGAACTTCTTCCTCATAGCTTAATCAGAATGTTATCACCTCCTTTAGCGTCATTCTTATGACCAACACCGCTCAGATGTGCTTTCCACCAGCTAGAAGATAGCGCGATGATTGAGATATGATGTTGCCAAAGTTTATATCAAGCAAAGAGTGTGAGAGAGACGTCACAGCATAGAGCGACAACTATGATTCTAGTGCCATAGAGCATAGACTGCCATAGAGCGTCAACAGCATAGAGCGCCAACAGAGAATTGGAGATGAAGGCATCGAGGTGTGAAAATCTTCATGGAATAGAGATCGATCAAAGAGTTTTGGGATCTTCAGAATCCACAAGCGCAGTCAGATAAGTTTCTGCCTTTCTTCATCAAATGACAAAAATATTAATCTTGCGATGGCCTTCTTGCAGCAGATCATATGAATTCTATGCCTGAAGAAAACATAAGCTGGCTCCTCTATATATGTCAAGCCCCCTCTAAGCTCAGCTGTCAGTGCATATATCCCCTGAAGTCCGCTCCTCCAAAAAAAACATACAAGACTGCCCCGTCAGCGCAAATCATCCAGCATCACTCCTTTTCTTTCGTAACGTTTTTTTTTCCTTTTCTCTCCTTTTGACGTCGATCCCTCATGCTCGATAAATTTAGAAGTTGCATGCCCGACAATCTTTTCAGCTTCATTATTGTGGCTACCATATTTTAATTTGATGGAATATAGCTGTGATATTTTCTTGACAACCGTTATTGACTCATAAGAAGATCCAAGCAATCTCTGACACCATAATTCTCTCTGTGCATAGTGTGATCATAAAAACATCATATCAAGTCTGCAATTGAATTGTCCTTGCAAGTGAGGAGAGAAAATCTTTCCGACATTCGCCCCCACCAAACCTGCACATTGTCCCGATGGGCCAACTAACCTGTTGAAAAAACTCAATTGATCTTCAAATATCAGTTAGTTTGATTTGATATGTGCATGGGATTAGAATATATGTGTCTATGCATGGCCTTATTATATAGCCCTATTGAATGCATACTCTGAAATGCATTGAGAAAGAAATATGGTGCAATCATTTAGGGCAAAAGGTATCTGATGGTGAGGCTTGTGCACTCCCTTGCATACAATCAATGTAAAAATACATAAAGCCTTATAGTTTCTCTTATGTGCATGGGTACAAATCAGTTCGTGCATCGATGCATGATCATGTAATGAAACCCTACCATGCATACTCTAAGTGCATTTTGAAACAATTATGGTGCATAGACAAGGTAAGAGCATTCGTCGAAGAGGTTTAAGCTTCCAAATTTTAAGCTTTATTTCAAAATTTTATGATGCATTTAACAATTTAAAAGTAGTGCAAATGGACGTGCACCTATTGGATAGGAAACTTCCGTGCTCTTCTATATTATTCATGCATACTTTAGATGCTATGTAAAACAACATGCTGTAAAGAAATGGAAACTCGGTTTCAATTCCTAAAATAGCTTAGCGCAAGCTCTTTCCATTATGTTTCTTCAATCCTCTTCAGACCTACAATTTCTAAAATCATCACTTCAAGTCTATTTACTTCGTTTCAAACCTGGCTAAAACTCAAATAGAATAGTTCGTCAATTCATCATAAACATGAAAACACAGTTCATAAAGTTCTCACTCATTATTCATTGAATTGTCTTGATGGTCTTCTTGATAATCATGAAAACATCAAAAACCTAAACAAACTTGATCATAACATTGTTTCTCCTCAATTTTTCTTCATGTACGTGTATTGTCAAAACAGCTATTCACAAACACATTAGCAAGTATTTATAATCATTTCATACAAAAAGCAATTTAATTTCAAACTCCTGTGCTCATATTTACCTTTTTGATGACGGAGAAGGTAAACTCCGGTGCTCATAATTACCTTTTGATGAGGGAGTAGGCTATAACTCCCATATAAATATTCTTCATGGATGGAAAACATTCAGAAACATTCATAAACTTTTATTCGTCATAATTATAAAAAAAATTTAGACTATTTCTCGATTTGCGCATGTCATCCTTGTGGTAGCTGTTTTATAAAAGAAATTTCATCAAATTCCCTCTTTCATAAAAAAACAAAACAATTTGATTCATCTTTTCTCATCAAATTGGTGTTTTAGTGATTTCTTCTATTTTCTTCAACGGTAAATTCTTAGTTTTCTTGTTAAATTTTAAAGGTTTTGATTGTTTTGAATTTATGTTCATATTGTTTTCGATTTGTTTAATAATATCATCAAGAAGTTGCTTCTCTATTTCATTTGTCTGTTTTTCACAATTTTGGTTCATAATACTTTGTTTGGTCTCTTCTCATTTAATTCCTTCTTCTTTAAAGTGATTATATTTATGTTTGTTCAATTGAGTTTGTAGTTCTTTAAGCTTGACTTGATCAAAAAAAAATTCTCATTAGAAAGGAGCATTGGATCAAGTGAAATCTGTAAATTATTAAGTTTCCTTGCTCCTACTTGTATTTCATGTTCGAAATCACCTAGACCAATTTCCAATTGCTCTTCCATAATCGGTTTTTGATCTTCTTGCTTTGGTTTTATACATTCGATTTCTTCTATTAGCTCTTGTCCTCAGTTTAATGTTATCTCCCTCATTTCTTCTTTTGTTTGAATGTTCATATGTATGATAGGCTTCCATACTTTTTTACTTTCACATGGATTGGGTTTAGTTTGCATCTCCTTTAATAGTTCTTTCATTCCACCCCTTCCTAGATTTAATTTTAAAGGTCATGGATCCTCATAATTAAAAATTTTCCTCTCATTTTCAACCACTAGTTTCCTTCTTCGTGCATCTTCATATGACCTACAAGTCCAAAATGCATGGCCATATTGATCGCACCAAAAACACTGCATAGGTCGCATTTGCATCCTATTTGATGTTCTTATTGAATGCTTACAGCAAGATTTTCTAAATGTGTTATAGGTGAAGGATGTATAGACAAACTGTGGCTCATTCCCTCCTTTTTATGCTCACATTTAGCTAGCTCTAATTCTTGTATTTGTTTGGATAATATTTCATATTTCTAGTTCATTTCTTGAATCTGCGCATTCATTTCCTCTTTCCAAGTTCTAAGACTAATTCTTAATACTTGTAGAGTGTGTAGCATAGCTTTGAGCATATCATTTAAAGTCAAAATCACTCTAAATTTCTTTTGTATAGCTTCATTTGCCTTGTTTTCCATTTCTATGAATTTATCTTCCCATTTTCTCAAGTGTTGATCCATCAATGTGTGCACATATGCTTTGTCAATAACAATACTCTTTGAATTATGCTTTTGTATTTTAATTTCAAGAGATTCGTTATGTTGATTTATATTTTTCATGTTTGTATGTTGTTTTTGGCCCATGACTCATGCTTGAATGTCAAAGGAGCAACACATAGACGAAAAACAAGCTATGATTTCAGATACACATCAAACATTACCAGGAATTGATTTAAGGAAGAAGTTCAGAAATCATGCACCTAAGCTGCAATGTCGATTCTTCGTGTCAGGTTCACCAAAATGTCAGCATCAAAGTAATGGCAGGTAGATCAAGCCAACTGCTGGAATTATGATGCACGCCGGGTGCTTGGAGCACACTCAGGTGAAGTGGGAACTGAAAAAGTATATTAGTAATTCAATTGGCAAATCTTATCATATCATGAAACTCAACGTTCAATGATCGAGAATTCTCAATAGTTAAATGTGATTCCTAATGAAAAACATGTAATCAATTTCGTCGATCGGAGCGCATCAAATATAGCTATTTTGTAATGTGCACATGCACCTTTCCAATGTTTTATCATAATACTCATGAAGAAAGTAAATTTAGAATGAGTTTTTGTAGTCAATAATTCGAATATTTTGTCTTACCATACTTCATACGAAATGAATGAAGTCCAAGTAGGTTTCTATGCCGTGACATTGTAAGCCTTCTTTCATTCTACTTACGGAAAAATTAAACAAGGACTCAGCAAGCATATTATCTCAATTCAATTAATTTATTATAATAATGGAGAGATGAATTTACATTTAAATTTGATGTTATGAACATTGACATATGCTAATATCAGACTAGCATGAAAAAATGCAGATCGTAATAGATAAAGCATCCGAAGTAATCTTCAAATGACAGTACATTGTCGGAGCCCTTTATAAGCAGAATATTGTCAAAACAATAGAGCTTCAAAATGTCAATCAGGATTTTATGTGTTCATTGGAATGAATAAACTGATTCTTAACACAAGCATCAAATCAAAAGGATCACAAAACATGCGAATCTCTTTTTAACGGAAAAGTTCTAATGTAGTTACAATTTTCAACATGAAGAAAGAGTTTTACGTAGTTATAAAACTTCAGAGAACATCAGAAATTACAAAACATGTAATCATTATGCTGGACTCTACTTTGAATCATGCTCGTGTCAGAAGCGTTGTCAGAACTTCTTGAGTTCATCGTGAAACAATGATCAAAGATGTTGGTGTTGATATATAATCGGATGAGTCACCACACAGCAAAAACTCTTTTTCGGGAAAAAGGATTTCATCAGATAAACCCCTTTGAGTGTAGCGTAGATGAAACCATCAATCCCTTTGCATCACGTGTGTGTAATTGTTGTCACAGTTGAGCGTTGAAGAACTTCTTCCTCATAGCTTACTCAGAATGTTATCACCTCCTTGAGCGTCATTCTTATGACCAACACTGCTCAGATGTGCTTTCCACCAGCTAGAAGATAGTGTGATGATTGAGATATGATGTTGCCAGAGTTTATATCAATCAAAGAGTCCTAGAGAGACGTCAGAGCATAGAGCGACAACTATGATTCTAGTGCCATAGAGCATAGACTGCCATAGAGCGTCAACAACATAGAGCGGCAACAGAGAATTGGAGATGAAGGCATCGGGGTGTGAAAATCTTCATGGAATAGAGATCGATCAGAGAGTTTTGGGATCTTCAGAATCCTCAAGCGCAGTTAGATAAGTTTCTGCCTTTCTTCATCAAATGACGAAAATATTAATCTTGTGATAGCCTTCTTGTAGTAGATCATATGAATTCTATGCCTGAAGAAAATGTATGTTGGCTCCTCTATATATGTCAAGCCCCCTCTGAGCTCAGCTGTTAGTGCATATATCCCCTGAAGTTCGTTCCTCCAAAAAAAACATACACGATCGCCCATAAGCGCAAATCATCCCAGCATCACTCCTTTTCTTTCGTAATTTTTTTTTTCCTTTTCTCTCCTTTTGACGTCAATCCTTCATGCTCGATAAATTTAGAAGTTGCATGCTTGACAATCTTTTCAGCTTCATTATTGTGGCTGCCATATTTTAATTTGATGGAATATAGCTCTGATATTTTCTTGACAACCGTTATTGACTCATAAGAAGATCCAAGCGATCTCTGACACCATAATTCTCTCTGTGCATAGTGTGATCATAAGAACATCATATCAAGTCTGCAATTGAATTGTCCTGACAAGTGAGGAGAGAAAATATTTCCGACAATGGCTAACTAGAATGTGTTTAGTATGTGGATGATAGAGATGATAGTCTTTACTTTCAGAACTGCACCCAACAAAAATACATTTTATTGCTTTATCATCCAATTTTTTGCGATGTTGTTCAGGCACTAATGCATATGCAAAACAGCCAAAAACATGCAGATGAGCAAGAGATGGCTTGCGATCATGCCAAGCCTTGTATGGAGTGATAGACCCCACTGCTTTAGTGGGACACCTGTTAAGTACATATGCTGCACACATGACAGCCTCAAGCTAAAAACTATGTGGTAAAGCCTGACTCTTGACCATACAGCTCCATCTCCATGATTGACCTATTCTTTCGTTCAGCAATTCCATTCTATTGAGGTGTATATGGAACTCTACACTAGTGTTTTATCCCATGTTGAGCCAGAAATGCATTAAAATCAGAAGACATATAGTCCCCCTCTCGATCTGAATGGAGGGTGCCCATTTTACATGCTGACAGATTTTCAGCCAAAACCAAAAAGATGGTAACCACCACTCTCACATCCGTGGTTGAGAGCATGGACATTTCACCACTGATGGCAGCTCCCCCCCCCACGCTTCCACCTTCCCCTATCCCTCCTCCACCAATTTCACATGCACATACTCTCCAATAGACACAACATTCACTCTTCCCATACCCTATTATCCTCCCCTTGCATTTTCCACTCTACAAAATACACCTTCATCTATAGGTAATGCATTTGACACCATGATCGCATGTGTATCACAATTAGCGACAGAATACAATCAGCTCCAGCAACATAACCAACCATTGCAAGAGCACTTTGAAGTGCTACAACATCCTCTTGCTACACTAGAAGATGAGAATGCCAACCTCCAAACACAATTTCAAACTTTACAGGAGGCTCATAGCATATTGGAAGAAAAGTTACAGAATGTAGATCAGGAAGTGATTCAAGTGGTGGAAGGCCATTTACACACATAGGTAGAATGCAAATCGAAACCCCAGTGCAATATGGCACTTCTCAAGCGACACCTTGGAGCTACTCACGAGAAAAATTTACATCTACAACTACAGAACCACGAAAACTTAGAGATAGCCATTGAAAGAACACTCGAGGCACCCGTTAGTCCCTCCAAATTTCAAGTTGTGACCCTTGAAAGCATCAAAATCATTCTTGAAGACTATGCCACTTTACTCGAGGCACATGACCAGCTATCAGAGAAACTGGATCAACTCAAGTAGACACGACAAAAAGACACAACAGTGGCCCTCCAAGCCACTATCTCAACCACTTCACTTATCACTAGCTCGAAGGCCCTACAAGATCTCCAAAACCAACTCACAGAATTGTTGGCATGCCTACTACAATACTAAAGACCACCATTCCCACCCAACGCTCGCACAGATGAAGAGACAGTCTCCATACTTGTGGATCAAACATTTGAAGAGGACTATGAGCCACAAACCATCCCGGAGGATGACAAACACAAGAAGGTCAGGATAATTTCGAAGCACCACGACCTCCGTGGTTGAAACAGGTGGAAGAAATTGGCAGTTCTCATGAAGAGCACACAATGGTGCAAAATCAAGCCATGAGAGTCATAGAAGAAACAATATTACAATCGAGTTACTTCAAGAACTTGTCATCCAGACGTCTCATCATATCATCAGAACTCCAATACTGGCCTTACTATGTAATTCTAGTAGATTACAATGTGGAAATACAGAGATTCACCGGAAAGATTCCTTCCTTTGCTACCACGTTTCAACTTGAAGACCTTCCTCCATATAAACAGACATTTGAAGACATGTTCAGATCAAGTTTCTAGGAATATCACTTGGTGGTGTTCGCACCTAAGCCCACACAATTGCTTCATGTCTTTGCATGTGAACAAGCCATGTACTCGGAGTACTACATGACACTGCAAATAGATGTCCCAGGTGCAATTAATAAGGATGCAATGCAAGCTGATCTGGCAAGAGGATTATAGATAAGAGAACACGAGCTAGCCACCAACGTTCTCCAATACTATATCGACCACCCTACAAAAAAGTGGTCTGTTAGGGGCGACAGACGCTAGGGAGGGGGAGTGTTGACATACAAGCTAAAAGAAGAGCGTACCAGCACAAAGACTGCTCCGATAACAAGGCCTAATCAGTTTTTCCATGAACTATTTCCAACTCAAGTGATTTTCATCACTACACAAACATTGTAAATTTCGTTTTTGGTAGAATATACTCCATTTTGTTCAAGCCAAGGAGTCCTTGATCTTGAGGAGTATTAGAATTATGTACATACAATTTTCACAGTTTTTAGATTCGGTTTGAGCCTCAAATAAGCTCTAGAACATAATTTTTAACTAGGTTAGACACTAGGTTTGGACGAGGCCAAAGCTAGTCAAAAAACTATAAAAAGAGCTAGAGAGCTCATTTTTGAGGTTGGGTTGTTAGTGATTTGAGCTGATGTAAGAGACTTTTTTTACTAATGCAAAGAACTCCATTGTTGCTCTCTTTGTTCTTGCCTTGTGTGCACGTGTGTGTGTGTATGTGTGTGCATGTTTGCGTGCTTCTCACTCACGCACTTGTGCCTTCACTTGATCATAGTCTTCATACTAATCCTCATGTCTCCACGGATTGACATTTATGAGGTGGATCTCCTCACGTTGGTACTTGCCATTGTGCTAGAGTGACACAAAGTGATGTAAGTTTTGATGAAGATTGACATGAAACATCCTATAAGTTTATAACAAACATGATGCAAATTATCAATGGCACGATTCAATCAATTCAAATACCTACATGATATCTAGCATCTTGCCAAAACATGCTTATCTTGGATGATAAGATGTTATTTGGTTAAGACACATGTCTGACACCTTGTAGAAGTATCTTCTACCTCTAGTTATCGATGACTGTACAACAAAGTATTAAAATTATTATTTATTATATTGAAGCGTTTTCAAAGTACTTTTTGCTAATCTATTTCTAATATGTACGGTTATTTAATATCTTCTTAATATAAATTAATTTCAGTATAATTAATCTATAGTTTAGTAGTAAGCGGATTTCATAAAAAAGGTTTATAGAGAGTCGATCTTAGAAAATAAGAATCAATTAAGCGTTACCGAGTATTGCAACATGCCACATTATGTCTACTTTTATTCTACGCACGAGGTGAAGAAACCATTAAACTATGCAATATTTTAATTAAAATTATGAGTCAAATTAGAGAGAAATAAACCAAAAATGCATCTATAATAGAAACGTTTCTTTGAAAGCTCAACATGATATCATTGTTCTCCATGTATTAAGCATAAAGAAAATTTACATAGCACATTTCAAAGTACCTCTTTTACTTAGTTTTGTGATTGAAATTATATTATCATGGTACAAATATGGACACTTGGTAACGTCATAGAGGTTTAGTAAAACTAAGAATGGGTATACCCTACCAAGTTAATAAAATGTATATATTGCATTTGCTTATCATTGAATGGAATAACCTTTTTATGCATGATTTCTTTAATGGCATAGATTTTAGATATGTGTCATGTTCTTGTACGTTATGGGGGGAGAAGGGTGATTTTGAGCATTCAAATGCGATCGATGAAAAGAAAGAAATTTTAAATTGAGTTGGAATTATGTTGTGTATATGTAAATAATACTTCTTTAGGAAACCAAACGGACCAATTTAAGCTACTCGCCTTATACATTGTGCGTGATCTTCATACAGTTCTGTAGATGTTATTTCCCCTTAAGAATAAAATTTATACGTGGATGTATCTTTAATACAGGAATAACAAAACGTGAAACGTATTAAAAGGGATTTATGATCATTCCCACAAATAGATATAATCCTAATTTTATTGAACTCGTCTTTAAATTCTTGTTGGAAAGTCAAACAAGTATACTTCTACGAATAATCATAAAATTAGGTACAAAGTGATTGACAAAAGGTAACGATGTCACTTTAGAAACTTGAATATTTGACAAAGAAATCCATTTAGTGTTTTTATTTTGGAATCATAAGTTCTAGATTTCTGGTTTTCTTCTTCTTCTTTATTGATCTTCCTTTTTACGAAATCACGCATTGATCATGTGTAGCAAGGGATCATAAAAGAAATGCCAAGCATGGAAGATAACATTAGAAGAAGGTTATAGGACCCCTTGAATACAAAAAATCCTTCTCTGCATACCAATTATTTGTACCTAAAGATCATGATATCAAGCAACAAAGTGTCCATTTCACAATATCTAGTAAGAATCGCTTGTTCTTGCTTGTAAACATTGAGTAGAAGCTTGATTCTATAACCCAACTAGTCGGAGATAGATATGTCAAAATGCTTGGTGCCATGAAAACTAACTATTCAGCATGATCAAGAGCTCCACATCATGAATTTCGACATAAGAGATCATAGTTAAAGGTACAAATAATAATTGGTGAAACCCCTTCATTACATCGAGGAACTCAGCAAGCACAAGTTATAGGTGATTAAAAGCTACTCAAAATTTGCAATACATGTGTTGCAAAAGTCTAATCTTTTAATAAGGCAATTCTGATCATCGCTTTGTATAGTTAAGAGGATCATTGAATGTTGGCCATATTCATAGCATATCAAATGAATATCACAAAAGCATTCCCTAGAGAAGGCCATAATCAACCAAATTATATTAAAAAACATCCACACATTCATGAGAGAAATGCTCAAGATAAGTATAGCTTTGCACAAAATGGAAGAATAACTTGGCATTATATATTTTTTTAAATGATGTTTACATTTCATGTATGTTTTACACGAATAATAAGCCTCTACAATAGAAGCTAATCATAACTTTCCTCAGTCTCATGCATAATGGCATCCTCTAGAACCCTAGAACTCATCACCTACCTCTCTTGCTCCAAGATCGGCTCTTCAAGGTTAGCCATGTCTCTCCATTCATCTGCAAGTGGGGGAAGAGGCTCCTTTAAAGGAGGTTGGAATCTCTCCTTATTTGCAATGTGATTTCTCCCAACCTCTTGGTCCTCATCTAGGCATTCACTCAACCCATTGATTCTCATTCTTATGAAGCTCACTTGAGCATCATCCTTCTCCTCAGCTATGTAGTGCTCGAACATCTTTAAGGAGCAAGTGAGAGTCGTTCCTGAAATAGAAGAAAACCAATTAGAGGTGGATCAATATCATGGCTAATGAGAAATGTTACAACTGATTTTACCTGTGCGAGAAAAAGTTCTAGGACCGAGTCATCATCATTGGAGAACAGTTGAATCAATCTCACTACAAGCTTTTGTGGCTTCTCATATGGGTTGACCAATGTCCTGTCCCCAACTACATGACAAAGTTTCTTTGTAACTACTGCAAACATGAGCACATGGGAGATCCCATTCTCATTGCAATGTTCTATGACTCTTCTTTTGCTTAGTTCATCATAATAGCCAATTGTAATGCATTTGGTGGAGCTCACAAATCTATGCAAAGGAGTATGATTCACGTTTGTGTTCACCATGCCAACGAGAACTATAAGTGAGAGGGGGCATCATTTAAGCGAGGGAGATAGAAAGAAGATAACTTACCATGTGAGGCACTCCACATCATCACATCTCGACTTCAAAGCGGTTCAAACAGAGAAAGACTGGTCTCTACTATGGAAAATTACTATCCTCCAAAGAGGAGACATAGTCAAATCCACAAAATCAGTGACCATTTTCCCAATCTCAGGGTGCTTAAAAGGTTCCTTGTCATTCACTGATCCCGACATTCTAAATCCATAGGGTATGTCTGTTATAAGAAGGGAGAAATGCTTTCTAGGCACAACAAATACAAATATTATTTACATCACTCCAAAATACATTGTAATATATATTTTTAAGTGGATCTAGGGGATTGGCAAAACTCTTCAGATCAGTTTCATCATCAAAATCTATCTCCTTGGCTTTCAGTCTTGATTTCTCATGCATTTCCCTTTGAATGTGAGCAAAGAATGCAGGGGGACAATCATCTAATGCCTCTCTAGACTTACTTTTCTTTGGTTTCTAGAGAAGCAAGTGGAAAGGAAATTAAACAAGCTCTATGATAAACAAGTGGAAACATGAGGAATCAATGCCTAGCATCGATTTCTTGTCTAGGTCGATGCCAGGAATCGACTTTCTATTGAAAGTTGATGTGTGGCATTGGCCTCTCCCATAAGTCGATGTCTGGCATCGACTTATGCCACTAAGTTGATGCCAAGCATCAAGTTTCAGCAGTAAATCGATGCAAGGGATCAACTTTGAGCAGTAAGTTGATGCCACGCATTGAGCCGTGGCACACGTCGATGTCAAGCATCAAGTTAGTACTAAAACTGGATGCCAAGCGTTGACTTAGTGGCGTAGGTCGATGCGAGGCATCGGCCCAATCAACAAACCAAAGTTATCCCCTCTCAGAATAGAACCTACCCAGTCACGAAACAAAATAAAATACTCTAATAAAGCTTTGTATGATGAGGTGGTTGGATACTCTGCTTGGACCTCTGTCGAAGAGAAGCATCCTAGCCTCATCAACATCACCTCCTGAATCTTCATGTATACTTTATGACTGCAAGATCGAATTTCATAAGCCCTTCGATGTCTCTACTAGGAAAAGGAGGTTGTCAAAATCCTCATCCTCATAGTCCACTTTGAACACAAGGCCATAGTGAAAGGCCTGTGTTTTCGTGATCTTGCCTCTCCCATAGGCCACACACAAGGAGGAGTGCATTTTTCTCTTCAACATACTGAAGGCACCACTCGAGATTTGTTATGTCCCGGAGTGGACAATATTTCTTTATGACCTCTATCTTCTTTAACCTCTCCTTCCTAGTTGCATCCTCCTTAGCTATTCTAATGCTGCTCTGTCCACCAGATGACATGCCAACTAGGTTGTTTGCCCTCTCAAAGGATAAGGATGCAAGGCTTTTCTTGGATTTTGTCTGGTGATTGATGCCTCTATCGTGATGCTAATCCGCTGAACTCACTGTCACTTTGAGCTTCTTGAAAGGCTTCTCAGCTCTTCCCTCATCATCCCTAAAATGTCCTCAAAATAATTAGCTCTTTATATTAATCTTTTTTTCAAGTTGAAGGATTGATGGTAGACATTGACTTAAGAGTGCAAGTCGATGCCAGGCACTGAGTTTAGGGTACAAGGCGAGAACATACATTGACTTTAGGGTGCAAGTTGATGTCAGGCATCGAATTGCATACAAAGTCGATGCCTAGCATCGACTTGCACTCTAAAGTCGATGCCTGGTATCAACTTGCACCCCAAAGTCAATGCCTGGCATCGACTTGCACATAAAGTTGATGTCAGCCATCAACTTGCATCCACTTGAAGCCGAAAGTCGATGCGTGGCATCCACTTGTACCCTAAAGTTGATGCCTATCATCCACTTGCATACAAAGTCGATGCGTGGCATCGACTTGCATCCCAAAGTCAATGCCAAGCATTGACTTGCACCCTAAAGTGGATGTGAGCCATCGACTTTCAGCTTCAAGCCAATGCTTCGCATCGAGTTTCAGGCCAAATTGAATGCAAGGCATTACCTTTCTGGTTCGGAGTAGGTTGATGTCTGGCATGGACTTTGGGGTGAAAGTCGATGCCATGCATCCACTTGTACCCCAAAGTGATTGCCTGGCATCGACTTATGCAGAGAATTTCATGCATGGCATCGAGCTGCCCTCCAAGTTGATGCGTGGAATGGAATTTGATCGTCACAGATCGAGATTTCATGAACACATAAAACCAAAATCTTTAGTAGAGATACTATTTGCTAGAAAATAAAAAGGAATCTTTTAGGAATAATTTTTTGTGGTGTTATTTTCTCTACCTTTGGTTACTCTTGGCAACATTCTTCTTCTCCATCAGAGTTTCTTTGCTCGTTTGCTGAGCTCTCTGCACCTTTACTATCTAAGCTTGATTTCTCTCTCTCGCTCGTAGATTTTGGAAATGAGAATGATCTCCTCCTCTGCTATTTATAGGCATTTAACTAGATCTAACTAAATGAATCCAGTTTCTTACTAGATCAGCCAACTAATCTAACCAGGATCTGACATTGGATGCATCACTTCATCATAACTGGTTTTAATCTAAAGTGGAAAGGGTACATCTGTTGTTGTGTGAGTGGATAGAGCATATGAAAAACCTTCATTAATCTAGAAGTTTGCTAAAGAACATTCATTCGCTCATCTACTACCACAATTAGCACATTTCACCCAAATATACTAGCTTTCTATCTAAATATATATTATATCTTGCAAATATTACTTTAGTGATGTGGTACTATTGATCATGTCCCTAATACTCACAAAATGTATAAACAATTTTGTCAAAATGTAAATTAAGTTCCATACAAGTGAAGAGATGAGTAAGCAACAAAAACATGTTTTTGTTTTCTATGGTTACATAATTCTAAATTGGTATCTACATCAATACCAAATATCTTTACTTATAAGCCTTTATATCACATCTCAATTTGTAATCAATTAGTTAACAAAGTAGTCATGGGCAATAAGAGAAGGGATCAAGGTTTCAATGATTACTCTAGGATTTCTAAGAAACCATTAACAAGTAGTGAGGCAACCATAAACTAAATCATCATATTTTTTGCCACTTTTTTGTTTTGTTTGTTGACTGAAGTCTTACCAGATGCCCTTTAGTGTATAGTGGAAAGGACATCTACAAACTGGCTAAAGCATACTTTAAGAAGTCCTTCAATGACAATCAAATCATTTTGGACATTGATATATAAAATCCTAAACCATACTTTCACAAATCCTTCGATGACATCTACATATTGATATAAAAAATTCTAAATATCATCCTGCTCATCAAATTTTGAGATTTCAATGCTTGAAAAGTCAAAATGCAATCAATTTGATGTTTAAATTAATTCAGATAATCGAATACACCCTTTTTTCCTTGAAGCCAACCATGTAGAAGTAATAGTATTGTCAAAATGTTTGTGTGCTCTTTCCTACCAATCTTATGAGCATCAACTTAGAATCACAAACACATTACTTGATGGACACACTTCATAGTGTATCTCATCACCACTACTTTCCAAGCACAATCAAATGTTTGGTTCCCTTATTAGTTTGAAAACATGAATAATGTATATTTGAGTAATTTAAGTACATTAATGTTAGGCTTTAAGTACTTTAATGTGATTTGATGTTTAATGCACTTTAATGTATTTTAATGCACTTTTGATTTCATGTCTACTTGTTGTGACACTTGATGTGACATTTTCACTTGATCTTGGACTTGTACTCATTTAAAAACTTAATTCATCTTCAGTCCTCTTTGAAGTAAGTGAAGATGAGCTCAATCTTTTCAGTGGATGCTTGGGCATCAACTTCTTCTACTCATATTGATATAGTTTCGAATTCATTGTTCTGAGTTGATCCTTTCCTCATAAGTGATGGTCTCCATGGTTTAGAATGTGTTGATCATCATTCTATGTTTTTTGTTGAGTCATTTAAGTTATCCGATTTGGAGTGCAATGCTGCTCAACCAAATGCACCTCTTGATCTCCCATTTGATCCAGTCATTGATCTGCCTTCTGACTCAAGTGCATGTGGAGCAAAGGATGTTAGCTGCAAACGGAACGAAAGCCAAAGCACACTCAATCTAAATTTTAAAAGAAGGCCTCGTGAAGTAAGTCAAAAAAGATTTAAATTTCTTACTTCAGATGGACAAATTGCATTGGATATTGTGAAGCATTATTGTGTTTTGAAATGTTTTTACAGTTTAGGAATGAAGAAACTAAAGCACCTAAGAGAGAAATTCCTCCATTTAGGTAGTGAAAGGCAGGATATATACCTTGTTTCTCACATGCAAATGATTGAGGATAACATGTGAGTAACACGTGTTGCTTTTGAATATTACTTTACTCAAGGGATGCGATGTTGTGGGGCTGCATTTAAAATTGCAATGGGTGTGGGAAATTTTAGAATACATAGGGTTCAACAGGGGCTTATGAATGGAGATCTCGTTTTAGATATGTTTCATGTTGGGACCAAAGGATCTATTGGAAGTCATGCAATGAATTGGATGATGAGCTATTCTAGCTTGCATTGTGAGGTTATGCTTACAACTAGAAGGTTACACTTCTCAGATAACTTTACTCGTCGAGAAGTATTTCAGATATATAAAGAAGGCATGGAAAATAGAAATGAGAAGTATGTGTTGTATCGTCACTTTACTTGATTATGGAAGCAAGATTTTAACAATGTGTCTATTCCTTGGAAAGTTACAATCAGTGAATGTTCAGTTTGCACCACTATGAAAAACATGGCAAAGGGGGCTACAATACCACAAGAGAAAGATAAATTTAGAAACCTTCTAAAGAACCATCCTGAGAGTCAAGCTTTAGAGAGAAAGAAAGCAATTCATCATCGAAGTAAAGCACTCAAAAATTCGGAGCGTTATATGTGTTTGTTGATTGATGGTATGAATGAAAAAAAAAACATGTTTGCCACATTTTTATCGCATCCCTTAGGAAATTGGAGATGAAGTCCTTGTGCAAATGCATTTGGTTGGTGCTTTTGTATACAATGGAACTGTTCTGTCCAAGGTTTTCTTTACATATCCAAATGTGCATTATGATCCAAACCTTATAGTTACTATCACTCATCGGGTTTTGCAATCATGGAGAGGTCTTTTTCCACCAACTCTATATTTGCAACTTGTCAATACTACAAGAGAGAATAAAAATTCTTAAGTCTTTGGATATTTATGCATGCTTGTTGATAAACAGGTATTTCAGAAGGTTAAGGTAAATTTCCTTCTGGTTGGGCACTGTTGGAGTTAGACGTCTGCGGAAGCACGCAAACAGCACAAGGAAGAAGAAGAAGCTTGGAGCACAACACACAATACTAACTGTATTACTAGAGAATGTACAAAGATAAGTAGCCCATTAGGGAAATAGACGTATATACAAGACAGGGGAAAAAAACCTCCTAAAGAGGGGAAAAAGTGCCCTGGCAGTCCTAGGGTGTTCACACACATCACTACCTAAATATATCAACAAATCCTCCCTAGGAGTGATGCGGTGAACAAGTAGCTGGCACTAATGTATAAGGAAATGCCAAGCTATGTGGAAATCACTCCACAAAAGGAAGTAAGCACAAAGCTTTGCAGAAAGCTTCAAACTTCTCCTGAGGTTGAGCCTTCGTGAAAAGGTCTGCAATGTTCTCCTGTGTGGGCACATATGCCAAGCTCATCTCCCCACCAGAGAACCTATCCTTGACATAATGATAATGCACCCCAATGTGCTTAGTGCGAGCATTGAAGATAGGGTTCCTCGCAACTCCGAATTGTGAAGAGATGGATAGGTATGTGCTTGAAGATGAAGAGGTGTTGCAAAATCCTTGATCTACACCAGCCAAATGAACTCCAGGAGTATATGGTGGGCCCTTTTAGCTTGCCAATGGATGTATTAGACACCCTATGTACCTTGGAAGATCACTCTCAAAAAGATAGATCAAAACAGATAAGTTGGAGTTAGCTCAGAGGTGAAAACTTGCTATTCTTGGTTCATAGACCTGTCCAGTGTTTTACATAATTCTCTGAGCACAGTAGCAAATAGCTCAATTCCTCTTGGGGAAGTCTAGGCAACTTAAAGAGCTAACTTTCAAGAGTAATCGGATCAAAAATAATGAACCACACACTGAGAATGAGTTTTAACAAGTGATGACATCATCCCGATTTTCACGGGCTGCTACAGAAATAGACCAGTGAGCAGAAAAATCAACATAACTCCAAATGTAGGAATTAAATGATTATGCAAATTTGTATGGTTATACTAGATAGTAAGCTAAATCCAACAAGATTTAAATCACTGAATTTGGATAAGTAACCACTGAGAAACACCTCTGACAAGATGAGTGAAAAAGTCGGGTACCTGACAGAGAGGTGAAGATGAACAGACCCTTTGACTTCAAATGAACATAACTGAAGATTGCAACATCCAAATGACATGAAAATTTATGAGCATATATTAGACTTATAGAGCTAACTTTACCAAGTTAAATCACTGAAAAGGATGCACCAAGATCAGAGAAAACATCTCTGCAAGGTGACTAAGAAAACTGAGAGTAATGGCAGTGAGTAGTACACTTCACAAGAACATGGAAAGATGAACTCAAATAATCATGAAAATGAAAGTATATTGCTTGTACAATACAATGACTTACTGATACATATGTGTGCCTTGTAATCACACCTTGATATGGCATAAAGCTCAGCTCTTGGAGGTCTTCACATAGGTCTCTCTAACCACGACTAAAACTGCCATCTATTTATAGTTGAGTTTGGGAGGCTAACTTCCCTCAATCACTCTCCAATCAATCAATGATTGATTTGATTCTCTACCTACCACAAATCACAAATTCGTGGCTCCTCTTTCCATTCTTGATCATGTGGACTCAACCACTTAAGATTCTCTTACTTTTACATTAAGTAAACTCTTCAAAAGTTACAAGAGGTAGTTCACAAGTGAACTTTACATAGTCTTCTTTTTAAAGCTTCTTCTAAGACTTTGTGAGACTCAAGCCAATACTTAGGCTTTTCATAGACTTGCTCCAACAGCTCCCCCTCAAGCCAAGTATGCTTGAGGTCTTCAATCTTCCAAGATTACCTGCAAACCAATCATAGCCTTGAATTTGCAAAGCTTTGTACCATCCAATGCTTTGGTTAGAATATCTGCACATTGTTGATGAGTGGACACATATGATATTTGAATCTCTTTGCTTAGAACCTTCTCTCGTACATAGTGATAATGAACTTCAATATATTTAGTCCTTGCATGAAAAATAGGATTAGCAGCCAAGTGAATAGAACTCATATTGTCACCAAAAATAGTTGGAGTTCCAAACTCCAATCCAAGATCTTTGAATAATGTCTTCATCCACATAGCTTCTTGTGTAGCTATGGCAAGACCTCTATATTCAGCTTCAGTAGAAGAGAGAGCAACTGTGGGTTGCTTCTTGGATGACCATGAAATAAGCTTTGAACCTGCAAAGGTAAGATAACCTGAAGTGCTCCTTCTATCTTCCTTGGAGCCAGCCCAATCTGCATCAGAAAATAGCTTCAAACCTAAATCAGATACATAAGGATAATAAAGTCCTTCATTTATGGTTCCTTTGAGATACTTGAGAATCCTTTTGGCAGCATCCATATGTGGTTTCCTTGGTGTGTGCATAAATTGGCTTAGCACACTCACACTGTAACATATATCTACTCTTGTCAATGTGGCATAGTTGAGACTACCCACTAGACTTTGATATGATGTGATGTCCTCTATGAGTTCACCTTCATGTGAGCTCAATTTGTGATTGACCTCCATTGGAGTACCTGCAATCTTACAATCTTGCATCTTGAATTTTGCCAACATATACTTAATGTACTTTCTTTGAGTGAGAAACAAACCATGATCTTTGTAGACAACTTCCAAACCTAGGAAGTAGGTAAGTGAACCCAAATCACTTATCTTGAACTCTTCTCTCATCTGATCTTTGATCTTCTTCATACCATCTGCATCATTTCCTGTCAATATAATATCATCTACATATACACATAAGTAGATGACCTCAAAATTACTCTTTTTAATAAAGAGTGAAGGATCTGCCTTGCTTGGTTGAAAGCCTTTGTCCTGCAAGAATGAAACAAGCCTGAAATTCCAAGCTCTTGGAGCTTGCTTGAGACCATACAATGCTTTGTTAAGTTTACACACATAATCAGGATAAACTTGATTCTCAAAACCAGGTGGTTGTGTCATAGATACCTCTTCTATTATCCAACCATTCAAGAATGCATTCTTTACATCTAGTTGAAGTATCTTCCAATTCTTGGAAGAGGAAATACTAAGCAAAACCCTAATAGTAGGCATCTTTTCCACAGGAGAGAAGTCTCCTCATAATCAATTCCCTGAGTTTGTGCAAAGCCTTTTGCTACAAGCCTTGCCTTATACCTGTTAATTGAACCATCAGAATTTTTCTTGAGTTTATAGACCCATCTTGAGCCTATTACCTTCATGGATGAAGACTTGGGCACCAAATCTTAAGTGTTGTTTTCCTCAAGTGCTTCAATCTCTTCCTTCATTGCATGCTTCCATTCTGTTTTTGCTTTGGCCTCTTCAAATGATGATGGCTCCTCTTGGTTTATGTCCTGTGCTATGTAGATAGAATGTTTAGTTACTAATGAGGTGTCAAACCCATACCTTTCTGGTTTTTTCTTTTCCCTCATAGATCTTCTTAGGCCATGATGTGATGATTCTGACTCATGTCCAAGTTCCTGCAATTTTGCTTTACCTTTAGACTTCCATGCTTTGATCTTTTCCATGTGAGATTCTTCATCATCCTCTGAGGTGTCTTGTTCTTGAATCTTTGATTGTTCTCTACCAAGCTTTGGAAAATCTTCTTCAAGATTATATGGTAAATTGACCTTCCTGCATGAATCTTCATACCATGGATTGTTCTCATCAAAAACTACATCTCTGCTTACCAAGAATCCTTTGTTGGTAGGGTTGTATAACCTGTAGCCCTTTTGATTGTTGTCATATCCAATAAATACACACCTTTCTGCCTTTGGATCCATCTTGCCTCTAACCTGTGAAGGAACATGAGCAAAAGCAGTACATCCAAAAATTTTACAATGATCTAAGCTTGGTCTTCTTCCATTCCAAGCCTCATATGGAGTCATCCCATCAAGGGATTTTGAAGGCAACCTGTTAATCAAGTAAGTGGCTGTAGATACAGCCTCAGCCCATAAGTAATTAGGTAAATGCTTTTCATTTAACATAGACCTTGCAGCTTCAACAATTGTCCTATTCCTCCTTTCTGCCACTCCATTTTGCTCAGGAGTGTACCTTGTAGTTACCTCTCTTTTGATTCCTCTTTCTTGAAGAAAAGAATCAAAATCATGGGAGAAGTATTCTCCCCCTCCATCTGACCTTAGCCTTTTTAGTGATTCACCTGTTTGATTCTCCACAAGAGCCAAATATCTTTTGAAACATGAAAAAACTTCATTTTTGTGTTTCATAAAGAATAGGATAGTCCATCTGCTACAATCATCAATAAAGGAAACATAATACCTTGATCCAGATATTGAAGCTTCCTTGCTAGGTCCCCATACATCTGTATGAACCAACTCCAAGAGATCTCCATGCATATAACCTTTCTTCATGAATGGTAACCTGTGAGACTTTCCAAATTGACATGCACTACACTTATAAATCATATGTTGTTTTGACAAATTAGGAAGTCCAAGTACACTTTGGTCCCTGCAGATTTGCTTTAATGACCTTTCACCAATATGTGCTAACCTTTTGTGCCATACTTCCAATTCTGTGAGTGTCTGACTACCATAATTAAAGAGAGCAATGTTTTTAGTGTCCTGTAATTCAAATGTGAACAATCTACCTGTCTTTTCACCTTTTGCAATTCTTCTGAATCCTTGACTTGGATCTTCAACAAATGCTCCTGCTTTTGTGAACCTGACTTGCAACCCTTTCTCTACTATCTGCCCAACACTTATCAAATTCTTTGTAATGGTAGGGACATAGAGTACCTTACTGAGTAGGTTGATTAAATGCTACAAACACTAGCCATTCGGCAAGTAGGAGCAAAGGTTTCATCCGAATCAATGACTCTTTTCTACGCATAACCCTTTGCAACAAGCCTAGTCTTATACCTGTTAACTATACCATTGGGTTTACACTTCAGCTTGTATACCCACTTAGTGCCAAAGGCCTTCTTGTCAGGAGGCAAGTCACATAAAGACTTTCGTTATTCCATCATATTGAGATTGCATAGCACCCATCCAATTTTCTGAATTTTGTGCTTCATCAAACAAAACAGGCTCAGTCTCATCATAGAGACTAGATGTAGCCATAGCATAGCAATCTCATGCAAAAGAGGCACTATGAGAGCTTAATCAAGTACGATATGATAGAGGTGCATCTGATTTGTTGTCACACAAAGTGTGCACCAGTCATTTTGGCATAGTTTTTGCCTCCTCAATATCAGCTCTCTCATCAACAAGTGCATCATGTAAATCTGCAATAGAAATAGGATGATTTGCAATATCACATGAAACCTGCAAAGGCTGAGAAGTTGCCTTGTTAGGACAAGCACTAGACTGTCCACCTGTAAAAAGAGGCAGCAAAGTATCATACATGCTTTTGGAGCTACCAGATGTCTCCTTAGTACATGAAAGCAATGGCTAAGTATCATCTTCCACAAAAACAACATCACGACTAACTAGAATGCCTTTTGTCTGTGGATGATAGAGATGAAGGCCTTTATTTTTAGATCTATACCCAACAAAAATACATTTTACTTCTTTATCATCCAATTCGCTAGGATGTTGTTGAGGCACTAAGGCATATGCCAAACAACCAAAAACATGCAGATGAGCAATAGATGGCTTGCGATCATGCCAAGCCTCATATGGAGTGATAAAGTGCAGCACTTTAGTGGGACACCTATTAAGTCTATATGCTACACACATGATAGCCTCAAGCCCGAAACTATATGGTAAAGCCTGGCTCTTGACCATACACCTCGCCATCTCCATCAGTGAACTGTTCTTTCATTCAACAACTCCATTCTGTTGAGGTGTATATGACACTGTACACTGGTGTTTTATTCCACGTTAAGCCAAAAATGCATTAAAATTAGAAGAAATATATCCCCCCCCCTTCGATCAGAATGGAGGGTGCCCATTTTACATGCTCAGAGATTTTCAGCCAAAACCAAAAAATATTTGAAGCTAATATATTTGGTAGCCGCACTATCAAAGTACCAAACATCTGAGTCTACTTCAAACATGCACTACTCATGAGAAGATAAGTGCAAATAGTAGCAAACATCCATTCTTCTTCTTGCATAAGATAAGTAGACTCCATTTTTTGTGTAGAGACTTCTGCAACAACCTTTCTAGCCTCTTTCTTCTTCGCCTCTTTAGAAGCTAGTTTTGAAAAGTTCTTTATGATATGATCATTTCCTTTACAGTACTTGCAAAACAATTTTTTCTTTTTTTAATTTCTTTTCATCTTTGTCTTCCCTCTTTGATTGTGTAGAAACTAGTTGAAGAGCTCCATTTTTCTTTGCCCTTCTGACTAGCAAGGAAAGCTTGATCTGCAACATGCATAATGGACCTGTTCTTCCTGCACTGATCCTCCCGCAACAAAACAGAGACCAACTCCTCAAAAGACAAGGCATTTGGATTGCCTTTCATCATCAACCGAAGAGTAGAAGCAAAACTCTTGATATGAATCAGGAAGACCATTCAGAACGGTCTACACAAGTGAGCATATGGCATAACCTCATCAGCACAAATCAATTGTTCCTTCAAGTCTTTGATCTTTGTTAGAAAACTATCCATAGAGTCACCTTCATTCATGTGCTCACTCTCCAACTGTTTTCAGACGTAAGCAACACGAGCCTCATTCCTAGCTTGGTACAATGTGGTAAGTGTATCCAAAGCATCCTTAGGTGTTATGCAATAGTGAATATGAGGAATAATGGCACGTTTGATAGACAAAGTTACCAATGCATGTGCCTCGGCATCTCTACCATCCCAACGAATTTGCTCTATAGTAGGTGCAACAAAAGCCAGCGCACGAACAGGAATATGCAGAATATCATCATCTTCGACACCTTCTGCATCAGCTTCAGTACCTACAATTGTAACAGTTGCAGGTGTGACAGGATGTTCTTCAACACCCTACACAATGTTCCACAGTCCGATTGAAACCAATACATGTCTCATCATATAAGCCCACAACGGGTAGTTGGTACCATCCAACTTATCCTCAACAACCAACATACGAAATACATCACTTCTTTCAGCCATGGATGATGACTAAAATACCTTTGATGCAAAAAATTGATCGTATCTGAAAAAGTTGAAGAGAACTGCGCAGATGAATTCTACTGAACCTGTAGCAAACTTCAAGACGCTTATATTGGCGAATGAAAACTGGTATATACCTTTGGCACAAAAAGATGAAATAACCTACACCAGCACTCCAATAGTGCGTTCGGAGGCCAAAACAAGCTCAGATCGCGATTTCGGCACCACAAAGAGAATTAGTTTTGATCTCGAAAACACCCTGAGTATGCTCACCAAAATTCATGTGATTTTGAGACTGCAACCAGAGAGGTGTAGACGATGCCCTAGATAAGGTGGCGACATGCTCTAATACCAATTGTTGGAGTTAGATGTTAGCAAAAGCACACAAATAGCAAAAGGAAGAAGAAGAAGCTTGTAGCACAACACACAATACTGAATGAATCAGTAGAGAATGTACAAAGATAAGTAGCCCATTAGGGCAATAGACCTATATACAAGCCAGGCGGAAAAAACCTCTTAATGAGGGAAAAAAGTGCCCCGGCAGTCCTAGAGTGTTCACACACATCACTACCTAAATGTATCAACAGGCACACTCATGATCACATTGATCAAATGTTAAGTACGTTCTCTAAGAAGTTGGCATGTAACAATGCTTTCACTCTTTCAATTTTACCTGAGCTGATTTCAAAAGCATATACTCCAAAACCCGAAGTTCAACACCTCACACAGATTTATAACTTTAAGCACTTTTGCTTAGTGGGCTTTGATAATAGTGCTAAGGTTTTGGCTCCATTGCACAATATTAGTTTCACCTATGTGTTCTTGATGAGGAGGGCTAATGGCATAACCCTTTTATTTGCAAAGAAAAACCACTTTTGCTTACTGGGCTTTGATAACAGTGCTAAGGTTTTGGCACCATTGCACAATATTAGTTTCAACCATGTATTCTTGATCAGGAGGGTTGATGACATAACCCTTTTATTTGCAAAGCAGTATTCATCTTCTCCTGGGTGGGGGCCTAAAAACAGATGCAGATTCTTGTTTCAGGTAAATTTGTCTATGTATGGTGTAGAACAATCCCCATATGAAGATAAAAACAATATGGAAGGATGTGGTAATGTGGTTGATCAAAGTAAAAGCTGGATGCATGCACTCATTGAAAAGAACAAACATATTGAGCATGCAAAAGAATACAATGGAGATCAAGATGTGTCTTGGTGAGATGACTATTTCAATCATCAAGAAGAGATTATAAAGTATACAATTGCAGGTCATTGGCTAGTTGATGTTCCATTAACATGGGATTTATGTTTGAACGTGGCCCAAGCATGTAATGATGATGCACTTCAAAGTTTTATACATCCACCAATATAGGCCGAAGGATGACAAAACAAGGAGAAGAAAGATGGCAAGGAAATTTAAAAGAGATAAATGTTGGAACACTTATTGTAGTACTTGCTGATGGTGATGAGGCTACCAGACCATTTTGGATTGCAGAGGTTTTAGAGATCACTAAAGGTATCGATCAAAGAAGAATAGAGGCTTTGATGGTGCATTTGGATTACACTAAAAGTAGTAATGCATTCACAGGTACATATTACTTAGTAATGGTAACTTAGAAATGGTGTGTTATACTAATGGAGCAGGCTCAAAAAAGAAAAAGAATATTAGAAGCACTCCACTCTTAAAATGGATGATGTAGATATTCTTGTTTATGATTTTGCATTGACAAAAACAGGTCACTTGAGGAAAGCAACCATAAATATGATAAATCAAAGCTTCCAGATGTATGTGGTACAACAAATCATAGGCAAACAAAAAGATTTGTGCATGATCCTGTAGAATTTGGTATGTACTTGGATGAAGATAGAGCTCTTAAGGATATAGAAGATGAAGAAGAGAGCTCTCAATAGTTTCACACTGAATCAAGTGCATCAGATGATGAGCGTGTAGACATAGATTGACAAAGTTGTAAGTTACATTGAAACTCCATAACATTTTTAGTGCTCATGTAAATGCCTCGAAGTAGTTTGCTTAACAAAACCATGTTTCATAGCAATTTTGAATAACAATCAGATATCCACCCATTGAAACTATGTCTTAAATGTTAATTTTTGTGTAAGAATTCTTCAAGTTTACATTCTTTATATAGTTTTTGGACAGGTCAATGTCTTCTCCAATGAAATTTTGACCACATTTTGAGCTCTTTTTTTTTTATGATAGAAAATATCAAAAATCACATGTTTTCATGTCAATTTTGTATACTGGTATAAAGGGTTCTCAACGTAAGTTGCAATTCGCTTGATTTTTGACGAGGGTGTTCTCTTTTTACAACATACTTCTCATTTGTTACGACTCAGTGTTACTAATAGCTACATTGATCTATGCATTTGATCCCGACATGGTGATTTATGTGAAATATTATAAAATAATTGTTTTTTATGAAAATCTCTCAAGGAAAATAAGTTAAACAATGACTTGGATAATTTTGAAGTGCTTCCAAGAAATAGAATCTAACAACTCGAGTTCTTGTATACCTTTATTTTTTTTCTTGATTCAATTAATAAAACAATTTTGAACTATGATATGCACATATGATATATATATATATATATATATATATATATATATATATATATATATATATATATATATATATATATATATATATATATATATATATATATATATAATCTAGTTCATGGTATCCTTCCTGAAATTCATTTTCTTGTGTTTATTTTGAACGAAGAAGGCTGGCTTCCTGGGTTTCTTTTTTCTAATACACCGTCTTAACTTATATTTAGAAGAGAGGAATACAAGGAAGTAATTAGAAATAAAAAGGATGCTCCTCAAATTTCCATTCCATTTTCTGGAATCCAACTTTTTTTGAATTGTCTTGTTGTATATCATTACCTCTTACTATCTGCACGGGGCCCTACAACTTTTTTTGAATTGTCTTGTTGTATATCATTACCTCTTCCTATCTGCACGGGGCCCTACAGTTCTTTAGTCTCTATAGATGACTCGTAAGGGGATCCGCCACAATTCTAGTTGCATTTAAATAGTTTGTTGCTTGGAAGCTCTTTTATTTATTTATTTGTATCAAAATTCTATTCATCGAAGTCGACTATTGTTCAACACCACATTATTCCAATAGTCTCTATTTTGAGTATTTTTCGGATATTTATGACATAAATTTTTCACAACTTCCAAAAAAGTAAGAGCAACATTATATTGTTTCGAAAAAATATTATAAAATTATCCGTTGTGTTCATTCTTCCATCTCGGAATCTGTTGGAACATTTGAGAAAGGCAAACTACGCTTCGACATGAATTTTGTTTCACCTCCATAATCTTCCCATGTTGATACAACCATAAGCTATACGTCATTGCTTATTAGAGGGCTAATATGAGAAAATGATTTTCTTCACTATACGTCTAAGGTAACCGCCATTCTCTTCCTTTGGGGACAATTTTTTCCTTACCCTTACTTTTGTGTAAGGGCATGATGGAACACTATAGCAAAACTATCACAAACTTCTTAACTAGTTTGTACTATTCATCGAATCTTACTTGTTGCGTATATATCCTTATATATATGTGTGTGTGTGTGTTTATTTATTGGTTATCATTTTTTTAGTTTCTTTTTTCTGTTTAGTTATTAATTTATTTATTCCACACACACACACACATATATATATATATATATATATATATATATATATATATATATATATATATATATATATATATATATATATATATATATATATATATGTTGATGGTGGGTATAGCTCAATTGAAGATCGGCTCTTTTGAAATTGAATTTTTCTTATCATGAAGGCGGTGCCAGGCTAGGTTTCTCCAACGCTAGAAGACCATATGAGGAACTCTTGAACCAATTATTTCGAATCAATTTGTTGTATTAGGTTCTGTACCCGAAAACATGGTCAATGATTTTTAGTAGCATAATATGCGCAGTTCTACTCCGCTAAGAAATAGAAGATAGTATGGACATATTCTGACATATTCTGCGCAGTACTGCTTTGCCAACAAATCAAATATGGTGCCGCATTCCTTGGCTTTGTTGACATTTTTCTAAATGATATTTCCAAGTCAATGGCCCGTTCTAGAAGTGTATCACGTCAACTAAGACAGGAATTCTTCTCACACTTTGTCTGCAAGCGACCGTTCCGCCAAAATAATCAGGGGACCTTTTCAAACTGTATGACGTCAATTGAGACAGGAATTCTCTTCAGATGACGGACACGTTTCCCAAGCATTGTAGGCCGCCCCATCTTTTGGACAGTAGACGCAAGGTTTGACTGCCATCACTGATCAGTCTTTTTCGTCTATTGTTTAATCGAGATTTTATTGAATCGTTGACAATACATCACAGGCAGATATGTTGTCCTTTACCTGCTATTCATGTCACGCTTTCAGCAGAAATTCCAAGATCCCTCAACCATCTCGCACAAGCCGCCCACGATTATAAGATCTGGCGCACGGTGTAGGTGGACTGTTTGACTTCAGCGAAAACATGGGATATGGAGTCTTGCGTTACTTTTAAGGCTGACAGATTAAGCTCAATGATCAACATCCGAAACTCCGCCACGAAGAATCGAACATGATCTACTACTGTATGGAAGCGAATAAAACTGATGAACAACAAATCCATATGAAAAAAAAAGATACAGAGTTCGCATGATCTAGTGAATACCTCAACACTCACATTACTTTGCGTCAGACGTTCAGTCTTCGTTGAAGCCATTGGCTGCAATCTCCGCTAGAGTTCAAATGCCTTACGTGCATTAATATCGCAAACTGTCTCGCTACATAGATGTATTGCCAATCTCAAACACACAAACATAGATGTTGAAAAAGCTCTCCTGCTTATAAACGGAACGCGCACGTAAGCGTGTTCGAAAAAGAACAGGAAATGAACTGAAATGCCAGCACTTCGCAAATGATCTTCCATCATAATGGAGAAATATTGTGGTGATATTTCAAATCCACAACCTCTACGGGCTAAAAGAATCTGACTTAAAAGCTTCACATTTTGATGATCCTGGAGACTTCTTCTTACAGACATCTAGCTAACTTTGTAAAAGTTACTTCGCAATCCATAGATTCAATACGATCGATTGTTTTAAGCAGACATTTTCCTATCCATGAAGCGATGCCATACGGATCAAAGAGTTCTGTCACCATACAAATAATCTTCAGCTCAGCTCAGCTCAGCTCAGACAAGAACTCATACATGTGTTCCTATAGTGAAGTTGAAAGACCATGAAAAAACAAATAAAAACGAAAGATCAGAGTTATCCTACCTGATCTGTGGTTTTCAAGTGATCTGTGTAAACATCAAACGGAAGCACTTCAGGCTAGAATTTCAAGTTACTTAGATGTAAAAAGTTCATAAAATTCCTATAACGCATCCACGGACTGTTGGAAAAGGGACTAAATCTAGTAAAGTCGACCCAATCGAGTGATTTCAGTCGTTCATTCTATATTTAACGGTAAGAAAGTGTATATGCGAACAAATAGTATCTCTATATAGCGTTTCACAAAATATTTAGGGGTGGTTGACTGCCGCTTTATTTGAAAATCGAAAAATCAATCAGCGATCATTTCAAAGGCTTTATCTGATTAATAAAATGGTAATATATTTTTCTCTGGAAATAAACTTCAAACGATAAAATCAAGGACACCTTTACAAGAACGTAAAAGAGAATTAAGAATAAACTTATTGTCCCCTTCATGGGACATCCATTTTATTTTAACGTTTTTGTTTTGTAAGATGAAGACTTGTAAGATGAAGATTGTGATTCCTAAAAGGGGGGGTGGGGGGGGGGATCTATTGCAATTGTGCATCTTTCTACCAATTCGAGTTAGGGATTTCTTGATTCACCACAATTTAGGAGTCTCTTCTAAGTTCATCACACATCTTTTCTTCCAAATGTTGCAAACCGCTTCACCCTCTATCTGTCTACCTATCTATCTATGTATCTATCTATCTATGTATTTATTTATCTATCTATCTAACCATCTATCCATCTGTCTATCTACCTGTAGAGGTCAGAACTCTCTGAAGCTTTAGGGAATATTCCGGGAAGTTGTTGCCTTTACTGTCATTACCACTTTACTGGATTTGTCTTATTCTTCTCTCTCTTCCTATCCCTCTAACCTCACCCTAAGCCCCCTCTAACAGCCACACGTGAATGTGAGCTTTATCGGTGATATCATAGGACATGCTCAAGCACCATGAGCCGGTTAGATTTTAATATGGTTTTGAATGTACCGAGTCAAGTTAATGTTCTTCTTAGAACACTTGGATTGAGTAGTAAGGTCATCCATGTTATGAGTGATGATACCCATCCTGTGAGCATCGGCCATTTAGATTGCCAATGTTGTCTCTCTCTCTCTCCTGTCCCCTCCTCACTCCGCCCTACCCTCCTCACTCCGCCCTACCCTCCTCACTCCGCCCTATCCTCCTCACTCCGCCCTATCCTCCTCACTCCGCCCTATCCTCCTCACTCCGCCCTATCCTCCTCACTCCGCCCTATCCTCCTCACTCCGCCCTATCCTCCTCACTCCGCCCTATCCTCCTCACTCCGCCCTACACTCCTCACTCCGCCCTATCCTCCTCACTCCGCACTATCCTCCTCACTCCGCCCTATCCTCCTCACTCCGCCCTATCCTCCTCACTCCGCCCTACCCTCCTCACTCCGCCCTATCGTCCTCACTCCGCCCTACCCTCCTCACTCCGCTCTCTCTCCCTTTCTCCCTTTTTCTTTCCCTCTCTCTCCGCATGTGACCCCCTCTCTCTCTCTCTCTCTCCCTCTCTCTCTCTCTCTCTCTCTCTCTCTCTCTCTCTCTCTCTCTCTCTCTCTCTCTCTCTCTCTCTCTCTCTCTCTCTCTCTCTCTCTCTCTCTCTCTCTCTCTCTCTCTCTCTCTCTCTCTCTCTCTCTCTCTCTCTCTCTCTCTCTCTCTCTCTCTCTCTCTCTCTCTCTCTCTCTCTCTCTCTCTCTCTCTCCCTCTCTCTCTCTCCCTCTCTCTCTCTCTCTCTCTCTCTCTCTCTCTCTCTCTCTCTCTCTCTCTCTCTCTCTCTCTCTCTCTCTCTCTCTCTCTCTCTCTCTCTCTCTCTCTCTCTCTCTCTCTCTCTCTCTCTCTCTCTCTCTCTCTCTCTCTCTCTCTCTCTCTTTCCCTCTCTCTCTCTCTCCCTCTCTCTCTCTCTCTCTCTCTCTCTCTCTCTCTCTCTCTCTCTCTCTCTCTCTCTCTCTCTCTCTCTCTCTCTCTCTCTCTCTCTCTCTCTCTCTCTCTCTCTCTCTCTCTCTCTCTCTCTCCCTCCCTCTCTCTCTCTCTCCCTCTCTCTATCCTCCGCCTCCCCCACCCGCTTGGTATCCCCGCCCTCCGCCTGAATATCCCCCCCCGCAGCCCGCTGAGCCCGCGAGCCTCCGCCTCTCCACCCGCATGGTATCCCCCCCCGCCCTCCGCCTGAATATCCCCCCCGCCCTCCGCTTGAATATCCCCCCCCCGCAGCCCGCTGTAGCCCGCGAGCCTCCGCCTCTCCACCCGCATGGTATCCCCCCCGCCCTCCGCCTGAATATCCCCCCCACACCCCGCTGTAGCCCGCAAGCCCCTCCGCACTATTCCCCGCCACCCCCCCGCGCTATTCTCCGCCCGCCTGCCACATTCACACACATACACATATACACAATTGCATACAAATACATTCACACATCCATGCACACACACATGCATTCACACACACACGCATATGCACAATTACATACACATACATGCATACACACATACACTCATCCCTACACACGCACATGTACACCCAAACTCTCACACTCATGCAACCATTACACACACCGACACATACACTCTCAACCCCACATATTGCCTCACGCTCTTTCACGCACATTTCCACACATACACCCACATACACAATTACAATCACACACACACCCATAATTGCACACACACACTTACATACACACACATCCACAATTTCACACATGTGCACCCATACAAGCAACATAAGAGGCCATGTAAATGTAAGCATGATGGTGTGACTACATACCATCTTTTTGTACGAGAAGTTAAGGGAATATGGTGTCACCATTGATTCATATGGAGCTTGTCTGCGTAATCAAGATGAGAAATTTTGGCAGTCCATTGTAGCAGGATCCATTCCTGTCATAATTGGTGCACCTAACATCCATGATTTTGCACCTCGAATGCATTTTTGCACATCAAAAGTGCTGCAGATATTGAAAAGGTGGCAAAACAAATGAAGCACCTTGCAACTCATGAAGATTCGTACAATGCGTCATTGAGTTGGAAATTCGAGGGACCTTCAGATGCATTCAAAGCTCTGGTTGATATGGTTGTGGTACATTCTTCATGCTGCATTCATCTTGGAACAAATTGAGGTTGGAAGAGGACAAGCAGTAGGACCAATCGGCATCACATGAATTACTGGGATTAAGCAGTAAGGAAGTAACAAAACTACAAAAATGAGAACCTCAGATGGCAGGTGAAAAGGTAAAAGTGTATTGTCAAGAGTAAAAGTGGCCGCCAACCATTCACGGCGACTACCTATCTTTGGGGATCCAATTCAAATAAAAGGAATATTTGACCTACCCTCCAATTTTGGGCATCCAACCGGCGCATGATCAGTGGACGTAAAGATTCGGCAAGGCTCCCTTGGCCTATTGGGGCCTATAAAATCAAAGGATTTGCGCTCATTTGAGTTATGACGACAACACACTGGAGTACATGTACAAGTTTTAGGGATACAGTGGTTCGTGCGTACGTACAAAAGACCTCTCTTGCACTTGGTGGTTTCAAGTCTACTGTGGGAGCTACTCTGTTGTGTATACAGAGGTGAGGCTTCTCAGTGAAGGGCTATGAGCACCATAGTGTAGAAGAGTAGCTTGGATTCTTCTTCTTTTTCCGTGGGTCAGTGTGATTGATTGTGTTCTATTCTCTTGAGAAGATCTTACCACTTGGATTGTTCTCAGTTAGTCTGCATATCAGTGGTCCTTATGCGGATAGGAGAAACTTTTGTATTGGTGTGTTTACTATTCAGGTGATTTGTTAGCCCTAAGCTTGTGGCTTGTTAGACCTAAGTTTACACTTGTGAGCATCATCTATCAATTGCCCAACTTTGTAATCATCTGGTTTGAATCAAGAGTACAGTCTTCATTTGTTATTTATCCATAATTGCTGAAGCATTTACCATTCTGTAAAATTCTCGTTGTCGGCCTGCTCACAGAAATGTTTAAGGGTACACTTCCCTAAAGAGAACCCCCCTTTAGTAGGTGACGTACTGGACGTGTTTAATCTTCATTCTCTACCTTTGTTAAAAGTGGATACCCCAGTACCTCCTCTACAGTTTGGCACGCCCGGTGGGACCTTTGCATTTCTGTGAGAGGATTTTCGCCCTATTGTATTTGCGAGTAGGTACATGACCCATACGCGGGCGGATAAGGAGTCTCATCGTGAACGGAAGCGTCTTAACAAGTTAGAAATAACCACAACCAGTGAGCCTACCTCTCCTCCACCATCCTTGAATCTATCCATTGATTTGGGAGTAACACCATTATCAAAGGAGAAACATAAGAGAACCTTAGATTTTTCCTCTGATACTTCAGAAGAGGCGCCGGCACCAATGGAGGATCTTTCTCATTTACTCTCTAGGTTGAACATCAAGTTTCCTACATTTAAAGGATTGGCTTATGAAGATGCAGATGACCACGTGAGGAGATTCGTCTCGTTATGCCGTGGGAGAGGATTGCAGAACCGGGAGGATGCAATGTTGGTGCTCTTTCCATCTACATTGGAAGGCCTTGCGGACAAATGGTATAGCCAGTATGCAGATGGGCACTTCACTACGTGGGAGGCACTAAAAGCGGCATTCTCGCAGACATTTCGACGAAGCGACTCCTCAGAACGGGCTCTAGATCAGCTAGAGAACCTAAAATTACGAGCAGGTGAATCCTTTCATGAATTGCACACTAGAACTAAAGCACTGGTTTCTCGTTTGCCTCATGCTCCAGGTGATTTTTTAGTCAAAAAATGGATTGAGAAGGCTCTACCTAAGTCATCTCAACAAAAGCTTCGGGAATCCCTCAGACTGGATGCAACACTTGATGATTTTGTTGCAACTGCATCACGCATTGAGGAGGCTAGAATACATTTTGAAGTGGAGTCTCAACCAAATTATGCATCTGATTTGGATCCGATCGGGCAACTCAGGAAGGAGTTGGAAGCCTTAAGGATGCAGCAAAGTCGCCAAGAAGAGAAGGTTATACTACCACCCTCAACCCATAATGTGCATGAAGTGTCTCAACTTAGGCGTGAGCTTGAAGACTTGCGGACTACCCAGGACATACGAAGACAGGTTTGGTGTACAATATCTAGTAATAACGGACATTCCCATGTAAATTGTCCTAACAGAGTCAGTTGTCAGTTCTGTGGCAAAGAGGGTCATGAAGCAAGAGACTGCTACTACCTTAAGGGGACACAACAGCGAGGTAACCATCAAGGTGTAGATTCATATTATGCTAGCACTTCTAATGCACCTAATAGAGAAGAGACCCGCCCAACTCGGCCTAGATACAATAGGCCCCTAATGTGTTACCGCTGTGGGGAGTATGGCCATATGCAGAACAGGTGTTCTCTTCCGGAGGATGCACCCCCTTGTCAGCACTGTCCAGATGCTAAGGATCACTACACCAGAGATTGCCCAAGAGGTCGTCCGGCTCCAATTCACATGATTGCAGTCTCCCCACCAGTAGAAGGTATGACCGCCCAATCTTATGTTGTTTCATCTTCATCCATGCCAATGATGACCAGAGCCAGGCAAGCGGCAGTAGCCCAAAAGGAGGAACAACAAGGACTCAAAGATAGAGTTGTAGAAAAGAGGGTGGGATGGAAGGACCAAGAAGAAATTGAAGAAGCTTATGAGAGGGCGACTACTTTGCTAAAAGATCAACCAACAAGTACTTTTGAAGGCAAGCAAGAAGTGAACATTGAAGAAATTATGAAAGGTATTCACCATAAGATTAGTCTGTACCAACTCATAAAGATGGATTCTAAAGTAAGAAGTGATCTGTTGAAGATTATACATTCTGCATGCTTGTGCCCACCTCCTAGCATAGATGGTTTTATGGTGGACTTTCCTCCTGCACCCTTGGCTGATTATCAGAGCTCAAGATTATCCGTTTTCATCAAGGATGAAGCTCTAGCAGGTGTTATTATAGATGGAGGTTCCGACATCAATTTGATGCCTGATTTCACTATGAAGAAACTAAGGCTCAATCCCACAAAGGCAGCACCCTTCACAGTCACCTTAGCAGATCAACGTCGGGTTGCACCAGTGGGCATTGTTGAAAAGGTACTTATGATAGTGCAGGGTTGTCATTTTGTTTTAGACTTTGTTATTATTGCCCTGCCTCAGGAGACCTCATACCCTCTACTCTTGGGAAGGCCTTGGTTAAGGCAAGCAAAGGCTCTACAGGATTGGGGAAAGAACAAGTTATGGATTTCCACAAGTACTAACAATCAATTACAGATACATTTGGAAGAAGGATCAGACATCAACAAGGCTACTGGATATACAATGGAAACTCAGGTAATGCCTTCAGAAGATGATGCTCTATTAAATTGGATGATGGGAAGTGCAGAATGCTGCACAGTAGAGATATGTGAGGTAAATGAGGATGATGCTGAAGCAACACAAGGTGGTCGGGAAGAGGAAACAACTGATGTTTTTCACTTAAACAATATAGAAAAGAGTAAGCAAGGAAGACGAGTTTATCTTTCGCAGGCACCTCCTGAAGAACAGAAACCTCTAATTGAGACTGATAATCAAAATTCAACACTCAGCGCCACTACGATGGTATGTAAAGAGAAGGCAAGTAAACAAGAGGAATCAGATGATTTTATGCTTACAGGACCAGAAAGAGACAAAGTTGTGCCTGCATGTGAGGAAGATAATTGTGACCTTCAAGATCTTCCATTCTCAAATATACCCTTAGGATGGATCAAGGAACAGATTGTGGATCATAAATTGAACTCTGCTCCTGCATACAGTGGAGATGAACTATCAAGTGAGTCCAATTCTGAAAAGTTTGTACAAGAAGTAAATCTTGGAGATGAAGAGAATCCTCAGATAGTTCACTTGGCTGCTTGGTTATGGCACTATCCGTCTTTACTGCAGAAGGTAACTTCCCTACTTTTTACCTACAAAAGTGTCTTTGCATGGTCCTATAAAGACTTATCAGGGATACCTGAGGAGCTTGGATTACACCGGATACCCTTAGTGGAAGGAGCTTCAGCTGCAAGAAGTAGACCTTACCGACTCAATCCAAAGTATGCAGAGGCAGTAAAGCTAGAAATCACAAAATTGGAAGAGGCAGGTATTATTGTTCCTGTAGAACACTCACGGTGGCTTTCTTCCATGGTCATTGTACCAAAGAAAAACGGCAAAATAAGGGTATGTGTTGATTTTCGTGCCTTGAATAAGGTAACTATTCAGGATGGTTTTCCTCAGCCATTCACAGAGCAGGTGCTTGAAGAAGTAGCTGGACACTCTCTATATAGTTTTCTTGATGGGTTCAGTGGCTACAATCAGATAGCCATTCATCCTGAAGATAGAGACAAGACGGCTTTTGTTACTCCATGGGGCACATATGTCTATACCCGTATGGCCTTTGGCTTGAAAAATGCACCAGCATCTTTTAACAGGACCATGTATCTCATACTAGGGAAATGGTTAACCTCATTTCTGCGCATTTTTATGAATGACTTTTCAGTATTTTCAGGAACAGACAAGAGGGCAATAGTTCAAGATTTCAATAACCATTTGGATAATCTAAAGGAAATCTTTGAGCAGTGTCTCAAAACAGGGTTGAAGTTGAATCCTGCTAAATGTCATTTTTGGGTGACCAAAGGCACTCTCCTAGGCCACATAGTATCAGTTGAAGGGATAACGGTTGATCCGGCAAAGATCACTGCTATCCTTTCCATGCCAATTCCACAAAGCCCAAAGGAAGTGCAAAGTTTCTTGGGCCATGCAGGATATCATAGACGATTTATCAGAATGTATTCGGAAATAGCTAAGCCTTTATCCAGGCTTACAAGTAAGAACGTCCCTTTCTCATGGACTCCTGAAGCTGAAAAAGCATTTTGCGAATTAAAGTTAAGACTATGTACTGCCCCACTTTTAACTGTTCCTAATTGGTCATTAGAGTTCCATGTACATACAGATGCCAGTCTTCATGCAGTTGGAGCAGTCTTGGCTCAACCATCATCACATAAGGTAGACCAACCTATTGTCTATGCTAGCAGATTGCTTACCAAAGCAGAGAGGAACTACAACACTACTGAAAGGGAAGGTTTGGCTATCGTGTTCGCTCTTCAAAAATTCCGGCATTACCTCTTAGGTGTGCATTTTATTGTCATAACTGATCATCAACCTTTGAAGTACCTGATTAACAAGCCTAGAGTAGCTGGAAGGGTTTGGCGATGGTTATTGTTATTTCAAGAATTTGATTTCGATATTCATATTAAGCCAGGGAAAGAGCATTATATGGCGGATCAGGTATCAAGAACTGCTCTCAGTGAACAAGCAACAGGTATTGATGATGAATTGGTGGATAGTACTCTTTTTTTGGTTACAATGCAGACTGGTTGGTATAATGAAATTCTTGAGTTCCTTTCCATTGGAGAATTTCCCAAACATCTATCAGCACTAGAAAAGAGGAAATTACTTTTTAAGTCCAAATCTTACTCACTCATAGATGGAAATTTATATAAATATTGTCATGACGGTATCTTGAGAAAGTGTGTTTTTCCAGAAGAAGTAAACTTTTTGCTTGAAGCAGCACACAACGAAGGGCATATGAAGGGAGAAGAGTTGGCTCACAAGATTATCCACCAAGGATTATGGTGGCCTCAGATATACAAAGATGCAATCAAATTTGCCAAGGGGTGCGATATCTGTCAGAGATGTGCTCCTAAGCCAAACAAGATGAGTTTCCAGCCATTGGTCATCTCCATAGGATGGCTACCTTTTGAACGATGGGGACTTGACTTTATTGGTCCGATGAGTCCAATGGGTCAACTTGGAAGAAAGAGATATATTCTTATGGCCACGTGTTATGCAACTAAGTGGGTGGAAGCTAAAGCCACTACAGATTGCTCGGCCTTGACAGTGGCTAAATTTTTGTTTAAACGTATTTTTTCTAGATTCGGGTGTCCAATTGAAGTCACTAGTGACCGGGGCACTCACTTTGTGAATCAGTTGCTCCAAGTCATCTTTGACAGGTATAAAATCTTTCACAGGAAGTCATGTGCTTACTCTCCCAGAGCGAATGGCCAAGCAGAAAGTTCTAACAAAATTTTGATTAGGCTCTTACGCAAATTATCCTTTGAGCATCAAAGTTCTTGGCCACAGGCACTAATTGGTGCAATGTGGGCTTTCCGAACTACTAGAAGGGGAACCACTGGCGAAAGTCCATTCCGCCTAGTCTATGGTAAAGAAGCATTGGCACCTTTCGAATTTATCATCAGGAAGGAAATTGAAGCCAGAACCATGGGTATTGAACCCCCAATCAGAAGACTTGTGGCATTGGAAGAATATAGGGAAGCAGCAATGAAGAAACTACAGATAAAGCAAGAGGAACGCAAACGGCTGCATGACAGGTATTTAAGGACTAATGAGGTACAGGAGGAATCTTTAGTCCTGGTGCATCAAATTCCGTCGACGTCCACCAAATTGGCACCAAAATGGATAGGATCATATAAGGTCATCAAAGTATTGCCACACGGTGCAGTACAACTGGAGGATCTGCAAGGCAACAAAAGGCCACTGATCAACATCTCCAGGGTGAAGAGTTATTTGATTTGACGGAAGCAAGATGAAATTCACTCCTTGTACATACCATAGGTCTTTTATTTTCTGCAGTTCGTTTTGAAGGAATAAGCAAATAAAGAAATTGCACCAGGGACGGTGCAAAAGCTTGATGTGGGGGTCTGTAGAGGTCAGAACTCTCTGAAGCTTCAGGGAATATTCCGAGAAGTTGTTGCCTTTATTGTCATTACCACTTTACTGGATTTGTCTTATTCTTCTCTCTCTTCCTATCCCTCTAACCTCACCCTAAGCCCCCTCTAACAGCCACACCTGAATGTGAGCTTTATCGGTGATATCATAGGACATGCTCAAGCACCATGAGCCGGTTAGATTTTAATATGGTTCTGAATGTACCGAGTCAAGTTAATGTTCTTCTTAGAACACTTGGATTGAGTAGTAAGGTCATCCATGTTATGAGTGATGATACCCATCCTGTGAGCATCGGCCATTTAGATTGCCAATGTTGTCTCTCTCTCCCCTGTCCCCTCCTCACTCCGCCCTACCCTCCTCACTCCGCCCTACCCTCCTCACTCCGCCCTATCCTCCTCACTCCGCCCTCCGCCCTATCCTCCTCACTCCGCCCTATCCTCCTCACTCCGCCCTATCCTCCTCACTCCGCCCTATCCTCCTCACTCCGCCCTACACTCCTCACTCCGCCCTATCCTCCTCACTCCGCACTATCCTCCTCACTCCGCCCTATCCTCCTCACTCCGCCCTATCCTCCTCACTCCGACCTACCCTCCTCATTCCGCCCTATCCTCCTCACTCCGCCCTACCCTCCTCACTCCGCTCTCTCTCCCTTTCTCCCTTTTTCTTTCCCTCTCTCTCCGCATGTGACCCCCTCTCTCTCTCTCTCTCTCTCTCTCTCTCTCTCTCTCTCTCTCTCTCTCTCTCTCTCTCTCTCTCTCTCTCTCCCTCTCTCTCTCTCTCCCTCTCTCTCTCTCTCTCTCTCTCTCTCTCTCTCTCTCTCTCTCTCTCTCTCTCTCTCTCTCTCTCTCTCTCTCTCTCTCTCTCTCTCTCTCTCTCTCTCTCTCTCTCTCTCTCTCTCTCTCTCTCTCTCTCTCTCTCTCTCTCTCTCTCTCTCTCTCTCTCTCTCTCTCTCTCTCTCTCTCTCTCTCTCTCTCTCTCTCTCTCTCTCTCTCTCTCTCTCTCTCTCTTCCCTCTCTCTCTCTCTTCCCTCTCTCTCTCTCCCTCTCTCTCTCTCTCTCTCTCTCTCTCTCTCTCTCTCTCTCTCTCTCTCTCTCTCTCTCTCTCTCTCTCTCTCTCTCTCTCTCTCTCTCTCTCTCTCTCTCTCTCTCTCCCTCCCTCTCTCTCTCTCTCCCTCTCTCTATCCTCCGCCTCCCCCACCCGCTTGGTATCCCCCGCCCTCCGCCTGAATATCCCCCCCCGCAGCCCGCTGAGCCCGCGAGCCTCCGCCTCTCCACCCGCATGGTATCCCCCCCCGCCCTCCGCCTGAATATCCCCCCCGTCCTCCGCCTGAATATCCCCCCCCGCAGCCCGCTGTAGCCCGCGAGCCTCCACCTCTCCACCCGCATGGTATCCCCCCCGCCCTCCGCCTGAATATCCCCCCCACACCCCGCTGTAGCCCGCAAGCCCCTCCGCACTATTCCCCGCCACCCCCCCGCGCTATTCTCCGCCGGCCTGCCACATTCACACACATACACATATACA
>CM035441.1:97448834-97606334 GCA_020310875.1 Ceratopteris richardii | reverse complement strand
TTCACTCTCAGAGTGATAACTCTCTGAATATGTATCCTTTGAGAAAGATATTTGGTACAAAGAAAGTAGACACAAATAGATTTCCAACAAGCTAAAGAAACAAGTAATTTGGATGCAATTTGGTGAGGAAACTCAACTGACCAAAATAGACCACCTACACACATAAGTACACTATAAAACTGGACTTTACTCTCTGATATATATCTCACAAAATATAATGGATCTGAATAAGATATTTAGGAAAGTGAAAGTGAATTCCAAGAGCTTTTGAACAAGACAAAAAGCACCCAATTTGGATATGTTTTGTTCAGGAAACTTAGCCGACCAAAATAGACTACCGATCTACACAAGTATACTGAAAAACTGGACTTCACTCTTTCACTGATATCTCACAAAGAACTTTATAAACATATCTGCAACCTGCTCTTTGGTTCTGATGAACTTCATCTCCACATCTTTGGTCAGCACCTTCTGCCATATATAATGGTCGTGGACCTCTATGTGCTTACTCCTTGCATGAAACATAGGATTGCTTGCCAAGTAAATGCTTGACATGTTATCACCGTTTATAGGGATCGTTCCAACTTGCAATCCAAGATCATCTAAAAGCTTTTTAATCCACATTGCTTCACATGTGGCAAATGCTTATCCTCTATATTCAGCCTCCATAGATGAAAGTGCAACAGTAGGTTGTTTCTTTGAGCTCCATGTGATAGGTTTGCTTCCGATCATGAAGACATAACCTGAAATTGATCTTCTATCTTCCTTTGAACCTGCCCAATCAACATCACTAAAGCCTTTGACCTGCAGTTCTTCATCAAACTTATAAAACAAAGCATGATTAACTGTATGCTTTATGTATCTCAACACTCTCTTGGCTGAATTTAAGTGTTCACTTGTCGAGGCTTGCATAAACTAAGAAAGTACACCAACAACATAAGACAAATCAGGTCTTGTAATGTTTGCATAGATCAATGATCCTACAATGCTTTTGTATGTGTTACATCTTCCAATGGTTCTCCATCATTTGAACAAATCTTTGTATTTGTGTCCATGGGTTGAGTGAGTGGTTTGCATTCACTCATTCCAAATCTGAAAAGAACATCCAACAAGTACTTCCTTTGCATCAAGTAGATGCCACTCTTTCCATAAATAACTTCAATTCCTAAAAAATATTTGAGCTCTCCAAGATCTGAAATTTTAAACTCCTTACCAATCTTCCTTTTGATATCTTTAATCCCTATAACATCATTTCCTGTTATGATGAGGTCATCGATATATATGCAAATATATACCTCTCTATTTTCTTCCTTCTTCATGTACAAAGAAGAATCTGCACTACTTGGGTTGTATCCACACTTAGTTAGATACTCCACCAATCTCTGATTCCATGCTCTTGGTGCTTCCTTCAAGCCATAAAGTGCCTTCTTCAACCTGCAAACAGAATTTGGATGGTTTTCATCTTCAAATCCAATCGGTTGACTCATGTATACCTCTTCTTGTAGTTCTCCATTAAGAAAAGCATTTTTGATGTCGAGATGATATAATGACCATCTCCTTGAAGCACCAATTGTGATTAATGTTCTGATAGTTCCCATTTTTGCAACAGGGCTGAAAACTTCATCATAATCTATGCCTTGTGTTTGTTTAAATCCTTTGGCAACTAATCTAGCTTTATATCTAGTTAGTGAACCATCAGCATTCCTCTTTACTTTAAAAACCCATTTGTTTGGAACAATCTTCATACCTTCTTTCTTTGGCACTAGCTCCCATGTGTGATTATCTTTGAGAGCTTTGATCTCCTCTTTCATAGCTTGCTTCCATTCCTTTTGTGTGCAAGCTTCTTCATGTGTCTCAGGCTCTTTGTCTTTGATTTCCTGTATCATGTATGCAAAATGTGTCGCCATAAAACTATCATAACTCAAACTTTGAGTTGGATACCTTGTCCTTGAAGATCTTCTTTCATTGCCTTTAGAAAGTTGCATCCTTAACCTACTTAGCTTTACCATCAGAGTGATTACCTCTTCGTATTCTTCTTCACTTGCATCTACCTCACTATTTGGAGTAGCACTTGCCTCTTTGGCTCTACTATACGCTGAATTTGGAGAAAAAGAATAAATCCCCCTCCATGTTGAACATTCTTCATTTGATGTAGATGCCTCTGGACCAAAAACCTTTGTGCTTGATTGTTGAGCTTCTCTTTGATTTGTTCTTGCATATTCATCACAATCTTCTTCAAGAATCTTTTCCTTTCCTTTATCTTCATACCATGGACTTAGTTCATCAAAGACCACATCTCGCGAGACTCTTAATTCCTTTGTTCTAGGGTTGTAACACTTGTATCCTTTTTGCTCTGTCAAGTAGCCGATGAAAATGCATTTTTCTGACCTTGGTTCCATCTTTGTTCTAACTTCTTGTGGAATGTGAACAAAGCAAACACATCCAAACACTTTGAGGTGTGTAAGATCAGGTTTCTTACCGGAATATACCTCTTTTGGAGTCAAGTTATGTATTCCCGATGTTGTGCACCTATTCATCAAGTAAATGGCGGTTGTGGTAGCTTCAGCCCAATAGTACAATGGTACCTTCATCTCATTGAGCATGCATCTTGCAATTTCAGCAATTTGCCTATTTTTCCTCTCAGGTACTCCATTTCGTTGTGGTGTATACGTACAAGTGAATTGCCTTTTGATCCCATTCTCTTGTAGGAAATCTGAAAATTCTTTGGAGAAGTATTCTCCTCCACCATCAGACCTTAAAGGTTTTGATAGACCTTCCTGTTTCTTTTTCAACTTCAACTTTGAATCTTTTGAATATAGAAAACACCTCTCATTTTTGCTTCATACAAAACAACCATACCTTTCTTGAGTGATCATCAATGAAGGTGACAAAAAATCTATTACCAGCCATCGATGCCTCTTGGGTTGGTCCCCATACATCCGTATGTATCAAGTCCAAGACATTTGGAGCCACATAATTGCTCCTCTTGAATGGCTGCCTGGTTTGCTTTCCTAGTTGACAAGCTTCACATAACTCATGTAGTCCAATGCTATTAAATTTTGGAAGACCTCTTACCACTTCATGTTTGTTCATGTCCTTCAGCTTTGGAATGTTGATGTGTCCTATTCTTTTGTGCCATAAGTCCAGCTCTGAAATCTTCCTCTTCCCACATTGAATGTACATGACCTTTCCATGTGGATGTTGGACATCCAAAGTGAACATCCTTCATTCTCTTCTACCTCTAGCAATGACCTTGAAGCCTTCCTTTGGATTCTTTATGAAGCACCCATTCTCATTGAATATGACATGATAACCCTTCTCTACCGTTTGTCCTACTGAAATCAAGTTCTTTGAGATTGTAGGAACATGAAGAACATTAGATAGTACCTTTGCTCTACTTGTATCTCCAAGCCTTATATCTCCAATATGTTCAATCATGTATTGAGTATCATCACGTGTTTCAACACATCCTTTTCCACTTGGTACCTATAAATTAGTGAACAAACTTCCTTGGCATGAAATATGGTTGCTACAACCTGAATCAATGTACCATTTTTTGTCGTCTTCACAAGAGCTTCTATAGTCATGTCTCATTGCAAGTAGTGTGTCCTTGCTTCCTTCACTTGAGGTGCTTGCATAGTTGCTTTGGTTCCTTTGATTGCCTCCATTTGGTCTTCCATTCTTCAGCCAACAATCACTAGCATAGTTTCCTACTTTACCACAATGATAGCATGTTATACCTTTATGAGAATTGTAGGAGCCTCGGCCTCTTCCTCTACTTCTACCTCGACCTCTTCCTTGTGTGTTGGCATTTGATGCATCCTTGTTGTCTTCCGAATTGTTTCGATTGTAGTTGAAGTGGTTGTGACCTCTTCCTTTTCCTCTTGAGCCTCCTCTTGAGTTTCTTCCTTTACCTCGACCTGCATATAACATTTGTTTGTGGTTGTCCTTTCCTTTGGGACCACCAAAGCTAAGCTCTTCTGTGACAAGATGAGGGATTAGTTGTTCAAAACCTAGATATGCATCTTTCAAGTTAATGGAAGTTATAAAAGCCTTCTATCTTTCATCTTCTCTCAATCCATTGAGAGTATAACACACAAGATCTTCGTCTTCAACCATTCTCCCAATAGAAGTTAAAGAATCGCTTAGCTCCTTATTCTTCAAAGTATATTCAGCTATGGATTGACCCGAACTTTTCTTGATTGTGTTCAGCTCATTCTTGAGTTGAAGTTTCCTAGCTTTGATATTTGTTGAATACATCCTTTCAAGAGCTTCCCAAACATCCTTCGCTTTCTCTAGATGTTGAATATGCCCTACCATGGCATTAGTAATGACTTGCAAAATAAGGAACAAGACTCTCCTATTCCTCTCTTCCCATTCTATTGCTTGCCTCCTTTGGACTTCGATGGCCATAGCTTGATTGATTTGAGGTTGAGCATCATTGCCGCTCACAATACCCCGTAAGCCTTTGCCCATTAGGTAGTTGGTCATTCTAAACTTCCACACGGGATAGTTATCCTTATCCAAATTCTCTACTTGCTGACCTAAGTCAGCCATTGAAGAGTATCAAAGACTTTGAGAGTTACCTTCAATAGCCATAGACCTTTGCTCTTGCGTTTGTGAAGCTCCTCCTTGTTTTGTAGCTCCTCATTTGTTTTTATTTATGAAGCTTCAGCACCAATTTTGCTCTGATACCAACTGTGGAGAATGAGTTCTCCTATGCGCAATGGAAATGTGTAGTGAAACCTTGTATGTCCAGGAGTTGGACAAACATCTACACCTTAGATAGCTTGTTGCTCTCAACAAAAAAATCAAATGGACTTGAGCCTTAAGTCAATCTAAGTAGACAAAGAGAGCTTTCTAACAAGCTATAAATAACTTAATTTGAACAAGACTTGATTAAGAAACACAACTAACAAAGATGAACTACCTGTCCACACAGGTATGCCAAAGAACTCAGCTTCCCTCTCGGACTGATAACTCTCTGAATATGTATCCTTTGAAAACCATATTTGGTACAGAGAAATTAGACACAAATAACTTTCCAACAAGCTAAAAAACAAGTAATTTGAATGAGTTTTGGTCAGGAAACTAAACTGACCAAAATAGACCACCTGCACACATAAGTACACTATAAAAGTGGACATTACTCTCTGATAGATATCTCACAGAATATGATTATCTGAATAAGATATTTGGGATAGTGAACATAGATGCCAAGAGATTTCGAACAAGACAGAAATCACGCAATTTCGATATGTTTTGGTCAAGAAATTTAACCGACCAAAATAGACTACCTATCTATACAGGTATACTGAAAAACTAGACTTCACTCTTTCACTGATCTCTCAGAAACTACATAAGATTTCAAATAGATATTTGGTATGCAGAAAGTACACAAGATAAGCTTTCCAATGAATGCTTAAAGGCAATAAATTAATACATATGCACTGAGATATGAGCTCTGCAACAGAGCTATGTACAAACTGATGTGCAGCTGGAAGGAGTCTAAGGGAAGACAAAATGACAAAATGGCTAGATTCGACTACTGGGAGCTCTTGCCTCTTTCTCTCATAGTTTTGAATGTGCTCCCACTTCACTTTTATAACCAATGAGCATGTGAAGAAGTTTGTGCCTTCTTCTTAACTCACCACTTTCTCCACTACATGCTACTAACTACAAGGCAAGATATTGTATCTCTTACTCATCATGAATTTTGACTAGACTTTTTCCTTTTATTATTTTTTCCTTTTTTCCTCTACTTTTTCTTTATCTTTATATTTGGTAGATTTATCCAAGCATGGTTTATATGAAAATGAGCTTGTACATTTATCTTCAACAGAGTGCACATACACTTATAACATCAAGTGATTTTTCAAGATGATCTTAAGACCCCTATGAAGGACATAGACTCAAAAAACTTGAAAGTCATGGCCAAGATACAAGAGTTGAGAAATATTGCAAAATCCCCTCAATAGACCGTTAAGAGATAAATGAGGGAGAAGAATAAGAAAAAAAAGGGTATGGCTATGACACAAGATAAGTGACCAAAGATTCTATCTATTTAGTGTAGGAATTGTAATTTGAGGAGGCCAAGAAGAACCCAAAGTGGATGAAGGTTATGGAAGAAGATATTGAAGCCTTGCTAGAAAACCACACTTGGAATTAGTATTCAAGACTTCTTCCATCAAGATCATTGGATCTTGGTAGTTCACAAACTTAAAAATGAACTATAATGGAACCATTAATAGTTACAAGGCTAGACGTGTGGAGAAAGGGTGCTTAGACGCAAGGTATTCAGTATGACGAGAGCTTCTCTCTGTGGCAAAGATGTCAAAAAAAATAGTGCTTATGGGCATTGGAGCTACCAAAAATTGGAAGATCTGTCATATGCATGTGAGTTAAACATTTCTCAATAAATAGATATGTAAATATGTATACATGGCTTAGCCCCTCAATTTCAAGACTCACATTTCACTAAAGATATGTTTATGTTAAAGAAAGCCTTGTGTGGGTTGAAGCAAAGTCTAAGAGCTTAGTATCATAGGCTTAGGACTTATTTGTAGGACAAATGGTTCAATATGAGAAAAAAAAGATCTTTCTCCTTATCAAGAGGACATAAGGCAAAATCATATATCTTTTGTTAAATGTGGATGACATTATGCTCACATGTAATGATTGTGAAGGTATAAGAGGAAGTAAGCTACAAATGAAGGAAGAATTCAAGATCATTGAAATAGGGAAGCTCACTTAAGTCCTTGGAATAGAAGTGGTATATATAGACAAAGTTATGTATCTCAGATAAATGAAAAATATAAAAGACATGCCAACCAAGTTCAAAATGGAGAATACTAAGTTTGCATGTACACCCATGGAGGTGAACTCAAAGCTATGTTCGAATGAAGGTGAGGCAATTGAAGATGCAACAAGATATCAAATCTTAGTGGGTAGTTTAAACTAGGGTAGACATATGTTACAATTTAAACATTCAAAGCCATTTCTTGTAAAGTCCAAGGGACCACACATAGAAGTAGTTAAAAGGATTCTCAAATATGATAAGGGACCCATAAATCAAGGATTGTTCTACTCATATACATCTTACTCCAGGTTATCTTATATTTTAAGTTACAATTCGTATACTATCTTCATCTAAGAAGGAGTCGATTATTTCTCTTTCATCTACTCAACTCGAATATACAAGTTTGGAAAATGCAACTCAAAATGCCATGTGGATGAAGACATTGTAATAAGATTTGGGTGTGAAGTCATCTACTCCTCATATCTTTGGGGATAATATAATTTCTTTACATCTTATAACTAATCATTTTAATCATGCTGAGAACAAACATATTCAAGTCCAATACCATTATGTAAGGAAGAAGATAAAAATAAATTAAGTTAAACTCTCATATGTTTCTACTCCACAACAATGTATACATGTGGTGACCAAAGCATTGGATGGAGTCATGCTAAGTAGTTTCAAAGCTATGATTTTCCTTCAAGAAATTTCAATGATTGAAATGTTAAGCATCTTAGGATTGAAAAGGATTTGTTGATGTAGGGAGCAAGCCTAAGTATTTACTCTTGTGCATTGGTACTTCATAAGTTTGCTATGTTTATTCTTGTGCATTGGTACTTCATAAGTTTGCTATTTCAAAGATAGTAATGATATCACTTTTTTTCAAAATTAAGGAAGAGGCTGTAAGGGGAGCACTCGGTTGTGCTCTCTAACTACATTAGAGAAGATTAAAAAAATGTACTTTTGCTTACAACATCACCCACATAGGGGAAACAATAGAAGGATATGTAACTGATACATGAAGTCCCACAACTCGGGACGAATAGGTATGGATAACTCCATTAGATATGATAAACAAGATCCCACAACCCGAGATCATAAGTATTAAACAAGATATCAAGATTACAAGAAATCCTTTCTAGGAGGTGAACTAGATACAAGAAAGAACTCGACAAGATCTCGTACTATGAGATTACAAGAGGACAAGGCTAGATGTCCACAATACAAGACTATACAAGACTAGTCAAGACTAGAACAAGAGACAAGACTACAATGGGCACAGGAACTTGAAAGTACATACTTGGTGATCATAGCTCCTTGAGCTCCCAAGACTCGCATTGGCAAGACTGAGAATGAATGTGGTCAAGGCCTCCTTATATAGGGGTCTCCAGGGTAGTTCTCAAGGGCGGTTGTGAGCTGATGATGTCATCAATGATATCACCAAATCGAATAGGACCTCCAAATGTTAGACTTTAGCAAATAGATAGTCGACCTTAGATTTTTGGCACATTCGAAATGCAATGGAAGCGTTAGTTTCTCCTAATTGTGAGCCAATCATGAGATAAAATATTTGCATGGACTCTGAGGTGCAAATTGGTTTGCTTTGTCCATGACATCGCCTCCTCCTCAGCCGATGAGTTCCATGAAGAGCGATCATGTTCTCTGGTCTCAACTTCGTTGGATTTATCTTATGGAACTCTTGAGCCTTGATTGGTGCTCTCTAAATGTTATCTACAGGTTCTCAAGTACGATCACTGATAGCATACCCTTTCCAATGAATAAGGTACTCCAATCTTCCTCGGGATAATCTCAATTCTAGGGCATGCTCGACTTCAAATTCTTCATGATCATCAATCTCGATAGGTGGTGAACGACTAGGCCTCTCCCCCCTTAGTGGTGAAATCTAATATGGTTCCAACATGGATACATGGAAAACTAGATGTATTCTCATGGTACTTGGTAGCTGGAGCTTGAAGGTGAGTGGATTAATCTTGGCCAAGATGGTGAATAAACCAAATCTTTGATAATTTAACTTTGTGCAAGGCCTTGACATTTGAAAATTGTGTTTGAGTAACCATACTTTATCCCCAATTTGATATGATGGATTCTGATCACGATGCTGATCTACATAGTACTTATATTGTTCTTCATCTTTATGGATCTTCCTTCAGTTCTTTGTGAATGTTCATCAGGTACTAGGCTTTCTCTCTGGCAGCTAGGTTCTTGACATGATTTGAGAGTTGTATATCCATCCTTGGATGTTGTCCACAATTTGTAAAGAAGGGAGTCAACTTAGTAAATCATGAACAATATTGTTATATGCAAACTCTTCAAAGGATAAAAGCTCAAAGCAATCATTTTCATGATAGTTGCTGGTACAACGGAGATATTGATCTAGGACTTGATTCACCCATTCAATTTGTCCATCAGTTTGTGGATGTTTTGTTGTAGATAATTTAACTTGAACACCAAGGATCATGCAAAGACTATTCCGAAAGGTGGATATCAACTATGGACCTAGAACACTAACAATATCATTAAAAAATCCATGAAGCCTAAATATGTATCCGAGAATACGTCTAGTAGTGGCTGCAACTCTGATTGCCTTGGTAGTTGGAATGAAGTGTGCCATCTTTGTAGATATATCCACAATAACAAGAATGGCATCATAAATATTTGATTTTGGTAGATCTATGATGAAATCCATAGACAATGAAGCCCATGGCCTTTTTGAAATAGGTAAACGTCAAGATATATTACCACACAGTCATCTAAATACTCTCAAAAGATATCACTCATCATATGTTGAAAGTCAACTGAAGCATTTTTGAGACCAAATGGCATAACTACATATTCAAAGTGCCCATACCTTGTTCAAAATGTTGTCTTCCATTCTTCTCCTCGTCTAATTCTGACAAGATTGTAAGCTTCTCGAAGGTCAATCATCATGAAGAGTTTTGCTTTTCCAATGCATTCTAAGAGCTCTGATATGAGTCCTAGAAGGTAACTGTTCTTTATGGTGACTTTATTCAATCCACGATAGTCTCTAGGGATAGTCTATAGATTGGTCCAAAGGGTGGTTATGCTCCCTCTTGAAGATTTATGGGACAATCATAAGGTCTATGCTCTAGGAGGATATCTATATTCTTCTCTTCAAAAACATCTTAAAAGCCTTTGTACTGATTGGGTAGCTACACTAGACCATCTTTCTTGGATTCTTGAGCTGGAACGGCATAGATCATATATGTCAGTTCCTTCCTTACTGCATGTATGAAGGCATTGGCTCCAACAAATGTTCGGTTCTTTTGGATATCTCGATGGGTAATTTTATTATTTTCCCAATTAATGTTTGGATTATGCGTTTTTAACCAGGGCATTCCAATGATAACAAGATGTATTGGGCTTGATATTATATGGAATCATATGTGGGATTCCTCTTAATAATGTGGTTTTTATGGTTACATTACTAGATGCTAGGTGTCTATCATCTACTACTTCAACTACTATTGGTTTGTTCTTCTGAGGTACAGGAATTCCATGTTTCTTAACCAATCCTTCATGGATGAGATGTGAGGGGGCTCCTGAATCTACTAGGGCTATAAGGGAAAGGGTCTTCTTGGCCATACTTAACTTTACAGGTGTAAGAGAGGTTTCTATGGGTGTAGCAAGAATTATGAGACCATTTCTTACATCATCGTCTAGCTGTATGATCTCTTTTACAAGTGGACTTCCTTGTTTCCTAGCTTTACAAGGGTGGTTGCAACTTTGGAGTTCGTTATCTTGTTGGGACAATTAACTACAACATGATCAGGGTTTCCACAATATAGGCATAACTTGTTACCCCTCCTTTTCTGTTTCTCTTGTGGTGTTAGAGGCTCGAACCCAGTTAATGAGCTAGGACATTGGTTCACTTAAATTCTTCCTTGATTTTCTTAAAGATTCTGGACTCATTCTTGTAGTTCTTGGATGAGCGTTCCTACATGCACTAGATCTTCCATCTCGACTTGCATTTGTCTATGAGTTAGGTCCTTGATTTGTTGTTGAAGACTTTGAAGTGATGCCATAATCTCTTCATACGTGTTCTTCATGATGCCTTCACAAGAAGAATGGGAGCGGCAAAGGGTGAATAGCTGGGTCTAATCAACCCTTTCTGAGGATACTCGTCCACGACCTTGCGGACTTCATTTTCCTCTTGCAAACTCATTCGAAATGGTGGCCGAGCGGTCGGACTCGCTCCTGGTACCAATTCGATTCTATGCTCTATATTCCTGCAAGGAGGCAAACCTGATGGTAATTCCTTTAAAAACAACTCTTGGAATTCTGCTCTCATTTTAGCTAAAAGTGCTGGAGCATTCCAACTTGAGTCTCCATGACTGCATGAATCCATCTCAACATATGACAAATACATGAAATAAAGAAAATAGATATACTTACAATCAATTTTGAGCAACTTGGTAGTAGTCACCAATCGCGTCTCTTGGAGATCTGGTTCTCCAAAGGATCAGTAATCTCCTTCCCTCATGCTCAAACTGATACACATGCAAAGCAAAATCAATGACTGGTTTCTTCCTCGCATGCCAGTTCTTACTAAGAACTATGTCAAAACGAGCCAATCTCGCTATCTCAAAGTCCAATCTGTCCTCATAGGACTCGATCTGAATAGGAAGATCAACTACTCGTCTATCCCAAGTCTCAGTTCCCTTCCCATCAGCTAGCTCTACGGTATAAGTATAATCTGACTGTACCGTATCTAAGCATAATCTCTTGACTAATCGGGAACTAATAACATTATGGGTCTGACCTGTGTCGAAGAGTACCTTGACAGGCTCTCCTGCCACGACTCCTCTCATAACAATAAGCTCAGTATCTGGGAATCGGTATCCTTTCTGTGCCACTGGCGAAAGCACAACATCTGGCATAGTCAGAACCTTCTTAGTGACCGTCATGGCCACTATGGGAGATGATAATGGAGATGGGGGATCCCCAAATTCATCGTCACTCCCACCCCCTGCCTGAGTCGGATTTATGACTATGGTGGCTGCTATCTTTTTCTTTTTAGGCCAATCCTTATATAAGTGTTGTCCTAAGCATCCATAGCACAAACCCTCTTTCATTTCCTTCTCTTTCTACTGAGGGGTAAGAATAGATCGGTTATATGCCCTCTCAGCCAGAGCACACACTTTTCTCTTTCCTCCTGAGACTGTCTGGATCATGTGCACCTGCTTAGCCTTCCTAGAAGGCTGTGCACTGCCCGAACCAGGAGTTGAAGTATGGGAAGGTCGGCTAACCCTGGTCCATGGGGATCTTTGGCCCTGGGAACCTGTGCTCCTGTGGCCATCCTCATAAACCAAGGCCATCTCTGTGGCCTGTGCCAAAGACTGACACCGCTCCTTTCTCACTAAAGATCGGATAGTTTATCTGAGTCCCAAGAAAAACTTGTGGACTTGAAGAAACTCTGGAATGGTATCAGGTACTTTAGGAAGTACCTCTCTATACCTATCTGCGTATTCCTGAACTGACTGATTCTTCTGACTGATGAAGAACTAAGTGTCTAGTGCTCTAGACCTCTCATGAGGTGGTACAAAATTGTTATAAAACAGGATTTTGAATTGATCCCATGTCCTGGGCTCCTTCTTATCCTGCTCTTACGCCACCACCTATGAGCGACATACATAAGATTATAAGTGGCCTGCTGAATCTTGTGCCTATCATCAGTGATATGACACAGACGGAAACACTGTTCCCACTTGCTAAGCCACTCCTCAACCGCATGAGCAGTCCTAGCGCTAGTTGAGCCATGATATCTTGGCGGCTAAAGATCCTTAAGCTGCCATCTGGCTTCTCTAAACAGTGAGTCGTAACAAACGAGAACTATGTCGTAAAAAGAGAACACTCTCGTCAAAAATGAAGCAAATGGCAGCTTATGTTTGAGATTCCTTTATACCAGTATACATATATTAAAAAAATGAGGTGAAAACATGTGATTTTTGACATTTTTTGTCATTTTCTCATAAAAAAAGAGCTCAAAATGTACTCAAAATTTCACTATATAAGGCATTGACATGTCCCAAAATGTATATGATAAGACATTGACATGTCCAAAATCTATATGATAAGACATTGACATGTCTAAAATCTATATAAAGAATGTAGAACTAAATAGTTCTTATACAAAAATAACATTTTAGACATATTTTTAATGGGTGGATATCTGATTGTTATTCAAAATTGCTACAAAACATGGTTTCATTAACCAAACTACTTCGAGGCATTTACATAAGCACTAAAAATGTCTGAGAGCTTCAATGCAACTCACAACTTTGTCAATCTATGTCTACACCCTCATCATCTGATGCACTTGATTCAGTCTCATACTGTTGAGAGCTCTCTTCTTCTTCTTCTATATCCACAAGAGCTCTATCTTCATCCACGTACATACCAAATTTTGCAGGATCATGCACAACTCTTCTTGTTTGCCTATGATTTCCTGTACCACATACATCTGGAAGCTTTTGTTTTATCATGTTGATGGTTGCTTTCCTCAAGTGACCTGTTTTTGTCAAGGAAAAATCATAAACAAGAATATCTACATCATCCATTTTAAGAGTGGATGTGCTTCGAATATTCTTTTTCTTTTTTGAACCTGTTCGTTTAGTATCACATTTCTAAGTTATATTTACCTGTGAATGCATTACTACTTTTAGTGTAATACCAATGCACCATCAAAGCCTCTATTCTTCTCTGATCAATATCTTCAGTTATCTCTAAAACCTTTGCAATCCAAAATGGTCTGGTAGCCTCATCACCATCAGCAAGAACTGCAATAAGTGTTCCAACATTTATCTCTATTAAATTTCCTTGCCATCTTGCTTCTTCCTGTTTTTTGATCCTTGGGCCTACATAAATATTTCTTTCTGGTGGATGTATAAAACTTTGAAGTGCATCTGCATTACATGCTTGGGCCACATTCACGGATCTTTGTGTACAAAAATCCCATGTGAATGGAACATCAATTGGCCAGTGACCTGCAATTGTATACTGTATAATCTCTTCTTGATGATTGAAAAAGTCCTCCCACCAAGATACATCTTGATCTCCAGCATATTTTTTTGCACGCTCAATATGTCTCTTCTTTTCAATGAGTGCATGCATCCAGCTTTTACTTTGATCAACCACATTTCCACATCTTTCTGTATTGTTTTTATCTTCATATGGTGATTGTTCTGCACCATACACTATTACAGTAGAAAAATTAGGCACCTGCAATAAGAATCTGCATCCCTCTTTAGGCTCCCACCCAAGAGAAGATGAATACTGCTTTGCAAATAAAAGGGTTATTTCATCAACCCTCCTCATCAAGAATACATGGTTGAAACTAATATTGTGCAATGGAGCCAAAACCTTAGCACTGTTATCAAGGCCCATTGAGCAAAAGTGCTTAAAGTCATAAATCTGTGTGGGATGTTGAACTTCTGGTTTTGGAGTATATGCTTCTGAAATCAACTCAGATAAAATCGGAAGAGTAAAAGCATTGTTACGTGCCAACTTCTTAGAGAAAGTACTGAACATTTGATCAATGTGATCATGAGTGTGGCCAACCAGAAGGAAATTTACCTGAACCTTCTGAAATACCTGTTTTTCAACAAGCGTGCTTAAATATCCAAAGACTGTAGAATTTTTATTCTCTCTTGCAGTATTATCTAGTTGCAAATATAGAGTTGGTGGCAAAAGACCCTTCCATGATTGCAAAACACGATGAATGATAGTAACTGTAAGGTTTGGATCATTATGCACATTCGGATATGTGAAGAAAACCTTGGACATTACAGTTCCATTGTATACCAAAGCACCAACCAAATGCATTTGCACAAGGACTTCATCTCCAATGTCCTTAGGGATGCGATAAAAATGTGGCAAACAAGTTTTTTTTTATCCATAATCATCGATCAACAAACACATATAACGCTCCGGATTTCTGAGTGCTTTACTTCGATGATGAATTGCTTTCTTTCTCTCTAAAGCTTGACTGTCACGATGGTTGTTAAGAAGGTTTTTAAAATTATTCTTTTCCTGTGGTGTTGTAGCCCCTTTTTCCAAGTTTTTCAAAGTGGTGCAAACTGAACATTCACCCATTCTAACTTTACGAGGAATAGAAACATTGTTAAAGTCTTCCTTCCATAATCGAGTAAAGTGACGATACAACACATACAACAGATCCTTTGGTCCCAACATGGAACGTATCCAAAATGAGATCCCCATTCAAAAGCCCTTGTTGAACCCTATGTATTCTAAAATTTCCCACACCCATTGCAATTTTAAATGCAGCCCTACAACATCGCATCCCTTGACTAAAGAAATATTCAAAACCAACACGCGTTACTGACATGTTATCCTCAATCATTTGCATGCGAGAAACAAGGTATATATCTTGCCTTTCACTATCTAAATGGAGGAATGTTTCTCTTAGGTGCTTTAATTTCTTCATTCATTTCAAACCACAACAATGCTTCACAATATCCAATGCAATCTGTCTATCTGAAGTAAGAAATTTAAATCTTTTTTGACTTACTTCACGAGGCCTTCTTTTAAATCGTAGATTGAGCTTGCTTTGCTTTTCCGTTGCTCCACATGCACTTGAGTCAGAAGGAAGATCAATGGTTGGATCAGATGGGAGATCAAGAGGTGCATTTGGTTGAGCAGCATTGCACTGTGAATTGGATAACTTAAATGACTCAACAGAAAACATGGGATCATCAGCACGTTCTAAATCATAGGGATCATCACTTCTGTGGAAAGGGTCAACTGAGAACAATGAATCCGAAACTGTATCAATATGAGCAGAGGAAGCTGATGCCCAAGCATCCACTGAAAAGATTGAGCTCATCTTCACTGAGTTTACAGAAGACTGAAGATGAATGACCTTTTTAAATAAGTAGAAATCCGAGATCAAGTGAAGATGTCACATCAAATGTCACATCAAGAAGATATGAAATCAAAAGTTTATTAAAGTAACATTAAATAACATTAAACATCAAATTACATCAAATCACTTAATTACTCAAATATACCCTAATAAGGGAACCAAAGATTTGATTCACTTTTGAAATGAGAAACATAGTTGATTTCTAACTAGATTTGAGTCATTGAGTCTTAGCATTGTGAGTGAATCAAAATATATCCAAGTTGAGTTCCAACTGGATTATATATTAAAATTGTTTGGAATAGTGCCATTGAAGACTATACAAGAAGAAATTTTACCTTTGGTAAATAAGATTTCAAGGATTAGGTTTTATTGTGGTCTTGGCTAGATCTCAAAGAGGTAGATGAAAGTATATTAAAAAAGAATTATGTGTAAAAGAGGTACACGGAATTTTTATTCATACATTGATTTTCCATTTCAACAATGTGTTACAAGATAAATGTGAATATGAACTAAAAAGAGCAGGATAACACTATAAAGATGTCATTAATCTCCCATATTCAACACAACTTAGACTTGATTTTCTCCCAAGCAAGAGATTCTAAGAAAACATTTCTACATGAGATTAGACATCCTCATGTACATACCATACTCTTGCCATTGAAGTGTAATTTCCATGCAAATGTATATAAATAGTTGCAAGGATCTTTACTTGAATGTTTATTCATACATTCATTTTCCATTTCAACAATGTGTTACAAGATAAATGTGAATATGAACTAAAGTGAGCAGGATAACACTATAAAGATGTCATTAATCTCCCATATTCAACACAACTTAGACTTGATTTTCTCCCAAGCAAGAGATTCTAAGAAAAAATTTCTACATGAGATTAGACATCCTCATGTACATACCATACTCTTGCCATTGAAGTGTAATTTCCATGCAAATGTATATAAATAGTTGCAAGGTTCAATGAATATTTCATTAAAGTGGCTCTGAAACAGCCTATTTGTGTGGGTGGTATTCCCTGGTTAGATAAGTTGACAGATATAGTTAGCAACGGGACTCATTCAGTTAGATCTAGTTAGTCTTTGGTTCAAGTTACCCAATTGCCTATAAATAGCAGAGGAGGAGATCATTCTCATTTTCAAAATCCACGAGCAAGAGAGAGCAACAGAGCACAGACAACCATGGAGCACAGAGCTCAGCATACCAGCAAGGCAACTCTGATGGAGAAGAAGAATGTTGGCAAGAGTACCAAGAGGTAGACAAAATCATACCATATAAAAAGATTCCTAAAAGATTCCCTTTGTATGTTTGTGTAAAGAGTCTGCTTTCTAGGTTTTAATATTTCTTAGCTCTAAACATATAGATCCAATGAGGGTACAGCTCGATGCCTGGCATCGACTTTTAGGTGTAAGTCGATGCCAGGCATCGACTTTGAGGCTGCAAGTCGATGCCAGGCATCGACTTTTCGGTGCAAGTCGATGCCTGGCATCGACTTATACTTAAGATTCAATGCGAGGCATCAACTTTGTGTGCAAGTCGATGCAAGTCGATGCCAGGCATCGAGTTTTCCGTGCAAGTCGATGCCTGGCATCGACTTACACCTAAAAGTCGATGCCAGGCATCGACTTGCCTGGCATCGAAGTTGGCCTGAAAGTCGATGCCAAGCATCGACTTTAGGGTGCAAAGTCGATGCCTGGCATCGACTTTTGGGTTCAAGTCGATGCTAGGCATCGACTTTTAGGTACAAGTCGATGCCAGGCATCAACTTTTAAGTGCAAGTCGATGCCAGGCATCGACTTTGTGTGCAAGTCGATGCCCGGCATCGACTTGGGGGTGCAAGTCGATGCCTGGCATCGACTTGCACACAAAGTCGATGCCTGGCATTGACTTGCACTTAAAAGTCGATGCCTGGCATCGACTTGAACCTAAAAGTCGATGCCTAGCATCGACTTGGGCCTTTGAAAACCACATTTACGTATGAGCTGATATTTCCAATCGCCTTCAGGGATGCGGAGTCCAAGAGTGAGAGGCCCTTGAAGAAGCTGAGAGTCACCATGGGCTCTGGTGATCAGCAACATGACAAAGGCATTGGTCACCAAGCAAAACCAAAGAAAATTCTTGCATCCTTGTCCTCTGAGAAGGCCAGCAACCCGCTAGGAATATCCTCTGGAGGACAGAGTAGCATCAAAATTCCTGAGGATGATACAACTATGAAGGATAGGTCGAGGGACGTTGAGGTCTTAAGGACAGATCGTCCACTGCGGGACATGACAAATCTGGAGTGGTGCCTTTAGTATGTTGAAGAAAAGAATGCAGTCCTTCTTGTGTTCGCAGGGGCATATGGGAGAGGAAAGATTACGACAACACAAGGTTTTCAGTATGGCCTTGTGTACAAACTGGATTATGAAGATGAGGATTTTGACAACCTCCTTTTCTTGGTAGAGACATCGAAAGGTTTAAGAAATGTTATATGCAAGATGGATTTCTTGTGCCCAGAGTGTTGTGTTCCAGATGGGCTAGCTGAGATATGCAGGGACTCAGTCAATCTTATCAAGGACTTGATGCCATGGATCGAGGGCAACATCATGCCAACACAACAGAAGATGACAACCCCTGTAAAGGCAAGGGGTAAGCAGAGCGTGCAGAAAAAGTTCCAAAAGAAAAAGAAGAGAATTTCAGAAGACGAGTCTTCTGACTCAAGCTCTAGCTCTGAGGATATAATTGTTGCACCTGGTGGAGAGCTTGCCTCGGGTGTTCTTGGTACTGAGCAGAACAAGATGAGGGAGGACATAGCTAGAAGAAAAGTTGTGAAGAAAGGGCAGTTGTTCCACTTGCCAATCAATATCATCCACAGGCCACCAATAGATCCAGTCACAGGGAGGAGGCCCCTTGAGATCAGGAAGCCACACAATTTGCACGTGCAGAATCTTAAGAAGAAAATGAAAATAAATCCTCATGCTACTGTTGTGCCATTCCTTGTCATGGTGGATCCGAATGAGTGCAGCTCTGTGGATGAGTTCAATGAGGGCTTGTTTGAGGATTATACTTATTATGTGATTGGAGGTTCACACTCTGCAGAGGCCCGTAGACAGCTAGTGAAGGAGCACCCTACCACATTTTTCTTTAGGTATGCAGAGTGTAAGATATATGTTGGTCTTACAACTGAGGAAGCCAAGCTTCTTGCTTGGGATCACAACAATGACAATGACTACAGGCAAAAAATGTCCTCCATAGAGAGAATTCGGTTCTTCCACCATGAATATGAAGATTGTCTTGTGAAGGAAGCTGGAAGAATACATCCCAATCTACGAAAGCAATGCCTTATTGAGGTTGGAATTGCACTCGATGATAATAGAAAGTCTGATGCTTTGAGGAAATATGATCCATGGTTTCAACTGGCATTCAGATCAGGTGAGATCTGGGATCTACAGGATAAAATTTTCACAATGTGAGAGAACAAGGAGGTCAAGGGCCAGAAGCAACGAAAGTCGAGGCCAGACCCACAGGTTGATCTGAAGGGAAAGGGAAGGAAAGTTGACCTCTCAATTGAAGAGGCTCCTCAGGACATGAAGCTGATACCATGGAGGGCCCTTCAAGGAATCAAGGATGATACATTGATTATATCAACTTTGTCAAGGGTAATCTCCAAGGAGTTAAGCCTGGAGGAGATGGTGACTAACCTCAATAAGTATGTATGTTATTCTCAGATCCTTTTTCCCTCATCCCATGTTTCTGGTCTAACCTAGTCTCTTTTTTCTTTCTGTGACTGTAGTCATAAAGTATACATGAAGATTCAGGAGGTGATGATGAAGAGGCTGGGTTGCTTTTCTTAGACAGAGGTCCAAGCAGACTATCCAACCACATCATCCTACAAAGCTTTATCAGAATATTTCATCCTGTTTCGTGATTGGGTAGGTTCTCTATCTGAGGTTGTGCCTGGTTTGCCATTAGGTTAGATGCCTTGATTCACCTAACCAATTTGATGCCAGGGTTTTAGTACGAATTCGATGCCTGGCATCGACCTGTACCCAAAAGTCGATGCCTGGCATCGACTTGGGGGCATAAGTCGATGCCTGGCATCGACCTGCAGTATAAGTCGATGCCTGGCATCGACCTCGTGGCATGAGTCGATGCCAAGCATCGACTTATGTCCCAAAGTCGATGTCAGGCATCGACTTTCAGTAGAAAGTCGATGCCTGGCATCTACCCCCACACGAAATCGATGCCATGCATCTGTTCCTTATGTTCTGTTTGCTGTATTGAAGAGCTCATTTAATTGTCTTTCCACTTTTTTCTGCAGAAACCAAAGAAAAGTAAGTCTGCAGAGCTACTAGATGATTGCCCCCCTGCATTCTTGGCTCACATTCAAAGAGCAAGGCATGAGAAATCTAGACTGAAAGCCAAGGAGATGGATTTTGATGATGAACCTGATCTGAAATGTTTCTCCAATCCCCTAGACCCCCTTAGGCTTGTATATTACAATGTATTCTGTAGTGATGTAAATAATATTTGTTCTGTTGTGCCTAGAAAACATTACTCCCTTCTCATAGCAGACATACCCTATGGATTTAGGATGTTGGGATCAGTTAATGATGATGAACCCTTCAAACACCCTCAGATTCGGAAGATGGTCACTGATTTTGCAGAGTTGACTATGTCTCCTCTTTGGAGGATAGTAATTTTCCATAGCAGAGACTAGTCTTTCTCTGTTTCAACTGCTCTAAAGGCAAGATGTCATGCTGTGGAGTGCCTCACGTGGTAAGTAATCTTCTTTCTATCTCCATGCCGCTTTAATGATGCTCTCTATGACTCATAGTTCTTGTTTGCAGGGTGAAGACAAACGTAAATCACACTCCTTTGCATAGGTTTGTGAGCTCCACTGAATGCATTACAGTTGGCTATTATGATGAAGTAAGCAAAAGGAGAGTCAGGGAGCATTGCAATGAGAATGGGATCTCAAATGTGCTCATGTTCCCAGCCGTTACCAAGAAACTTTGTCATGTAGCTGGGGACATGACATTGGTTAACCCCTATCAGAAGCCACAAAAACTCATAATGAGATTGCTTCAGCTATTCTCCAATGATGATGACTGGGTCCTAGACCTTTTTTCGGGCACAGGTAATTTCAATTTTCACAATTTTCATTAGTCATGGTTGATTGACGCCTCTGAGTGGTTTTCTGCTGTTTCAGGAACGACTTTGGCTTGCTCCTTAAAGATGTTCAGGCACTGCATAGCTGTGGAGAAGGATGATGCTCAAGTGAGCTTCATTAGAATGAGAATCAATGGGTTGAATGAATGTCCAGATGAAGACCAAGAGGTTGGAAGGAAGCACATTGCAGACACGGAGAGATTCCAACCAGCTTCAAGGGAGCTTGTTCCCCCACTTGCAGATGAACCGGGGGACATGGCTGACCTTGAAGAGCCAATCTTGGAGCAAGAGAGGCAGGATATGTGTTCTAATGTTCCAGAGGATCCCAATATCCTTGAGCCTGAGGAAAGCTATGATCAGCTTCTATTGTAGATTCATATTACTCTTGTAGAACACATGAAATTTAAAAAATCATTTTAATAGAAATATAATGTCGAGTTCTGCTTTCACTTTGTGTTCAGCTTGATTTATCTTGAGCATTTCTCTGATCATGTGTGAATGTTTCTTAGTATAATTTTGTTGATTATTATCTTCTCTTGGGAATGCTTTTGTGAAATGTATTTCATATTCTGTGAATATGGCCAGGCATTCAATGAGGATCTTAACCATACAAAGGTGATGATCTTAATTGCCTTGTTAAAATGTTCCGATTTTTGCAACACATGTACTCTAATTTTCGAGTAACTTTTAATTAGCTATAATTTGTGCTTGTTGAGGTTATAGATGTAATGAAGGAGCTTCCCGAACTCTTACTTGTACCTTCAACACTAATCTATTGTCAAAGATCATGATGTGGGATTCTTGATCATGCTGAACAACTAGTTTTCATTGCAACAAGAATTTTATTTTATCTATCTTGACTACTTGGGATATGAGATCAAGCTTCTAGTGAAAATATTTACAAGCAAGAACAAGTGATGCTTTCTAGATATTGTAAAATGCCCAGTTTATTGCTTGATATAGTGGTCTTTAGGTAAAAAGGAATAGAGAACATGTCTTTGTTCTCCTTTGTTGTGACTCAGTGTTTCTAACTAAGACGCTATCTTTAAGGACTTTTTTCTATACTTTATCAAGAGTAAGAATGAAGTGTTTGATTGCTTCAAGAAGTATCTTGCACATGTGGAGAATCATACAGGTAGATCACTAAAGAAGCTCAGATCTGATGGAGGCGGAGAATACTTCTCCAAAGAGTTTGATGAGTTCTTGCAAGAAAAAGGTATCAAAATGGAAGCGACTACTAGGTACTCTCCTCAACTAAATGGAATTGCAGAGAGGAGAAACAAGACATTGGTTGGATCAGCCCGAACAATGCTTGAAGAGAAGAAGTTTCCACATTATCTATGGGCAGAAGCTATTTCAACTATTGTGTACCTTGTCAATAGACTACCATCCAAATCACTTCAAGGTATGACTCCTTATGAAGCATGGCATGGAAGAAAAACCTAGTCTTGGACATTGCAAGGTTTTTGGTTGTTTAGCTTATGTTCATGTACCATCACAAATAAGAGGTAAGCTAGATGAAAGGGCAACAAAGGCAGTATTTATTGGATATGATTCAACTCAGATGGGTTACAGGTTCTTCAATCCTTCAACCAAGCAATTCACTACAGGTAGAGATGTTGTGTTTGAAGAACACAGGTCTTGGTATGATGAAGACAAACAAAAGGTAACACTACCATATGATCTTGATTCTGACTCTTATCAATTAGGAAGCAAGCATGATACATAGGTCCAGGATCCAAGAAGTGATACAAATGATGATCAAGATGAAAGAGAAAAGGATTATAAGCTATGGAAGTGAAGAGGCAAAGCAAAGATGCAAGAGGTTGGAGAATGCTCCAAACCAGTACCTAGAAGATCAGCAAGAGAGAAGAAACAACCAAAAAGGTATGGATATGATTCCACATTTGTTATGAAGCATTCAATATACTTGGCAAAAGACTCTATTTCAAAGGAACCCTCAACCTATGAAGAGGCAAAGGGACACCCTTATTGGGAAAAGGCCATGAAAGAAGAATTAGATGCATCGAAGGAAATGGACACTTGGGATTTGGTTCCAATATCCCCGAATCCAAAGGTAATTGGTTGCAGGTGGGTATATAAAGTTAAAAGAAACTGAGATGGATCAGTTTGCAGGTACAAGGCAAGATTAGTTGCCAAAGGATGCTCACAAACTCATGGTATAGACTATGAGGAAACATTCTCACCAGTTGCAAAGATGACTACAATCGGGACATTGATAAGTGTAGCTTCTCCAAGGAATTGGAGACTCCTCCAACTTGATGTGAAAAATTCATTCTTAAATGGTTGGATACGTCAAGAGGTATACATGTCACAACCACCAGGTCTTGAAAACCCTAATCATCCATCTTATGTTTGCAGACTTAAGAAAGCATTGTATGGATTGAAACAAGCTCCTAGAGCTTGGAGTTACAGGTTGGTTACATATCTTCAAGATCAAGGGTTCAAAGCTAGTAGCTCAGATCCTTCTCTATTCATCAAAAGGGATCACAATGAGGTTATCTATCTATGTGTATATGTAGATGACATTATTGTGACAGGTGATGATCTAAATGGCCTTCAAAGGATCAAGAGACACATGCAAGAGGAGTTCAAAAATCAGTGACCTAGGTGAGCTCACATATTTCCTAGGTATGCAGGTCATATATACAGATGAAGGCATGTATTTGACTCAAAGAAGATACAGTCAAGATCTTCTTCTCAAGTTCAAAATGGAGAACACTAAACCTGCAGGTACACCTTTGGAGATGAATCATAAAGTAAGTGTTTATGAAGGTGAGAAAATTGAAGACATTAAAGAGTATCAAAGCTTGGTAGGTAGCTTGATATATGCTACTCATACAAGGGCAGACATCTCATATAGTGTGGGAGTGCTTAGTCAGTTCATGCACTCACCGAGAAGACCACACATGGATGCGGCTAAGAGAGTACTTAAGTATCTCAAAGGTACAATCAACAAAGGTATATTCTATCCTTACTCTTCAAATTTTGATATCAAAATCTACTCAGATGCAAATTGGGCAGGAGCTAAGGATGATACAAAAAGTACATCTGATTACTTAGCATTTGCAGGTTCAAAGCTAGTGTCATGGAGTTCCAAGAAGCAACCAACAGTTGCTTTATCCTCAACTGAAGCAGAGTATAGCGGCTTGACCATAGCAACTCAAGAGGCAATATGGTTAAAAGCATTGTATATAGATTTGGGACTTGTAAGTTCCAAACCTCACATATTTGGAGATAATGTAAGTTCCATGCATCTAGCGGCAAATCCTATTTTCCATGAGAGAACCAAACACATAGAAGTCCATTACCACTTCATCAGGGAGAAGCTCATGGAAAAGGAGATTGACATTTCTTTTGTTGCAACTGAAAAGCAAGTAGCAGATATGATGACGTAGGCACTTGATGGAATAAAGCTTTGTAGATTCAAAGCTATGGCAGGTATTCAGCCTATCAAAGAATGAAGACTCAAGCATACTTTAGCTTGGGGGGGTGTTGTTGGAACATCACGCTTACACTATGCTTGAGGTTGATTTGATCTACATCAAAGGCTATCGCGTCGAAAGAATATCCATTGGAGAGTTCTTTTTCTTATGCTCATTTATTTTATTTTTTTGAGAGATTTTTGATGGTTCATATACACATGTAAAGGTAGAAAGATAAAGCCCACATCCCAAGAATTTGTGGTGGTTGAAGTTTCATTCAATCAAGCAATCAATCACCTAAAGGTAGATCAAACTAGATCTTCACTTTTCCTAGATTGTAGGAAATTGAATTGATTCCCTCCAACAACCATTCCCACCTTCATTTGAATTCAAACTCTTGTAAAAGTCATGGAACATTCGTAGAGACTACATAAAGACTTGAAATCACTTGTACATTACATGAAAGCAACATACATACACTTGTGACCATCATTCTCTTGCTCCTTCAATTCTCTACATCATCTTCTTCGCCAACAGTAATCTTGGAGAAGCCGCTACTCTCTCTCTCTCTCTCTCGCTCAAAATTGAGTGCAAGGTGGCTCATTGGAAAGGTAACAGTGTCTTGTTTATGCCTATAAATTTTCATAGCATTAAATTTAGTAGATTGGGAGAAATTTGAGTTTTTCTGGCTTAGGATCAATCTCTGCATATTCGTGAAAAATAGGAAGTACCACCGGTGAATGTCTCATTCATTCCTATAGCATATTTTGCTTATTCCTTATAATTTTGTGCATTACACTCAACCCTATGTTTATCACTCCCATAAAAGGATTTTTTCTAATTCTAATCACTCTAGTCGTTATGGGCATTGGAAGTTCATTGTCTCTTGCATAGATAGTAAGTTTTTTGAGCTAGTTGACCCGCGAACCTATCTGTTTTGTATCGACTCATTCGCCTTGATGCTCCAAAGCACATAGTGAGTTTCGTTGCACTTATCACATGCTTATAAGGTCTATTTGAGTCTCCATAAGCTCAAGGGCTGGTCTTGTGCCGGTTGGCTAGACCAAACTTCATCGCTTCGATACGTTTTTTCTACCTTCTACAAGCTTCTCCAGGCTCTTTCAATGTACGTCCATGTGGTCACTGATACAACGACTATGTTCTATGAATAAAGCCTTTTACATTTGATAAAGAGGGTCATGGTGAGGTTTTCTTTACTAGGAGACACCTATATGTGAGGTTCTCTTTGATGATGCAGGTGGAGGACTTACCCAACCTCACCATAGGAGATGTATGATAGTTGTTCATAGGTGCTCAATATGCCTAGTTAGCTTCTATTGGGTAATTAATTATATGCAATTGAGTCAATGATTCACTATGTAGGTAAACATGCCAATAGTTGCAGTTTTAAGATATTTTGACACTAGTCTTATGCTCATTTTGCAAAGGATACTCTGGTAAAATTTTTCCAAATTTTTGGTTTAGTCAACTATATAGTGGTTGATTTACTCCTTGACACACTTATTCGTTGGTGTTTGGACTCTTCTAGCTCCATTATCATTCCATTCAGATCTCCACGATCATGGCATCAGAGGTCTCAGGCATTTTTGGTGGATCACGGTCTGGTGATAGTGTTCTGAGGAGCTATAACTTATAGGGCAAAGATTATTTTCAAATCCGAAAATTTGATGGCACAAACTTTCCTCTATGGAAGAAGAGGATTAAAGATGTACTGATTCAAAGGAGGCAATCAAATCCAATAAATGGAATTTCAAAGAAGCCTACTAACATGGATAAAGATGATTGGTATGAATTAGATGAAATGGCCATGTCTACCATTCACTTGCACTTGGTAGATAATTTTTACTTTATAGTATTAGACTACGAAAGTGTAGAGGAGATTTGGAAGAAGTTATGCAATACATATGAAAAGTAGATGGCATGAACTAAAGAGTATCTTGTGAAAAATTGTATGACCTTTGCATGAAAGACAGAGATAGTGTTGCTGCTCATCTAAATGAGTTTGATGTTATATTCTCCTAGTTATAGGCTCAAAAAATGCATATGGATAATGAAACGAAAGCAGTATTGTTGTTATGCATCATTCCATCATCATGGGATATGTTTTGCACAGCTATTAGTAATAGTGCACCTAGTGGTAAACTCGTCTATGATGACATATGTGGAGGAATCTTGAGTGAGGAGATTCATAGAAAATCTATGGTTGGCACTTAGAGTGGAGATGCATATAATGTTCATGATTCTTACCAAGGAAAGAATAAGCAAGGAGGCAGGAGCAAGAATAAGGAAAAAAATGGTCAAGAGAATAAGACTAGAAGTAAAGCAAGGAAGAGTGATATCGAATGCCATTATTGTCATAAGAAAGGACATATGAAGAAAGATTGTTATGCATTAAAGAATGCTAAAGGTAAAGGATAGAATATTGATGGGCATGTTAAACAGTTACCCGCACCATCTACTTCAACTGTGAAGATTTAAGAAATTAATGCTATTTCTCATGATGCTGATGTGTTGACACTTTATAGTACTTTGCCAACTAAGGCCCTCATGGCTGATTCTCTTTCCCACATGTGGCTGCTAGATTGTGGTGCTTCTTTCCATGTGACACCACATAGATAATGGTTCTCTAACTATGCAACAAAGCCTCTTGGTATCGTGAGACTTGGTGACTCTTACCAATGTGATGTTTTGCGGATTGGAGATGTGGTTGTGCAGTTCGTTGATGGTTCAAAATTTACTATGCATATTGTATGCCATGTACCTCAGTTATCATGCACTTTGATGTTAGTTGGTCAACTTGATGACCTTGGTTAAAAGGTGGTCTTCTATGCTCAGCCCTTTATTATATCAAAGGCCAATATGGTTATTGCAAAAGGAAGCAAAGTTGGCTAACTTTATCCTTTATTTGTATCCTAGAACACTTATTAGCTGTTGTTGAACAGCATATGGCTTGTATTTGGCATGGTCGTTTGGGCCATATATCTCATAGTGCAATGGAAAATCTTTCTCGTTTTGGCTACTTAGATGTGTTATCTTTCTCTAATTTTTCATTTTCTGAGCATTTTCAATATGGAAAGCAAACTAGAAATGTGCATAGAACACACATTGACTCTTCGATTCAGCCATTAGATCTCATTCATACAGATGTGTGTGGTCGTACGCCCACTACTTAGGTGGTTCTCTTTACTTTGTCACTTTCATAGATGAAGCTACTAGAAAAGTCTTGGTATATCCTACCAAATTCACATCATATGCTTCTCCAAAGTATAATGCACGACTCGTTGCAAAGGGTTTGAAGCAGCAACATGGTGTTGATTTCGAGGAAATCTTCTCTCGAGTGGTCGAGATGAATATTTGCTTGGATTCATTGCAATGGAGGACTTAGAGCTAGTCCAAATGGATGTGAAAATGTCTTTCTTGCATGGAGATCTTATAGATGAGATCTATATGGAACACAAGAGGGTTATGTAGTTTGTGGCAAGGAAAGTCTAGTTTTAAGAAGAGCTTGTATGGACTTAAATAGTCCCCTAGAAAATGGTACTAAATGTTTGAATCTTTTATGAAGTCTCAAGGCTATTCTCAAAGCAATTAGGATCACTGTCTCCACAAAAAGAGATGCTCAGATGGCAGGTTGATATGCTTGATACTTTATATCGATGATATGTTGATTGCTAGGAAGTCCTCTTATGATTTGTAAATTCTCAAAAAGAATTTAAGTAAGACATTTGATATGAAGGACTTGGGGGATGCCAAACATATTCTTGGCATGCGCATTACTTGTGATAGGAGTAAACGAGGCATATACTTGTCTCAAAGTGGGTACATATCTAAAGTACTTCATCGGTTCAATATGCAATGTGGAAAGGATTTGAGTACACATTTACCCACATATGTGAAATTGAGCAACAATGATTGCCCCAAATTAGATGAGGAAAACAAATTCATGACCGGAATTCCCTATGAGTGTGTTGTTCATAGTCTCATGTACGGTGTCGTAGCTACGAGACTAGACATTGCATTTGTAGTGGGAGTTGTGAGTAGATTTATGTCTAATCTTGGCAAGAAACATTCGGAAGCAGTCAAGATGATTTTAAGATATCTGAGTGTCACTAAGGATAAGTGTCTTTGCTTAGGTAGAGGGAAATCATCCATTATTGGTTACACAGATTGTGACTATGCTAGTTCTGTAGACAATTGTAATTCTACATCATGGTATATTTTTCATTTTGTTGGAGGTGCAAGTGAGGCATGTAAAGAAGCATTGTGGCTTTCTTGTCTTGTTTGTGATATGGGTTTACCTTTGCATGTACCTCGCTTGCTTAGTGATAGTCAGAGTGCCATTGCTTTGGCTAAGAATCCAGTCTATCATGCAAAGAGCAAGCACATTGAGGTGAGGTATCACTTCATTAGAGATTACTTAGCCGCTGAGCGCATTATTCTTGAGAAGGTTCACACTCGAGATAATGCTATAGATGCTTTGACTAAAGCTCTACCAAAGGATAGCTTGCAAAACTATTGTCACTTGATGTGGGTTACTTGATTCATGATCTTACATAGTCACTTTTATACTCTGTAACATGCCCATCAGGTGGGAGGTATAGTTTTTATACTTACACTTAGGTATTGTTTATCATTCTTTATGTTTCTCCCATAGTTAGTTTGGCCATATTGGCCTTTAGTGGGAGATTGTTATCATTAGTGTCCATGTGAAAGGCCAAATGGCCATCGGACACTTCTTTGTATATGTTCTTTAATAAAACATATAATGGCATGGTCAGTCACAGAAGGTAAGTTCGACCACACTTGTAAGACCTGAGAAGACTGTGTTCGTGCTCCCCGTGTACTCTGTTTTTTTGTGTATTTTGCAACCTCCGTGTAGAGTACTGTGTGCGGCCTTAGGAGCTTGGTTTTCTACTCCAAGGATATCATCGTGGAGCTCTCGAGAACGAGAGCACACTGTGGTGCATCGCCATCAAAATACTTCAAGGAAAGGAGATACAATTTCAGCACATATGTACCAATGCATACTGTGTTGAGATGTTTAGTAAAATATTGGAATCAATCAAGGTAACAAAATCCAAATGAGGTATTGGAATGATGAGATTAATATGAAGTCTTTGAGGTTGAGCCTTGAGGGGTTTGTTGAAAATTGAATTCAAACCTTAGGAGCCAATGAGCCGTCTACATTGATGTACTTGGAACAATAATAATCAAGAAGCCAAGCACAATTACTCGAGTTCAAATTTTAAATTTGAGTCCCCCTCATAACTCTAAAATGTATCACATAGAACACTTATGTGTGAAAAAGCCTACATTCTAGAAAAATACTTCCTGATCTTTTAGGGAATCTTTTCAAAGTTATATAACACATATTGTACTTTGAATAAGAGAGATTACGTATATTATCACTTACAATATTTGCGAGACCTAGTAGATCCCTTACTAAGAACCCCCCTAGCTTCTTGAGGATGTTCTTCATGCTTGGAGAACACAAATTTCACACTCAAATGTCTCCCTAAACGAGATAATTATCTTTGAGTGATGAGCTCATTTACCTCATCATTTTTTATATCCATTTCTTGTCTTATTTTGTTTTATTAAAAATTTATTATAGTCCTCTAAATTTGGGTGGAATATTGAAACTAATCTATGAATACCATTAGAGAAATTAAGCCTTGAGTGAAATATAGTCTTTATGTACATGTCTAGTGAAGGGAGTAAGTAGTCTTTCCTGGAGGTATTTGTTGAAAGAATATGAGCTAGTACTTTGATTTAGATAAATAACATTAGAAAGGCCACATGATCTTTTTTTTTTGTGCAAGAGCCCTTGACTTCATGCAATAGGAGCTAAGAGTATAATTAGTTTGAGAGAACAAAGGTACCTGTGAAAATTCTTGTGAAGACATTCATGCCCTAGGTTGCATCGGGAAAGTGTACATTCTGCCATAAAGTGGAAGTGATTAACAAGACCTCAACCTTATTAGAGTCTTGACTATAAGGGGTGCAGAGGAGGAAGTGAAAGGGCATTGTACTTGGTAGTATGTATGCTTTATGAGTGTTACTCATAAGGACTGAGTCATGCACTATACTATAGCATTTTGCTAATAGATGGCATAAAAATAATCATCCTTTCAATTCAATTGGGGATTACCACTCGGATGACATGAAGCCTTATAAACATTTAATTCAATTAAAAAATTATCTATGATTCACTCTAACTTGTATATAGGTCCACATCTTGAAATAGGTAGAATGGAGAGACGTGTGTTGCGAGACATTATTCATGTACTTGGTCCCTTGTCTCAATCCTTGTGCACAACATTTGTAGTCTCTTATTTTTTCTAGGTCATGGTCTCCTTCCTGTTCTCTACCTCCAGGAGGAAGGACTAATGTTTCCTTGTAGATATGTCCATGTTTCCATCCCTTATGTTTATCAAGAAATAGAACATGTCTTTCATGTCTCCTTCCATTATCATGTGGTACCAATGAGATCTCTGGTTAGATTAGTTAACCATTGTAAGAATATCATCCAAAGATCAAAGCAAAAACTCAAAGAATCACAAGAAAATAAAGAAAATAGGGGTTATATAAGAGGCTTACATGCTTGAAAGATAAAGTTAACAAGGGAAAAATGGACTTGTAGAAAAGACTTCCAAAAATTAGGAGTAAGCTTAAATTCAAAGAACAAATTCAAAGAAAGTAAATTTCTCTCTATTTCAAAGATTTGCGTGTGGGAAAGATGGACAAACCAATCAAATAAACGTGAAAAATATTGAAGCAAAAGCAAGTTATGGAGCTCTACCAAAGAATAACTAACACAAATGGTAGTTGGTATGCTTCATGAGGGGAAAGCAATGACCCCATCATGAATCATTTTCTAACCATCCTTGGTGTAGCCTCTCTTCTCTCCCCATGTAGGAAAGAATGTATGACTTCGAATCAAGTGTTATTTCCAGAAAAATTTTGCAACATGGTGATGAGCATCTTGATGATCCTTTTTCATGTAGTGAGATAAAGCCAAGCATTTATTATTTTCCCTTGGAGAAAAGGCTGCAGCTTGAGAATCTCACCAATGAATTCTTCAAAGCAATTCAAGAGTCCCTTATAGATCCTTATTTCTTTCTTGAAGAAAATTCATGAGGGTTCAAACCCTATTGACATGCTTGAACAAAGGTGTTATCAAATCCATTCACAACAAAGTCTACAAGAATAGAGTATTAAAGTGGAGACTCATCACCATGCATCAAAAGCGGTACAAGGATATCAGCAAGACCTTGTCCAACAATATCACTAACCACCTTTAGGTGAGGCTCTACAAATATGGAAAAGATTTCCCCAAGGGAAGGTCCATTTTAAATATGTTTTGGACATCTGACAAGGGATTTAATTTACAAGAGCATTCAAGAAAAGCTTGTTGTTTCTAAAGATGCATTTTAATATCGCCTTCAAATCATTGGAGTCAAATCTCATTTTTGCAAAATTTTAAGGATTTTGGTTTTTTTTATAAGTTTTGTTAGGTTGCCAAATTAACCCTTTGTCATTCGCTATTTGGCGAAATAGATCTATTCAATAAGGTTGCCAAATTGACCCTTTGTCATTCGCTATTTTTTTTTCAACAGCATGAGATACCCTTTAGAATGTAATTTTTGGCCTCGTGATATCTATGGTCTTTCTCTTTTGTAAGGGCAACGTAAAATGCTTCCTACATTTGCATTGACTTCTGTGGACATCATGATAAGTTCAAATACATTGCTCTAAGCAAGCCACCATTACCTCTTCGATCTTATCAAGCTTAGTAGAAGCTTCTATGGTTGCACAAATAGAATAATCTTTGGTGTAGTGGATTTAGGGTAAGGAAGCATGGATAGGTTTATTATCATTCTCACATAAAGTTACTTGTCAACTACCATGTGAAATAAACTTAAAAACAACTTGAACTTTGGTGATAGTCTCATTAAACCTACCCTGAAAAAGTCATTGCTTCTTATTTGTATTAACCAGGAGAATTTCTTTCCTTCTTATTATGTTAGTGATAACATCTAAAAACTTTGTTTTGTGCAATCCTAATAATTTTACCACACATAGTAGTATCAAACACATATCTTTCTGTAGTTTGACTTAGACATGTCTTTGTTCAACATTTTCCTTTAAACTGTATGAATGTTCTTTTTGTTTATCTTGATCTTACTTCCTTTGGGTAGTTTCATCAAATGAAGAAGTATAGTATTTGCTTCCAAACTTGATCCTAAAATGAGATTTGTCATACTATGAGGTGCAATACTTATTTTCTTTGTATTTGATAGTTCTTCTTACCAGATTTTTCTTTTTTATTGTTTTATCACTTCATGTCCACTTGAAGAGCAAAAATATGTACATTGATTCTACAAGCTCATCCAAATTTGTAGAATTTCTTATCCTATCCTAAACATCAGCTAATATTTATTACTAAGATTTTTAATGGCCAAACCTTTCTATTACATGTGACCAAGACGTATTTAAAACATTATTAAGTATTGGGAAAGGATATGTCCATGGTTCTTGGGATATGTACATGGTTCTTAGAACATCACATTTTATGAGGAAACTTTTATAGAGGAATGCACACCTCTGCAAACAAAGTTGATGTTCATGGATTGAAAAGACTCATCTGGATGAATGAATCATTTGATCCTTGGAAAGAAAATATTATTGACACTAATGCATCCTAAAGAGTTTTAGAATTTCGCAGGCATGAATCATTTAATCCTTGAAAAAAAATATTTTTTATACTAATGCATCCTAAAGAGTTTTAGAATTTTGATGAAACTAAGACAATTCTTAACCTTGAATGATGTGCATTATGATTTTGAGGATGGTTATGAAACATTAAAATCAATAAGGTGTTTCCAATTTTTAAAAAGTAATTTTCTTTAGTATTGATCGAGGTCTACATTTCATATCTAGCTTTTGGAACAGTCTCTGCAAGCTCGTTAGTGTTCAAGTCAAACTATCTACAAACAATCATCCACTTACTAATGGAGAAATAGAACAGGTGAACCAAGTCCTAGAAGAATATCTGCATTGCACCATCAAATATCATCAAAGTGATTGGTTTGAGCTTTTACCCTTTGTAGATTTTGCCTATAACAATAGCGGCCATAACTCTACTAAGAAAACTCTTTTCTTTGCAAATTATGGACAACATCCAAGGATGGATATAAAACTCTCAAATAATGTCCAAAACCCAACTACCAAAGATAATGCCCAGTACCTCATGGAAATTTGCATAGAACTCAAGGAAGACATCCATAAAGTTAAAGAAGAATATAAGTATTATGTAGATTAACATCGTGTTCAGAATCCATCATCAAATTGGAAATAAAGTATGGTTACAGAGAAATAATTTGCAAACTTCAAGGCCTTGTGCAAAGCTAGATCATCAAAGATGTGGTCCATTTACCATCTTGGCTAAGATTAATATAGTCACCTTCAAGCTCCAATTACCAAGTACCATGAAAATACATCCACTTTTCCATGTGTCCATGTTGGAACCATATAGAATTTAACCATTGAAGAGGGAGAGACCTACTCCTTCACCACCTATTGAGATTGATGATCATGAAGAATTAGAAGTCCAACATGTCCTAGATTCGATAATATCCCGATGAAGATTGGAGTACCTTCTTAATTGGAAAGGGTATGACATCAGAAATCATACTTGGGAACTTGGAGAAAATCTTCAGAGAGCACAAATCAAGGTTTGAGAATTCCATAAGAAAGATCCCATGAAGCTGAGACCAAAGAACATGACCGCTCCTCGTGGAACTTGTTGTTTGATGGGGAGGTGGTGTCACTCTAGCACAATGGCAAGTACCAACGTGATCAGCTTCACCTCATAAATAATCCGCGGAGATGTGAGGACCAGTACGAAGACCAAGAGCAAGTGAAGTGCACAAGTGCGTGAGTGAAAGCATACAAACATGCACACACATACACACACACACACGCGCACAAGGTAAGAGCAAAGAGTGGAACAATGGAAGGACTTCGATTAGAAATGAACTCTCTTACACTGAAATCTACAACAAGCTAACCTCAAAAATGAGCTCTCCAGTCCTTTATATAGTTTTTGAGTATTTTGGGCCCTGTCCAGACCTAGTGTCCGACCAAGTTAAAAAATAGGTTTCAGGGCTTATTTGGGGGCTCAAACGGAATCTAAAAATTATAAAAATTGGCAGGTGATACTTCTAATACTCCCGAAGCTCGAGGACTCCTCGGCTTGAACAAAATGGAGTTATTAAAATGGAAAATAGTATTTACAATGGTTTCTAGTGATGAAGATCACTATTTTTATAGGGATTTCTTCTAAAAATTTGACATGTGCTTCTTGGAGCTCCCTACATGCTCCTTCTTCTTGTGTGTCCACTTCATTGATGCGCATCACTGCTTGTGTGTGACCTTGACTGTCAACACTCCCCCCCTCTAGAGTCTATCATCCGAGACAAACCTTTGTTGTAGTGGTTGTTCCATGTAGTGTGTTGAGAGGTAGTGTCCATGTATCAACAGGAGCAGTCCATCTTCCCAATGTAGCCTGGTCAGTTGTCCGGTTCTTCATTTTTTCGCTACTAGCCCTTGTAGGTTGTAGTCCCTTTGTATGTACTTCTTTCTTGTACTCCAGCTTGATGGTGCATTTGTGAGCCTTTCGGTTGCTCCAAAGAGGTGGTTATTGTTGAGTATGAGCAACTCTCGGTGGTGGATTGCTTCCTTGCTCTTGTCGTTGTGACCTTGATGTCCTCTGGTTCTTTGAAAGATGTCTTTCATAGTTTTCATGCCAAGTATTTGTAACCCATAATGGATGATGGGTGAGTGCATTAGTCTATGGGTTCAAAACATTATGTGCCTTGTGCATGGCCTTGTAGTGTGGACCTATGTATGCGTACTTGGAAAATGCATGGGAAGAAGTATGGTGCAAGAGATTGGGTCTTGAGCAAAGTGCTCACGGGTATGCTGACGGACAGGTGTCCTAATCTACCATGGTGATAGTGTTATTACAGTAGGCCATTCTTACCATGGTGAAGTGTCCATGGATCTTCATTCTTTGTGGTGTACTCCCAGCATGGTGATTGACCAATTTCCTTGTCTTGCTTGTCGATGGATGTCCTTGCTGATGGTTCACTGATGAAATTCTTCAAGCGCATGGTCATGTCTCTTCTCTTTTTCTGTCTTGCTTTCTATCTTTTCTTCCCTCTCTTCTTTTTTTTTTTGTGTTTTTTGGAACAATGGAATAAAACAAGAATAACGGCATTAGTATCCATAAAATATTGTACATTTGTCAGATATGTGGCATGTGCTTAGGCTTCTTAATTGTCTCTATGCACGGCCATGTAAGGTGGCCCTATATTGATGCATACTTTAGAAGTGCATGACCTCAATGGTGCAAAAGACAAGGTTATGCCAAAGGCACATGGTTGCCACACGTCGAGGCTTTCAATGTTTCTTGCAGATGCTGATGTAGCCTTTGTTGGAGGCTTCCATTGGATCCTCCAGTGATAATTGATCTTTCCTTCTGAGAGGGATCCATCGTGGAACTGTGTGTGGTTGTGTACACGTCACTTTTGACTTCTTCGTATTTGAGTGTTTGCTTAAATTTTGTATCTGGCGTGATTGGTTCTTTGGTTTTGTGGGTGCTAGTGGTGCTTTGGGCTTCCAAAACCATATCCTTGATGGTTGTCTTTTTATTACTGGCAAGGAGATGAATTTGTCTTCTTTTGGTCTCTGTCCTGGGTTTCGACTCTTGCTTCTCCGTGGTTTCTATGCTAAGATTTTTCTTGTGCAGGAGATCATATGGTTTTGTGCATGTAAGAGTGCCTTGGGTACCCACATTTGTAATCGCCCGTGTTGAGCTGCAGTTAATTTCTTTGGCACCCAAATTTGTATGTTATTATGTTCGGCCTTCATCGATTCCTTTGGTACCCAAACCTGTCGGAGACCTTGGGATTGAGCTTGTCCTCGTTTTTGGGTGCTTCTTTTGGCATGGTAGGCTTGCCTCATTAGAAGTGGTGGTGGAAAATCTAGTGGTTGCTCTCCTTTTCATACCCAAATCTGCTTCCTACCCTGAGCTTCTTTTGGTCTTGAATTCTATCTGTCTAGTCGATATAGCAGATGTCTTTTTTGCTTGCCTCTTTGGTCGAGTTATGCTTTCATTAGTCTGTGAAGTAGAAGAGAGTTTTGATGGCCTTCGAGTGTGTGCTTCCATGATTGAGTCCTTTTGCTTCGTAGGGCTATTGACACACACAAGATTTTCTTTACGAAGATAGTTTCGGAAGAACTAATGGAATGTGTGACCTCTGGATTTTTGAGCATGCAATTGTCGAATTCTAATGTAATGCATTGTTCTTGTACCCAAAGTTGAAGAAGTTTACTTCTTAGGTTCAACTTGACTGCATGGTCATAAATCCAATCTTGACCCAAGACAAGTGGCTCTATTGTTAGACGTCTGCCGAAGCACGCGAGCAACACAAGGAAGAAGAAGAAGCTTGGAGCACAAACACACAATATTGAATGTATTACTAAAGAATGTACAAAGATAAGTAGCCCATTAGGGCAATAGGCATATATACAAGTCGGGGGAAAAAAACCTTCTAAAGAGGGAAAAAGGTGCCCCGACAGTCCTACTATGTTCACACACATCACTACCTGAATATATCAACAATCCCCTTTGGGAGTGATGTGGTGAACAAGGAGCTGGCACTCATGTATAAGGAAGTGCCAAGCTATGTGGAAATCACTCCACAAAAGGAATTAAGCCCAAAGCTTTGCAGAAAGCTTCAAACCTCTCCCTAGGCAGAGCCTTCGTGAAAAGGTCTGCAATGTTCTCCTGCGTGGGCACATATACCAAGCTGATCTCCCCAGCAGAGAACCTCTCCCTGATATAGTGATAGTGCACCTCAATGTGCTTAGTGCGAGCATGGAACACAGGGTTCCTCGCAACTGCCAATGCGCTCTAACTTTCAGTGAAAATGGTGGTGGCAGAAGACTGACCAACACCAAAATCAGCCATAAGGCATCTGAGCCACACACACTCAACAATAGCTGTGAAAGCTGCCCTATACTTAGCCTCACAACTGGAAGTGGCCAGAGTAGGCTACTTTTTTCTCAACCAAGATATACATGAGCTACCAAGCATGAAGCAAAAGCCACTAGTGGACACACGAGTGTCATAGCAACTAGACGAATCAGAGTCAGAAAAAGCATGCAAATCTGGCGGTAGGGATCCCCCCTTGGGATAAAACAACCCAAGTAGCCGAGTACCACTCAAGTAGCGAAAGATGCGCTTAACTGCTTGCCAATGCTTGACTCCTGGGCAATGCATAAATCTGCTCATCTGTGAGACAGCAAACTGAATATCTGGCCGAGTAATGCATAAGTAAATGAAGCATCCAACAATCTGCTGATAGAGAACAACATCAAATGCATCTCGAGCATCATGAAGACTCAATCGTAAACCTGTCTCCATAGGAGTGGCAATAGGCTTACAATATTCAAGGCCAAAACGCTGCAATAATGTGTCAATATATTTTGTTTGACACAAAGCCATTCCACCATCAACTTGCATAAACTGAATGCCCAAATAGTGATGCAAATGCCCCAAATCAGACATCTCAAATGAGGCATGCAAATCAGCCTTGAAATCAGCAATATGCTTCTCAATAGGACCAGTGAGCAGCATGTCATCAACATAGACAACAATGATCAGAAGCACATCATTAGCACGCTTAACATATAAGGTGCTTTCAGTTGGACTATTCTCAAAACCATGTGCAACCAGATAGGCATGTATCTTCTCATACCAAGCACGTGGTGCTTGCTTTAAACCATATAATGCCTTCTTTAACTTGCACACCTGGTTTTCATGCCCTTTCTGCACAGAGCCATGGGGCTGAAAAACATACACTTCTTCATGCAAGTCACCATTCAGAAATGCTGTTTTAATTTCCAACTGATGTACATTCCAACCATAATGGGCTGCAAGTGCACAAATGCTCCGAACAGTAGTCATACAACATGTAGGTGCAAAGGTCTCCTCAAAATCAATGCCTCTTTCTTGCGCATAAACCTTTGCAACAAGCCTAGCCTTATACCTCTCAACTGTACCATCAGGTTTATGCTTCAGCTTGTATACCCACTTAGTGGCAATGGCCTTCTTGCCAGGAGGCAAGTCACATAAAGAACATGTACCATTCTTCATTATAGCATCATATTCTAATTGCATAGCAGCCGTCCAATTTTCTGAATTCTGTGCTTCATCAAAAGAAACAGGCTCATTCTCATCACAAAGACTAGATGCAGTCATAGCATAGCAATCTGATGCAAAAGAGGCACTATGAGAGCCTGAACGAGTACGATATGACAAAGGTGCATCTAATTTGCTATCACGCAAAGTCTGCACCAACCATTTTGGCATAGTTTTTGCCTGCTCAATATCAGCTCTCTCATCAACAAGTGCATCATGTAAATCTGCATCAAAAATGGAATGATATGCATCATCATATGAAACCTACAAAGGCTGAGAAGTTGCCTCATTAGGACCAGCACTAGACTGTCCACTTGTAAAAAGAGGCATCAAAGTATCATACATGTCTTTGGAGCTAACAGATGTCTCCTTAGTACATGAAAGCAACGGCTGAATAGCATCTTCCACAAATACAACATCACGGCTAACCAGAATGTGTTTAGTCTGTGGATGATACAGATGATAACCTTTACTTTTAGAACTGTATCCAACAAAAATACATTTTCGTGCTTTATCATCCAATTTTCTGTGATGTTGTTCAGGCAATAATGCATATGCCAAACAACCGAAAACACGCAGATGAGCAACAGATGGCTTGCGGTCATGCCAAGCCTCATATGGAGTGATAGACTGCGGCGCTTTAGTGGGAAACCTGTTCAGTACATATGCTGCACACATGACAACCTCAAGCCAGAAACTATGAGGTAAAGCCTGAGTCTTGACCATACACCTCGCCATCTCCATGAGAGACCTGTTCTTCCGTTCAGCAACTCCATTCTGTTGAGGTGTAAATGGAACTCTACACTGGTGTTTTATCGCACGTTCAGCTAGAAATGCATTAAAATTAGAAGACATATATTCCCCCCCTCGATCAGAACGGAGGGTGTCCATTTTACATGCTGACAGATTTTCAGCCAAAACCAAAAACTGTTTGAAGCACATGAACACTTCGGACTTTGCCTTCAATGGATATACCCATGCATGCCAAGAAAAATCATCAATGAAAGTCAGGAAGTAAAGATAATTTCCAAAAGAAGGTGTCTGCATAGGACTACAAACATCACTATGAACAAGCTGCAATTTCTGAGTAACCCGAACTGAACCATCTTTTGGAAACGACGAACGCTGCATTTTGCCCAAAATACAGCCTTCACAAACATGTTTTCTAGGTGCCTCAAGTTTGGGCAAAGAGGACACCATTTTATATTTCTGCAGGCATAGCAAACTAGCAAAATTCAGATGACCGAAGCGTGCATGCAAATCTTTGCATCTGACATAGCCTTAGAATCATTTACTGCACATGCCAAATCATTTACAGATCTTCCATAGTCTATGAGCTTATACAGCCCACGACATAAAATGCCAGAAGCAATAATCACATCGCCATTTGACAGATCATGCACTGTACACCTGTCATCAACAAATTTCACAACTAAGCCAATCTTGGCTAATGCAGAAACTCATAACAGGTTCTTCTTGATCCCTGGCACAAATAAAGCATATGACAAAGTGAACTACCATCAGCAGTAGTCAAAATGATCTTACCAACTCCCATAACAGGATAAGAGGAGTTGTTGGTGCATGTAACAGTATTCCCTGTAGGGGCAAGCTCGACTGAAGAGAAGAAACTACGCTGCGAGGTAATATTTTTGGTTGCCCCACTCTCAAAATACCAAACATCTGAGTCTACTACAGACATGTAATGATCATGAGAAGATGGGTCAAAACTGCAAACAGTAGTAAATGCCCATTCTTCTTCTTCTTGCACAAGATTTGTAGACTCCGTTTTTGGTGTAGAGGCTTCTGCAACAACCATTCTAGCCTCTTTCTTCTTTGCCTCTTTTGCAGGCAATTTTGGATAGTTCTTTATGATGTGATCATTCCCTTTACAGTACTTACAAAACAATTTCTGCTTTTCTGATTTTTTCTCATCTTTGTCTTGGTTCTTTGAATGTGCAGCATTTGCAGATTTCTGCTTACTAGTAGAAGAGCTCCATTTTCCTTTGCCCTTCTGACTAGCTAGGAAAGCTTGATCTGCAAGACGCATAATCGACCTGTTTTATCTGAATTGATCTTCCTGCAATAGAACAGAGACTAACTCCTCAAATGACAAGGCATTTGGATTGCCTTTAATCATCAACCGAAGAGTAGAAGCAAAACTCTGATATGAATTAGGAAGACCATTCGAAACGGTCTACACAAGTGAGCTATCTGGTATAACCTCATCAGCAGAAATCAGCTGTTCCTTCAAAACTTTGATCTTTGTTAGGAAACTATCCATAAAATCACCTTCATTCATGTGCTCACTCTCCAACTATTTTTAGAGGTAAGCAACACGAGCCTCATTCCTAGCTTGGTACAATGTGGTAAGTGTATCCCAAGCATCCTAAGCTATTCTACAAGAGCGAATGTGAGGAATAATGGCATGTTTGACAGACAAAGCTATCAATGCATGTGCCTGGGCATCTCTGCCATCCCAGTGAATTTTCTCTATCGTAGGTGGAGCAAAAACAGCAGCACAAACAGGAATCTACGGAATATCATCTTCGACACCATCTTCATCAGCTCCAGCACCTGTATTTGTAGTACCTGTAGTCAGAGGTGTAACAGGACGTCTTTCAACACCCTGCACAATGTTCCACAATCCTTTTGCAACCAATACATGTCGCATCATATAAGCCCATAATGGGTAGTTGGTACCATCCAACTTATCCTCAACAGCCAATATACGGAATACATCACTACTTTCAGCCATGGCGGGTGACTAAAATACCTTGATGCAGAAGATTGATTGTATCTCAAAAAGTTGAACAGAACTGCCCCCACAAATTCTATGAGACCTATAGCAGACTTCGAGATGCTTATAGTGGCGAACAGAATTTGGTATATACCTTTGGCACAAAAAGACGAAATAGCCTACACAAGCACTACAATAATGCGTTCGGAGGCCAAAACGAGCTCAGATCGCGATTTCGGCACCATACAGCAAAGCTGTTTTGATCTCTGAAACACCTTGAGTATGCTCAACAAATTTCGTGCGAATCTGAGACTACAAACGGAGGAGTGTTGACGGTGCCCTAGATGAAGCGACGACCCACTCTGATACCAATTGTTGGAGTTAGATGCCTACGGAAGCACGGGAACAACACAAGGAAGAAGAAGAAGCTTGGAGCACAAAGACACAATACTGAATGTATTACTAAAGAATGTACAAAGATAAGTAGCCCATTAGGGCAATAGGCGTATATACAAGACGGGGGAAAAAGACCTCCTAAAGAGGGAAAAAAGTGCCCCGGCGGTCCTAGTGTGTTCACACACATCACTACCTGAATATATCAACATTTGTAAGGTCCTCATCATGACAAACTAGCATTTTGACTTTTATTGTAACATCTTGAAGGTAGATGGGAAGTTCCACCTCGCCCAAACAAGGGGTTTCCACACCTCCCAAACCTATGAGATATGCCTCTATGGGCTTGATGTTCAATTGCAGGTCTTGGTAGTATGAAAGTCTAACTTCCCTAGTTGCTGCACCTGAGTCAATTAATGCTCTCATAGTCCTTGCATTCTTCCTTTTCCTACCGCTATGGTCATAAAAGGACGTCGATTGATTATTTGAGAAGCAATTGCACTTGATGTTTGACACATGGCCATGTGGTATCTTGGGGCCTCACGATCGATATCTAGGCCTAGGCATCTTAACTTATTTCTCCTAATGCGTTCTCTAGCCTCTGCCTCTGCTGCTTCTCTACCCCTTAACTCTTCTTCTTTTCTCTTCTTAGCAATGTTGAGTCTTTTTAGCATATCCTCTGTAAGAGGTTCTTGATATAACTTGACTCGACAACCACTGATATAGTTTGGCAGGATATCACCTTCTAGTGTGGCCAATTGAACTGCACCGCTAGTGGAAATTCTATTAATGATCATGGGTCCATATCCTCTTTTTTCCAATTTGCGGGCATGTTGTTTTAGTGTGTAAACCAACACTAGGTCTCCCTCTTTCAAGCCTTTATCTTTGATATGTGCATCGAAGTATGCCTTTTGCCTTTTCTTTGCAGCATAGATTCCTGCAGCTGCTCGTAGCCTTGTCTCACCTAAGCGTTCTAGATCCAAGATCCTAGAGGATAACTCATGTCCATTCCACTCATGCTCTTGTGCTACTTTTAAAGTTGGGATTAGGAAGTCCAATGGTAGCACAATATTTATCCGAAGACAATCTGAAATGCGGTGGCGTTGAGTACCATTTTATAGGCAACTCGGTAGGCCCAAACAGCATGATGAAGTTGTTTGTCCCAATTAGAGCATTTTTTATTTACTAGTTTTGTCAGTACATTACATAGGATCTTATTTGTGCTCTCGGCTTGTCCGTTAGCCTCTGGATGATAAGGGGCGGACTTCGTATGTATCACCAAGAATTCTTGGAGAAGATTTTCAATGACTTCATTCAAGAAGTGTGTACCTCTATCACTAACTAACTCTATTGGTAATCCATATTTGGTGAACACGTTCTCGAATAAAAACTTCGTTGTAGTTTGAGCATCGTTCTTTGTTGTAACTTTGACTTCTACCCACTTCGTGAGGTAATCTGAGGCTACAATAATGTACTCTGCATCGGAGTTTCTAGTTGGGGGGTTAATAGGACCTACAAAGTCTATGCCCCACTTTGAGAATGCACGTCCTCCCATCATTGGCCTCAAAGGCAACTCATCTTTTCTAATTGGGTACTGGGCACGTTGGCATGTGTCACATTTCTTCACATAGGTATGTGCATCCATATGAAGGGTGGGCCACCAAAGTCCTGAGAATAGAATATTCTTGATTACTCTCCTAGGCCCAAAGTGACCACTTGCAACACTACAGTGGGCAGTTTCTAAGATTTTCAAATAGTCTGATTTGTGAATACACAATCTTAAGTAACCATCTTTGCCTCTTCTATATAAGTTATCTCCTAAGAGGGCGTAGTCTTGAGCTTCTTGCTCCATGCCTCGTTTCCTTGCTAGACTAGCCTCATTGGGTAATGTTCTTGATCTCATGAATTCTACCAATGGAGTACTCCAATCTGGAATAAATGATACATGATAAAGGTTCACATGCTCCACAGGGGGTCTCTTCTTGCACACTGCACAATTCTTGATCCACTCATGAATTTCTTTATCCATACTAGGCCAATATGCTCGTAAACGTTTTTAGATTTTGCAATGTTTGTTGTTTAGAATAGTGATTCCCTCGAAAGTCTTCATGGGCTTGTTGCAACAAACTATTGTTCATCGTCCTTGACACAACAAGCTAGAACACCTTCTGTATCTTGTTTATACATGCTTCCTGCCAATATTTGATATTTTTATGATTTTACAATGTCATCCTTGTGGGTCTTCACATTCTTGTTTGCAGGTCCGAAGGTTAGGACAAGCACCAACTTATTTTCCCATTTAGGAACAACTTCTAAATTGAACAGATAAGCATCAGGCAATTCATCAACAATCCTTGCGGTGACTCGCCTAAAGTGATGCGAGAAAGGTGATCTGCTCTGAGGTGGGTCTTACCTTTCCTAACAACCACTTCAAAGTCATATTCCATTAGTAAGAGGGACCATCTTACTAAGCGTCCTGTATTGCAAGGTTTATTGACCAAGTATAGTAAAGCTTGATGATCAGCGAAAAATTTGAACTTTTTGGCTATAGATAGTGTCTAAACTTCTTCAGAGCATATACCATGCCTAAAACTTCTCTTTCAGTTGTGGTGTAGTTTCCTTCAGCAGCGTTCAATTGCCTACTAGCATATGCTATCGGCAAATCTAGGTTTCCTTCACCTGTGGGTTGTCACAGCACACATCCTATTGCATAATTGGAAGCATCCAAGTGTAAATGGAATGGCTTATTCCAATCAGGAGTGGTGAGTATTGATGTTGTGCACAAACTTCTCTTCAGCTCATTGAAGGAATTCTCGCATTCATCGTTCCACTATAATTTTGTCAACAAGGCATAAAGAGGCTTAGCTATAATTGCATACATGTGAATAAACCTACGGTAATATCCACAATGGCCCATAAAGGCTTGTACCTCTTTAATATTCCTTGGCCTCGACAACTCCGCGATGGCTTTTACTTTATCCTCGTCTGTTGATATTCCATTCTTAGACACAATATGACCTAAGATTTTACCTTGTCATACCATGAACACACACTTTTCAGAGTTCAGACACACTCGATATTCTCTATACTTGTTGAAGATCTATCTGAGCTTTGGAATGTGGCATTTTCTTTGTTGGGAATGAGCACACAAATCATGCACATATACTTCTAAGCTCTTTCGCAAGAACTCTTTGAAGACATGACACATGAGCCTTTGGAATGTTGCAGGTGCATTGGTGAGCCTAAATGGCATCACACCAAATGCAAAGACTCCCCACTCTGTGGCAAAGGGCTGTTTTATGTTGATCTTCTATGGCAATGGCTACTTGGTTGTAACCCAAAAATCCATCAAGGAAGCTATAAACTTCCTTGCCTCCAACTGGCTCCAATAAATGATCAGTGATTGGAAGCGGATAACTATCTCTTACTGTGGCAGCATTAACTTTTTTAAGGTTAATACATACACACAACTTTCCATTTTTCTTGGGTACCACTACAATGGGGACACCCATTTTGTATGCTCAATCTCATAGATAAATCCAGCTTCTATCAATCTATCAATTTCTTCTTTTATTTTGGCGGCATAAGTGTCATTATATGTGGAGGGCTTTTGTTTGGTGGGCTTGGCATCAGTGGTCATGGGGATCGTATGAGAGCAAATTTTTGGATCTACTCCCTTCAAGTCTCTATAGTGCCATGCAAACACGTCCCTATATTCCCTTAACAAAGCTACCAACTCTGCTTCCTCTTCTTTACTTAGGTCATCTGCTATGTATGTACATCTCTCTTCGTTTTCTTCAATGGTGACTACGACTTTTTTGGTCTTTTCTTTGTTATCATACGCTTCTCCTATGGTGGCCTCTCTTTTAGGCATTCGTACCAAAATTTTTCGGTCCTCAACTTCGTATTTCTTGAAATTCTCTGGTACTTCGAACAATGATTCCTTCTGTTCTTGTTTCACTCATTGTCTTTTCTTTTTCTTTTGACCTCCTTCACTTCCTTCCTTTGAATTTACAGTTTTAATGCTTGTGAGAGGTTCTTCTTCAGGTTGGCTAAATACTTCTACATCTTCTTGACAGTGCTTCTCTGAGTCAAAGCAATTATCCATTACAATGGACTCTAGATCATCATCATTTTTGCCTTCTTCTATGACATCACTAGGGTCACATTGTTCTAGCAAAGGCTGACACATGAACACTGAAATATCAGATTCCTCCTCATCACAATGAGGTGTCCATTGTTCTTCATTGATAGCAATGTCCATGGTGGCTACGATTTCTACCCAACCATGAGGCTCAAATTCCTCATCCAAAAAGATCATCAGTGTATAGCTTGGGTCTCTAATTCATCTATCTCCTTGATAATTTCCTTTTTCTCTTGCTTTTAAGCGGTTTTCCTCTTCCTTCGCGACCTTGCTCATCCACAAAAATGTATCTTCATGCATCCCGGATGTGTCAGATGAACTTTTAGAATGCACAGATATTGAATCGTCTTTCTCTTTGTGGATAGAATTCCATTATAGGGGTGGTGCATCTCTAAAGGTGTAATCCTTCAAATTGACCTCGGTTGTGACCCCTAAGCGCTGCAAGTATAAGGAGTTGGTTCCCCAATCTTATACAAATTGCAATTGTCATAGGAAGGGTCTTCTTAGGATCATCTCGTAGGTATTAGTTTTACCAAAGTCACATATAGCAAAGGTGTGCTCAAACTCTACACCACAAGTGGTTAGAGTTATTCCTTCTAGCAATCCCAGAGGTCTTTCCACATGGCCATCAGCCATCTAAAGCTTCATTCTAGTTGGTCTTAATGCGGGTTTACCCCATTGCTTCCGCAAGGAGGTGGTCGCAATAGCAAGCCAAGCACCTGAATCTATGATCGCTTTGGTTGTGTAACCTTCATAGGTGATCGAAAGATAAGTATTACCTTCCTCACCTTCACTCATGTCCCCTATTTTATCTATAGGTATCTGTGGAACTTTCTCTTGAGAGCCTGCTTTGGGCATATTGGAATCAAGTTCTCGAACTTGATCTCTCACATGATTCCATAGATGAGGTTTTGCTTTGAGCAGCCCTTCTACAGTGAGATGACATTGAACCTTAGTGTTCTTCACAATGTCAGTGTTTCTTGGAACCACTGAGTCTTCGTTTCTGATCAATATTGTGGGAGCTTTGATCTTGAGAGATTGAGATTCCCATGGGCCTGTGAACTGTGGAAATTCTTGTAAAGAATTGGATTCAAATCCTGAATTTTTCTCCTCTTGTTGCTTTACTTGGTCTCCATAAATAGATGTAATGTCTTGTGGGAATTGATCATGAAGGTCCTCAATCTCAAGAATAGGAGGGAAAACATCCTTCTCCTTGGCCCATTTCTCTTCTTGTATTTCCCGCAAGAACTTTTGAGAGTGTTGTTGAATTGAAAGAGGTTTTCCATCATCTACAGAGTGTGGAACATAGACTTTCTTTGGTGATGAGCTTCCTCTTTGAGCAATTGGTTGAGCCTTTGGAGGTAAAGAAAATTGTGGTTTATTTACCAACTACTCTAATCTATCTAGTAAGCTCTGGAAGTGCAAACCCCGTGTAATAGCATTTGTTTGGTTGAACGATTGATTTGCCTCGAACATAGCTTGAGCTAGTTCCACCAGTTTTATGCACATTTTTGTCCGTTGAATCTCTAAATCTCCTCTAGGGTAGCTCTTGTGTAGGTTTGCTAGTGTTGGCACTTCTTGAAGTCGAGCCTGGTATGCCTTGAACATCATGTCCAGGTGTTTTGGGGTTGGATCTGCAAGAACAAACCTTGGTTGTGGTCTATTTAGAATGGCTGGTGGGTGGGGCTGAGGTTGAGGATGAGGTGGTGTGGATGGAATTGTGACTTGCGAGGGGCTTTGAGAGGCAATATCTTCTATTCTTGTTTTTGCATCTTTTAGGCTTTCTTCTAGTTTGGATAAAGTTTTAGTCCACTTACGATTGGCCTTCTCTCTAGTATCCTTTCAAGTTCTTGTTTTCCTCTTACTAGGCTCGCCTGATTCACTTGGCTCTGATTGCTCAGCTAGTTTAGCTTGTTGTAAGGCTTGTGCCCTAGTAACTGCATGTATAGGAGCCACATTATGGTTGCTGGAACTTGAATCCCCTACTAAGCCTACTACATTAACTCGTGTAAGCTTTGGTGCACTAGAGGGATGTCCAGGGCAATCTCTCAAGAGTTGTTCCTTGCCACACTCAAGACAAACAACTTGTATTGTGATATTCTGCCCTTCTGTGGGAGCTATATCCTGGTATAGGTTGAGGTTGGCTATATCCTCCATGTTCATACGATCTAATTGCTGCTCGTGGTCCTGGACATGGGTTACACCTAGGAACTTCTCTGCCTTGTTCTCTTGGAGGGTACGTGTATGGTCTACCTTGGGGTGGTACAAACCGTCATGGATGTCTATTCATTGGATAGTTTTTGATGTTGTAGTTGATGTACTTCGGCTCACTATAAGAGTACAGTTTAGGCTCCTGAGTTGGTTGTCTATCGTAAGGGTAAGGTTGTGATAACCCTAATTCTTCTCTGGTGCAGACATGAGATGGATGATCTCCACCACAAAGTGTGCAACTTCCCAACATTGGCACTCTCAGGGAGGAGTTCTTTTTGTTCCTTTGTTCTTGTACTCCTAATTTCTTGGCCACTAACGCTGCCACTTCCTCCACATAACTTGAACTAGAAGTCTCATTGCTCCTTGTATCCTCTATCTAGGTAGGAACTTGTGTGATTTTGAGATCCTTAGCCAAGTTGTCTTCCAAATCTATCCACTCTTGAAGACACTCACTAAGAGTTTGCAACCGTTTTACATATACCAAGATTCTCAATGTTCCGTTGGTTAGATCTTCTAAAAGTAAGGATATCATCTTTTGCTGAGAAGGTCTCTCTATCACAAGGCATCGGTCTACAAATTGACTAAATATTCATGCTACATTTTTTACTATCTCATTAGGAGCTTGTTTGAAACTATGTAGTAAGGATGAAGAATTGTGCTTGATCCCTTGCTTAATGAATTCCCAAATAACGTTTTGGAAGAAATGTTCGATATGTCCAAAGCAACTTGGATCCAAGGATTGAAACCAAGTTAAGGCTAATCCCGTGAGGGTTAGCCCAAATGATTCATATCGTATGAAAAAATCACCCACTTGTTCCGCTCGCAACACCTGCTTGAATTCTGCAATGTGGTCATAGGGCTCTCCTGTGCCATCCTAACGATTTCGCATACATTTGGTCAATTTGATTGGTCTCAATCTTCTGCCTAGCTTTGGGGATTGAATTGTGATGGGAAAAGCGGGTTTGACTGGGTGTATACCAGCTCCTACACCTTGGGGTGGTTCTGCCCTAAAAGTGGTTCTATCCATATTTCCCATTCCCTGGCTAGTGTGTCTGTTTGCGTTAATTCCTAGTATGGTGAATTGCACCTCTAGTCTGTCCGGCATACTACGTTGGTGTATTTGTCCTAACATCACATTGTCCATTCTTTGCTGAGTCTTGAATGGATTTTGTGGGGTAGTTGTCTGATCTGGAGGAGGGAGATCCATGTACTTGAATCTAGACCTCTCTGTTTCATCTACAGGCCAATATCTCCTTTGATTTTGGTCTATGTATGTAACTCTAGATGGATTTTCTAGACCCCTGAGCTCATATATAGTTGTTGGACTCATGCTTTCTCCTTGTGTCAATGAATCAGTTTGTAGGAGCAGATTTGATCCATGTACTAAGTATACATTCATCAGATAGTCAACTTAGGGTATCTTTTCCGCTTGTAATACTTGAGTAATTACTGACTTTCCCCTAGGGGTAGTCACTGTATCATCATCGTTGGTTCTCCAAGAAGTTCCTTGTCACTCAAACTCTCCTCTTTCACTAATCTTATCAGGGGTTTTAATTACTACATATATCTGGCCCATCTTGTCCATGTAAACTCCTCCGTCATACTGGAGAGCTGGTCTTGGAACTATTCAGATTCTATAGTGTTTATCATTCTTGCTACTGACCTGTGTAGACCATCGATGTAGATGGGTATTCCTTGGAAGTTAGTGCATATGTATTGAAGAGACATCCAATATTCCCCTTCCACACTAGACATAAAATCTTCCCTAGGTACTGAACTATGCAGGTCTTCAGAAGCCAAGAGTCTTTCCCAGTTAAATGACATTTCTGACTCACTCATCTATGAACTGAGCACGTAGTGCTAACCACTGCGTTGTGAGTCCCTAACTTGGTTGTGTGGTTGACACTAGGTTCAAGTGATTTGGTACTTTATCTAACTCTTCCTAAGTATCAACTTCGTCTTAGGTTCATAAGCCTTGTCTACAAGTCCAAAATTGTCCTTTGAAGTGCTCAAAATCTTGTGTAACCCCTTGCTTCCTAGTCCAACTAGAGGGTCAACTTCAAAATACTATATCTAATAATCCACATATTAATTTTACCACGAGCTTTCCACGAGCTTTCCAACAAACCCAAAATCACTCGAACGGATTTCGTATGAGAAAGTTATGCCAGTTCAGGGTTCTGGGGTTTAAAACAAGGAAAGAGGATCTCTCTAGGAGTACCTGAGGACAGGAGATACGATTCCAGATTTTCACGATACGATACTACCAAGGTGATACTAACTTCCACGATACGATACCACAAGGGAGACTATGATCGCGATACCAACTTCCACGATATGATACTGCTTTTCACATGATAAGATACTAGAAATGGTCACGATATGATACCTCAGACTTGCACGTTACGATACCAAAAATCACACGATATGATACCTCTACACTCGACGATAGGATACCATGTTAGTGGATGATAGTTCTATGGACGATATGATACCAGAGGTTTGGAAGATACGATACCACTTTTTTGCACCATACAATACTAGGATAGGCACGATATGATACTGCTCAATCAACGATACGATACCAGATTAGTGGACGATAGGATACCAGGTGGACCACGATACAATACGACGGGGACGATCGCGATCGTGATACTAGCATGTGACGATATGATACCAGAATGGTATCGTGATACCTCAAGTGGGTGTGCACGATATGATACCTCGAAAGTATCGCGATACTCGGGAATTCTGGTATCACGATACCAAAACTCAACCGGACATGATACTTGGATATTTTTAAGCCCCATTTCAAAACTTGTTGCAAATATTTGTACCCTGGGTTCTTCTTATCACTCCTATGTGCCTGAATTTGCAATGTCACCCTCCAAAGTCACGATACCACCACTGCGATACCAAACGCAGGTCTTCTCACTCCATGATACTGCCACTCAGATTTTTTATGTTTTAAGAGGATTTCAAGGCGATTTCTTCAGCACTTTAGCTCTGAACAACCTCTACGCTTGTTCCTCACAGTCGCAAGTGAAAAACGAGGTGAATGTACACTCGAAAATGAGAAAAAATCAGAGAAGATGAAGATGGGAGAAGATGGTGATGATGATGAAGATGAAGAAGAAGAAAAACTCAGAAACTAAACTGAAAATGGTGATTTTTTTACCTCCCAATGTCGCTACTCTACATCTTACCGTCACACGTTCGTCCTCCAAGCTCTCTCCCTGGCAACGGTGCCAAATTTGGTGTCACTCTAGCACAATGGCAAGTACCAACGTGAGGAGCTTCACCTCATAAATGTCAATCCGCGGAGACATGAGGACCGGTATGAACACAACGAGCAAGTGAAATGCACAAGTGCATGAGTGAAAGCATACAAACATGCACACACATACACACATACACACACAAGGTAAGAGCAAAGAGTGGAACAATGGAAGGACTTCGATTACAAATGAACTCTCTTACAAAGCTGAAATCTACAACAAGATAACCTCAAAAATGAGCCTTCCAGGCCTTTATATAGTTTTTGAGTAGTTTGGGCCTTGTCCAGACCTAGTGTCCGGCCTAGTTAAAAAATAGGCTCCAGGGCTTATTTGGGGGCTCAAAAGGAATCTAAAAATTATGAAATTGGCAGGGTGATACTTCTAATACTCCCCAAGCTCGAGCACTCCTCAACTTAAACAAAATGGAGTTATAAAAATGGAAAATGGTATTTACAATGGTTTTTTGTGATGAAGATCACTATTTTTATAGGGATTTCTTCTAAAAATTTGACATGTGCTTCTTGGAGCTCCCTACATGCTCCTTCTTCTTGTGATGTCATGGACAAAGGAAACCATCATGAACCTCAGTCTCCATGTTACTTCTATATCTCATGATTAGTTTGGAATCCAAAGTAACCAATGCTTCCATTGCATCCAGAATGTTCCATAACAATCTAGAGGTCTTATTTGGGTTGCTAACATCATTGATGACATCATCAATTGGTAACCACCTTTGATGAATTGCCCTTGAAGACCTATATAAGGAGGGGTTGGCTACATACATACTCATTCTTGTCAATACCAGCCTTGAGAGCTCAAGGGGTCGTGATTGCCAAGTAAGTACTGTCCAAGTTCTAGTTCCACTTCTTCTCTTGTTCCTTGTTCTACTTTTGTCTAGTCTAGTTCTTAAACATTTAGCCATGTCCTCTTGTAACCTTCTAGTACGAGATCTTGTCTAGTTATTTCTTGTATCTAGATCATCTCCCTGAAGTGAGTTCTTTTAACTGAGAGATCTTGCTTCAAACCTATTAGTCTCAAGTTGCGGGATGTCTTTTATAATCTCTTGTCCAATTATTCATAAATATCAATCTCGATTTGTGGGACATCTTGTATCAGTTACGTATTCTTATATCATTTTCCCTATGCGGGTCTTCTTGTAATGAGAAGTGTATTTTCAAAATCTTGTCTATTGTAGTCAGAGTGCACAACATAGTGCTCCATTGACACATTACATGTATAATATTCACATCCTTCTCTTCACATACTATAGCTTGAGCATCAAACCCCATGTGACTAGATTTTTCTTTATGTTTTTTATAGAAAAATGTATGACATTCTTCCCCAATAAAGTCTTGAACCGAATGTGCCTAATTTTGTTTTCCCATGGAAAATTCCTGAGCAGTCTCAGGCTACTACTTTTATTATTGGATGTTGAGCTATTTTTGTTGGAGCTTCAGAAATTGAGCCAAAATCCTTAATTTTGGCATGATGAGAAGTCGCATAAATGCTAGATCTTTACCTTAATCTATGTATGTGAGTGAAAACCTTTCCTAATAACAGACACATAATCTCACACTTTTGTACAAGAAGAAGGTAGAACCTCTTTATCTAGTAAAACTTAGATGATGATAAGTTAAAGAAAAGCAAATCCTACAAAATATAGCAAAATAAAATAAGGTTTCAAGGTGCATCATCTCCAATAGAAAGTTTTGAATCCTTATCTTTCACTAGAAGCTATGATCTATGATAGTAGGATCAAGGAGCGTGGGTAGGATAGAGGTAGATTTTATATTTGGTTATAGTAAGTCAATCATGATTCCTAAGGGGATTTTTGAATGATCTATGATCTTCTAGATATAAAATATCTCTAAGCTAATTTATATATGTGATGATGAATTTCTAAAAAAATATCTTTCAATATTAATTTATGAATTAGTCAATCAAGAACAAAAACTATATGGATGGAAGACATTGCATTCAGACCTTGTAATAGTCAACCAACTATAAATTTACAATTGCAATTCAAAATGACTTGAAAATATGAAAAAAAAATTAAAATTTAAGAATCCATATTATGCAAACACTATTATAATCAAACTGTTAATGGGGAAGTGAGAATATCTAGAATGAGGTACAAAAAACATACCTAAGAAAGAGATATATCTATAACTAATAAAAAAAATGGAATCATAGCATGAACATCTAGTAAAAAATTGATAATCTTTTAACACTTTAGCTCTCTTTTAACAAGGTTCATATGCCATAAATATTTTTGCATTGGGAGCTTGAAAAAGAGGTTATGAACTAAGCAATCAAGAATAGAAAAGTTTATGCATGATAAATATAGCTATTAGTGATAATAATAGTTAATCAATAATAACTTGAAAATATGATAAAAATCTTATATATTATATTCTATAAATAAAATATAATCCAAAAATTTTAAAAACAATTCCTAATATCTACCTTTCTAAGGGAAAGATATGACCAACAAAGATTAAAGAGCTTATGGAGAGTTGATAGATTTTAGACATGTTGATAGCTAATAGATGATGATTTCTGAAGATAGATGGAAAGAAGTTTGATACCTAGAAAGAAATTATAATACTTGAAGAGAAAACATCCCCAACCAAGATCTCTTCAAAGGAATTTGCAATAATGTAGTTAAAGTGTCTAGAAGATGAGGTGTCGTTCTCTAAACATGGACTCTTCATGAACATCTTATTCTTCTCCCATCTCTGTTGCATGAATCTTAGATGCCCATCTTGGGTGTTGATATATTTAGGTAGTGATGTGTGTGAACACTCTAGGACTGCCGGGGCACTTTTTTCCCTCTTTAGGAGGTTTTTTTCCCCCGGCTTGTATATACGCCTATTGCCCTAATGGGCTACTTATCTTTGTACATTCTCTAGTAATACATTCAGTCTTGTGTGTTGTGCTCCAAGCTTCTTCTTCTTCCTTGTGCTGTTCGCGTGCTTCTGAAGACGTCTAACTCCAACAATTGGTATCAGAGCAGGTCGTTGCTTCTTCTAGGGCGCCGTCGACACTCCTCCGTTTGCAGTCTCAGATTCGCACGAAATTTGGTGAGCATACTCAGGGTGTTTCCGAGATCAAAACGGCTTTGCTCTGTGGTGCCAAAATCGCGATCTGAGCTCGTTTCGGCCTCCGAACGCACTATCGCAGCGCTTGTGCAGGCTATTTCGTCCTTTTGTGCCAAAGGTATATACCAGTTTCTGTTCGCTAGTTTAAGCGTCTCGAAGTCTGCTACAGGTCTAGCAGAACTCGTTTGGGCAGTTCCGTTCAACTTTTTTAGATACAGTCAATTTTTTGCATCAAGGTATTTTAGTCACCGGCCATGGCTGAAAGCAGTGATGTATTCCGTATGTTGGCTGTTGAGGATAAGTTGGATGGTACCAACTACCCATTATGGGCTTATATGATGCGACATGTACTGGTTGCAAAAGGATTGTGGAACATTGTGCAGGGTGTTGAAAGACGTCCTGTTACACCTGTAACGACAGGTACTGCAAATACAGGTGTTGGAGCTGATGAAGATGGTGTCGAAGATGATATTCCGCAGATTCCTGTTCGTGCTGCTGTTTCTGTTGCACCTACTGCAGAGCAGATTCGTTGGGATGGCAGAGATGCCCAGGCACATGCATTGATAGCTTTGTCTGTCAAACGTGCCATTATTCCTCACATTCGCTCTTGCAGAACAGCAAAGGATGCTTGGGATACACTTACCACTTTGTACCAGGCTAGGAATGAGGCTCGTGTTGCTTACCTCCGAAAACAGTTGGAGAGTGAGCACATGAATGAAGGTGATTCTATGGACAGTTTTCTTACAAAGATCAAAGACCTGAAGGAACAATTGATTTCTGCTGATGAGGTTATACCAGATAGCTCACTTGTGCAGACCGTTCTGAATGGTCTTCCTGATTCATATCAGAGTTTTGCCTCTACTCTTCGGTTGATGATGAAAGGCAATCCGAATGCCTTGTCATTTGAGGAATTAGTCTCTGTTCTGTTGCAGGAAGATCAGTCCAGGCAGAACAGGTCCATTATGCGTGTTGCAGATCAAGCTTTCCTGGCTAGTCAGAAGGGCAAAGGAAAATGGAGCTCTTCTACTAGTAAGCAGAAATCTGCAAATGCTGCACATTCAAAGAACCAAGACAAAGATGAGAAAAAATCAGAAAAGCAGAAATTGTTTTGTAAGTACTGTAAAGGCAATGATCATATCATAAAGAACTGTCCAAAACTGGCTGCTAAAGAGGCAAAGAAGAAAGAGGCTGGAATGGTTGTTGCAGAGGCCTCTACACCAAAAACAGAGTCTGCAAATCTTGTGCAGGAAGAAGAATGGGCGTTTACTACTGTCTGCAGTTTTGACCCATCTTCTCATGATCAGTGCATGTCTGCAGTAGACTCAGATGTTTGGTACTTTGACAGTGGGGCGACCAAACATATTACCTCGCAGCGCAGTTTCTTCTCTTCACTTGAGCCTGCTCCTACAGGGAATACTGTCACATGCGCCAATAACTCCTCTTATCCTGTTATGGGAGTTGGTAAGATCATTCTGACTACTGCTGATGGTAGTTCTTTCACTTTGTCAGATGCTTTATTTGTGCCAGGGATCAAAAAGAATCTGTTATCAGTTTCTGCATTAGCCAAGATTGGCTTGGTTGTGAAATTTGTTGATGACAGGTGTACAGTCCATGATCTCTCAAATGGCGATGTGATTATTGCTTCTGGCATTTTATGTCGTGGGCTGTATAAGCTCATAGACTATGAAAGATCTGTGAATGATTCGGCATGTGCAGTTCATGATTCTCAGGCTATGTCAGATGCAAAGCTTTGGCATGCACGCTTTGGTCATCTGAATTTTGCTAGTTTGTTACGCCTGCAGAAATCTGAAATGGTGTCCTCTTTGCCCAAACTTGAGGCACCTGGAAAACATGTTTGTGAAGGCTGTATTTTGGGCAAAATGCAGCGTTCTTCCTTTCCAAAAGATGGTTCAGTTCGGGCTACGCAGAAATTACAGCTTGTACATAGTGATGTCTGTGGTCCTATGCAGACACCCTCTTTTGGAAATTACCTTTACTTCGTGACTTTCATTGATGATTTTTCCAGGCATGCATGGGTATATCCACTCAAAGCAAAGTCCGAAGTGTTCATGTGCTTCAAACAGTTTTTGGTTTTGGCTGAAAATCTGTCAGCATGTAAAATGGGCACCCTCCGTTCTGATCGAGGGGGGGAATATATGTCTTCAGATTTTAATGCATTTCTGGCTGAACGTGGGATAAAACACCAATGTACAGTGCCATATACACCTCAACAGAATGGAGTTGCTGAACGAAAGAACAGGTCACTCATGGAGATGGCTAGGTGCATGGTCAAAAGTCAGGCTTTACCACATAGTTTCTGGCTTGAGGCTGTCATGTGTGCAGCATATGTACTGAACAGGTGTCCCACTAAAGCGTTGCAGTCTATCACTCCATATGAGGCTTGGCATGACCGCAAGCCATCTGTTGCTCATCTGCGTGTTTTTGGTTGTTTGGCATATGCATTAGTGCCTGAACAACATCGTAGAAAATTGGATGATAAGGCAGTAAAATGTATTTTTGTTGGGTACAGTTCTGAAAGTAAAGGCTATCGTCTGTATCATCCACAGACTAAACGCATTCTGGTTAGCCGTGATGTTGTCTTTGTGGAAGATGCTATTCAGCCATTGCTTTCATGTACTAAGGAGACATCTGTTAGCTCCAAAGACATGTATGATACTTTGATGCCTCTTTTTACAGGTGGACAGGCTAGTGCTAGTCCTAATGAGGCAACTTCTCAGCCTTTGCAGGTTTCATATGATGATGCAGATCATTCCATTTCTGATGCAGATTTACATGATGCACTTGTTGATGAGAGAGCTGATATTGAGCAGGCAAAAACTATGCCAAAATGGCTGGTGCAGACTTTGCGTGACAGCAAATTAGATGCACCTTTGTCATATCGTACTCGTTCAGGCTCTCATAGTGCCTCCTTTGCATCAGATTGCTATGCTATGGCTGCCTCTAGTCTCTGTGATGAGAATGAGCCTGTTTCTTTTGATGAAGCACAAAATTCAGAAAGTTGGATGGCTGCTATGCAATCTGAATATGATGCTATAATGAAGAATGGTACATGGTCTTTATGTGACTTGCCTCCTGGCAAGAAGGCCATTGGCACTAAGTGGGTATACAAGCTGAAGCGTAAACCTGATGGTACAGTTGACAGGTATAAGGCTAGGCTTGTTGCAAAGGGTTATGCGCAGGAAAGAGGCATTGATTTTGATGAGACCTTTGCACCTACATGCCGTATGACTACTGTTCGGAGCATTTGTGCACTTGCAGCCCATCATGGTTGGAATGTACATCAGTTGGACATTAAAACAGCATTTCTGAATGGTGACTTGCATGAAGAAGTGTATGTTTTTCAGCCCCGTGGCTTTGTGCAAAAAGGGCATGAAAACCAGGTGTGCAGGTTAAAGAAGGCGTTATATGGTTTAAAGCAAGCACCACGTGCTTGGTATGAGAAGATACATGCCTATCTCATTGCACATGGTTTTGAGAACAGTCCAACTGAAAGCACCTTATATGTTAAGCGTGCTAATGATGTGCTTCTGATCATTGTTGTCTATGTTGATGACATGCTGCTCACTGGTCCTATTGAGACACATATTGCTGATTTTAAGGCTGATTTGCATGCCTCATTTGAGATGTCTGATTTGGGGCATTTGCATCACTATTTGGGCATTCAGTTTATGCATGTTGATGGTGGAATGGCTTTGTGTCAAACGAAATATATTGACACATTATTGCAGCGTTTTGGCCTTGAAGACTGTAAGCCTATTGCCACTCCTATGGAGACAGGTTTACGATTGAGTCTTCATGATGCTGGAGATGCATTTGATGCTGTTCTCTATCAGCAGGCTGTTGGATGCTTGATTTACTTATGCATTACTCGGCCAGATATTCAGTTTGCTGTCTCACAGATGAGCAGGTTCATGCATTGCCCAGGAGTCACGCATTGGAAAGCGGTTAAGCGCATCTTTCGCTACTTGAGTGGTACTCGGCTACTTGGGTTGTTTTATCCCAAGGGGGGATCACTACCGCCAGATTTGCATGCTTTTTCTGACTCAGATTGGGCTGGTTGCTATGACACTCGTGTGTCCACCAGTGGTTTTTGCTTCATGCTTGGTAGCTCATGTATATCTTGGTTGAGCAAGAAGCAGCCTACTGTGGCCACTTCCAGTTGTGAGGCTGAGTATAGGGCAGCTTTCACAGCGACTGTTGAGTGTGTGTGGCTCAGACGCCTTATGGCTGATTTGGGTGTTGGCCAGTCTTCTGCCACCACCATCTTCACTGACAGTCAGAGCGCATTGGCAGTTGCGAGGAACCCTGTGTTCCATGCTCGCACTAAGCACATTGAGGTGCATTATCACTATGTCAGGGAGAGGTTCTCTGCTGGGGAGATCAGCTTGGCATATGTGCCCACGCAGGAGAACATTGCAGACCTTTTCACGAAGGCTCTGCCTAGGGAGAAGTTTGAAGCTTTCCGCAAAGCTTTGGGCTTACTTCCTTTTGTGGAGTGATTTCCACATAGCTTGGCACTTCCTTATACATGAGTGCCAGCTCCTTGTTCACCGCATCACTCCCAGGGGGGATTTGTTGATATATTTAGGTAGTGATGTGTGTGAACACTCTAGGACTGCCGGGGCACTTTTTTCCCTCTTTAGGAGGTTTTTTTCCCCCGGCTTGTATATACGCCTATTGCCCTAATGGGCTACTTATCTTTGTACATTCTCTAGTAATACATTCAGTCTTGTGTGTTGTGCTCCAAGCTTCTTCTTCTTCCTTGTGCTGTTCGCGTGCTTCTGAAGACGTCTAACTCCAACATTGGGGACCTCAAGGGTGATTTTCTAAATCTTTTAAAATCTTTTCATGTGTTTTAGTACACTCAAGAGAAATTCTCTAGATATCTTTTATTTCCACCAAACCAATGTTTCACTTAGGTATTCACTCTAGAAGTTTCTCTTACCACTCTACTATTTGCATTCACTTTCAAGGTAATGAAACAATGATCCTCATAGATCAATCATGTATTTTGATATCCTCTCAGCTCTATGGGCCATGGGGATAGGCCCCCTAGACCATGATGTAGGGGCAAGGCCTCCTCTACAATCCCCTATTAAGGTTCTATGCGAAAATTGCATGTTGTGAGGCCTCTATTTTTGCTTTAAATGAGAAGCCAATGGCTTGAAAGTTTATGGCCTAGCTAACCTAATGGCTATGCTCACAACCATCAATGGTTACACATAGACCTCCTCTGACTTTGAAATTAGGGTTCCACAAATGTTAAGGCTCTTACAATGGATTCTTCTCATAATGGGGGCCTTACAATGTAGAGCACCATGGATCATTTGTAGTCACTTGAGGGTGGAATATTGAGTATATCTAACACACACTCCCCAACCCCCCCCCTTCAATCTCCACCCTATTGTGAACTACCTTCCTCGTACAATGCCAAGCTTTGGAAAGTGTCGACGATGTTGCTCTCTTCCTTGAAGAGCCTTCGTGACGATGTCTACTCCATTTTCTTTAGTTGTAGAATAGCTTATCTACATGATCTCGTCCTCAATCAACTCACCCACATATTGATACTAAGTTTCTATGTGCTTGGTAGGTGCATGGAAAATAGGATTCTTGGCGATGGCCATGCAACTTTGGTTTTTACACTTCAACCCTATAGCCTACTTTACATGTATTTCTATATGCCATAAGGTCCTCTACTACTGGAACAAGTCCATGAAAAGTCCGAGTGATGGCTCGATCATCAAAAGGTTTAGAACTTTAAAGGAAATGTCAACTCCTTGTAGACTTCACTTGTGAACTCCCTCTTGTAATCTTTGAGTATTTACTTGATGTAAAAAGTGAAAGCATCTAAAATGGTTGACTCCACTAGATGAAAAAAGAAATGAGAAGCCACAAATTTGTGGTTGAAGGTAGTTGGAGAATCAAATCAATCACTAAAAAGTTTGGAGAGTGATTATAGGAAGATCCAAATTCAGAAATAGGCTCCAACCATCACCATAAATACATGGCAGTTTAGTCACATTTTTTAGACCTCCAAGATCTGAGATTTATGCCATATCAAAGTGTGGGTTCAAGATACACATGTGTATCATTAATTCTATTGTATCTTACAATCAATACACTTTCATTTTCATGATCATTTGAATTCATAAATTCATGCTTTTCTGAAGTGTATTGTTCACCACCATATCTCTTGGTTTTCTCAGTTAGATTTAGAGATGGTTTCTCTCCCCTTGGTGCATCATTTTAAATGATTTAAATTTCTAAAGCTTGCTATACAAGTCTACTATTTACCTGCAAATTTTCATTGCAATTGAGGTTTTCAGTCCTGAGCTATGTTCATTTAAAGTCGACTATATGGCTTCATTCTCTACTTCTCTGTCAGCACTCCATCAGAACAATGTTCTTCTAAGAGATGGTTCTCTGTGTCTACTCCATGAATTTCTATGCTTCAAAGCTTTCTAGAGGCAGCATGTTGTGTTTTATATGCATACAAAAGTTCATAAGCATTGGATCTTGGAATCACGAGATATTACCATTTCTCTTCTCATAGTTCTGAGTAGTACTATAGCCCGTGAAAATCAAGATGGTGCTATAACTTGCTAGACTTCTTTCTCTTTATGTGGTCCATCATTTTTTATCAAATCACTCATGATTGTTATATTACTAAGTTATTAAGAGTTACCCAAAAAGAATTAAGTTAATTACGGTTGTGGTCAGAGAATTGTTCAAAACAATGAGCATGTGTATGAACCAAAATAGCAAGTTTTTTGTTCTTGAATCTAGTTCAACTTATCTATTTTGATCGATCTTTTTGAGAGTGATCTTCCAAGGTACATAAGGTTTTTAATACATCCTTTGGCAAGCTCAACGGGCCCATTACATATCCCTGGAGTTTATTTGAGTGGTGTGGTGCAAAGTTTTTGTAGCACTACTTCATCTTCATCAAGTACAAATCCATCTCTTCATGGTGGTATTAGAGCAAGGTTGGAAAACATGGCAGATGGATTTCCTTCATCAATTGACAAATTGGATAGAGGTTACTACTCATCCTGGTCAATAAGGATGGAAGCTTATCTTCAAGGAAGGAATTTGTATGTTTATATAGCTGGAGATGAAGTTATGCCAAGTTTCAAGAACAAAGGTCAACCAACACAAGAGGAGCAAGAAAGATTGAGCACATGGTGCTCCAAGGATGCACTTGCAAGGTCTTATCTCCTGAACTCTATTTCAGATTTCTTGTTGCCTCACATTAGAAGTTGTAAAAAATCTCAAGAAGTGTGGAATGCACTTCAAGCCTTCTTCTCTTCAAGTACAAAGGCCAGGAAGCATCAACTATGGCTAGACTTCACAACTCTCAAGAAAGATCCCAAACAAAATGTGACTGATCTAGTCAGAAAGCTCAAGGACATAGCAAATCAGTTGGGAAGCATTGGACAGGTAATAGATGAAGAAGAAATTGTAAGATAGGTCAAGAATGGCATGAAGAGATTTCAATACACTCATAGGAGAACTACTTACTGAAGAGGCCGCTTATCAAGAATGGAGAAAGTTCCAAAGATATACATCAATCTAACTATGCAGGACAAGGAAGACATGGTAGAGGTAGAGGCAGAGGAGGAAGACAAGGCAAGGGGAGATCCCAAGTCTCTAATTCATACTCTATTTCTGGATTAAATAATCATACAGCTGAAAATTTCTTTAGGAATTCTAGGAATCAAAGAGGTAGAGGCTACAATAAAGGAAGTTATGGATACTCAAGAAGAAGGTTCAACAATTACCATGCAAAACACAACAATTACAACCATTCAAATTATTAAGGAGGCAATAGGGGAAGAAGAGACTTCAATAACTACACACAGGTCTCAAATCAAGAGGACTCATTGGTAATCATGAATATGGCCATGCCACAAGGTAAATCTAATGAGCATGTTTTCTACATAGATTGAGGTTGTTCCAATCATGTGGTAGGAAATGTTGCCCTCCTACCAGATTTAGAAGATCTAAGGAACAAGCATGAGGTACAAATAGGAGATGATACAAGACACCTTGTGGAGAAAATAGGGAATGTCAGGGCACCTGATCGAAACATCAACCTACTTAGTAAGGTACTCTATGTCCCTACCATTACAAAGAATTTGATAAGTGTTGAGTAGATAGTAGAGAAAGGGTTGCAAGTCAGGTTCACAAGAGGAGGAGCATTTGTTAAAAATCCAATCCAAGGATTTAGGAGAGTTGCAAAAGGTGACAAGACAGGTAGATTGTTCGCATTTGAATTACAAGACACTAGAAACATTTCTCTCTTTAACTATGGTAGTCAGACACTCACAGAATTGGAAGTATGGCACAAAAGGTTAGCACATATTGGTGAAAGATCATTAAAGAAAATTTGCAGGGACTCCCTACTTGTCAAGTGATAAGATCAAGATGGATCTAAAAATTGAAGACGAACTCCGATGGCTCCATTAACATGTATAAAGAAAGCCTTGTGGCAAAAGGCTTTGCACAAAAACAAGGAATTGATTATGAGGAGACCTTCTCTCCTATGGCAAAGATGCCTACTATTATGGTTTTGCTTAGTATTGCCTCTTCCAAGAATTGGAAGATACTTCAATTGTATGTAAAAAATGCAGTTCTTAATGGATAGAGAACAAAAGAGGTATATATGGCACAACCACCTGGTAGAATCACATATATCCTGATTATGTGTGTAAACTTAATAAATCTTTATATGGACTCAAACAAGCCCAAAGGGCTTGGAATCAGAGGCTTGTCTCATTCTTGCACGACAAAGGATTTCAACCTAGCAAGGTAGATCCATTACTATTCATAAACAAGAGTAATTCTGAAGTCATCTATTTGTGTGTGTATGTAGATGATATTATACTCACAGGAAATGATAGAGATGGCATGAAGAGAATCAAAGAACAGATGAGAGAAGAATTCAAGATAAGTGATTTGGGTTCACTTACCTACTTCCTAGGATTGGAAGTTGTCTACAAAGATCATGGTTTGTTTATCACTCAAAGAAAGTACATTAAAGACATGTTGGCAAATAAGCGTGCATGCCAAAGCTTTTCATCTGACATAGCCTAAGAATCTTGTATTGCGCATGCCAAATCATTTACAGATCTTTCATAGTCTATGAGCTTATATAGCCCATGACATAAAATGCTAGAAGCAATAATGACATCACCATTTGAAAGATCAAGAATTCTAAATCAGTCATCAACAAATTTCACAACCAAGCCAATCTTGGATAATGCAGAAACTGATAATAGATTTTTCTTGATCCCTAGCACAAACAGAGCATCTGAGAAAGTGAAAGAACTACCATCACAAGTAGTCAAAATGATCTTATCGACTCCCATAACAGGATAGGAGGAGTTGTTGGCACATGTAACAATATTCCCTCTAGGAGCACATTCGAGTGAAAAGAGGAAACTGTGCTGCAAGGTAATATGTTTGGTCACCCCAATATCAAAGTACCAAACATCTGAGACTACTGCATACATGCACTGCTCATGAGAAGAAGGTTCAAAACTGCAAATAGTAGTAAACGCCCATTCTTCTTCCTGCACAAGATTAGGAGACTCTGTTTTTGGTGTAGAGGCCTCTACAACAAGCATTCCAACCTCTTTCTTCTTTGCCTCTTAAGCAGCTAGTTTTGGACATCTCTTGATGACATGATCATTTGCTTTACAGTATTTGCAAAATAATTTTCACTTTTTTTATTTCTTCTCATCTTTTTCTTCCTTCCTCAAATGTGTAGCGTTTGTATATTTCTTCTTACTAGTAGAAGAGCTCCATTTACCTTTGCCCTTCTGACTAGCCAGGAAACCTTGATCTGCAATACCCATAATAGACCTGTTCTTCCTAGACTGGTCTTCCTACAACACAACAGAGACTAACTCCTCAAATGACAAGGCATTTGGATTGCCTTTCATCATCAAAGAAAGAGTAGAAAAAAAACTCTGATGTGAGTCAAGAAGACCATTCAAAATGGTCTACACAAGTGAGGTATCTAGTATAACTTCATCAATAGAAATCAGCTGTTCTTTCAAATCATTGATCTTTGTGAGAAAACTTTCCATAGAATCACCTTTATTCATGTGCTCACTCTCCAATTGTTTTCAGAGGTAAGCAACAGGAGCCTCATTCTTAGCCTGGTACAATGTGGTAAGTGTATTCCAAGCATCCTTAGGTGTCTTGCAAGAGCCAATGTGAGGAATAATAGCAAGTTTAACAAACAAAGCTATCAATGCATGTGCCTGAGCATCTCTGCCATGCCAAAAACTTTGCTCTACAGTAGGTGCAATAGAAATAGCAGCACGAACATCAATCAATAGAATATCATCATCTTCGAGTACCATCTCCATCAGCTCCTGCACCTGTATTTGGAGTACCTGTATTTGTAGATGTAATAGGACATCTTTCAACACCCTCCATAATATTCCATAGTCCTTTTCTGACGAATACATGATGCATCATATAAGCCCACAATGGGTAGTTGGAACCATCCAAATTATCCTAAATAGCCAACATACATAATACATCATTGCTTTCAGCCATGGCCCATGGAAAAATACGTTGATGCATAAAAAAATTGATTGTATCTCAAAAACTTGAACAGAATTGCCAAGATGAATTTCGCTAAACCTATAGCAGACTTTGAGATGCTTATACTAGCGAACCAAAACTGGTATATATCCTTGGCACAAAAAGACAAAATAGCCTGTAGAAGCGGACGATAGTACATTCGTAGGCCAAAACGAGCTCAAATTTTGTGCGGTTTTGAGACTGCAAGTGGAGAGGTGTAGAGAACACCCTAGAAGAAGTGGCGACCTGCTGTGATACCAATTGCTAGAGTTAGACATCTACGGAAGCATGCAAATAGCACAAGGAAGAAGTAGAAGCTTGGAGCACAACACAAAATACTGAATGTATTACGACTAGAATGTACAAAGATAAGTAGCCCATTAGGGCAGTAGGTGTATATACAAGCCGGGGGGAAAAACCTCCTAAAGAGGGAGAAAAGTGCCCCGTCAGTCCTAGAGTGTTCACACACATCACTACCTAGATATATCAACAAACCATACCCTTGCAATGCATTTCCTTTAATATACGGTATGTGATGTGGCTGAGTCTCTCATGCCTAAGCTTACTTGTGACCACACTTGTAGTGGCTATAAGAGGAGACAACACATACATGTTGTTCCTCCTTATGGGAGTCCCAAAAAAGTTGTTGTAATTATCCATAATCTTAGCTTCTGTATTACTGAGCGATACTTGATGACCTTGATTCGTTATAGAAGACACTAATGGTAGATTTTGTCTCATTTGTGGAACATACAAAACATTTGGAGTTGACATCCCCATTAGAGTTAATGAAAGAAAGCGTACCTTCTCCCTCTATAAGACATCTTGCATTTTTCCTATCTTTATTCTGATGGGTTCCTTTCGAGGCTCCAAGGAGCTGTAAAGGTCTTTTGTGTTTGTCATGGGATGAGAGCCAACACTATCCAACACCCATGAGTCATCTATTCCAAAATCTTCAGCCAAGGACTCTAGCTCCTCTATCATAACAACTAACTCAAGCTTTGTTTATGTAGTGTTGGCCTACTCCTTGCCCTTGGCAGCTTTTGAAGAACCATTCTTCTCTTCTACCTTCTTGATGTGATACTATTGGACTTTCTGGACTTTCCTCTTGTAGTGGAAACACTCTCACTTGAACTTCATTTTGGCATTCTTCTTTTTGTATCCATCTTCTCAAGAGTATGCTTTGGTACCTTCTGCAATTTCTATTAAAGTATCATCTCCTTTGCTCCTTCCACTCCTTTATTTGAGGTGTAGCTCCTCCTCCATGAGTAAGGCATTAAATTCTTCAAAAGTTAGTCGTCCAGGTCTAATTTGAGTATTAATGTAATTACTCAAACATCAAACTTTGGTGGACAAATTCAAAGACAATGCCAAACGAGTTTCTCACTTGACTTTTGTACACCTACTCCTAGCATTTGATCTTTTAGATTCTTTATGCAAGTGATAAACACCCCATAGTGTCCCCATCAACAAATCTTTCTACTATGAGTTGATTCTCCAAGTTCTAAATCCATGTTTAAATTATGAGTTTCATATTGACTTTTCAATATGTTCCATCCCTCACACGACTTGATAGTATGTTGAATGAGAATCAGAACACTATTTGTAGTACTTTTAACTAGAGCACTAAGTGCATCTCTGTTTTTGCAATTCCAAGCATGTTGAAGATCAGCATGAGGAGGAATCGTTTGATTGAGATGATTTCGATCAATGTTTTGTGGGGCTCATGATCACTTCAAAGAACAATCTCTAGAATCTCATATGAATAAAGGGTAGAAGTGATTTTAAACTTCCATATGGTGTAGTTCATACCATTAATTTTACCTTCTTTTAAGGCTGGTGGTTGTAGCTCCTATGGTGGGATCACTGCTATCATTGTTGCTCCTATGAGTGCTCAACCTACTCTTGTCGATGAAATACCTTGATTCCTAGTTGAAGATGATGATGCACACCTTGGAATCTTCTCTCTTTTGTGGTTAAAACCTTTGCGCTTTTGATTCTGCACCACTCAAAGCATCCTAAGATCTGATACCATTTAAGAAAATAATGACACAATGGAATAGACCAATCGATAGAGTTGATAGAAAAAATGTAGACAAACGTAGATGCAAACTGAGAGATAGAGAAATCCTATTCTTTGATTGCTAAGAGTTAAGGTGTCAGACATTGGTCTACAGAGACCATTCCATGTGTGTGTGGGACGAGGGCTAGTTAGCCAAGGTCCTAAGCTCCGGGGTATATCCTAAGGTATTTGATGGTTAGTGGGGATGAGTGTTGCATGCTGGCCACATGGCAATGCTAGAACATTCTAGATCACTGCTATTTTGGATACAAGAGGATATAAATGGATGGGAGGAGAGTGGCACACACATCATTCGTAAGTTTCTTGAGGAAAGCCTCACACTTGGTATCAGAGCAAGATTGTTTTTAGCTAATTTTAGCGAAGCACTTGCGTGGTTGTTGAGAGTTCATGCATGTTCATTTTTGTTGGCCGCGAGCGTTTCTGAAGGTGGTGTTTACAGCAGTCGTCGTCTGGTTGAAGGAGCCATGCCATCAGAGTTGGGGCAGAGAGGCAGGAGCTTTTCTCCATAGAAATCTCCTTTTGGTCTTTCGGTCCAGGAAAAGTTGGATCACTTCCTATCACCAGACGTTGTTGGGGTCAGAGCCAATAGGCGCACTGATGTAGTGTAGGTCCTGACGCGCAGAATTCTCTCCAGAATTCGCAGGACTCAGCGTTCGAAATTTGGTTGTTCTTTTTATTCTATATTGTGCAGAACACTCTGTTCACTGCTCCACAGAGAAGCCGCTCAGTGTTTGCTTGGTTCTCAGCATACAGAAACCGACTCCTATGTACTTTCTTGGAGTTTATTAGTGCATGTAGGATATCGTACTACCTGCGCGCACGTTCTTTTCTCTCAGGCGAAATTTCTTTGAAGGTCATAGCAAAGAGCTAAAATTTAGAAATTTGGAGTTATCAAAACCTCACCAAAATAGCTAAATTGGTCATAACTTGAGCAAATCATATCCAAATTTGGAGTTCTTGGGCTTGTTAGAAAGCTCTCTCAGAGATCTTTCTAGGGAGTGGCTATAAGCAATACTTTGGGTTCAGATATTTCCTGCAACAGAGGTTAGAAGTGGATTGTTCTTCATCGAGCACCTTCAACAAAGCATTTCTTGAAGACTTTTGCGATCTACGAACCAAAGGGAGTGGATAGTCTACCCATAGTTCTTCAATTGGACATTCCAAGAATATCAAAGAAAATCGAAGATAAGTATTTAGTCAATATTTAGTTGGTTATTATCTTGATTGTGCATATTAGAACTATTTTTGCATTACGCGTAGGATGACGTGAGTAGAGCGTAAATAGAGAATTATGTTCGATGCTTGAGATTTTCTTACAGGTGGTAAGTATCGGCAGGTATCGACAAGAGAAATATTTTGATTGAGGGCCTGTAGCGCCCAACAACATATTTGGAAAAGTTTTCTATTGCAGGTGTTCATCGAGAAGATAAAAAGAATAGATCGTGTCTACGGGCACATGATTTATGCTTGAAGGTTGTTATTTTCTTCAAAATAATTTCGGATTTCATAGTGACACCATTAGGCTGCCGAAATTTCTAAAATATTAGCATGCATGTGCATCAAAGTTTAGAAATTATATTAAAGTTTCTTTCTATTGTCTTTTTCTATTTAACAAAAGCTTTGACTGGTTCTTTTTTCCACTTGCCAGTAGTATTTACATCTGTTTAGTCTTTAAAAAAAGAAAACAGAAAACCAAAAGAAAAAGTTTCTTGCCTAGCATGGAACCCGAACCTTCATCACCTGTTAGGACAGAATCCATTATGCCTGAACCTCTAGTTGATCCCATTCAAGCTATGAACAATAGAATTTTATCTTTAGAAAGTTCTCTTCATGACATCTTGGAACACGTGTGTGGTTCTAAGAAAGAAGAAGAGCCTCTTGATTTTGATCTACCAGAGATGGAGGTAGATGCTCTAGATGAGCATCAACTCCATCTACTATGGTCGGCAATAAATGAGACATAATACCTTGGTCCTACCAATGAAGGTTCTTGACTTGGTCCCCATACATCTGTATGTACTAAGTCCAATAAGTTGTTGTGGATGTAGCCTTTGTGGTTGAATGGTTGTCTTTGTGCCTTCCAAATCTGACACGCATCACACCTGTTGATCATGTGTTGCTTTGATATGTTTGGCAGTCCTATAACACTTTGATCCCTGCATATATCCTTCAAGGTTCTTTCATTCACATGAGCAAGTCTCTTATGCCACACTTCAAGCTCACTTAGGGTTTGAGACCCAAAGTTGAATAGAGCTATGTTCCTGGTTTCTCCTACTTAAAAAGTAAAGAGCCTACCATGCTTCTCACCTCGGGCTATCTTTTTGAAGCCTTGACATGGATCTTCCACAAAAGCTCCATGTTGGGTGAACCTAACTTGCAAGCCTTTTTCAAATATTTCGCCTACACTTATTAGGTTTTTAGTGATAGTGGGTACATAGAGAACCTTACTCAAAATGTTTGTCCTGCCATTGGAAGCTTTGACATTACCAATCTTCTCCACTTTGTGCTTTGTGTCATCCCCTATTTGCACTTCATGTCTATGCTTTGGACTTTCTAAATCAGATAGAAGAGCAATGTTGCATGCAACATGATTCGAACATCCTCAACCTATGTAGAACAAATGATCATCTTCTTTACCTTCTTTGTGGCTTAGATTCATAAGAAGCAATGAGTCTTCATGTGGTTGATCTTCAGAATAATTATTGTAGTCCCTTCTATTATAGCTTCTATTGTTATTGTTGAAGTTGTGTCCACCTTTGCCTCTATTGCTGCCATATCCACCTCTTCCACTTCATTTCTGGGTGTTCCCATTGAACCAGCAATTTTGAATGGTTTGATTCGTCTTATCGCATATGGCACAAGGTTGAACATTCTGACCTTTGGCTTTGTCTTTCTTTGGTCCTTTCTTCTTCCTTTTCCACTTGCTCTTGCTTGCAAAGTTGGCTTGGGAAGTCTCTTCTTCATCTTCTTCCTTCTTCTTGCATTTTTGCTTCTTATCCTTCTTATCTGCATATAGAGCACTAGTTGAACTACCAAGATAAGAGTTACCTTCCTTTATGCTATTGTTGACTTCTTCATTGAAGAGTTGTCCAAGAAAGATGTTGAATTCTGGAGTTTGCACATCCATGATGAGATCATAAGCCATCGTGAAGGATTGCCATTGCTTATCACTTCGAATGATGTTGAGAATTTGCCTCATGATGCCCTCTTCTTCAATGAGCTCTCCAATGGATGCCAACTGATCTGCAACCTCCTTGACCTTGGTAATAAACTCTATGATGGCTTTTTTAGGTGTCTTCTTCATTTGGTTGAACTCATTCCAAAGATGATTCTTTCTTGCTTTGGTACTAGTAGAAAAGAAAGTCTTGAGGGCATCCCAAGTCTCTTGAGATGTCTTGCATCCTCTAATATGTGGTAATAAAAGTTAGAGATAGAGTTTAGTATGTACAACCTTGCTTGAACATCCCTTGCACACCAAAGTGTGAGTTTTTATGTCTCCTCTTGTGTAGGTCCTCCTTTCGATCTTGGAATAGGCATATCTTCATCACCTGCTACAATTCCATAAAGATTTCTACCTTGCAAATACGCCTCCATCCTGATTTTCCAAGCCGCGTAGTTGTGTCGATCAAGCTTCTCGATCATTGAGGGAAAGTCATCACCCATCTTGATCTAGCTCTGATACCACTGAAAGAACTTGGAGAAGCTTGTAGAAGGTAGAAAAAACATTTCGAAGCGATGAAGTTTGGTCTAGCCAACCGGCACAAGATTAGCCCTTCAGCTTATGGAGACTCAAATAGACCTTATAAGCATGTGATAACTACAAAGAAACACACTATGTACTTTGGAGCATCAAGGAGAATGAGTCGATACAAAATAGATAGGTTCACGGGTTGACTAGCTCAAAAAACTTACTATCTATGGAAGAGACAATGAACTTCAAATGCCCATAGCAACCAGACTGATTACAATTAGAAGCAATCCTTTTATGGGAGTGATACAAATAGGGTTGAGTGTATAGAATGCACAAAATTATAAGGATAAGCAAAATATGCTATAGGAATGAATGAGACATTCACCTGTGGTACTTCCTATTTTTGAGGAATATGCAGAGATTGACCCCGAGATAGAAGAACTCCGATTTCTCCCAATCTACTAAACCAAATGCTATGAAAAAGTTTATGAACAAACAAGACGCTAATAGCTTTCCAATGAGCCATCTTTCACTCAATTTGGAGCTGTGGGGAGAAAGCAGCAGCCTCTGCAAGATTACTATTGGCGAAGAAGATGATGCAAGGAATTGAAGGAGCAAGACAATGATGGTCACAAGTGTATGTATATTGCTTCCATGTAATGTAAAAGTGATCTCAAGTCTTTATATAGTCTTTATGAGTGTTCCACGACTTCTATAAGTGAAGTTTAAATTCAAGTGAAGGTGGGAATGGTTGTTGGAGGGAATCAATTCACTTTCCTACAATCTAGGAAAAGTGACGATCTAGTTTGATCTACTCTTAGGTGATTGATTGCTTAATTGAATACAACTTCAACCACCACAAATTCGTGGGATGTGGGCTTTATCTTTCTACCTTTACATGTGTAAAGCTCAAGGTTTTTACAATGGTAAATGAACCATAAAAAATCTCTCAAAAAAATATAATAAATGAGCATAAGAAAAGGAACTCTCCAACGGATATTCTTTTGACGTGATAGCCTTTGATGTAGATCAAATCCACCTCAAGCATAGTGTAAGATTGATGTTCCAACATACATAAGGGTTATCCACACAACCATACATGGTGTGCATGTGCTCAATATATGGAGTAAATTGACACTAAAAGGATGAATGCACAGCCCAAAAACTAGCCAAGAACACCTGCAAGTGTCGGTGAAGTCTGATGTTTTAGGCTCAAAAAATCTAAATAAATTTGCAGCGGCTACTCCCACCAAAACTGAAACCTTTCGAGAAACCTGTAGTTTTACAAGCCTGGCTGAAAACAGAGCCCCAAAGTTGGTTATTGATTGTCAAAGAATTACAAATAACACTCTTCTTGATGTTCTTGGACCTATGTGAAGATAACTATGTACGAAAGTACTCCAAAATGGCTCCAAATGCTTAAAAAATGGGCTTTGAAAGAAAAGAATGAAGCTTTGAGGGACCAAAACATGTTCAAGGTAATGTTAATCTTAGTCTTTACCCTTTTTCGCACACCATAAGAGTGTAGCTTAGTGGCAAGAGATTGCCATGGTTAAGCGAGCTCCGAGGGGAACAATACTGGGATGGGTGACCTCTTGGGAAGTATCGGGAACCTCTATCTTCCTTGATCGTTGAGGTCCTCCCTCGCGTGCAACCAACAACACCAATGGTGACTTCGGTGACTTTGATGACTCAGATCACAAGGTATGCCAATGTCTATGCATTTGTTGCCACCTTAGTCGTAAGCCGTGGAGAAAGTCGGGGGGGAGGGGGGGTGCTCGCTGCGCTCGCACAAAAGGAACAAAGCTTTTGCCTTGAGCTTCTATGATACCTGTGAAGTATTTTGATGGCAATGCACCACGGTGTGCTCTCCTTCTCGAGAGCTCCACGACAATATCCTTGGAGTAGAAAATGGAGCTCCTAAGACTACACGCAGTACTATACATAGAGGTTGCAGAATATGCAGAAAAACACAGTACCTGGGAGGCACAAAGATACACTTCTTAGGTCTTAGAAATGTCGTCGAACTTACCTTCTATGACTGAACAAGCCACTATATGTTTTATTCAAGAACATATACAAAGAATTTTCTGATGGCCATTTCGCCTTTCATATGGACACTAATGGTAACATTCCTAGCATCTTCTCTCTCCTTTAGTGTTAATGTATATCTATATGTTTGCTGATAGCATAAATTATAGGATTTCCTTATAGGCACATACTTCTCATGTTGTCACAAATGATTGGAAATTGATTGACTTGCAAATTTAACTCAATCATAAACTTTGCAAGCCACATGATCTGACATGTAACTTGTGCCAAAGCTCATTCTTGAACTCTTGTGGAAGATAGTGCAACTATAATTTTCTTCTTTGTCATCCATAAGGTAACTTTCTTTCCTTGCATCGCTACAGATCCATTTGTATGTGTATCTTCTTTTGATCTAGTGGAATAAGCATCTATAGATGCTTTCATGTAAAAATCATCTTCTAAAGGTAAAAAAGGATCCCAGTTCGTATGCTTGATATATTTGAGTACACTTTTAGCTGCAAGTAACGAACCCTAGGTGTGCACATAAATTGTGATAACACACCCACTGTATATTTTAGGCCAGGCCTTGTGATAGTGATAGAATTCAAACATCCCACTATTGCCTATATAAGAGTGCATTGCAAACTTCATTACCTTCCATTGAAGTGAACTTTACATTGAATTCTATTGAAGTCATCAATGGTTTGCAACCTTTGAATCCATACTTCTTCAATACGTTTAGGATGTACTTCCTTTTGAATGAGGAAGATACCATTGTCTTTATACATGACCTCAATACCTAAACATATCTTAGATCTCCATGCTTTTAGATCTTGAAATACTCCCCACACACCTTCACGTCCCTCTTCATCATCATTATTAATTAAGTCATTTCCACACACACATAAGTAAACATATGATTCACCTTCTCTTTTATAGAATAATGATGGATCAACTTTTCTTTGTTTTATGCAAAACGGATCAAGTAGTCTACAAGCCTTTAACTCCATGCCCTTGGGGATTTCTTGAAATTATATAGTGTCTTCTTTATAGGGTAAACATAATCTGCTCTAATTTTATCTTTAAACCCTACTAATTGGTCAATGTATACCATCCCCTCTAGACCTTCATCTAGAAAAGCATCATTCACATCAATTTGACCCAGCTTTGAATGCTTTCTTGATATAAGTGCAATGATTGTTCTAATGCTAAACATGTTTGCCACACGGATGGAGGTTTTTAATAATCCATTTCATATGTTTGAGCAAAGCCTTTAGCTTTATACCTGAGAATGTTACCGTCTTAATTCTATTTTACCTTATATAACCACTTGTTTCCAACAATCTTCATGTTTTTCTTCCTTGGCACTGATGGCCAAGTGTGGTTATACTCCAGAATCATTGCACTTTATGTGCATAGCCTCTTTCCATTCCATGTATGCATTTGTTTCTTCAATGCATGTGGGTTCTTCAAGAGCTTTACTAATATATGCATAATGTGTAGCCATAAATGAAAGATAGGTGAGTGTTTCAATTGCTTACATTACTCTATGAGATCTTCTTATCTCACCATTCCATTTACTTGGATACTTTTTGTGTACCTTTGGAATCTCCCCCTTCTTTGCATGATGAGTTGTATTGATCTTGTTCCATAAGGCTTCATCTTCTTTTAGCTCCCTCATTAAATTTACTTTGTTCCTTGCATTACTAAGACGACTTGATGTAGGGCTTCTCCAATCTATGGTGAATATTTACCCAAGTTCTTGTTCCACTCAAGATCATGCTTTCTCATTCTTCACTGTTTGTTAAAGTTTTTCCTTCTTCATTGTGATTTTCTTGCATAGATACATTTGAGAAATACCAATGTAGAAGATCATAAAATCTAACATCTCTTCATACCTCTAGCTCCATGGTTGTGGGATTTTAGGATCTATAGCCATTTTATTTTCCTACATACACTATGAATACACATAATTTCTATCTATTATGAATTTTGCTCCTCAATTATTTTGAAATTTAGACATATCAAGTCAATGGAAATAGTCTCAAGTGTGATACATCTAATATCCTATTGTATGAAGCTTCATAGGGTGTTGTGCCATGTATATCTAATGTGGGTGCTCATTGCATGATGTATAGTGCAATGGTTGCTACATTATCCTTATAAGAGTTAGGCAATCCCATCTCCTTTGCCATAGCCCTAACAAATTTTGCAATGTACTTATTGTTCCTTTTTTCCTACAAAATATGTTTTTTCTGTGTACCAGCCTATGATCTGTGTTTTAATGCCATTACAGTTTATTTCTCCTTTGTTGGCGTGCAAAGATCTATATGAACTAGGCCAAGTCGATAATAGCTCACATATTTGCTCTTCTTGAAAGGTAACCTAGTTTGGCTACCCAATTTTCAAGCTTCAAAAAAGTTCTTGAGATTCTGATTGAAAAGATTGATTAGTCCAAGCACTTACATGTTCTTCTCCATTTCCTTCAATATCTAAATAGTGATATGTGCAAACGGTTTGTTCCAAAGATCAAATTGTTGCATTTCGATAACAATCAATAACCTCTCTTAGGGTTTCTCACAAAGCATCCTTTATGGTTTAACTTTAGTTGTAGTCCTCCCTCAACCATTTGACCCAAAGAAAAAAGGTTCTTTGTACATGGGAACATCAAGAACATCCTCCAAGCACTTAGCCTTGTGAGAAACATCGAACATAATGTCACCTATATGTGTGATGACATGGGGGAGGGGGGTATCATCAAATATCTCCACATGTCCTTTCGTTGATGGTATCGCCAAATTTGAGAAGAAGTCCTTGTTGTAGGTCATGTGATTGTGCCATCCATTATCAATGTACCATGTGCTTAACCCTTCTGTTTTGTAGTCCCTCATCTAGATCATAAATAACATAATTTCATTCTCATTTGAAGAAGCTTCATAAGTACTAATTTTCCCTTTGTATAATGAATTCCTATTTTCCCTCTCATAGAAATCACTTTTATAGTGGTCATAATTGACACATATGTAGGATTTTTCTTAGTCGTTTTTATCTTGAGGTGGATTGTACCTTCCTCCTCTTCATTCAAACTTATCTCTTCTTCTTGATGAAGAGAACTTGCTCCCATGGTCTTTGATCTTAGTCATCATTCGATCCTCTCTTCCTAGATATCTTCCTATACCTCTTCCTATACTGCATAACGTGCATGGGCTTTCTTGTCATTTACATTTGATCTCTCTATGCTCATCTCCTCAATGACCATTAAGGACACTAGTTGTTCAAAGTTGAGAAGATTACCTTTGAGATATATGGAAGTGGTGAATGCCTTCCACTTCTCATCATCCCTAACGGATTCAATGTATATGAAACTAGGACATCATCATCTACGTGACAATGTATGGATCTCAGTGCATTACTTACTTCCTTGATATTCAGAATCTAATCATTAATGTTTCTACTTGGTGTCTTCCTCAAATTATTTATTTCATTCCTAAATTGAATATTCCTAGATTTTGTTGAAGAAGAGTGTAGTCTCTCTAGGGTTTTCACATTTCATTCAAGTTCCTAGGTCCTAAACATTTCCTATCAAAAATTTCTAATACATTAAGATAAGATGAAGATGAACCTCTTATCTCTTCCATTCAATTCTCTAAAGTTCCTTAACTTAATTGAAGTTTGATTATCCCCTAATGTAGGGTTAGCATGTTTTCCACTAGCTAGCACCCAAAATCCCTTGCACATGAGAAAGCTAGATAGTCTAAACTTGAATTCAGCTTAAAATATTCCAAAGAAACATCCTCATTCACTTTTATTATCACATTTAAGAACCTCTAACCATATAAGGGAAAGCTCCTCAATCAAATAATATCCATTACTTGGCAAGTTTCTATATTTCCAAGGAACATATTCATCCTGTAATATGTTTGAAGAAACGACTTAACTTATCAAATAAGAAAATCATTTATCTTTTTCATGTAAGTTTCGTTTTGTTAGGAAATATTACCTCTCCTAAAGTTAATCATTTCTAGAATTCAACTATAGAAGAAACTCTCTTAAATTAAATGACAGAAAAACTCGTAAACTCTTCTAAAAACAAGAGGATATCAAATTCCTAATGATTTCCTGGCCTTATGCATCATCATTTTACATTAAAAAATGAATTTTACACACATTACTCGAGCTTGAAAGTTTATTTTGGGTTAAGATAAACTTTTTTTGTTTATTTACATCCATCCTTTGAACAAAATCAAGTGAAAGATCTCAATCAAATCTGCCTATAAAAATTTGAGACTATGATGAGTTATGATCTAGAATGCATGAGAAGTTACACATGGAATTCTAAGATCTCATTGATCATGTCTTGATAACCTTTCTAAACAAATCTCTAAGTATCTCCAATATTTAGAGTAATCGTTAAATCTTTCTATGTTTGGAATGGTACATGACTTTTAGGCCATTGGTATGGCAACAAGAACTAACTCTTGAGATGTAGCTTCCCAAGTTTCTTTTCTTAAATTTTCTTATTTTTTAACTAACAAGGACATACCTTGCTACTTATTGCAAACTCTACTCTAAATAGTGAGTCATAAAAAATCATAACTATGTCGTAAATAGAGAACTCGCGCTTCCAAAATCAAGCAAATTACATCTAAGTTTGAAAACTCTTTATATGAATATACATATATTTTAAAAATCAAGTGAAAACATGTGATTTTTTGAAATTTTTTTCATTTTTTTTAAATTTAGAAGCTCAAAATGTGCCCAAAATTTTGATCTATTTAAATTTGACATCTCCAAATGTATATGAGAGGATCTCAGATATTCATTCAAAAATGCAATAGAACATGGTTTAATTATGCGAAATGCTTTGAAACATTTGTATAAGCACCAAAAATATCATAGATTTTGAAATCAACACACACGTTTCTTGATCTATGTCTACACCCTGCTCATTGGATGCATTTGATTCAGGCTAAGACTATTGCAAGCTCTCTTCTTCTTATTCTATATCAACAAGAGCTCTATCCTAATCCAAGTACATACCAAGTTTTGCAAGATCATGCATAAATATGCTTATTTTGCTATGATTAACTATCTCAAATAGACTTGGAATTTTCGCTTTATCATATTGATGGTCACTTTCCTCAAGTGCCTTGTTTTTGTTAAGATCAAATCATAACCAATAATATCTACATAATCTATTTTAAGAGTTGATGTACTTCGAATAGTCTTTTTCTTTTTTGAGCATGTTTGTTTGGTATTGCATACCATTTGTATGTTATAGTTACCTTTGAATGCATACCATTTGAGCCTATTTTCTCATCCTTGAGTCTAAATAAATATTCCTTTTTGGTGGAGGAATAAAGCTTTGATAATCCTTGTTCTAGGAATATTGGTTGGAAAATGCACCCAATTTTCATCTCCAAAATAGTCATTTTCCCACATTTTGGTGAAATTTGGTCTAGATGCTTGTTCTTTTATTGAAATCCTTCTTTTGTCTATTCATAATCTCAATTATCATTCCACATTATGTTCCCGAAAGGATTAATAACTAAAACATTCCAAATGGCATTTCTTTGTAGGAATCAAAGTCCTCATTTAGAGACTCAAATATGCTCATATTCTTATATCTTGCAATACAAACATAATTTTTCAAATACAAATATACCATTCGATGGAGAATGCTTAAGAACCCCAAGATCGACTACTCACTTGGTTGATTTGGATACCTATAGTTAAAGGTATGAGTGGTCAAAGTTGTGGAAAAAGTCAAACTTTATACTTGGCATCGACTTTATTCATAACTTTATACTTGGCATCAAGCTTATGCATGAATTTGATGCCAAGTATAAAGTTTGACTTTTTTCCATGACTTTGACCACTCATATCTATAAGTTTAGGTATCCAAATCAAGCAAGTGAGTAGTCGATCTTAGGGTTTTTAAGTATTTTGCATCAAATGATATATTCATATGTGGAAAATTATTTTTATATTGAAAGATCTAAGAGAAATCACTCAAACTATCGAGGAGGCTACAAAGGAAGGGGAGACTTCAATAACTACACATAAGACTCAAACAAAGAGGATTCATTATTAATCATGAACATGGCTACGCCACAAGGTAAATCTAGTGAACATGTTTTCTACATAGATTCAGGTTGTTCAAATCATGTGGCAGGAAATGTGGCCCTCCTATCATATTTAGAAGATCCAAGGAACAAGCATGAGGTAAAAACAAGAGATGATACAAGACAGCTTGTGGAGAAAATAAGAAATTTCAAAGCACCCGATGGAAACATCAACTTACTCAGTAAGGTACTCTATGTCCCTACCATTACAAAGAATTCGATAAGTGTTGAACAGATAGTAGAGAAGGGGTTGCAAGTCAGGTTCACAGGAGCAGGAGCATATGTGGAAGACCCTAGCCAAGGGTTCAAAAGAATAGCAAAGGGAGAAAAAACAGGTAGATTATTCACTTTTGAGTTGCAAGACACAAGGAACATAGCTCTCTTCAACTATGGTAATCAAACACTCACAGAACTAGAGGTATGGCACAAGGGATTGGCACATATTGGTGAAAGATCTTTAAAGAAAATTTGCAGGGACCAAAGTGTACTTGGACTCCCTAACTTTTCAAAACAACACATGATTTATAAATGCAGTACATGTCAATTTGGAAAGTCTCACAGGTTACCATTCATGAAGAAAGGTTATATGCATGGAGATCTCTTGGATTTGGTTCATACATATGTATGGGGACCTAGCAAGGATGCTTCAATATCTGGATCAAGGTATTATGTCTCCTTTATTGATGATTGTAGCAGATGGACTATCCTATTCTTTATGAAACACAAAGATGAAGTTTTTTCATGCTTCAAAAGATATTTGGCTCTTGTGGAGAATCAAAAAGGTAAATCACTAAAAAGGCTAAGGTCAGATGGACAGGGAGAATACTTCTCCCATGAATTCGATTCTTTTCTTCAAGAAAGAGGAATCAATAGAGGTACTACAAGGTACACTCCAGAGCAAAATGGAGTGGCAGAAAGGAGGAATAGGACAATTATTGAAGCTGCAAGGTCCATGTTAAATGAAAAGCATTTCCCTAATTATCTATGGGTTGAGGCTGTATCTACAGCCACTTACTTGATTAACAGGTTGCCTTCAAAATCCCTTGATGGGATGACTCCATATGAGGCTTGGAATGGAAGAAAACATAGCTTAGATCATTGTAAAATTTTTGGATGTATTGCTTTTGCTCATGTTCCTTTACAAGTTAGAGGCAAAATGGATCCAAAGGCAAAAAGGTGTGTATTTATTGGATATGACAACAATCAAAAGGGTTATAGGTTATACAACCCTACCAACAAAGGATTCTTGGTAAGCAGACATGTAGTTTTTTATGAGAACAATTCATGGTATGGAGATTCATGCAAGAAGGTCAAATTTCCATATGACCTTGAAGAAATTTTTCCAAAGCTTGGCGGAGAATATCAACCAAAGATTGAAGAACAAGATACTTCAGAAGATGATGAAGAAACTCAGATGGAAAAAATCAAAGCATGGAAGTCTAAAGGTAAAGCAAAATTGCAAGAACTAGGAAATGAGGCAGAATCATCACAACATGGCTTAAGAAGATCTATAAGGGAAAGAAAAAAACGAGAAAGTTATGGGTTTGATACCTCATCAGTAACTAAACATTCTATTTACATAGCACATGACATAAATCAAGAGGAGCCATCATCCTTTAGTTTCATACTATTAGTATAGGCCAAAGCAAAATCAGAATGGAAACATGCAATGAAGAAAGAGATTGAAGCACTTGAGGAAAACAACACTTGGGATTTGGTGCCCAAGACTTCATCCATCAAGGTAATAGGATCAAGATGGGTCTTTAAGCTCGAGAAGAATTATGATAGCTCCATAAACAGGTATAAGACAAGGCTTGTAGCTAAAAGCTTTGCACAAACAGAGGGGATTGATTTGAGGAGACCTTCTCTCCTGTGGCAAAGATGCCTACTGTTAGGGTTTTGCTTAGTATTGCCTCTTCCAAGAATTGGAAGATACTTCAACTAGATGTAAAGAATGCATTCTTGAATGGTTGGATAACAGAAGAGGTATATATGGCACAACCACTTGGTTTTGAGAATCAAGTTTATCATGATTATGTGTGTAAGCTTAACAAAGCATTGTATGGTCTCAAGCAAGCCCCAAGAGCTTGGAATTTCAGACTTGTTTCATTCTTACAAGACATAGGTTTTCAACCAAGAAAGGCAGATCCTTCACTCTTTATTAAAAAGAGTAATTCAGAGGCCATCTACCTATGTGTATATGTAGATAATATTATATTGATAGGAAATGATGCAGATGGTATGAAGAAGATCAAATATCAGATGAGAGAAGAATTCAAGATAAGTGATTTAGGTTCACTTACCTACTTCCTAGGTTTGGAAGTTGTTTACAAAGATCATGGTTTATTTCTCACTCAAAGGAAGTATATTAAGGATATGTTAGCAAAATTCAAGATGGAGGATTGTAAAATTGCAGGTACTCCAATGGAGGTCAACCATCACATGAAGGTGAACTCATAGAGGACATCACATCATATCAAAGCTTTGTGGGTAGTCTCAACTATGCCACATTGACAAGGGTATATATATGCTATAGTGTGAGTGTGCTAAGTCAATTCATGCGCGCACCAAGGAAACCACACATGGATGCTGCTAAGAGGATAATCAAATATCTCAAAGGAACCATAAATGAAGAACTTTATTATCCTTATGTATATGATTTAGGGTTGACACTATTTTCTGATGCAGATTGGGCTAGCTCGAAAGAAGATAGAAGGAGCACTTCAGGTTATCTTACCTTTGCAGGTTCAAAGCTTATTTCATGGTCATCCAAGAAGCAACCCACAATTGCTTTCTCTTCTATTGAAGCTGAAGACAGAGGTCTTGCTATTGATGCACAGTATGGTGCATCATTTTCAATGATTTAACTTGCTAAAGTTTTCTTTTAAAGCTTAATATACTCTCACAAAATTTCATTGCTTTTGCAGTTCTTAGTCTTGAGTTATGTTCAGTTGAAGTCAACCCTGTCTGTCCATATTCACTTCTCTATAGATTTTAGATTTCTTGTAGTCAACTTTTCAGGGCTGGTTCTCCGCGTGTACATCATCACATTGCATGATTCAAAGCTTGTTAGATTCAGCATACTATCGAGTAGCAGCCCTACAAACTTTCATAATCATTGAATATTTAAATCTTGAGTTATGATCATTTTTCTGCTCACTAGTCTAAGTACTATTGCAATCCGGGAAAATCGGGATGATGTCATAACTTATTAAACTTCATTCTCATTTTTTATTCACTATTTGTGATGACTTTAATATTGAAAGTTAGCTCTCTAAGTTACTTAGAGTTCCCCAAAAAAGGAATTAAGCTAATTGCTACTGTGCTCGAAGAATTATTCAAAACATTGGACAGGTGTATGAATCAAAATAGCAAGTTTTTCACCTCTGATTTAATTCCAGCTCATCTGTTTTGATCTATCTTTTTTAGATTGATCTTCCAAGGTACATAGGGTGTCTAACATATCCATTGGCAAGCTAAAAGGGCCCACCACATACTATTGGAGTTCATTTGGCTCGTGTAGATCAAAGAATTTGCAGCACCACTTCATCTTCAAACACATATCTATCCATCTCTTCACAACTTATAGTTATAGAAATGAGTTACTAGAAAGCCCAAGATCAACTTCTCACTTTCTTCATTTGGATACTTGTAGTTACAGATATGAGTGGTCAAAGTTTTGGAAAAACTCAGAATTTTATACTTGGCATCCACTTTATGCATAAAGTCGATGTGAAGTATAAAGATTGTCTTTCTTCATAGCTTTTAGCACTCATATGTACAACTATACACATCCAAATAAAGAAAATGATCAGCAGATCCTGGGGCTTTTAAGCATTTTTCATGCAATGGTTTAGTTAGATTCAAATATATGGTTCTTCTCTAACTTCTTTTATTACCACTTGCTCATCTCCATTTCATGATAAACAACTTCCACCACATTTACTTGCATGATCATGGCTTCTTGTTTAGGCATTGCATAGCTCTAGAGAACGATGAAGCCCGAGTCAACTTCATTAAAATGCAAATCAATTGTCTTAATGAGTGCCCAAATGACGATGGAGAAGTTGGTCAAAATCATATCAATAATAGAGAAAAATATGTGCCTTCCTGAAGGGAATCGGTGCCTCCATTGGCAGATGAGCCTAGAGACATGGCTGACCTTGATGAGCCAACTTTAGATGAAGAGAAGATTATTGAGACTCTTCAAGTGCCTCAAGATGATGTAATGCATGAGGTTGAGTAGACATACAATCAGCTTCAACTATAGAAAACCTATCCAACTTTGTAAGCTTCAACTTATGTAATACTTTTTTCATTGGAATGTAATGCTTAGAGCATCGTCTTGTTTGTTCTTATCTATATCCACATCCTGCACTATTCTATTGGATAGATGTGTGGTTTTGTTTTTATTTATGATTCATTGAGGTAATATTCTTTAAGTGGAAATTGGAAGAGCTTGGTGAATATCAATATACGAATGCAAAAAAGCTTCTCATAATTTTTGTAAGATCAAATGATTTGGTATTGTCTATGTTAAGCCTTGAAAAATCTATTTTATTTTTCCATGTACAAGTTATGGAAATGGTAAATATTAGTTAGATCAATTATGTATGTCTTTGGGGTCGTATTTTGTTTTCTTTTGTGGAACTATTTGGCATACTCCGTGGAACTAGAAGCTTTCATGGGAGTAAATTGCTCATTAGGTAGCACTTTTTGTCCTAAAAAACAGACTTGTTACTCCTGAAAGAATCTAATACGAGAAGATGACATTTTCAAAGGCACCTATTGAACAAGAAACTAAGATTTTCATAGTGGGATGAGAAATTAGGGCTATTTTGCAACATTTCATGGTTTTCTTCTAATTTTAAAAAGAGAAAATGTCTTTATTCTTGTTTGTCATGACTCCGTGTTTCTATGTATTTGATACCTAAGTGACACATTTTCAAATGAAAATCTACTAGATACTTGAACTGAAAAGTTGTAGCCAACATGATCTTGCAACTATCTAGCTTTACCTCTTCCTTAGTGTCATGGGTTAACTTAGTAGGTGTGCATTTTCATGCATGCAAAATATGTCTCAATCATTCTTTGATATCGAGTGTACATGACATGCATGAGCTTAGCTATATGCACAGATATACTACTTTCTCTTTCCTTTTCATGTATTAACATACAACTACAGATGCTTGAGTACATCCAAAACCGTTACTAACAATAAGGATTTTTGTGATGTGAGAAAAGACATCTCTATACTTATGGGTGTCCATAGAAAAGATTTTTCCAGAAAAAGCAATGAAGCATTCATTGTTTTTCATGCATTAGGAGGATAAGATTGCTAATTTCTATAAGAAAGTACTTAAGGTGCTAAATGTTGTGCTTCTAATATATGCATGTTTTCCCATTAAACTTTAGATTTTGTAAGTGGTATTGTTAAGTTATCATTCTTTGCAAGGTGAATGAAAAAGGCGATAAAAAAATATTAAAATCAACCAAAACCTAGAAAATACATAGCTTTAACTCAAGATACATTCTTCCTTTTCCTTCAGAAGACCTATCCTCCATTGCTTATATAATCTAGATTCCATTCTTTATTTGAACTCCTTGGAATGAATTTAAAACATTAGTATATGCAGGATTCATACAAACAAGAGTAGAAAGAGAATTGGACATGATAAAAGCTTCTTGGATTTTCAATATCCACACTTAGATCTCTTTCACAATTGCATTTATTTGACCAAGTAATAGAAAAAACCAAATATGTTTGGTTTATTTTTCAATTTCCGTAAATCAACCCGAAAAAAAAATCAATGAGTAATTTTTTCCATCAAAAAAAATTTTGATCGAAAGTGCTTTCAATAAAAAAGATGCTTCTAAGCAAAAAATATATACTTTTCCATTTAATTATAAAGCTCATTGCACACATGCTTTCTACCAAGTTGAAAGAGCTTTAATAGTATTATTGCATTCATAGAGCTTTTTCCTCATAATATCATTCAGGTAATGATTTGTTTTTCATTTGTTTTCTATTTTACTATTATATTTTTTGTGTGTCGTGTATATGTAATGATTCCCATGGGTCTCTTACATATGGATGTTTTGTATTCATATGATTGTTTTTTATCTTTTTGAATCATTAATAGTATACATGTTGGACGTGCAAAAGTGTTTCTTACTTGTCTACATTGATTAGTCAAATTTATAATAAACCACTACTATGATTTTTTGAGTCACTACATGGATAAATATTCTCATAGTAGCATAGAACTATGAGCAATAGATCTTTTGAGATTGTTGAAATCACCGCTTTGATTTCTACTCTCTCAATAGTCTAGCGAGTGTATAGGGACTATTGTGATTGTCTAATTCTTTGACTCTTAGTCTCACAATAGTCACTTAGATTCATGGGATGATATATAAACGTAGCATAGGATTGTAGGGTGTATAGAAACTATTATGATTTTCTGATTCTTTAACTCTTACTATCACATAGCTATATACATTTATGTGACAAGAATGTCTGATTTGTTTACTCTTACATTCTTAATAGTGAAATAGATTTACTTAAAGATTATAATTAATCTTTATATTTCAGTATATATCTACTTATCTAACTATCATACTATCTATATATTTTTTCATTTATCATTCATTTATTCATTTATTGAGTTATCTACTTATCTATCAATCTATATACCTATTTATTGTATATATTCACCTCTCAATCTCTTTATTTTTCTCTCCATGAAATTATTCATCTACATATCTATCCACATTTATCTATGTATTCCTCTATTTCTCCAAACACTCAATCATCTATATATGCATCCATCCATCTATCTATTCAATTATCAATGCTTCATCTATCTACCATTTTTATTTTTTTATAGATCTATCTATCTATTAAATTATCTATCCATTGAATCATTTATCTATTTATCATTTGTTTATCTATATATTGATCTATCTACTCATACACTTATTGTTCTATCCATTCAAATATTCATCTAGCTATAATACACTCATTGATTATCTATTTATATGTCTACTTAAAGATGTATTGATTTAACTTTTTATATGTCTACTTAAAAGATGTATTTAAGTATCTACCATTCTATTTTGTGGCTCTTATCTTTTATTATTATTTTTATGAGTTATATTAGTGTTTAAGGTAGTCATATTAATCAGAATTTTTATTTTAAATAATAGCCTATTTCTTATATTTGCAATGATTGTGGGTAAAATAAATAACCACGAGCGAATGTTTCTACAAGAGTTTGTGTACTCGTACATGTATGGAATGTGAGAAGAACAGATCATAGTAGCAATGGATGTATGAAATTACAAGAAGTTCATCAAACATATTTTTAGAACAACATACATTAACATCAAAGATAAATTTGCAATCATATGAAGAGGAACATAAGTACTAGGTAAACAAATATCCAAAGAGCTCACTGACATCTTTTGCACAAATAGTCAAAGTACTAGAATCCTTGGCATTGGATATCACAACAATGCCATGATTTAGTAAGAAAATAAAATCTGTCAGCTTACACTACCAAAGAATAAAGAGAGGGGAGAGAGGGAGACTAGACACTATGGAATAGCTAAGGACACAAACTATAATAGAAACAATAGATCTTTTTGTAGATATGCATGTGAATATGGGAGATCAAACATCCAAAACCTTCACTCTCTCTCTCTCTCTCACTCTCTCCCTCACACACACTCTCTCTCTCCAACTCTCACTCTCACTCTCTCTGCCTCTCTCTCTCACTCACTGTCTATCTCCTTCTCTCTCTATCTCTCTCTCTCTCTCTTTTGATGCCTTAAAAAAAAATAGGCCAACATCATTTGAAAAATATTATTTTACAAATCTACTTTAGCACACTTTCAAAATACCTCTTAAATTCGATCTCATGTTTTCCACTACAAGACAAATGATCCTCTCAGCTATCAGATCCATCTCTACATCTACTTTGGTTTATGCACATATCTAGGAGATGCCCTCTAGAAACTCTGATGGTTCTATATTTGATAGAGCTTATGCATGATAATAGCCTGGAAACTATGATAGCATCTTGTTGGATATTGTCTCCATGGTAGTGAAGCAACCATATGAAGGTGGTGCTACTACTCATGTTGTGTGGTATTTTCTTCTAAGTGTGCTCTTCAATAAGTTTTTTACAACCTTTTGTTGCACTCCCTTTCTCACTACCATACCAAGTTTTTTTTAGCCATATACTTTGACTTGAAGAGTGCTTGAAACTACTTGTCCAATAGCAAAAGCCATTGCTCCTATTCAATTTTGCCTTTTCATTCAATTTCTTTGAATGAGGAATAAACTAGAATTTTTTTTTTGAGCATTGACTCATTTCATCATATATTTTGCATGCTCCCATGTTCCATCAACAATGACAAGCAAAATTTGAGGGAGATCAAAGCCTAGCTGCTATTGGCACGTGATTGTATTTGTTGTTGCAATGGTTAAATTGCCAAAATCTAATCTAGAACATTGTGGCTTCAATCCTTGCTCATTCTTGAAGTGGGATGTGAGCCTTAAAAATCCCTAGCAGTTGTAGCATCCTCTCTACTAGAAAGTCTTCATCTAGGAGAAATGCAAAGTGTTCATCACCACCAAAAGAGGTGGCCTTGAATATTCTTGGATTTGTATTCACATTTGAGAATACAAACATCACATTAGTGCCCATATATTTTCTCATTTTTGTTGATTTCAACTATGCAATCAAAAGCCCACCAAAGACTACCCCATTGAAATCTTTTTCCACCAACAGAAATAGATCAAGAAAAGCAACACTCTTTTAATATAATGTTCGAAGTGATATTGCATGTTTCATTGTACTATACAAAAGGACCCACTATCTATCCTTGATAGTAGTGGGCATTGATGTTTCCAAGAAAAATATGAGACTCTTAGGTAAAAGCATTGATTTCTCTGACATTGGCAAAAGTCTAGGGGATGCAAAGGGGACATAATCTTGATGTAATTTTGAATGCAATCTACTTTTTTATGAGTTGGAGACATCCACATCTTCATCCATAGAGTGTGCATATTTCTTGAGACTCGCAAGGTATGACACACTGGCCTTCTTGACACTTAAACCCTCATGAGTTGCAGAAACATGTGAGGATGATGTGGTTGCATGTTCCTCATTGTCTTGATGTTTGGACTCGGTTCCATTATGATCACTATAACTTTTTGATTGTTATTGGTACTTGACAAGAGAGACATAAGGAATGTAATTAAAGAAATTGTATTTGACCCATAGTCATCCTCAAGCCCACAAACTTGCCCATTTTGGATCAGTAGCCAAAGATAACCACTATCAGCTAAACATCACACCTCCTTCTTCTGTTTAATAACAACTCTCCATTTCACCTTTGTTGCTACCCTTTATTTGAGTTTTGATGGTTCCAGAGAGATAGCACCAATCAAAGCTCTTCGTCCCCCATTTGATGGTACCATCTCTACTCTAGTTGCCCTCTATAAGTGTCCATCCATCTACCTCCTTCCTTTGTCTCTTGAAAAATGGTAGACAACCTCTACATCATGTAATAATCCCTGTGAATACTTCATATCATCTTTAAAAACAATGGGTGAAGCTTCTGGAGTAGTAGCCATCTCAAGAGGAAGATCTAAACAAGTAGTACACTTTTCCACTCACCTCTTAATCCATGTATCCTAAGCTCTCCCAACAAGAAAAATCATTATTGTTATCACCACTCCCAACTCCAAATTGAGAGTAAACCTCAATGATTGTATCAATTGTGTGGTTTTAATGTTTTCAGAATATAATCTTTTCCCCGTTTGATGAGCTCTTATATATATGCAGGCTCACCCATGGGAGCATACTTAGGGCTATAGTCGATGATAAACTAGGAGAGGTGTGTGTTGGCAAAGGGACTTAGAACAACAATTTGATATTGTCTCCTACATCGTAATATCCTCGAGACACATGTCTCCTTGGAGCTATGTCCTCTAGTGCCAATGTTCAATCTCTCGCTATGAGAAATTATTACCCCTCATAATTGAAATCTTCAAAATCCACTACACCCACGTCATCAAGGTTGCACAATTTTTATGCAAATGGCCCCAGCTTGAGGGAGATAGTAGCTCACTTTAACTGAGAGAGAAGCCAACAAGTTCTATGTTTCCTCGCCCATGCCATCAAATGCTCCTCTTTAGTAAGGACAATGAAAAATGTTTTTCTCTTTCTAGCACATATGAAGCTTAAAAAACAAATGGCTTCTCAGCTTGGGCCTTGACATCTGAATTCCTTGCGGGATCCTTAGGAAGGTCCATGACCTCTCACTACCTCGAATGGTTCCCCACCCTTGTGCCTTCCAGAGTTCCCATTTCACGTGGGCTGCCACCCTTCTACATCTAGAGCATCAAATGGAAGAGAATGTTGGAGATAGACGTCTGCGGAAGCACGCGAACAACACAAGGAAGAAGAAGAAGCTTGGAGCACAAACACACAATACTCAATGTATTACTAGAGAATGTACAAAGATAAGTAGCCCATTAGGGCAATAGGCATATATACAAGCCGGGGGAAAAAAACCTCCTAAAGAGGGAAAAAAGTGCCCTGGCAATCCTAGAGTGTTCACACACATCACTACCTAAATATATCAACAAATCCCCCCTGGGAGTGATGCGGTGAACAAGGAGCAGGCACTCATGTATAAGGAAGTGCCAAGCTATGTGGAAATCACTCCACAAAAGGAAGTAAGCCCAAAGCTTTGCGGAAAGCCTCAAACTTCTCCCTAGGCAGAGCCTTCGTGAAAAGGTCTGCAATGTTCTCCTGCGTGGGCACATATGCCAAGCTGATCTCCCTAGCAGAGCACCTCTCCCTGACATAGTGATAATGCACCTCAATGTGCTTAGTGCGAGCATGGAACATAGGGTTCCTCGCAACTGCCAATGCACTCAGACTGTCAGTGAAGATGGTGGTGGCAGAAGACTGGCCAACACCCAAATCAGCCATAAGGCGTCTGAGCCATACACACTCAACAGTCGCTGTGAAATCTGCCCTATACTCAGCCTCACAACTGGAAGTGGCCACAGTAGGCTGCTTCTTGCTCAACCAAGATATACATAAGCTACCAAGCATGAAGCAAAAACCACTGGTGGACACACAAGTGTCATAGCAACCAGCCTAATCTGAGTCAGAAAAAGCATGCAAATCTGGCGGTAGTGATCCCCCCTTGGGATAAAACAACCCAAGTAGCCGAGTACCACTCAAGTAGCGAAAGATGCGCTTAACCGCTTTCCAATGCGTGACTCCTGGGCAATGCATAAACCTGCTCATCTGTGAGACAACAAACTGAATATCTGGCCGAGTAATGCATAACTAAATAAAGCATCCAACAGCCTGCTGATAGAGAACAACATCAAATGCATCTCCAGCATCATGAAGACTCAATCGTAAACCTGTCTCCATAGGAGTGGCAATAGGCTTACAGTCTTCAAGGCCAAAACGCTGCAATAATGTGTCAATATATTTCGTTTGACACAAAGCCATTCCACCATCAACGTGCATAAACTGAATGCCCAAATAGTGATGCAAATGCCCCAAATCAGACATCTCAAATGAGGACCAATGAGCAGCATGTCATCAACATAGAAAACAATGATCAGAAGCATATCATTAGCACGTTTAACATATAAGGTGCTTTCAGTTGGACTGTTCTCAAAACCATGTGGAATTAGATAGGCATGTATCTTCTCATACCAAGCACGTGGTGCTTGCTTTAAACCATATAATGCCTTCTTTAACCTGCAAACCTGGTTTTCATGCCCTTTCTGCACAAAGCCACGGGGCTGAAAAACATACATTTCTTCATGCAAGTCGCCATTCAGAAATGTTTTTTTAATGTCCAACTGATGTACATTCCAACCATGATGGGCTGCAAGTGCACAAATGCTCCGAACAGTAGTCATACGGCATGTAGGTGCAAAGGTCTCATCAAAATCAATGCCTCTTTCCTGTGCATAACCCTTTGCAACAAGCCTAGCCTTATACCTGTCAACTGTACCATCAGGTTTACGCTTCATCTTGTATACCCACTTAGTGCCAATGGCCTTCTTGCCAGGAGGCAAGTCACATAAAGACCATGTACCATTCTTAATTATAGCATCATATTCAGATTGCATAGTAGCCATCCAATTTTTTGAATTGTGCTTCATCAAAACAAACAGGCTCATTCTCAACACAGAGACTAGATGCAGCCATAGCATAGCAATCTGATGCAAAGGAGGCACTATGAGAGCCTGAACGAGTACGATATGACAAAGGTGCATCTAATTTGCTATCACGCAAAGTCTGCACCAGCCATTTTGGCATAGTTTTTGCCTACTCAATATCAACAGATGGCTTGCGGTCATGCCAAGCCTCATATGGAGTGATAGACTGCAACGCTTTAGTGGGACACCTGTTCAGTACATATGCTGCACACATGACAGCCTCAAGCTAGAAACTATGTGGTAAAGCCTGACTTTCGACCATGCACCTCGCCATCTCCATGAGTGACATGTTCTTTCGTTCAGCAACTCCATTCTGTTGAGGTGTATACGGCACTGTACACTGGTGTTTTATCCCACGTTCAGCCAGAAATGCATTAAAATCTGAAGACATATATTCCCCCCCTCGATCAGAACGGAGGGTGCCCATTTTACATGCTGACAGATTTTCAGCCAAAACCAAAAACTGTTTGAAGCACATGAACACTTCGGACTTTGCTTTGAGTGGATATACCCATGCATGCCTGGAAAAATCATCAATGAAAGTCACGAAGTAAAGGTAATTTCCAAAAGAGGGTGTCTACATAGGACCATAGACATCACTATGTACAAGATGCAATTTCTGCGTAGCCCGAACTGAACCATCTTTTGGAAAGGAAGAACGCTGCATTTTGCCCAAAATACAGGCTTCACAAACATGTTTTCCAGGTGCCTCACGTTTGGGCAAAGAGGACACCATTTCAGATTTCTGCAGGCGTAACAAACTAGTAAAATTCAGATGACCAAAGCGTGCATGCCAAAGCTTTGCATCTGACATAGCGTGAGAATCATGAACTGCACATGCCGAATCATTCACAGATCTTTCATAGTCTATGAGCTTATACAGCCCACGACATAAAATGCCAGAAGCAATAATCACATCGCCATTTGAGAGATCATGGACTGTACACCTGTCATCAACGAATTTCACAACCAAGCCAATCTTGGCTAATGCAGAAACTGATAACAGGTTCTTTTTGATCCCTGGCACAAATAAAGCATCTGACAAAGTGAAAGAACTACCATCATCAGTAGTCAGAATGATCTTACCAACTCCCATAACAGGATAAGAGGAGTTATTGGCGCATGTGACAGTATTCCCTGTAGGGGCAGGCTCGAGTGAAGAGAAGAAACTGCGCTGCGAGGTAATATGTTTTGTCGCCCCACTGTCAAAGTACTAAACATCTAAGTCTACTGCAGACATGCACTGATCATGAGAAGATGGGTCAAAACTACAGACAGTAGTAAACGCCCATTCTTCTTCCTCCACAAGATTTGCAGACTCTATTTTTGGTGTAGAGGCCTCTACAACAACCATTCCAGCCTCTTTAGCAACCAGTTTTGGACAGTTCTTTATAATATGGTCATTTCCTTTACAGTACTTGCAGAACAATTTCTGCTTTTCTAATTTCTTCTCATCTTTATCCTGGTTCTTTGATTGTGCAGCATTTGCAGATTTCTGCTTACTAGTAGAAGAGCTCCATTTTCCTTTGCCCTTCTGACTAGCCAGGAAAGCTTGATCTGCAACACGCATAATGGACCTGTTCTGCCTGGACTAATCTTCCTGCAACAGAACAGAGACTAATTCCTCAAATGACAAGGCATTGGGATTGCCTTTCATCATCAACCAAAGGGTAGAGGCAAAACTCTGATATGAATCAGGAAGACCATTCAGAATGGTCTGCACAAGTGAGCTATCTGGTATAACCTCATCAGCAGAAATCAATTGTTCCTTCAGGTCTTTGATCTTTGTAAGAAAACTGTCCATAGAATCACCTTCATTCATGTGCTCACTCTCCAACTGTTTTCAGAGGTAAGCAACACGAGCCTCATTCCTAGCCTGGTACAAAGTGGTAAGTGTATCCCAAGCATCCTTTGCTGTTCTGCAAGAGCGAATGTGAGGAATAATGGCACGTTTGACAGACAAAGCTATCAATGCATGTGCATGGGCATCTCTGCCATCCCAACGAATCTGCTCTGCAGTAGGTGCAACAGAAACAGCAGCACGAACAGGAATCTGCGGAATATCATCTTCGACACCATGTTCATCAGCTCCAACACCTTTATTTGCAGTACCTGTCGTTACAGGTGTAACAGGACGTCTTTCAACACCCTGCACAATGTTCCACAATCCTTTTGCAACCTGTACATGTCGCATCATATAAGCCCATAATGGGTAGTTGGTACCATCCAACTTATCCTCAACAGCCAACATACGGAATACATCACTGCTTTCAGCCATGGCCGGTGACTAAAATACCTTGATGCAGAAAATTGACTGTATCTCAAAAAGTTGAACGGAACAACCCAGATGAGTTCCGCTAGACCTGTAGCAGACTTTGAGACGCTTAAACTGGTGAATAGAAACTGGTATATACCTTTGGCACAAAAGGACGAAATAGCCTACACAAGCGCTACGATAGTGCATTCGGAGGCCGAAACGAGCTCAGATGGCGATTTCGGCACCACAGAGCGAAGTAATTTTGATCTCGGAAGCACCCTGAGTATGCCCACCAAATTTCGTGCGAATCTGAGACTGCAAACGGAGGAGTGTCGACGGCGCCCTAGAAGAAGCGACGACCTGCTCTGATACCAATTGTTGGAGATAGACGTCTGCGGAAGCACGCAAACAGCACAAGGAAGAAGAAGAAGCTTGGAGCACAAACACACAATACTAAATGTATTACTAGAGGATGTACAAAGATAAGTAGCCCATTAGGGCAATAGGCGTATATACAAGCCGGGGGAAAAAAACATCCTAAAGAGGGAAAAAAGTGCCCCGGCAGTCCTAGAGTGTTCACACACATCACTACCTAAATATATCAACAGAGAAATGCCTAGAATTCCACATGTTATCCTCCCATGTACAATGTCTCTTCTATGATAGTAATCACTTCCACAAAAGGCATCTGAATGCTTCTTATGAATCATGAAAGAAATGTAGTTGTGTGCCTTCGATAGTCTTTGTACTCTAAGGTTCTCATCCTAAGAATGAATCCATGGTGAACATGGAACTGGAACCTCTAGGACATCCACCCCCTCCATTCGAGTGTGGCCTCCGGACACACCACCACACCAACACAAGGCACCATTCTTATTTCTACAAGAACCAAGTATGGTGAGAAAAGTCAAGTGCATGGGTTATGAAACATATGTGTCTATGCACGGCCATCAAGTGGTCCCTATTCATGCATCCTTTTAAGTGCATCAACATCATCATAGTGCAATAAAAAAGGGTGTTTGGCACTTGATGAAGAGGCTTCTCACTCATTCTAAGAATCAAGCATTCTTTGCATGGTTATACTTCATTTAATGTGCAACTCGAAGTGTAACTAAGGGCTTCAAACTCGGTGCACATACAACTTCAATTATGCATACTCTAGATGCAATCTTTTTTAATTATGGTGCAAATATGAAGTAATTGTCAAGATTTTTTCTAAAAGAATATCTCTTTACTCATAAATTCCACTCTCAAATGAAATAACTCTCATCTTCTCTTATTTTCACTCAAGGATCATCCTATCATTGTTCATGATATTTACAAATCTATTTGATGTGGAAATGAAAGTACACTATGGAGATTACAACATATGTTCCTTTCAACTTGAAATATGCATACTTTAGATGCAATGCAACTAAAAATGTTGTTAAAAACATCAAGGTTAAAGCATGATAGCTAATGAAAAAGATTTTCACAACTTTGTTCTTTGTTTTTCATCTCCATGTTCTTTACTTGATCATTTCGTGCATGCAAAGAAGTGAAAAATGAAATATGAGCAGCATTAAATATGAATAACATTATGTACATACGGAGTCCATGAAATAATTTATCTAAAGTCCATTTGCAATAAAACATGAACAAGCAATTCAAAAGTGGTGGCCTTCCATACAATCCATTCAAACCCAAGATGTTCTATTGGGTCTTAGTCAACACTTGTAATCATAAACTCATAAGGTATATCACGAATATCATATTCAAAAACGTTATTTGAAAAAATTTCATTCATTTGAACACTAGGTGCATCTATTTGAATTGGATTAAATTCAAAGTTTTCATCCAACATACATTCACTTTGTGAAGATGATTCATTGAATTCATCTAAGTGTTCACACTCAAAATCATGCAAATGCAAACAATCATACATGAAATCAATAAATTCATCTTGAGATAGAATATTATCATACATATCCATTGAAAATATCTATTCGCAATCAATCAAACTCAAGCATTCATCATACTCATCATCATTAGAAACTTTTTCACATATAATCAACTCTTCATCATGCAAAAGATTATGCTAAGGAGAAACTCATCATGTCTTTCATTCTCCTCTAAATCAACTTCATCCTCTCACCCCCTCCTTCTTCGCGAGGAGTACTCGCAAGAATATCCTCAACTACGAAAGAGTCAGGGACCAGTGCCCCATCTTCCTCTTTGTCGAAATCATTGATAATTTCTTTACGAACCTCTTCAAAACTCAAGTCACTAAGGAGCTCCACATCACTCAAGTTTGACTTATTATATAACTTACTTGAATTTTCTTCTCCGCCATCCTTTTGCTCTTCAGTCAACTCGCCATCTTGCACTTTTTCATCATCTCTATTAATGTGATGCATGCACACCAAAACCACATCATCAAACTTGCTTTCTAATATATCATCATCTTCAATAGTTTCATCTTGATATATTTCTTTGACACTAGAAATTGAAATGGTTTCTTCACACAACTCCTCTCTCATCTTCTCATCTTCAACTCTTGTATACTCTAGATCCACTCTAGATTGATGGGACTGGTTAAGGGACACAAGGTTAGCTCCAAGGTCATTTTCACTCTTCACAATATCATTCATATAAACTAAAGGTCTTGGAGTAGGATTTGGTAAAGTATACGTATTCTCAAATCTATCTTGCACTATATGTGACCTCCATCTGTTGCATCTCAAGCTTATGGATACAACCTTATGCACTCTACTCCTTTCTCTAGTCAATCCCAATGGATCGGTCAAGTCTCGCAACATGTCACCTAGCTCTAAGGCCAAATTTGGGTCTTTACTCTTAGTAAAAAGCTCTACGTTTTCATGTTCCAAAGCACCTTGTCGTTATGGCTTAATTGGTCAAATTGCCCTTTAGATTATAGAACGATGTCACTCACATCAAGGCCTTTATTTAGAGTAGCCACCTACTCTCTACATGCATGTCATGTGGGCATGGGTAAGTCCTCTATGTAATACTCTTCTCTAAGTAGATTCTTAAATTCACTCCATATGTGGGATCCCCCTTGAAGAGCATAAATGTTAGGTTTGACACAAGTCATTACAATCCTTGCAAATGCACTAAGTTTTCTAGAAGCACTCACACCATAGAAGTCCATTTTAGTTTCATAAACATGAAAGAAATTAGCTAGATCTTAGCCATTAAAGAATCCACACTCTTCTGAATTTGCCTCTATAGCTCTCATCACTCCATCACTATTTGTTGAAATCCTATAGGATGTAGCCAACACTTGAATGAAGGTGCTCAAGGTTCTTAGATCTAAGCTCAAGGCCTCCATTATGGTGAAATCTTGGTCAAAACTCAAAGGCCTAGTCAAATGCAACAGTCAAGCACACGAATTCTCATCATCAAGTCTTTCACTCCAATGGTCAACTCAAGTCATCTCAAGATCAATCTCAAATTAAGCTCAAAGTACACTCAAAGTACAAATCAATCCCCCTATGTGTTTCATTCATGTCAAGTTCAGGCTCTTCCTCATGACATTGTGCACTTAGGGGTACACTCATGGTGCCAAGAAAATGTGAGCTCAACTTGAAAATTTGCTGCCTCGAAATCAGCCTTAAAACCAGCAATATGCTTCTCATTATGATCAATGAGCAACATGTCATCAACATAGATAACAATAATTAGAAGCACAAAAGTTTCATGCTTTACATATAAGGTGCTCTCAGTTGGAGTGTCCTCAAAACCATGTGCAATCAAGTAGGCATGTATCTTTTCATAGCAAGCACGTGGTGCTTGCTTTAGACCACATAGTGATATTTTCAACATAAAAACTTTGTTTTCATGCCCTTTTCTACACAAAACCATGGGAATGAAAAAAATACACTTCTTCATGTAAGTCACCATTCATAAATGCACTTATAATGTCGAATTGATGCACTTTCCAACCATGATGATCTACAAGTGCAAAGATGATGTGAACAATAGTCACTTTGCATGTAGGAGCAAATGTTTCATCAAAATCAATGCCTCTATTTTATGCATAGCCCTTTGCAACAAGACTAGCATTTTACTTATCAAGTGTTCCATCAAGATTATGCTTGAGTTTTGATACTCACCTAGTGCCAATGGCCTTCTTGCTAGGAGGAAAGTCATACAAAGATGAGCTACCATTTTTTCACAATAGCATCATATTCAGATTGGATAACAACCATCCAATTTTGTAGATTTTTTGCTTCACCAAACAAAACAGACTCATTCTCGTCACAAAGACTAGCACTACAATGCATGGGAGGCATACCAACACTATCCATACTGATGGTCCAACCCCGACATGGATATGATCAATGAAAATGCTTGCAAGGATCATGTTAGCCATATCCATGGTCACTAGACCCTCAGTATGACCATTTGAAAATCACCATCAGTATACGTTGTTGTAATTGGTATAGGTGCAAGTATAGGCACACGTATAAGCATCAGTATGAGCATCAATAGTTTCCTAGAAATTACTCATGCTCATACTGACACTCATGTCTATGCCTACCGCACAATGTTTAAAACATAGTGGGACCTGAGAGCAAAAACTCAACATCTTGCACGTTCTCTAAATTGGGTAGTGCTTCTATCAAACTTACACACGCAAACTGAATTGCCACTTGCATTCTCTTGTGCACACAAACAGATCTCTCTCTCTCTACACACACACACACACTCTCTAGATCTCGCATCTTGGTAAGTGATGTTCATAATCTTTCACCCTTTGTCTTTCTTTATGTTTTATGTTGTCTAATTTCTCTTCTCGTTGGTTTTACAAGAGTTTTCTTGCACTGATCCTTTGCAATTTGATGAGAGAGGACATTCATTAGGCTTTAACGATAGCGATCCAAAAGATTACATTGATGTAAGTGATTGTTTTGTTCTCTATTGATAGAGAGATAGAGAGAGATAAAAGAGAGAGAGAGAGAAAGAGAGAGAGAGAGAGAGAGAGAGAGAGAGAGAGAGAGAGAAAGAGAGAGAGAGAGAGAGAGAGAGAAAAAGAGAAAGAAAGATATCTAGAGAGAAATGAAGAGAGAGAGAGATAAAGAGAGTGATGAAAGAGAGAGAGAGATTAAAGAGAGAGAGAGATGAAAGGGAGAGAAAAAGAGATAGAAATAGAGAGAGATAAAGAGAGAGAAAACGACAAAGAAATAGAGATACATACACACACACATACTCATGTATATGCATGCATATATACATATGCACATATACACACATGCATACATACACACACATATACACACCTGCATACACACACACATATACACATGCATATAGATACATATGCATACATACATTCACACACATATGTACACACACATACATACACATATACATACACAAATATATGCATATATACATTCACACACGTATGTAGACACACATACATACACATATACATACACACACATGTGCATACATACATTCACGCACATATGTACACACACATACGTATATATACACACATACATACACACACATATGTATACACACATTCACACACATTCACATACATACATATACATTCACACACATACATGCACACACATACACACACATTCACATACATATGTACACACACATACATTACATAAACACATGCATAGTACATACTCACATACATACATACACAGATACATATTCATCCATATGCATGCATGCTTGCACACATATACGCGCACACTCACATACATACACACACACACACACTCACATATATACATACACACTCACACCTATACAAACACACACATACATATTGCATACACACATGCATATACATACACACACATATGCATACATACATACACACACATATGCATACACACATATATATACATACATGTACACACACATATACATAGTTATACACATATACACATATACACATATACATACATAATCCATATACAAGCATACATTCACACACACACGTGCACACACATACATACACATATACATACAAAAATATACACATACATACACATACACAAACATATGCATACATACATTCTTACACATACATACACATACAATATTACATACACACATGCATATATTACACACACACATGCATATTACAAACTCACATACATATTACATACACAAATGCACATTCATGCATATGCATGCATGCATACACACATATACATACACACATACACATACACACTCACACCTATACACACACACACTCACATTCATGCAAACACACATATACATGTTTTAGGTGTAGGTCTTTAGGATTAGGCTTTTAGGTTTTTTACATACATACAATAAAATTAAGTATATATAATTGAATATATAGCAAGTAACTTTTAAGGATTTTTAGGTTTTTTACATATATATAATAAAATATATAAAAAATAGGATTTAAGGATTTTCGAATTAAATAATATATATATATATATATATATATATATATATATATATATATATATATATATATATATATATATATATATATATATATATATATATATATATATATATATATATATATATATATATATATATATATATATATATATATATATATATATATATATATATATATATATATAATTAAGAAAAAATTAAGAAAAAATAGAATATACAAATAAATATATATAGAAAATAAGATTTAGTAATGAGCAAGGCAGATTCTTCTTTGTTTGTCAAGAGAAGTAACTCAAAAATTATATATTTATGTGTTATGTTGATGGCATCATACTTACAGGTAGTGATGCCAATGGCATCAAACGAATCAAGAACCAAATGATGCAGGAGTTCAAAATCAGTGACTTAAGATTTTTGAGATATTTTCTTGGACTTGAGTTCGTCTACCCAAATTCTCAAATTTACATCACTCAAAGGAAATATGTGTAGGACATGTTGAAAACATTCCACTTGGAGAATGCAAAGGTAGCTAGCACCCCTATGGAGGTAAATGATAACTTGAGAGCTCACCAAGGTGACTTGCTTGAAGACATTGCAGGATACCAAAGCATAGTTGAAAGTCTTAAGTATGCAACAATAACGAGGATTGGTATATGCTATGGATTAAGTGTTCTAAGTCAATTCATGCATAAGCCTAGAGCACCTCACTTGGAAGCTGCTAAAAGGATTTTGGAGTATCTCAAAGCTACTCAAAATCAAGGCCTTTACTTCCCATACACATCAGATTTGGACATTAAGCTATACTCAGATGTTGATTGGGTAGGTTGTAAGGATGACAGAAGGATTACTTCTGGATATCTTTCTTTTGCAAGAGATAAGCCCATTTCATAATCTTCCAAGAAGCAAAAAAAATTTGCTCTATCTTCAATAGCAGCTTAATACAGGGGATTAGCAAATGCTATACAAAAGTCCATTTGGATTAGATTGCTGTATTCAGATTTTGGGCTTCACACTCATTCACCTATGCTCTTTGGTGACAATACAAGTTCTTTGCATCTTGCAACCAATCCTATTTACCATGCAAGAACCAAGCATATAGAAGTACACTATCATTATGTTAGAGAGAAGCTATTGAGCAAGGAGATTCAACTTGTATATGTATCTACAAATATGCAATGTGCAGATTTGTTAACCAAATCACTTGATGGTACTAAGCTTTGCAGATTTAAATGTATGATTGGATTGCAGTATGCCTCGATGCTGAGGAGCGGGTTATGATTCACGATAACCAACAACAAACTCTTGATCGATATCCCCAACATCAACAATGCGGTGGCCACATTTTTAGATATGTTCGGATCGTCACATTTGCATATCAACGGATATGAATTTATGAATAATGAGTTTGTAAGTATCATGTTGATTATTGAATTTGTTTGTGTTAAGCACATGATCTATGTTAATCTAATGTTTTGCATATTTTTTGCATGATTTGGTAGTGGGTCCTCCTCACACACGAACAGAGGAGGATTATGTATATCTTCATGGATTGGTTGCACTATTGGAGGACTTGGAGGGATGAAATGTAGTTGTTTCATAGGAACATCTATGATGAGGTAAGCTTATAAAGTTGGTTTGGTGTTTTTAGTTGTTGTTTGTAAATATCATTTCAATTCCTCCCATTTCATGAATGTTCTTTGTCGCATGAATGTAGATATAGATGTTTTGATCCCTCCAGGCATGTGTATGGCAATCATGTGCCACAATTTTGTATTTGTTTCACCAAAACTTTGTATTTGGTTCCTATATGGCACTACTTTGCCACATTTTGTATTTGGCTCATATATGGCAGTGGTTTGCCACACTTTTGTACATGCTTCATCTATGGAATATATATCTCATTTGTACATTGTTCATGGTTCAAGGTTCATTATGTTCATCTCTTTTGTGTCCGATCGTCTTTTGCCTTATCAAATGATGTTTTGCTTACCACTAGAGTACATGTCATATGTACTCCATTTTCTTTGGGTAGAGTGTATTGTCTTCTACCACACAACAACATGGTAATTTTATTGCCATAAAAGACAACACACTCTACCCAAAAATAAATTTTGTAGATATGGTCGTTTGTATAGGCATCGGTACACATGTCGGTATGCCCAACCACATACTAGCATTCATACTAGCACTTATACCTAGGAGATTACCAGCACTTATACCAATGCATATAGCGATGAAAATACCAATGCTTGTACTGATGCACATATCCATGCATATACAGGTGCACATACGAGTGCTTATCTTGGTGGTTTTGTATCGACACAAATGTCAAAGCTTACATCAGTGTCAGGGGAAAATGGCACTCGTGCATTTGCCCCAATAAAAGCCTCGGTATACCCTTGATATGTTGTAGTGTAGAGGCAGCCATAACATAGAGTGCTGCAAAAGAAGCACTATGAGAGCTTGAAGGAGTATGATATGATAGAGGTGCATCTAATCTTGCAATCTTGAAAAGTCTAAACCAACCAATTAGGCTTAGTTTATACCTCCTCAATATCACACCTCTCATCAACAAGTGCATCATGTAAATCTGCATCAGAAATGGAATGATCTACGTCATCATGTGGAACCTACAAAGGCTGAGAAATTTCCTCATTTGGACCAACACTAGATTGCCTAACTGTAAAAAGAGGCAGCAAAGTGTCATACACATGTTTGGAGCTAATTGATGTCTACTTAGTACATGAAAGTAATGGATGAATTGCACCTTCCACAAAAACAACATTACAAAAAACAATACAAATGATAGAGGAGCAATTCTTGGAGTTTATATCTTAGGCACCTCCCCCGTATATGGCCAACATGTTAGAGTAGTAGATTTCTCACGATAGTAGTGCCCCCGGCCTCACTCTTGGCAGCCTTCCTATCAGCCTCACTCTTGCTAGCATGCCACTTGCTATGCCACGTGGTACATCACATATACCTTGTGGTGCTAATGACCATGATGACTCTAAGGTGTATAGTAAAGAGGATGGAGCTCTAGTGATGGATGGAGCCAGAAAGGCCATGGGTCAATGCATACAAAAACTTTCATCCATTCAATTTGGACACTTTTTCATGTTTAAATGGAGTGAACATGATAAAGATCATAAAAATTATATCATGAGATGATCTATAAGGAGTTTTAGCCACCACATGGGCAACCTATCATCAACTCAGAGCGGATTCAGCACATGACATGTGAAGTTATGTCTTGTTGACGATCCGAGGCTCGTGATGCTTTCGGAGTAGGATTATTGAAGCTTGTATGGCTAGATGTTGAGGATTGGGTTATGATTAATGATGAGCAACAACAAACTCGTAATCGATATTGCCAACAGCAAAATGCGGTAGGCAGATGTTTAGATATGTTCGGACCATCACATTTGCATATCAACGAATATGACTTTATGCATAATGAGTTTTTAAGTATCATTTTGATTATTGAATTTGTTTGTGTTAAGCACATGATGTATGTAATCTAATGTTTTGCATATTTGTTGCAGGATTAGGTAGTTGGTCCTTTTATGACACAAACCGAGGAGGCTTATGTATATCTTCATGGATTGATTGCACTATTGGAGGACTTGGAGGGATGGAATGTAATGGTTTCATAGGAACATCTATGATGAGGTGAGCTTATAAAGTTGTTTTGGTATTCTTATTTGTTGTTTGTAAATATCATGTCTATTCCTCACATTTCATGAATGTTCTTTGTCGCATGAATGTAGATATAGATGTTTTGATCCCTTTGAAGCTGCAATTGCAATGATTATCCTTATAGTTGACATCTTAGCTACAGGACTCAATGTCTCATCATAATCTATGCCATAGGTTTGTGCATAGCCTTTCACCACCAGTTTAGCTTTGTATCTGTGTATACTTCCATATGCAAGCTTCTTCACTTAATGAACCCATTTATTTCCAATTACTTTCTTACCATTTGGTTTAGGAACAAGTTCCCATGTCTTGTTCTCCTCTAGTGCATTGAATTCTTCCTTCATTGCTTCTTCCCATTGTTTCTTACCTTTTGCTTCATCATAGTTTTGAGGTTCTTCATCATCTTTGACCATATATGCATAGTTCTTCTGAGTTATGTAAGAAGTATCATAAGAATACCTTTCTGGTTGTCTTCGTGTCCTGCTTGACCTTCTTGGTTCACATTCTTCATAAGTGTCTGGATACACTTCTTCATCAAATATAGAATCTTCTTCATTTCTTCTTGTTAATCCACTTCTGGATGTACTTGCTTGTATATAGTCTTCATCTCGATTCACGTGCACAATTGATTTTCCTTTCTCAGATCTTCTAACCTCTTCTTCAAATTCTTCAGTTGTATGACTTTGATCTGCATACCAACTTTTCTCTTTATCAAATGTAACATCTCTAGAAACAAGAAATTGTTTGGTTAGAGGATTCCACAACTTGTAACCCATCTGCTTTTCATCATAACCAATGAACACATATTTTTCTGCCTTTGGTTCAAGTTTATGTCTAAGTTGTGATGGCACATAAACATATGCAATTGATCCAAACACTCTACAATGATCTAGTGTTGGTTTCTTTCCCCACCAAGCTTCATATGGAGTCATTCCATTTAGAGCTGCACATGGTAATATATTCACAAGATATGTAGCTGTATTTACAGCCTCAGCCCAAAGATAATTTGGACAATTCTTCTCCTTCAGCATAGCTCCAGCAAACTCAACCAAAGTCCTGTTCCTTCTTTTTGCTACACCATTTCGTTGTGGTGTATACCTGCAAGTTATTTCTCTCTCAATACCTGCATTCCAAAGATAATCATTGAACTCTTCAGAGAAATATTCTCACCCTACATTAGACCTCAGTCTCTTAAGCTTTTGACCTGTGACTCTCTGTGCATATGCATGAAAATGCTTGAAAGCTCCAAACACTTCTGATCTTTCCTTCAAAACATATAATGTTATCCATTTTGTAGCATCATCAATGAAAAGAGCATAATACCTTGAGCCACTGATAGATCCTTCTTTTGTTGGTCCCATACATCTATATGAATGAGCTCTAGTAATCCATCATGTTTGAATCCTTTCTTTTGAAATGGCAACCTGTGTGCTTTTCGCATTTGACATGCTTCACCTTTATAAACCATATGTTGATTCTACACATTTGGTAATCCTAGTACAGATTGATTACCAACCATAGCTTGAATTCCTCTTTCATTGAAACGACCTAATCTCTTATGCCAGAGATCAAGTTCTGTAATCACTCCTTCACCATGTGTGAGCAAAGCTTGACCAATGTTCCCTTGTACTCTTAAAGTAAAGAGTCTACCTTCTTTCTTACCACAAACAATCTGATTATATCCATTCTCTCGATCTTCAACAAATACTCCTTCATTTGTAAACCTGACTTGAAAACCTTTTTCAACTATCTGTCCCACACTAATCAAGTTTTTAGGTATTGTGGGAACACAGAAAACATTGGTTAGAAAATCTACTCCACTCTTGCATTTCACTTTTCCAATTGAATGTACACTATGTCTTGTATTATCACCTGTTTGAACACTATGACTAAAATTACCTTTTTCCAATTCTGACATCAATTCTATTTTTCCTCACAAGTGATTAGAACATCTAGAGTCAATGTAAAATACCTTTAGATCTTCTTTATCTGATGTGCTGATCGAGTTCATCATCAATGATGTATGACCTTCATTCTGTGTGTCATCTACATAATTGTTATGGGTGGTGTTCTAGGATTGATTCTGTCCCCAATTTCTTCCTCCACCTCTACCATAGCCTCCTCTTTGACTTTGTCTACCTCTTTGAAAATTACTTTGATATCTTCCACCTCTGCCTCTACTATTGTTATTGTGATTTTGATTTGGTCCTTGTTGATTATGCAAACACTCATGAGCCAAATGATTACTCAATCCACAAATCGAGCAAGCCTTCTTATTGTTATTCTGATTACCTCTTCCTCTTCCAAAGCCTCTTGCTCTTCCTCTACCTGTTCCTTTACCTCTTGCATAATAAACTTGAGAACTCGACTCTTCTTCATCCTTTTCTTTACCTTTATCTCCTTTGTTCTTGTTCTTCATGTACATTGTAGAACTTTGTCCTTTATCTCCATCTCCCTTCAAGTCCTGCTCAAATGTGAGCATCAAACCAAGCAACTGGTTCAAATCTGGAACATAATGATTTAATTAAAGTTCTATTGATAAGACAACAGGTTTCCAACTTTCATCTCCTCTCAAACCTGTAAGTAATTGAGCAATCAACTTGTGATCTTCAATATCTTCATCTATGTATCCAAGACTATCTGCTAGATCCTTCATCTTAGTGACATAATCACTAATACTTTGACTTGGCTTCTTCTTGAATGTTGTAAACTCTGACCATAGACTTGCTTTCCTTGCTTTAGTAATACTTTGGAAATGATACTCCAATGCACTCCATATATCTTTAGATGATTCCAATCCTCTAATGTGTGGTAGCAAATGATCAGAGATTGTATTGTAGATGTAGGCTTTTGCACTTGCATACTTCTTTTGCCAATGCTTTAAAGCATCAAGTTCCTCTTTATTTGGTCGGCTTTCATCTTCAAATACTGGCTTCTGTTCTTCACCTGTTACATATACCATGAGATCCTTAGTCATAAGTAAGGCTTCCATTCTCATTACCCATGCGAGATAATTATCTCTATCCAGTTTTTCAATGGAGATATGATCTGCCATACTCCTTTCCTTCTCGTGCAACCTTTGAGCTTAAAGGATAAATGATAATACCTTTTGGAGTTCTTTGTCCATGAGGATACTTTTGAAGTAACCTTTTAATGCCTTGCGTCTTCAAATGCTTCACCTTTCAAACTTTTATGAAAAACTTCTTGTACCTTTGTCGCCTTCTACTCTTTAGGACCTTTCTACTCTAATACCACTTGTTGATGCATGAAACATCACACAAAATGAATTAATTTGACACTATGCAACCTCTATGGTCACCATTAACTCATTGCCACTCCAAACTTTGAGAAGTGATAGCCAAAACCAAGAACTTTACTTCTTCACAAATTTCTAATCACTAAAATGACATACCTTCAATATTTTGCTAGTTTCTCTTAGCTCAAATATTATTTCTCTGATATCTTTGGGTATATGAAAGTAGAAGCATAGAGATTTCCAACAAGCTATTATTTGCAAGAAACGGATCTCTAAAACTCAAGTTATGGCCTTCACAAGATCTGCCTGTATGACTTCCTAAAACTGAAAATTTTGCCTCTTTTAGTAATTCTGAGTATGTAAAAATGAAAATTCGATGCCTAGCATCGACTTGCAACCAAAAGTCGATGACAGGCATTGTTTAGGTGCTTTTTTAGCTTCTTTTTCAACACCTGAAATGACTGCTTGAACACAAGACATGAACAAACCACTTTTATGCTAGAAGTCGATGCCAGGCATCCACTTTATGCTGAAACTCGATGCCAGGCATCGAGTTGCTCCACAAACATCATCTTTTCAAGAAGATTTAGCAGGAGTTAGAACTCAGTGAATAAAACACAGACTTATCAACACAAACTCGATGCCAGGCATCGAGTTGCTTGAAAAACTTGAACTTTTGAAATCATTTCATAGTAGACAAGCATGGAGATGATGGAGAGAGTCTCATACACATGACTTTAACTATTTCTTCTCATAGCTATGAGAAACTCATAAGTTTTACAGATGCTTTCTCACTCATAGAAGCGCGACTATACTCAGTCATACAAAATGAAATCTTTCTCACATTCTATCACTCTCTTCCACTTCTTCTCTCTTCGCCTCAATTGATACAAACTAACTTATATAGATTTTTGCTTTCTCGTGATTTTAAAAAACTTCTAGAACTAGAGTGAACTAACTTTATAAATATAATACACTTGTGAATTTGTCCCTTTACATAGGCATGTGATTTTCTTCTAAAGCTTTGACCTTCAATTATATGTCCAATTAGTGAATGTTTCTCCAACAATAGAGATGCATCTAATCTTGCTATCTTGAAAAGTATATAGCAACCATTTAGCCTTAGTTGGTACCTCCTCTATATTGTTAGTGCAAAGTCCAAGCCCACACATTTGGCTTGAGGATCATAAAGATATGAAGTTCCATGGAAACCATTGCTAGTAAAAATTTATCCCTTTACCTTTGTAAAAGTCATTTATTTTTTATTTCATAATATTTGTAATCGCCTACCAAAAATTCATGGACTTGTTAGTTAGAAAAGTAACTACTACATTGAGGGAATATCTCCTAGAATGAAGGATCACTTTTAGAGAGGACCAAATGTTGAATTCAAATTCAAATCTGAATACAACACTTATATAAAGTCACTTGAAAAGATCGCGGGGTGTAGCCTCATTGTCCGAGCTCTCCATTGCCATTTTGTATGTGTGTTGTTGGGTGTGGGTAGAAGTGCGAGAGACACACGAGAAGCACACACAAAGAGCACAAATGCAGCAAGACACACGGAGAAGACGATGGCTGGAATAGCTCTCTCTATTGATCGATGAACTGAACTGAAGTAAGAGCTGAATAATATCCCTAAGTACAAAGTACCACCACATATGAGAGTATCGAGTATGTGGTAACATGGGAAAAAACCTCTAGCCAGCACTAGAGTAAAAAGTGCCCATGTATAGGAAAAAGGTTCACATCAAAGCTACACGAGGAACACATAAGTGTAATAAACCCCCCTGGAGCGAATGATGTGAACACATACAGGGAGTGACAGATCAGCCCCCACAAGGTAATAAGCCTAAAGCTTTGCGAAAAGCTTCAAACTTTTCCCATGGAAGAGCTTTGGTGAATATGTCTGCCACATTATCTTGTGTAGGCACATATACCAAATCAATATCTCCTGCATGAAGGAGCTCTCTCACATAGTGATAATGCACCTCAATATGTTTGGTCCGTGCATGAAACACTAGGTTTCGTGCAACAGCCAAAGCACTCTGACTATCTGTGAGAATATGCATAGAAGCATCAATCTCCATGCAAAGATCCATGAATAGGCGTCTCAGCCATATACACTCCACTATAGCTCTGAAAACTGCCCTGTACTCAGCTTCACAACTCGATGTCGCCACTGTAGGTTGCTTCTTACTCAACCAAGATATGCATGAGTCTCCAAGGAAAAAGCAATTACCACTAGTGGACACGCAAGTATCATAACAACCAGCCCAATCACTATCTGTAAAAGCGTGCAAGCATGGCTGAACATCTCTGCCATAAAAGAGACCTAAGCTCAAAGTGCCTCGAAGATATCTAAACACACGTTTCACCGCTTGCCAATGCTTAGTGCCAGGGCTATGCATGAATCGACTCAACTGGGAAACTGCATACTGTATATCCGGCCTTGTGTTGCATGCATATATAAGACATCCCACAGCCTGCTGATAAAGAGAAGTGTCAAATGCATCACTGGAATCTTCAACTGAGAATCTAAATCCTGTCTCAACTGGTGTGGAAATAGGCTTGCAATCCTCAAAGTCAAAACATTGAAGTAGTTTTTCAACATACTTTGCTTGATGCATAACAATTCCCCCCTCAATGGATACAAACTGGATGCCAAGATAGTAGCTCAAAAGACCAAGATAAGTGACATCAAAAGTATGCTGCAAATCAGCCATAAGAATGTCAAGTTTTGCATCACATGACCCAGTCAAGAGTATGTCATCAACATAAAGAACAAGCACTATAAGATCAGCCCCATTTTTGCGTACATAGAGTGTGCTTTCAATCGGACTCCACGTGAAGCCAAGAGCAATCAAGTGCTTATGTATTTTGTCATACCATGCACGTGGAGCTTGCTTGAGACCATACAAAGCTTTATGCAAGCGACAAACCATATGCTCTTTCCCTTTCATAGCGAATCCAGGAGGTTGCTTCACATAGACCTCTTCTTGCAAATCTCCATTCAAGAAGGTTGTTTTTATGTCCAATTGATGCACTTTCCAACCTCGATGGGCAGCCAATGCAACCACGGTACGAATGGTAGTCATGCGTGAAGTAGATGCAAAAGTTTCCTCATAGTCAATGCCATATTGTTGCGCATATCCTTTGGCAACCAATCTAGCTTTGTAGTGATCAATGCTACCATCAGATTTTCTCTTAATCTTATAAACCCACTTTGTACCAATGGCATTCTTTCCTTTTGGCAATTCACATAACTCCCAAGTACCATTCCTATGTATGTAATCCATTTCTGATTGCATAGCACTCATCCATTGTGGATCGTCACATGCATCTTCAAAAGAAAGTGGCTCTTCATTACATGCTGTAGCAATAAGAGAATAATCCACAAAATTACTTGATGCATGGTGAGAGCTTGACCTTGTTCTACCAAGTAAAGGTGCACTCAATTTGCTGTCCTGCAAAGTTTGTTTCAGCCACTTTGGCATAGATTGTGCACTCTTGATAGACATGCGTTCATTATGTAAAACATCTTCAATATGTACATCATGCGTGGGCTGAATTTCATGCTGAGTTTCAACCATATTTTGTCGCATATGTTCAGCCATATGTGGCTGGAAATTTCCAACAATTTTGATATTTTTTGGCTGAATTTTTTCAGCCACGTTTGGCTGAAAATTATCCACATTTTCAGCCCTATTTGGCTGGAATTTTTCAGCCCTTTGAACCTCAGTTGGCTGGTGTACATGGCCATAGTCAAGCGCACCACTTTGGAACAAAGGCATGAGTGTATCGAACACATCTTGTGAGCTAACTGTTGGCAGTTTTTTGCATTCAAGTAGAGGGAAAACTGAATTTTCAGCAAATAGCACATATCGACTCACAATAATTGTGTTCGTCAATGGATGGTACAACCGATATCCCTTACTTTCAGCACTATAACCAACAAATATACATTTCTTTGCCTTGTCATCAAGTTTGTGACGTTGTTGTGATGGCACAAGAGCATATGCCAAACAACCAAACACACGCATATGACTAACCATATGCTTATGACCATTCCAAGCCTCATAAGGAGTGATGACTCTCAATGCTTTTGTAGGGCAGCGATTCAACACATAATTTTCACACATGACCGCTTCCATCCAAAACTTATGAGGAAGATGCTTTCCTTTAACCATACATCGTGCCATTTCAAGTAAAGTTCTATTTTTACGCTCGGCAAAACCATTTTATTGAGGTGTATATGGCACTGTACATTGGTCTGAAATACCTCTTTCACGAAGAAAAGCATTAAACTCATGTGACATGTACTCACCACCACGATCCGTGTGTAGAGTCAAAAGCTTTTGTGAAGAAAGATTTTCAGCCATAGCTAAAAATGCTTTGAAGCAAGAAAATACCTCATTCTTTTCTTTCATAGGATACACCCATGTATGGCGAGTAGCATCATCAATGAAGGTAACAAAATATACATGCTTCCCAAAAGATGGAGTCTTGACCGGACCAGATACATCACTATGAACAAGTTGCAATTTTCTTGTAGTGTGTGCGTGACTATCTTTTGCAAAAGAAGCACGATGCATTTTTCCAAGAATGCAACCTTCACATGCATGCTTTTCAATGGACTCAAGTGTAGGCAAGCCAATAACCATGTCCTTCTTTTGCAAGTAGAGAAAACTATTGAAGTTTAAATGACCAAAACGAGCATGCCAAAGCTCCATTTCAGCCATGGAAGAAGTATGAGCAACCAAGGCATTCGAGGCAGCCCTCTTGTATGTATCCATGCGATACAAACCATCACATAATGTACTGGACATCACGATAACATCGCCATTGCTGAAAGCATGAACCATACACTTATCATCAACAAAGTGTACATAAAGTCGTGCTTTGGCAATCAACGGAACTGAAATTAAGTTCTTCTTGATACCGGGCACATACAATGCATTTTTCAAGAGAATCACACCTCCATTTGCAGCCGTAAGCTCAATTTCTCCTACTCCAATGATAGGATAAGAGGCATTGTTTGCACACACCACATGTCCTCCTTTAGGTGCATCTTTCAAAGAGGCAAAAAATCTTTTGCATGATGTTATGTGCTTTGAAGCACCACTATCAAAGAACCAATCCGAATCAGCCTCACTCACAACCATGCATTTAGAATGTAAAGAAGCATCATAATAACATGTAACAACACATGCCCAAAAATCTTGAGCCATGTTAACTTCATCATTCTTTGCATTTGCTGAATTTTCAGCAATAGACATGCCGGATTCCTTCTTCTTTTCATTGCGTTTAGCAAGCTTTCTACACTCATCAATAGTATGACCAGCCTTCCGGTAGTATTTGCATCTCTTCTTCTTTTGCAAATCACCATCATTAGAGGAATGAGTGGAAGAGGAAGCTTGAGGCTTTGGTTTTGATGAACCAAAAGCTGAACGATACTTGCTTTTCCCCTTTTGTGAGATCGCAAGTGCTTGCGTTCCCTCAATCAAACCACTCCTATTCACTCTAGATTGCTCTTCTTGCAAAAGAAGAGACACAACCTCATCAAATGCATACATATTAGGATTTCCTTTTGCAACCAAACGGAGTGTAGTAGCAAAGCTTTGAAAGGATTCCAGTAATCCTTTCAACAATGTAGAAATGAGTGATGCATCCGGAATGATCTCATCTATGTTTGCCAATTGCTCTTTCAAGTCCTTGATGCGTGTCACATAGACATCCACTGACTCATTTTCAGCCATATATACATCCTCAAGTTGCTTCCTCAAGTATGCAACAAGTGCTTCATTACGCACGGCATACAAAGAAGCAAGAGTGTCCCATGCCTTTCGTGATGTAGAACATGACTGAATGTGTGGAACTATATGACGCTTCACTGAAAGTGCAATCAAAGCATGAGCTTGAGCATCTTTTCCATCCCATCTAAGCTGCTCCTGTGTAGGTGGAGAAGGAGAAACCATTGTACTCGAAGAAGAAGCTGCATCTGTGATAGTAGGCTGTGAAGTAGAAGCACCTGCCGGTCTTCGATCTACATCTGCCACTATGTTCCAAAGTTGTTTTGCAACAAGAACATGCTTCATCATGTAAGACCACATCGGATAGTTGGTCCCATCAAGCTTATATTCAGCTTGAAGCATGCCAAACAAGTCATTACTACCCGCCATTTCACTAAGGAACAAGAATGTGACAAAATCTTCACTTCGACGAAAACTGAAATGAGTGCTGAAATTTCAGCTCACAAACCGTCACTCTGATGGCGATTCTGACTGCACGAATGGCTTTGAAATGGTAAGCCTGATGGAACACTTGACAGGTATAAGTCTAAGCTTGTGGCAAAGGGTTATGCAAAGAAAAGAGTCACTGATTTTGATGAAACCTTTGCTCTTACATGCCCAATGACTACTATTCATAGCATCTATGCACTTGCAAATCATCATGGTTGGAATGTACATCATTTGGACATTAAAAATGCATTTTCGAATGGTGACTTGCATAAAGAAGTGTATGTTTTTCAGCCACGTGGCTTTGTACAGAAAGGGCATGAAAACAAAGTGTGTAGGTTGAAGAAGGCATTATATGCTTTAAAGCAAGCACGACATGCTTGGTTGCAAAGGATACATGCCTATCTCTTTGCACATGGTTTTGAGACCAATCCAACTAAGAGCACCTTATGTATTAAGTGTGCTAATAATGTGCTTCTGATCATTGTTGTGTATGTTGATGACATGCTGCTCATTGGTCCTCATGAGAAGCATATTGCTGATTTTAAAGCTAACTTGCATGCCTCATTTGAGATGTTTGGTTTGGGGCATTTGGATCATTATTTGGGCATTCATTTTATGCACATTGATGATAGAATAGCTTTGTGTCAAACGAAATATATTGACACATTATTGTAGTGTTTTGGCCTTGAAAACTGCAAACATATTACCACTCCAATGGAGACAGGTTTAAGATTGAGTCTTCATGATGCTAGAGATGCATTTGGTGTTGTTCTCTATCAACGGGCTGCTAGATGCTTGATTTACTTATGCATTACTCAGCCATATACTCATTTTGCTATTTCACAAATGAGGAGGTTTATTCATTGCCCAGGTGTCAAGCACTAGCAAGCGGTTAAGCGCATCTTTCGCTACTTTAGTGGTACCTCGCTACTGGGATTGTTTTATCCCAAGGGCGGATTACTACTACCACATTTACATGCTTTTTTCGACTCTAAGTGGGCTGGTTGCTATGACACTCATGTTTCCACTAGTCGCTTTTGCTTCACTTTGTAGCTCATATTTATTTCTTCATTGAGCAACAAGCACCCTATTGTGGCCACTTCTAGTTGTGAGGCTGAGCATAGGGCGACTTTCACAACAACTCTTGAGTGTGTGTGGCTAAGATTCCTTATGGATGATTTAGGTGTTGGTAAGTCTTCTGGCACCACCATCTTCACAGACAATCAAAGTGCATTGGTAGTTGCAAGGAACCTTGTGTTCCATGCTCGCACTAAGCAGATTGTGGTGCACTATCATTATGTCAGGCATTGGTTCTATTTGCGAGAGATGAGCTTGGCATATGTGCCCAAACAGAAGACATTGTAGACCTTTTCATGAAGCATTGCCTATGGAGAAGTTTGAAGCTTTTTGCAAATCTTTGGTCTTACTTTTTTTGTGGATTGATTCTACATAGCTTGGCACTTCCTTATACATGAGTGTCAGTTCCTTGTTCACTGCATTACTTCTAGGGGGGATTTGTTGATATATTTAACTAGTGATGTATGTCAACACACTAGGACCATTGGGGCATTTTTTTCCATTTTTAGAAGTTTTTTCCCCACGGCTTGTTTATATGCCTATTGCCCTAATGGGTCACTTATCTTTTTTACATTCTAGTGGTAATTCATTTAGTATTGTGTGCTATGCTCCAAGCATCTTCTTATTTCTTCTGTTGTTCACGTGCTTCCATACACCTCAAAATCCAACAAGGTTTTTTTATTTTTCTCAATGCTTGAAGCCTTGTTTGATTCTTGCAAAGATTCCTTTGTGGTCTTGGTGAAGAACTAGGAGTTGGAAATCGGTATCCTTTGTTAACGGAGATCTACTTTGTTTTGGGTGTTTACTTACATTGCTAGAAGCTTGGTGCTAGTTCAACACTTGTTGCTTCACTCGTTGAGGGAACTTAGTGCTCCTTTTTGATATTGACACATTCTTTTAGAAAAATGGGGGCTTTAAAACATACCTTGCATGCCCAATCAGGTTGAAATGACATCGTTCTATAGTCCTAGGGTCACTTGGTGTGTGCATGTCTTGACTATGAACAAGAAGGTTTGTGACCTTTTGGTCCACTTTTAAGGTATTATTTGTGGGTCCAAACTTGTATTTGTCTCTTTGGGAGGTTCGGCGTTCATTTGTCCCTCTTCTCAAACTCTTTCTTCTTCCTCTCTATGCTTCATACCTTGGTTCAGTCATGTAACAATCTCTTCTCTAAAAGGTTCTTGATATAATTTCACTCTCCAAACACTTATGTAGCTAGCATCGCTTCTCCTTCTAGGGTTGCTAGTTGTAATATACTGCTTCTAGAGATTGAATCGATAACAATAGGTCCAAAATCACATTTTTATAACTTTTGTGTGTGTTGTTTGAGTGTGTATGCCTATAAAAATCATCAACGTATAAGCCTTTGTCTTTTAAATTTCCATCAAAGTAAGCTCTCTTGCAACTACCCTCAATTTCGTCTCTCCTAGGCACTCTAAATCAAGTATTCTAGATGCTATTTCATCAACATTCCAAAAGTACATTTCTTCTACTTTCAATTAGGTATCAAGAAGTTTAAATCCAGCACTATAGTTTGGCAAAAGATCATATGAAAAGGAGTTGCATTGAGTAATTTTTTGTAGGCCAATAGATATGCCCAAACAACATGATGTAGTTTTTTATGACAATCAAAGTATTTACTATCCACTAACTTAGTCAACACATTGCATAAGATTAAATTCGTAATCTTAGCTTATCCATTTGCTTCAAGATGATAAGGTGATGATTTCTTCTGAATCTCCATGAGTTCTTGTGGTAGATATTCAATTGCTTTGTTCAAGAAATGAGTTTCTCTAATGATGAATAGTTCTATAAGAATTCTACATATCTTGAAAGCATTCTTAAATATGAATATATTTATGGTTTGTGCATGATTCTTTCATGTATCTCTCACCTCTTGCCAAATGGTTAGGTACTCTCTAGCAACTATTATGCAGTGGGCATGAAAGCCTTTAGCTCTTGGATTAATAGGCCCCACAAAGTCTATCCTTGATTTGGAGAATGCATGTTTTCCCATCATGGATCTGAATGGAATTTCCATGTTTCTTAAAAGAGTAATGATCTCTCTAACATGTGTCATGATGTTTCACATATGTATGAGCATCTATGTGAATTGAGGACTACCAAAGAATGTGTAGAGCTTTGAGGATTTCAAAATATTATTTTCGGTATACACACAATTAAGAATATCCATCCCTCCCATGTTTGGAGAGGTTTTATCAAATTAATTTAGTCCTCAGATTCTTTAGATAGAAACAATTGTCTCACTTCTAATGCAATTTGGGCACTAAAAATTAAGTTATGCACATCAAAATCGATCTTTGGCTAATGTAATCCTAAAAACTTCAATAATTTTAGGGTTCTTAGGTTATGTTGTCCAAGGGCTACTACATGTGCCATTTGTAACCACCTCTGATGGTCTTCTTCATCCACATAGAAAATTATAATTCCTTCATTACCTGAGTATATGGTATTTTTGTGATTCTAGAACATCACTTTGTTTTTCCCTTATTGTAGGCTTTAGAGTTCCAAAAGTCAACATTGGCACAAGTTGCTTTGCCCAATTGGGAACTACTTCTATGTTGAATATATATGCATTCAAGAGTTCATCTGACACTCCTTCTATATATTCTCCTCAAGTTAGTGATGAGAGATGATTGGCCTATTGATGAGTGTTCCCTTTTCTGATTACTTGAAAATTCTATTCCATTAGGAAGAGATACCAACTTAGTAATATCATCGTCTTGCAAGGTGTTTTACCAAATAAAATAGGCCTTGATGGTTTGTGAACAATTTAATCTTATTGTCCAATAGATCATTCTAGAATTTTCTCTACAGCATCGAGCATGCCTTATCCTTCATGTGCAATCATGGTGTAATTCCTTTCAACAACATTCAACTTTCTACTTGCTGAAGTTATGGAAGCATCCAATATAAAAATTGGAAGCATCAAGATGGATATGGAAATTCTTGTTCTAGTAAGGAGTCTTTAAGATTGGGGCTAAACACAAACGTCCTTTGAGTTCGGAAATCCTCTTTTTTTATAGTCATCATAGTTTCTCTATCTTTAATTTCATAGTTTGGGAAGTTATTAGGAACTTCAAATAATGCTTTTTCCTCGTAATTAATTTTTGTGTTTTTCTTTTGTTCGTTTCTCTTTTCCCTCATTAGTGCTTTAGTTTTTAATATTATCTCCTTCTTAAACTCGATGCTTTCTATGGGATTTTGGATTCAATAGATACAAGTAATCTTCCTCAGAATCATAGAAGGGATCCATGCTGATGAAATCTAGATCTTGATCCTTATCCTCTTCTAAAGGCTCACACATAAGTAAAGATATGTCATAAGCATCCTCATCACAATGGGGATTTCATTCTTCTTCGTTCATTATCATATCCATTGTTTCTATGATTTCCTCCCAATCATGAGGTTCCAATTGCTCATATCGAAATATGATAGGAGCATAGGCTATATCTTTTATTGACGTGGTGTTTTGTGATCTTCTCATATTCCTAGCTTCTAGTCCTTTCTCCTCATACTCGATAACTTAACACATCCATACGTTTATATGTTGGGAACCAAACTCATAGCGTGCCAATTAGGAGTATGATAGGCTAACCACTTGGCTCAAAAGCCATGGTTGAGGATTAAAATCCTAATCCTCTCTATTAAGGGGTGGTTTATCCACATCTTGCTAAGATTATGTGCCATTTGTTTCCCCTTAGATTAAGCATAATCCTCAATGCTCACTTGTGGACCACCTATCTACCTTGGTAGGCCTCTTTTCATGATTGAATTCATCCCAAGTACCCACATATGAGGCTCCTTTCCTCTCTCTTGCCCTAATTCCTCAACTAGGTTGTGATACCAATCTTGGGAATTGAACTCACAATCTCCCAATTAGGAGTATGATGAGCTAAACACTTGCCCCAGAAGACATGTTTGAAGATTATCTCGTGATCCTCTATTTTAAGGTGTGGTTCATGCACCTCCTACTAGTAGTATGTGATAATGTATCTTCGTGCATCAATGAGGGATCAGAAAAATTGATGGAGTGTACTAATTTTGAGTCCTCTTATGTCGTCGGAACGCAATTCCATTGTAGGGGTGGAACATCTCTATGTGTGTACCTATTTAAGAGTGACCTAAATAGTTACGTAAAGGTGTTGTAACTAAAAGGAATCGGTTCCCCAACCTTGCACTATTTGTAAATGTCTCATAACGCATCTAGCTAGAATCATCTAGCATGCATGGTTCTTTCCAAACTCGTATATGGAAAAGGTGTGTTCAATGTCCACACCACAAGTTGTGAGAGTGATTACCGCTAGTCATCCTAATGTTTTTTCAATATGTCCATCTACCATTTGAAGCTTCATTGTAGAGGATCATAAGGATGGCTTCCCCATTACATGCATAAGGTGTGGTTGTAATTGCAATACGTCATCTTCAATGCATGATTGCTTTTGAAGTGTTCCCTTGGTAGGAAATGGGAGATAGATGTTCAATTCCTCACCTTCCCTCATTTCTCTTATCTTGTTTATACTGATCTCACCGAATTTTCCTTTGGAATCTACCTTCGATTGGGAACTATCAAGTTATGGATCTTGGTTTTGTCCATGTTTCCATAGCTCTGGTTTCACTTTCAAAAGCTTTTCTAAAGTGAGGTGGCATTGCACTCTAGTGTTTTTCACAGCCACGGTATTCCTAGGTATGTTCAAATCTTTGTTCCGCATTGATACTATGGGGGCTCACATGTGAAGGGACTTGGATTCCCATGGACCTATGAACTATGGAAACTCTTGGATAAAATAAATTGAAATTCCACTATAATGATGGAATATCTGGGTGAAGTTATCCTATAGATCATTGATCTCTTCAATGGATGGGGGATTCCTTTTCTTATTAGCCTACTTCTCTTGTTGAATTTTTTGGAGAATTCTCCTTTCTCACTTCCAACAAAATGAACCTCCTCAGTACTCACGTTTGTTCTCCATTTTCGCTAATCGTTCCAACAATCCTTGGAAATGTAGCTCTAGTTAAACTAAGCTCCTTTGGCTAAAAAGTTGGCTAGCCTCAAACATTCCTCAACTTGTTCAACCATTTTGATGCAAATTTTTGTTCTCTTCACCTCTTGGTCTTCACTAAGATAGCTTTTCTCTACTCAATTGTGTTTGTTGCTCCTCTAATTTGTGTTTGGTATGCTTTAAATATCATATCCAAAATTTCAGGGATGGGATGTGTGAGGATCAAACCTGGTGTTTCTGTTGGTACAAAAGATGTCAATTTTCCAATCTTTTCTTTGGTTTCTTTCAGACTACGCTGTAATTCTACTAGTTTCTTTGAAATACTTTTGCTTCACTCTTTCCCTAGCATCCTTACATGTTTTAATTTTCTTTCTCCTCGATTCTCCTGTTTCACTTAACTCTTATTCCTTGTCTTGCCCTCCTTGTCTGGCCTTTTGCAAGTGTTGAAAGTCGTTGGCGTCTAGTACTAACACCTTGCTAGAACTGTTATTCTTGCATTGACATTGAATAAAGCATGTTGAAAGGATGTTCTCTTTCGGCTGTCAATTTTTACTCTCATTTCTATATGCACCATCAACCGTACCTGCTCTGTACTTTTTTTTTTTTTGTTTTCTTTATAAGATTATTGATGGATGAACCGAAGGTTATACAAGCGTCGTTAATAATCAGCGGCGCAGCACCGACAGTTCGTTACCCCGAGATGTGTTAAACACGAGCTTTCGATAATGTTTCGGCCGAAGACTTTTTCCTTTCATTGAAATCATTACGATTGAAAGTGTCCGTTTTTTCGCACTACCAATCATCTATGTTTCAATTTGATATAGATAACATAGTAGTGAAACAACAATATTTGTATCTTCTATTACCGAAGGAGCGCTGGATAAGCTCAGCAGGAACGTTGAAGCTCACAACGAGTAGTCATCTTTACGTCAGGCGGGTGTTTAAATGCGCTTGCGCTTGTTAATTACATACAGGTCTATGTAGGCCCCGCTACTGCAGCTAACAAAGACGCTGGATAAGCTCCGCAGGAACGCTGATGCTCTGTTTACGTCAAAGAGGTGTATGTAAGCCATAAGCCCCACACTTGTGGAGCAGGTGGATTTTTTTCTTTTTCAAATACAACAGTTATCTTCAACATAGTCCTTATAATATATGCAACGTGTTCGCAAATGCTCTTTTTGCGCCGTTGAATGTTGCAGACCAAAAAGAAAAAGTCAGATTTACTGTTCTAAACCATTCCAATTTATACCGCAGGTCTTCCTTCATGCATTCAGCATCAGTGAGGCAAAGACTGTAGAGATATCCAGCTATGGAGACCAGGCATGCTCTACTGTTCTAAACCATTCCAAACTATACACCATTTTCTTTCATGCATTTAGCATCAGATATCCAGGCATGCTCTAGAAACTTTGGTAGCAAATAATCCTTCTCTGATTTCCCAACCAATGGCCACGGACGAAATCATTCTTTCATCATGCATCCCATCCTCCAGCGTAGGAGAAAAGCGACGCTCTCCAGATTCCCTATCGAGCAGAGAGTTTTCTCGAGCCAATAAGCGCCGCAAATCAGTTCATAGGCAGAGAGACAGGAAAATTGAAGCTGAAGTCACTCCTATCTTCAGGAAAATCTCTGCTGACAAGAATCACTTCAAGGACATCGTTCACCACTTCACAGGAAACCACACTCTGTCTGCTTCTTCTATACCAATCAGCACTAATGCACAACAAATTCACGCGAGATCTGCGTCCTGTTTCTCATGCCACCGCCATAGCTGTGGTTCCCTGTGCGGTAACGTTGCTGTTGCAAATTTCATATCTCAGAGTCTGCACACTCTGGAGGCAGTTATCGGTCACTTGGCGCTTCGCGAAAGGTATAACCTTCAATCACAACAGCATTCCATAGCTTCATCCGTCTGGCGAAATCCCGTTGACCTTCCCTGCCGTAAATCTAAGATGGAAAGACTGTCTTAGCATCCTCGATTAGAAACAGGTTACCTCAAGGGGAAGGATCTACTGGGAAGCCTCTTTGTCAGCCTTTATAGCGATTAGATTATTCTTTCCTCTTTCCTGGATAATCGCTTCTACGATCTTTCCCAGCCTTCAAGGCAATTCACGTATTCTTCCCTTATTTCGGTTAATCTATTCTGTTCCATTCGGAAGCGAATACGCGACCTCAATGTCTCGTCTTGTAACATAACATTTCTCTTTCCTTTCTACTTAGTAGCTAAATGGGCCTAGCGCGCTCTTTATATAAATCAATGAAATATCCTCGGCGCCCTGTCCGAACGAAATCTAAGATCACTTACATAAGCAAGGCTTGAATTAAAGAAGTTTTATCTGAAAATCGTTCAGGCAATGCCCTTCTATACCCGGATTTCATTTCATCTCAAAGATCTGTTAAGCCCACCGTAAGAACCGCATAAGATATTCTGGCGGGGAACTGCACGAGCTGAGTCAGGAGCACACTGAAGGAGATGCAGTCTTGCTAACTCCAGATCCCATTAAATAAAGATTCAATCTAGCGCGCTTCTCTCTCTCTCAGAGCGTGTACCTGTGGTTTTTTTTTTCTTTTTTTAAATAGAGGTTCACCCGAGACCTACTCATCCAGGCTTTAACTTTGAAATTGTAAATTGCAACTATACAAGGAAGGGTATAGTACCCATGGGACCCCCTTATCCCACAAGAACAAGAGTTTTACATAACTGAGTTAGACTGCGGTCACATCTACTGCGTAGCAGATAAACGGTGGCACATCAGCCACAATACAAGGTTTCCATGTTAACATGTCCCTTACATGTTGCTGGTAGGGGTTGAACCCTCGCCCCAACCTCGAGGTCAAAGGCCCAACCACCCAATCAATCGGGCTGAAACTGCGTGTACCTGTGTTGTGTTATGAAAAGATAGTTGTCCAATATTCAGGCTTGGGTCCGTGGCATTTCCTTCCGAATGATAACCGCGTACGCGTCTAGGATGGCGTTGTTACCTTTATCTTCGGTATCAATGCGTTTATATGCAATGTTGAGGAAATGGAGTGCAGGCTGTAGAGGCACCTCGATTGATGCACAGAATCGACTCTATTTCCATTTTCATGTACAATTTACGGAAGGCAATTACGTGTGTAAACTGTGCCTTGCCGTTGAAACTCATCATTATTTTTTCCTTTTTAGGTACCAAAAGGGTTCTTTATTTACACCCTTTACACCCTTGCACAAGTATTGGACAGCAGTATTCGAACTTTTTTGATTTTTTTTTTTATAAAAAGAAGTTTGGCTTTAGCTTATTCTCCCGGACGTTAATTAAAATAAAGAAGAAAAATTACAAGTGAAAGGGATTAGTGCCCATGGGATCTCCCAAATCCCACAATGCAGGGGAGGAGTATGGAAAGCTAGAGGGCATTACAAAATGAGGCGGATAAATCTATCATCACCCTCATGTGGGACCCATTTGGGTTCCAACTTGTTGTTTTCGAGGAGATAAATATAGTGATGTCTAAACAGTGGAGATCTCTTATCTCGGGAGATTCTTTTACCTAGAAGAAACAAGGATTTCTCGATCGACCATTCCTTAGGAGTTTGGCCAAAATTGACAGCACATCACTCCCTCCAAATCTTCCAAAGAGTCTCAGCCTTGATGGCATTCCACAGCCTCGATGAGCAGCCGACCGCCTCACCCAACAGCACCTGTTGCCAATTGATTTGGTTCGTGAGTCTCAATACCTGTTGCCAATTGATTTGGTTCGTGATGCTAGATAACACGGGACTTGGGGCAGTCGAAGAACAGGTGAGCAAAATCATCGATGCATCGCTGGCAACACTTGCACCATGGCGGCACACCACATATTTTGTTAGCCCTTGCATTAGACCAGATTCCGTTATGCAAGATCTGCCACATGAGAACGAACTTTTTTATCTCAATTAGGGGGTGCCAAATAGACATGAACTTTAGTTCCCATTGAAGTTTGGTCCAAGAAAGGCCCCACCTCTTGTTAAGGGTGTGATGAACATCTAAGTTCTCTTTGAAGTTGGGGATCTTAATTGCGTTCAGCTTGAGTTCATAATTTCGCCGTTAGTTTTGTCTAAGCTCTTGCTTGAGAGTGTTTTTCTTCTTTAATTCCTTGGGATGTGATAGGGCATTAACCCTCGAGAGTTTTTTTCGAAAAAAGCAAGAAAATTATATTAATTGAAGGATGTACAAACTGTGCTTTGGGCATGAGTCACCCCAACCAAAGAACCAATTACAAATCGATAGACATGGAGATCCTTTTACATGAGTATTGAGTAGAAATAAGATCCCTCCACTTGGAGGGCCTATTCTCAGCCATGATCTTGAATACATCAGAATTGTGATTGAGGGCATAGTTAATATTTCTAATACAAGCCAAAGAGGCCTTTTTCAGGAAGGGAAATGAGGAAGTTCCTCCTTCCTTTACCAAAAGTGGCTTCATTTCTACTAATCCAAATGTTCCAAAGAATGTTGCCCCTCGAGATGTTCCACAGTAGGATGTCCAAATTTCTACAGCAGCAAAGAATCACCTCCATCTTGCTCAATCACAGTGAACATGAAAGTCATTTAGCAACAGTCTTTGATTTGTTACGTAAAAATAAACTTTATGCTAATTGTGAAAAAAGTTGTTTCTTCCAAAACACGATAGAGTATCTTGGACGTATTGTCTCTAGTCAAGGCGTTCATTTAGACCCCAAGAAGATTAAAGTAATTAAAGAATGGCCTAAACGTCAATCAATGAATGATGTCCGTTCATTTTTAGGATTAGCTAGCTTTTATCAAAAGTTTGTAAAGGGATTTTCTTATATAGCCCTTCCCCTTACTTTATTATTGAAGAAAAATCTAAAACTTGTATGGGTAGTAGCCCAAAAACAATCTTTTGATAAACTTAAGTATGCACTTTCCCATGCGCCTCTTCTGCAATTGCCTCATTTTGCACAACCATTTCATGTAGTTACAGATGCTAGTGCTTCTGGTATAGGTGTTGTTTTAATGCAAAACGATCATCCTCTTGCATTTGAAAGTAGGAAACTCAAACCTTCTGAACGCAATTATAGTACATATGATAAGGAACTATTAGCTATTGTGCATGCATTGAAAATTTGGAAAAATTACCTTATGGGTTTGGAAGTTCTAATTAAAACCGACCAACAAGCTATTAAGCATTTATTACATCAACCATTGATTTCGGATAGACATATTAAATGGTCTTCATTTCTACAAAACTTCCAACCTCTGATTCAATATCACCTAGGAAAAGCTAATGTTGTAGCTGATGCTTTAAGTCCTCTCCCCTCCCCACAAATAACTATCGTTTCAATTAATAACATTTCTACTATTTAGAATCATTCATTTCATGATATGATTTCCACTTATGCATGGGACCTCTATTTTTCACAAGCATGGATTGATTTCAACAATTCTACATCACATTATGAGAACCATTACACATTTCATAATGGATTCTTGTATTTCCAACACAAGTTATGCATTACACAAGTCTTCAAAGAGTTTGTTATGAAAGAGATGCATGAACCACCATATATGGGTCATAGGGGCATACAAAGTACTATTTTTGCATGTAAAGATTTCTTCTTTTGGCCTAACATGGAAAAAGATGTAACACAGTAGGTTTCTCACTGCATTGTTTGTGAGCATGTAAAATGACATCATGGTAAACCATTCGGATTATTAATGCCTCTTGATAGGTTTAGTAAACATGCATATTTCATTCCTTTTAAAAAGACTTTAACTGCACCTCAAGCTACTAAGTTATTTATTAAATGTATTTTTCCACACCATGGTTTTCCTAAAGTATTCTTTCAGATCGAGATGTTCATTTTTGTAACCATTTTTGGGTGGCATTATTTTAATATCTCTGATCAAAAATAGAATTTAGTTCTGCATTTCATCCTGAAAGTAATGGTCAAAGTGAGGCTACAAATAGTACTATTTTGGATTTATTACGTTGTTACTCTTTAGATAATCCAAGTAATTGGGATGAAAAACTCCCTTTACTTCAGTTTGCATATAATAACATCCCGCATACTACTACTGGTTGTGCACCATATGAAATTGTTTATGGAAGAAAGCTTCCCACTCCCATAACTCTCACTCAAACTGACATTCCTATGGTTGATTCTTTTGCACAAGATCATATTTCTACACTTGCTGAAGTGCATGAGCATATTACGAAGAGTCAAGAATGTTACATGCATAGTATTAATAAGAAGCACATACCCAAACAATTTAACGAAAATGATTTAGTGATTTATTTTGGTTACGAATCATTAAAAGGCATTTAAAAAATATTTCTCAACATCCTAAGGTAAAACTTTCCCCATGGTATTATGGACCTTTTCGCATTATTGAGAAAATAAATGAAAATTCTTTTTGATTAGATATACCTTCTCATTGAGGTATACATAATTCTTTCCATATAAGTTTGTTGAAATCTTTTAAAGGTACTTTATCACTCATGCCTATTTTAGATGATCCTCCTTTACTTGAAGAGGATGCGGAAATATTGATTCCCCAGAAAGTAATAGATTATGATGTTACCAATACACGAACTGGTAAGCAATATCATAGGTATTTAGTCAAATATAAAAATCATTCACTTGAGGAATCGCAATGGATACATAAGACCTCCTTATCACCTCACTATGATCATTTAATTTTTGCATATCATTCCCAATTACATTAAACTTTCAGGTTTCCAATTCCATGCATGTGTTTTACATGGTTTATGCTTAATATTGTTTAGTGATGGGACATGCGACTGATCATCCATGTCTATTTTTATATATATCAACTGAAGTTAGTTGCTCATCAACTGGGAGGCATGTTGTATTTTATGGAATCATGGAAGGTTAAATGGATTTTTAATGTTTTAAATGTCCAGAAGGTTTTACTGTGGTTGTGTTTGATCTAGTAGGTGAAGAAGCATGAGGGCATGGATACAAGTGGATGCGCATAAATAAATAAATTCAAAAACTAAGTCGAAGACTTATAGAATAGTTATACTTAGATTTATTTTCTTGTAAATATAGTGGTTCGCTTTAGAAAGCGATGCCTTTTGTAGATAAAGTAGTTTTTCCTAAAAGACGCTTCTAAAGGTGAGGGGCCTCATGTAACTTCAATTTTTAGGACGTAATAGAAATAAACCTAAAAATATGTGTACTCAGAGAGACTCGTCCATCAGAGTACGCGGGGGGCGATTGCACTCAATATCACGTCGATTGTTTCTCTGTTTCTAATTCGTGTTTCGTCTTCTTTCTGCCTCTATGTGTGCGTGTAGTGAAGGATATGATAACACACAACCTATGATCAAGATATCTATTGTTTCTATAGTAGAGGTAGAGAATTGTAATTGGTCATATACTTGGTATCTGTGGGGTGGATGCTTTAGGCACACTATATGATATAATCCTTAACGGATAACAAAAATTCTCAGGAGAAGGCTATATGCAAACTTAAGTACAATGAGAAAATAAAAGGAACGCACATACAAAAATTGAATTGTGATTATTCAAAAAACAACTTCATCATTTAACTTTGATTTCTTATGAGAAAAATTTACCTCCATTACCAACTTTAATGTTGGGAATTTCGGAAGCATATAAGCAAAAGAAGTCGAACAATTAGGGTCCTCTTTTGCGAAACTACAATGTAGAGGTCTACTTTATCCAAAATAGACTATCCTTACCAACAATCCAATGCTTCGTATGGATGCGACATTATCTACGAACAATAATGCCTAATTTATAAGTTTGTTTTTTCCATGGACCTAGATCTCTCGAGTATATTGGATTCGAATCCATGGATTGAGGCATCTTTTAAGGCCCCTCCTATGATAACCAATTTTTTGGCTTATGCCCCTTATCTTGACATGGAAGGACTAGATAGATGGCACTCTATAGATGCTCTACCATTGGAGGTCGTCCTTTGTGGGGCATACATTGTTTCTCTTGGGTGAGCCTCTACTCGAGCAAAGATTTATGAAAAGGTAGACCTGTTAGAAGCTATATCTTGCAAAATATCATTCACTAGCAAGGTCCCCAATCTGTTGCTCAATGTGTGGGCCTCTTTTTCTCTCATCACCACTTTATAATTCTCACCTTCAAACCTCATCTTAGACATAGAAAGGCCCCCTTGTTTCATGTTGATCCCTCAATCATCTCCCTTCCTTATGTTCAAGATGTAGTCTCCACGACATGGAGAAAGTTCCTTAGATGCTATACCTTTCGAGATAAGTGCTCAATGTTAGCGATTAAGAAGTTCCAAGTTCTCCTTGTCAAGGCCCAAAAAGAAATCCTGAACATTATGTGGGTGAGAAAGGAAAATCGTTATCATCACCTTCGACATTTGGAGATGGAAGTCAATATGGTAATCCCCATTTTGAACCAGGAATCAAGAAAATTAGATCCATAATAGGAAATGATGAAGAAATTCAAAGAAGGAAAGGTTGATGGTTGGGGAAAGGAGACAAACAAACAAAAGAGTTGCATAAGCTCTTGTAGAGGAAGAAAATCAAGGAATAGGTCCCTTTCATGGTATATAACAATGGGGTTGTATGCTCTTTTGTGAAAGAGAATATTGAGTTAATAACCAACCACTTTGCTCAACTCATGGGATTGTCCACACTACTCACTTCGAAGAGGTGGGACTATTTGGCTGCCATTATAAAAATCAAATAAAAAGGAATCCTACAAAGCATCGTGCATCTTTTCGACTCTTGAATCCCTAACATTGAGATGTTACAAGTTATTAATGCTCTCCCATGGTCTCATTAATGAGTTCCTCAAGGATTTTTACAGTGAACTAGTGCAACCCCTACTTTTGGTGTAGAAGGATGCCTTAGGTCTTGATGCTCTTCACAACTTTCATAATGAAGGGGTGATTCAACTAATTCATAAAAAAAAAACCAAGATTGAGAATCAGCAACCCATCACTGTGCTACAAGCTAGCTAAAGATTTTAGCGAAAATTCTTGCAAATAGCATTACCTTCCATCTGCGTTCATGGATGAGTGAGGATCAAAACGGACTCATAAAGGGTAGATCCATCTTGGAGGCTAATGTTGATGTGTGAGAAGGCCTAGAGTTTGTTAAGGTATGTTTGCAAAATATTCTCTTCATCAAAATCGCATTTGAAAAAGCATATGATCGCTTGGAGTGGGATCTCATTCTCAAACCCTAAAAGACTTATGTTGTGGGCCTAAACTCATCAATTTGATCTATATGCTTATGGGGAATTTCACATCTTGAATTAGTATCAATGGTCAAATCTCTCAAGAAATCAAGTTAAAATCCTCTATTAGATACGTTTCTCCTTTGGCTTCTCTTCTTTTTTCCGATTCCATCCATCACCTTAGCTGCTTCGTTAACCATCATACCCTTTTAAGATAGATCTAGGGCATTTGGTTCCCTTATTATCAGAACCCGATGCTAATGAGAATCTTTCCCAATGACACAAATGATTTTGTGCATAATGAACCTTATAGTTTGAACAGCTTGAAGCAATGGCTAAATGTTTTCTGTGTTGTGTCTGGATCTAAAACAAATCACTCCAAAATTGCTTTCAAGACCATTTTTTTGGGTCCTTAGCATTTTCCAATGAAGGATGGAGAGAAATATACAATGGACATATTCTTTTGGCTCCATGCTATCGAGATGGGTTTTGAAGTTTCTATGGGTTGTCACTAGAATTGGGTTTTTGCCAAAGTAGATGCTAAATTAGCCTAGTCAAAGGGAATACAACTCAGGCTAGGAGTGAAGGCTATGATGGTCAAACACCTCCTCATCTCATCTATTATTTATTGTATTGCTTGCTCAACAACAAAAGAAAAAGAATCAGTGAAGCTTTGAAGTAATTGCGATATTTCCTCTGGATCAAAATCTCAATAGGAGGGGCATGCCCAAGATCAAGTGGGCCTTGTGTGCTAACCTAAAAGATTCTCATGGTTTGGGCATTCTAGATATTGGGAGTTATGGGAGAAAAATTGGCTTCCAAGTGTTTGATCAAAGTATGGTGCAATGTGGAAGCTTCTTGGGAAAAACTAATTCTTAGAGACAAATCATCTATTATGGTTCAAGTAATCCCTCGCTGGTACGATCTCGACCTTTTCTCCTTGATGTTTTCTCAACATTCCATGACTCTCAAAGGCCCTAACTTTATTCGATCCATTTTGAAGAGTTGTAACAAGATTAAACCATACATCAAGGCTAGTGAAGATTGGAACTGGGTGGTAGAGATTAGGAAAAAATATTCTATCTGTTTTCTTATTGAGGGAATCAAAGAGGTTGAATCAAAGAACATCCAAAGAGAAGACAGGGTATGGAACAAAGGTTTTAGAAAATAGACGCATCTATCGAACCGTGATAGTAGTCATTGGTTAAGATTTGAGGACATTGACCATGTTAGAAAAGTTGAATTTATGACTAGTGGCTTCTTAAACATAAAATAAAGTCTTGAGACAGCTCAAAGATTTGCTTCCTTCTCATGAAAGACCCACCCCAGATTGAATGGTTCACATGGACCAAAGATAATAAATTGGATAAAGTTGTGAGGATCCATAAGCAACTTGATTGGAATACCTCCACTAACAAGAGATGTTCTCAAAAATTCTATAGTATTAGATGGCAACTCATGTGCATGGACACATGGCATCCTCATTGAGAACAGAAAATGGGTTCTTATGAACGAAATCCTCCATCATAGAATCTCAACCAATGCAAGATAATTAAATCTTTCGCATCCTTGAGTGGTGTAAGCATTGCATCCAGGGCAGAGATGACCATTAGGGCACAAAACGGCCGAAAAGGGGCTGCTTGCTAATGAGAGATTAAGGAAATTCACAAATAGAGCCTTTCCATGTGCACAAGAATATATCATTGCTGTCTCTTTAAATGGTATGAAGAAATTCTTTTTTAATAAAATATACTCTAGAAGAGCCGCTAAAGTGATGAAGAGTCTCCTATTCAGTGTACATTTTTTTGGTTTGATGCAAAAAAAAGGATATTTTGGCACAGTACACAAAGCATATTCTCCAATTTCCAAGAAGGAATTGATTTTTGAAGATACGAACTATTTTTGGGTTCACAAAATTTCATGATCATTCAGTGATAAGGTTTACATCAAATCAAAAGTTTCCACGTGTAGAAAGCCTTTTTCTCTTATAAATACTGCCAAAATTTGTGAACGTCGATTTCTCGCTTTGAACATTCTTCTTGTTCTAAGTTCAAATGGTTTCCGCTTCTCGTCGTCCTTCCAATCTTGTAACCTCATGTGAGGTTTACAATAGAGGAGAGGATTCTTTGTGGAAACCTCTTTCTGTGAAAATAAATGAATGGGTGACTATGCTTCCTAACTGCAGAGGTGCCCATAAAGTCAAGCATGCCAAAAGAGACAACACAAGAAACCACTCGAAGGGACGTATTCTCAATTTCAAATTGAAGAGATGCGGTTGGTTTGCACGAGTACAACATGTGTACACTGCTAAGGATCTTGTTCTAGAAAATCATGTGCAATTCCCTTCATACTGTAAGTGAAGTTTTACAATGCTCTTCTATCATTCCAGTTGTTTTTGTATAACAAAACATATGTTTTTGTACTACAAATATATTTCCTTCCAATGTTGTGGAATGGAAACCTGTTGAATGTTTAAGAGGAACGTTTAGAGTTCTTCATAAGGAATATGCAGACAAATCTGTTCAATTTTTCAATAGCATAGAGTTATTTGTCCATTATGCAAATTATCAAGTGCCATCAGGGAGGAGTTCTTATGCAAATCTTGTACATGTACCTGGTCCTTGCATCTCTTCATTAGATTGGGATGCTCCTAATCATTCAACAATTTCAAGTTTTCTATGCAAAATGAAATTTGACATCCAAAAGGCAATGTCAGCAGGCCGAATTTCGAGAAGGATAAAGATTCAATGGTTTTTGCCTATTCACGTCTCTATAGCATGCTTTTAAAACATGTTATTACAGAAAATAAAAACAATGTGGTTGAATACGAGAGTCTCTATTTTAGAGATTGATGATGTTTTAGGTAGGGAATGGGATAGCAAAGAAGTTCAAAAGCTAGGTGACATTATTTTATGTAAAGTTAGTCCCAACTCTCTTTCAATCTCATATAAGATATGTCAACAATCTTTGGTTTGAGGATATGATTATAGAAGGTGGAAAAATAAGCTTGGACTTTGGATAGCCTTGGACTCAGAGGAGAGCTGTCTAGAATTTGATTTAGAGGTATTGATTCATTCAGATTTTCAATTAAGGAAAATAATTGTCATTGCAAATTGGAATCTCAAAAATGTAAGGGAGCTCCTAGAATACCTTGATGAGGTATCATCATAGTGTAGATTCTCAATTGATGATGCAATAGTTAACATTAGAATCTTCTTACATAATGTATCTCCCTCTTAAAGAAGCTTTTATTGATACTTCCATTGAATTTTCTTTGCAGGATGGTGACAAAGAATGTGTGTTAAATTATGTCTTTTAAATGTCTATATTGATATTTGCATTTTTTAATTTAATTTCAAGATTTTGATGAGGTTCTTATTGTACAATGATAAGAATATAAACCAAGACATTCTTAGATATTTTTTAGGTCCTTTATTTCATATTTCCATTGATTTTTATTTGTAGGAGTGAATTGATTCCCCTTCATCTAAACTCATATTGGCTATTTTTTTGCTTAATTTTAACATTCTGATGAGGTTCCAACTAAGAAAATATTATACAAGAACTTGCATGAGTAAATTCTAGATGAACAAGAGATCTAGAATTCAATATCTAGTTTCAATTAAATTATTTAAGTCTATCAAAGGTGCACATTAGTTTCAATTAAATTATTTGATTCTATCCATCAGTTTTGTCCTCAAGTTATGCAAGAGAAAGTATCATGGTGCACATAACAAGTAATATTAGAGAGGATGGAGAACCTGGTGCAAATTCCAATCCAAGGTTTGATATTTCAAAAAATGAAGAGCATGACTTAAGTCATAAAATAGAGGAGACGAGATTAGAGAAGACGACCGATTCAAGTGACTAGCGCAATCTGAACTTGTCGAATCACGCTTATCGCTTAGATCGGTTGTGTTAGCAAACTATCGGGAGAGACTTAAAAAAGTGACTTTGCATAAAGGTTTGACTCATTACTATTAAAACAACTTGCAACAGCTCATCTCATGGAAGGTTTCTTAAAGGCGATGCTATGTTGAGATGGATAATACGATTGATGCAAGGGATAGGGGCAATCCAAAATTCTTTGATTCCCCATATTGCTTGTATCGGTCGTGTCCTCTTTCTTCTTTACGTTCTTCTCTATCTTCTCCAATTTAAACTTTCCAACAAGAATGAAGTAAGAAACGCACAATGCACTCATATTTGTGACACGATCAAAGTTAATTGGACCATGCAATGAACTTTTGTTTAACTCTCAAGAGGTTCAATACAACTGTATATTTCTCAAGGCATATAAATATTGTTAAGGCAAATAAATATGGTTACAATGACCATCTTCCAGATGAAGATTGGCATAAGTACATACAATTTGTACATAAATAATTCTCTCAACCTATGTTGGTTTAAAATAGACTTCAATCTTATACTAAAAAATGATTCAACCCTTTGTATCCTTTTTGGAGCCCTCTTTTCTTTAATGCTTGTGGCCCTTTTTGGAGCTTTCACCTTGACTCACTTTCTTGGTCCCATGCTTCAATGGTGAGTGAAGAGGATGCCCTTTCTTTTTTTCTTCAGACTTATTTTTATAAGGTGGAGGGAGTGGAGGTGAGTCTCGATCATTGGGGCAGATTGCATGTTTCATAATGCAATTTATTGCTCTCTCTGTGATCAAGATGAACCATGCATCTAGATAGTCTGATAAATTTAATTCAAGAGTGTAAAACCTTCTTTCCAAGAATCTTACAGCATTTGCAATCACTCTCTAGCCACATGATGTTGCGTCTTTCTGCAATGGCACATGAATTTCTATGTATCCAAATTGCTTTTGTTCATTCAATTTAGCAATTCCAGGAAAATTTTGATCAATATGCATCTTAAGAAGCTTTGCGGCACTACATTGTTAAGTTAAAATGAGAATGGATGGCATGGCTCTTAAATAAAAATGAAATGTATAGCAACTTACACTTTGCAATTCCGATGTTGTGATTCAAGAGAATTGAGGAAAAGATGTTGATATGCATTGAAGTGAACAATAGAAAGACTCCAATGGCCCCTGTCAATGAGTTGCATGTAAATACACTTTCATTTTGTTGTCTTCAGGTCTAATGTCAAGAAACCATTCATTCTGCCATGCCATTGCAACATTAACTATTATCTGCCCATCTCCTTTCTTAAGGAGCTCTTTATTTGCTTTCTCAACTTTTGAATCTGGTTTAAGATGACACTTTCCTTTGTAAATAATCCCTCCTTTTTCCTCTCCTCCTCACTGTTTGCTGCAGTTCTAGTTTCATGATCATCAATGACTTGAGGGTTGATCTCTTCAATGAAAACTGCTGTTTTGGGTCCTCTGTTAGATTTATTTAGACCTCCATGGTCTACCATTGGTCTATTTGCATTTGGTTGAGGACCCTAGCCAAGTCAAGGACTAGAGCTCCGGGGAGCCAAGGCTCTAGCACGGATCTTCAAGGTTATTCCATCTCCTCAGAGTGGCCATATGAGGAGTGTTTGGACCTTGGAGAAGATTCTAGAGGTGCCAAGGGAAAGGGCTATTTAAGTTGGGAGGTGAGTGGCAGGTGGCTAATTGGGATCTTTCATTTGGTATCAGAGCTTGAGTGAGAAAGGGGAAAGTCTTAGAGGAGAGGCCACTTCATCATCTTCTTGAGAAAGGCTAGGAGGAAAGTCTCGTGGACATCGCGTGGAGTTTTGAGGATTTTTTTTGCGTGAGCGTGGATGTCTTGGGGACGCAAGCAGACCTGAACAAAAAAAATTTGTCGTCATCCGCAGTTCTAACAAGAGGTAAGTGTATACTTTCTTCTTCATTATCCAACATTATATAGGGTAAGATCTTGGAGGAATCAAACCCCATACCTCCTTGGTAGAAGGCGCATGCCTTACTCAATTCTCCACGTATCCTTGATGCACTCCACGCTACCGCCACCTATACAAGAAGTGAGAAAGAGAGAAATAGTCGATAGAGCATTTTTTTCCTCTGATTTTGACCTTTGAAACACCTACCTATGTGCACCAAAATGGCCATATCTTGAGTTAGGAATATCCAAATTCAAAAATTCAAAATGTCCATATCTTGAGCTTTCCAAGGATAGGTTGTGTGATAGTTTTTGAGTATATATGACCATCTGTACAGAGCCTGGAAGTTGACTGAATAGTATCATGAGGGAGTCTTTAGGCATGAATGGATTACTTACGCGGCCCTTTTTGGGCCGTTTTTCACCCTAATAACCTTGGTCATCTCTTCTTCTTTTTCCCTATAGACTACCCAATCTAGCTCTCTTTTACAAAAAATTTGAGCTTATGAAGACAAATCAATTGGAAACAAGTGTTAGTTGGAGAAGGAGTTGGCTGCTCTATTGCTTTGTGAAATGCAATCAAAGGGGAAGCAGTCTAGAAGATATGGAAAGAAATATGTGCGATCAACTTTGACTTCCATCTGAAAGAGTGCTCGATTGAAAAATCCCTCTATTTGTTAGGTAGAAAAATATGTAACTATAAAAAATCGCATATTTTCAATCGCCATAGGATGTTTGTCTTGGAAAACAACAAGATTAAAAGCAAGTGGCTCACTCATAAAAGAGACAAAAAAATCATTAAACTTCTAGGCAACTCTCTCTAAAACATTTTTCACCCATTGAATCTTAGGTATCCAAATAGTTGTGGATTATCATACGTATGGGGTTGATATATCCCTACTTTGTGGGATAGAGGGGATCCCAAGGGCATTAATTCCATACACTATATAATTGTTCTCTTATTAATTTAAACATGGGAGAATAGGCTCTCGGGGAACTTCCTTTGAAAAAAGCTATTCTCATGATATGGTAGGGCGACAGAGTAGCTAATAACTCCTTAGAGTACCAAAATATAATGTAAGAGTATTGAAACACAAAGTCACGATTAAAGCTCTAGAAACTTTGGTAGCAAATAATCCTTGTCTGCTTTCCCGACCAACACCCACGGAGGCAAACTTCATATCTCAGAGTCTGCACACTCTGCAGGCAGTTATCGGTCACTTGGCCCTTCGCGAAAGGTATAACCTTCCATCACAACAGCATTCCATAGCTTAATCCGCCTGGCGAAATCCCGTTGACCTTCCCTGCCGTAAATCTAAGATGGAAAGACTGTCTTAGCATCCTCGATTAGAAACAGGTGACCTCTAGGGGAAGGATCTAGTGGGAAGCCTATTTGTCAGCCTTTATAGCGAATAATTCTTTCCTCTTTGCTGGACAATCACTTCTACGATCTTTCCCAGCCTTCAAGGCAATTCATGTATTCTTCTCTTATTTCGGTTAATCTATTCTGTTCCATTCGGAAGCGAATACGCGACCTCAATCTCTCGTCTTCTAAGATAACATGTCTCTTTCCCTTCCTGCTTAGCAGCTAAATGGGCCTAGCGCGCTCTTTATATAAATCAATGAAATATCCTCGGCGCCCTGTCCGAACGAAATCGAAGATCACCTACAAAAGCAAGGCAATTAAAGAAGTTTAATGGGCCTAGCGCGCTCTTTATATAAATCAATGAAATATCCTCGGCGCCCTGTCCGAACGAAATCGAAGATCACCTACAAAAGCAAGGCAATTAAAGAAGTTTAATGGGCCTAGCGCGCTCTTTATATAAATCAATGAAATATCCTCGGCGCCCTGTCCGAACGAAATCGAAGATCACCTACAAAAGCAAGGCAATTAAAGAAGTTTTATCTGAAAATCATTCTGGCAATGCCCTTCTATACCCGGATTTCAACCTCAAAGATTTAGAAGAGTTTGCGAATTTGCAATCAATCCAATCAATATCATCTCAAAGATCTGTTAAGCCCACCGTAAGAACCGCATAACATATAATGGCGGGGAACTGCACGAGCTGAGTCAGGAGCATACTGAAGGAGATGCAGTCTTCCTAACTCCAGGTCCCATTAAATAAAGATTCAATCTAGCTCGCTTCTCTCATTCTCTCTCTCTCTCTCTGCGCGTGTATCTGTGTTATAGAAAGATACTTGTCCAATATTCAGGCTTGGTTCCGTGGCATTTCCTTCCGAATGATCACCGCGTACGCTTCAACAATCTCCTCATTGAGAGTCGTCTAAGATGGCGCTGTTACCTCTAAACTTGTTATCAAAGCGTTTATTTGCAATGTTGAGGAAACGGAGTGCAGGCTGTAGAGGCACCTCGATTGATGCACAGAATCGACTGTATTTCCATTTTCATATACAATTTACGGAAGGCAATTACGTGTGTAAACTATGCCTTGCCGTTGAAACTCATCATTATTATTTCCTTTTTATGTACCAAAAGGGTTCTTTATTTAGACCCTCTGCACAAGCATGAACGTATTCGGACTTTTCGGATCTTAACTGCGTTGATCTTGAATTCATAATTTCGCCGTTAGTTTTTTCTAAGCTCTTGCTTCAGAGTGATTGTCTTCTTTAATGCCATGGCATGCGATAGAGCATTAGCCCTGGAGAGTTCATAGGGACAACCTATGATGAACATAATCTGTTGTTTCTGTAGCAGAGGTAGAAAATTGTAATTGGTTATATAGTTCGTATTTGTGGGGTGGATGCTTTAGGCGCACTATATGATCTAAGCCTCAGCGGATAGCGCCAATTCTCAGGAGAAGGCCTTCTGCAAACTTATAAACTACAACCAGAAACTAAAAGGAATGCACATATGTCAATCAAATTGTGATTATATTGGTGCAATCGGAAGAAATCTCAAACACAACTTCATCATTTAATTTCGAAATTTCATGAGAAAAATTTGTAGAGAGTACGCATGCGGAAGCAAAATGAACAGTAAAGTACTCTCACAAAACAAAGAATGTGTGAGACACAAAATGAGTAGACTATGAAATGGGTAAACTCATGTGGATTAGAAATGAGCTTGCCAAGAGCATGGAGAAGGCTCCTCAAGCTTCTAACCAAGCACAAATGAGGGGAGATGCCCTCCTTATATAGATTTGGGAGGGGCTCTCAAAAGTACATCATATGTGGGATAAGTCTCCTGAAAGGAGAACGAATACAACTGGTAGAAGCACATGGAAAGGTACCCAAATACAAAGGAAATAGAATATGAAATGGAAATAGACTAGAAAGGGAGTGCCTCCTGGATACAAAATGGAGATGCACTCATGCGGATACAAATGTAGATGAAGAAGGAGCGATCATGTTGTGAACACCCCCTCTGCAGCTCCATTTTGGAGCGGCTGAATGTTGCAGAGGTCCACCAAGCGCTGAAGTGGGACCGGAGGTAGAGCCTTCGTGAACATGTCCGCCAGGTTCTCTTGAGAGATACACTGCTCCAGAGTAATCTCCTGAGATATGAGCTTCTCGTGGATGAAGTGGAACTAGATCTCGATGTGCTTGGTCCGAGCGTGGAACACTAGATTCTTGGAAATGGCCAAGGCTGACTGGATATCCGTGTGAAGACATGTCGGAGTATCCTGCAAAACACCAATGTCAGATAATAAACGTCGAAGCCAGATGGCCTCACATGCTGCAAAGCTGGATGCTCCGTACTCGGCCTCGGTGGATGATAGTGCAACTATAGGCTGCTTCTTACTTGCCCAAGAGATAGGTCCTGAGCTGAGCAAGAATATATACCCAGAAGTAGACCGTCGAGAATTAGGATCACCAGCCCAATCTGAATATGAATATCCGGTGAGTTGGATGCCCCGTCTATACCAAAGACCATGATGTGGGGTGAGGGAAAGGTATCGAAGTAGTCTCTGAGCAGTATCCCAATGAGTCTGATGAGGCTAATGTGCAAACTGACTGAGTATACCAACTGCATAAGAAATATCTGGTCTAGTATTGGCAAGATAGAGTAATGAGCCAACAAGTTGTCGATAGGTATGCACATCCACAAGTGATGAAGAGTCCTCCAGTGTAAGCTTGATGTTGGGATCAAGTGGTGTAGAAACTAAGCGACATTGGTCCATGTTATATCTAGAAAGTAGAACAAAACAGTAGTTCTTGTGAGATAGGAATATACCTTCGTTTGTTTGCCAAACTTCCATGCCTAAGAAGTAGTGAAGTAATCCAAGATCTTTCATAGAGTACTCAAGGGGAAGCTGTGTGATGATGAACTGGATGCGTTCTTTGTCTAAGCCTGTCAAGATCAAGTCATGTACATAGAGAATGATGATGGCTACTAAAGATTCCTTTTGATATATGTAGAGATTAGCATCAGCATTGCTTCTGTGAAAGCCCTTGTCTTCAAAGAACTTGTAAATCTTTTCATACTAGGCCCTGGGAGCTTGCTTGAGTCCATAAAGTGCCTTGTGAAGCTTGTACACTTGATCTTCTTTGCCTTTGATCTTGAAGCCTTGAAGTTGTTCAACATATACTTCTTCTTGAAGATCTCCATTGAGGAATGCACTTTTGATGTCGAGCTGGTAAATGGGCCATTTAAAGTGAGCACTTAGTGTTAAGACGATTCTTATGGTTGTGAATCTTGCAGTAGGGGCAAAGGTTTCTTCATAGTCAATGCCATGTTGTTGCTTGTATCCCTTAGCGACTAATCTTGCCTTATATTTATCTAGAGTACCATCAGACTTGTATTTGACTTTATATATCCACTTGAATCCTATGAATTGATGGTTGGTTGGTTTCGGAACTAGTGTCCAAGTCTTGTTCTTTGCTATTGCATCGAGTTCCTCTTTCATAGCTGTTTCCCACTCTGTTTGGCCTTGAGCTTGTTTGTAGTTGGATGGCTTTGGAATTTGCTGAATTTGGTGCATTAGAGCATAATTAACATGTTAGATTTATTTAGACCTCCATGGTCTACCATTGGTCTACCTGCATTTGGTCAAGGACCCTAACCGGGTCAAGGACCAGAGCTCGGAGGAGCCAAGGCTCTAGCACGGATTTTCAAGGTTATTCTATCTCCTCAGAGTGGCCATATGAGGAGAGTTTGGACCTTAGAGAAGATTCTAGAGGTGCCAAGGGCAAGGGCTATTTAAGGTTGGGAGGAGAGTGGCAGGTAGCTAATTGGGATCTTTCATTTGGTATCAGAGCTTGAGTGAGAAAGGGGAAAGTCTTGGAGAATAAGCCATCTCATCATCTTCTTGGAAGGAGTTTTTTAGTAAGGAATTTCGTGGAGCTCACGAAGGAGAAGGGGAGCAGTTCGCGCGCGTACGTTGAGGGAGAAGAACTGCCTCGATTCGCTGTAGCAGGAAGCAAAAGGATATTGTACAACCATCCGTCAGAAGTTCTTACACAGAGAGGTAAGTATGCACTTCAATCTTTCCTTTCTTTCAAAGGATAAGAAGTGGTTGTTGGAGGGATTGAACCCAACACCTCCTAGGAAGGAGGCGCATGCTTTACCCACTCCCCCACACGCTGCTGGTGATTCTATGGTCGCCGCCGTCTTCTATAGATGCTGATAAAAAGAGGGAAAAAAATCGACACCATTTATTTTCTCTGATTTTCACTTCTGAAACACCTACCTAGGTGCACTAAAATGGCCATAGCTTGAGCTAGGAATATCCAAAATCAAAAATTCAAAGTGCTATGGATTCCTTGCTTCAAGAGCTTTTTAATGATACATTATTTGATAGTTTTTGAGTAGATATGACCATCTGTACAGAGCTTGGAAGTTGACTGAATAGTATCATGAGGGAGTCTTTAGGCATGAATAAATTCTTATTTCTTTCATAGATGTTTTTGGACATGGTTTCTTTCCATATGAGATAATTTCCCTCATATTTATCTTCATTTGGGGTCATAAAAGTCATGTCAAATCTTAATTTTCTTATAGAAAACGATGTAGAAGAAAGGAAGAGGATTCTGTTCATAGCTACTCTATTAGGATGCATGAGATATTGAAATTCTTCATTAATTGATTTTGTTGAATGGGTTCATGATTGACTAAAGAGTGAATATTCAATTGTACATGGACATTCATTAATGCATTTATTATTCTTCTTCTTCATTTAAAATTCAGTTGTATGAATTTGAAGATACAATTAATATTACAACTAGTTGTTTACATAAGAGTAAGTGGATGTATGCATTGAAAGAAAAATATGGTTTTGGTAATCTATGGACATTAATTTGCATGCACTCACCAAAGAGTTTTTCCTAATAATCAATTTACATATACATATAGTTCTATTGATTTAAACATTTACAATTCGCTATATGTGTTTTGTTAGAACTAGAACCAATGCATAGTTTGCTTGTTGTAAATAAATAAATTCATGATAAATGATTTGTTGCATATGAATCTTTTTATTACTCATGGAAGAATAATTATGCATATCACTTCATTATATGGTTTTATTATAGGTGAGTTAGCTTAAATGCATACAGAAAAGCATGAGAGTATTTTTAATTTGTTGATTGAGCAACTTGAAATGGTACTGCTGCATGTTGTGATAATCATAAAGTCATGTAGGAAGCACCAATTTCCATGAAAATTTGTATGATGGTACTTGATATAGTTTTTAACCTACTCACCAATTTTTGTGTTTTTTGGAGTTATTTTAGTAGGTCAAAGGATTCCAATACTTCAGAGACGTTGTTTCTTGGAACACCCTTTGGAATGTTGACAGGGGTGTCTTGTCAGAGTCATATCTCTTGGTGAAAATATCCATTTGGAGAGTTTTTTATTGGGTTGTAAAGCTTAGCTATTTTAGGTCTTGTCCTCCAAATTTAATTACATTTGGATTTTTGAGTTAAGAGAAAAGTGAAATTCATTCTGGTCATTGTGTAGGGAATTTTCTCTGGCAATTTGTTGCAGGTGTGTAGAAACTTGGGTGGTTCTCTCACACCACTTGTCCAAATGATATGAAATTTCGATATGAGCTGGCGCATAGTGTTGCAATAGACATATATAAATTTCATAGGATTTGGATAAGGTTTGAGGAGTATAAACGCTATTTTAGCTGTCTGGTCCCTCTGGCGAGGACTCGCCAGAGAAGTGCGCAGAGGTCTGGTCTTTTTGCCATTTCTTTTTGATGGAATGTCCAATTAAGAGAAACTCTTATGGAAATGTTTTGGTACTATATCATCTTAGTTCTCACCAAATTTGAAGTCATTTGGAATTCATTTGGGGAGTCTATGATTATAATCTTTCCTCTGTTCTAATTTCTGAGTAGTGAAAAATATGCAGGTATTACAGACACCCTTTTGCTTGTTGCTCTCAGTTGGAGAGTGATATGCAAATGAAACTTTGTATACTAATAGCTGCTTAGATAAGATTTCCAATGACCCAAATTTCACTGAATTTGGAGTTCTTTTGATAGGTCTACTCAGTAGATCTTGGGAGCTATGTCTCACTTCCAGGACCTCCTGTACATAGGTATAGGTTTGCAGAGTTTTGGCCAGAGATTCATGACCATAGCTCCAATTCATTTGATTTAACTTGGAGATGAAAGCTAACTTCGAGGGCTATGTGTATACCAAAAATCATTATTTTTGGATATATTTATGTATGTCTAATATTCTAGTCTTTTTGCAAGTATTGTACTTTTTGACATAGGAAGTTAGAGGAAGTGATCAAAGACTTTAAATTGTAAATTTTAGAGAAAACTCACTTGGATTTAGCATGTAATAGATTGATAGTTTGTATAGGATCATTTATTAGCATTTTCGAAAATCTATTAGTTTGTATAGTTTATACTTGGCGCTTATCGCCGGATGTATTCTAGGAATTTTCCATTGCTTCTATTGTCATCATGTAGACTTGTATAGGATTTGGGTTTGTGATGTGATCAATGTATGGGATTGAGAGAGGATCGAGTGTAAATCTTTTAATTCATGTTTTACACGAGCAATCTATCGATTAGGAATATCATTAGTGTTGGAGTTAGACGTCTGCGGAAGCACGTGAACAACACAAGGAAGAAGAAGAAGCTTGGAGCACAACACACAAGACTGAATGTATTACTAGAGAATGTACAAAGATAAGTAGCCCATTAGGGCAATAGGCGTATATACAAGCCGGGGGAAAAAAACCTCCTAAAGAGGGAAAAAAGTGCCCCGGCGGTCCTAGAGTGTTCACACACATCACTACCTAAATATATCAACAAATCCCCCCTGGAAGTGATGCGGTGAACAAGGAGCTAGCACTCATGTATAAGGAAGTGCCGAGCTATGTGGAAATCACTCCACAAAAGGAAGTAAGCCCAAAGCTTTGCGGAAAGCTTCAAACTTCTCCCTAGGCAGAGCCTTTGTGAAAAGGTCTGCAATGTTCTCCTGCGTGGGCACATATGCCAAGCTGATCTCCCCAGTAGAGAACCTCTCCCTGACATAGTGATAATGCACCTCAATGTGCTTAGTGCGAGCATGGAACACAGGGTTCCTCGCAACTGCCAATGCGCTCTAACTGTCAGTGAAGATGGTGGTGGCAGAAGACTGGCCAACACCCAAATCAGCCATAAGGCGTCTGAGCCACACACACTCAACACTCGCTGTGAAAGCTGCCCTATACTCAGCCTCACAACTGGAAGTGGCCACAATAGGCTGCTTCTTGCTCAACCAAGATATACATGAGCTACCAAGCATGAAGCAAAAACCACTGGTGGACACACGAGTGTCATAGCAACCAGCCCAATCTGAGTCAGAAAAAGCATGCAAATCTGGCGGTAGTGATCCCCCCTTGGGATAAAACAACCCAAGTAGCCGAGTACCACTCAAGTAGCGAAAGATGCGCTTAACCGCTTTCCAATGCGTGACTCCTGGGCAATGCATAAACCTGCTCATCTGTGAGACAGCAAACTGAATATCTGGCCGAGTAATGCATAAGTAAATGAAGCATCCAACGGCCTGCTGATAGAGAACAACATCAAATGCATCTCCAGCATCATGAAGACTCAATCGTAAACCTGTCTCCATAGGAGTGGCAATAGGCTTAGAGTCTTCAAGGCCAAAACGCTGCAATAATGTGTCAATATATTTTGTTTGACACAAAGCCATTCCACCATCAACTTGCATAAACTGAATGCCCAAATAGTGATGCAAATGCCCCAAATCAGACATCTCAAATGAGGCATGCAAATCAGCCTTGAAATCAGCAATATGCTTCTCAAGAGGACCAGTGAGCAGCATGTCGTCTACATAGACAACAATGATCAGAAGCACATCATTAGCACGCTTAACATATAAGGTGCTTTCAGTTGGACTGTTCTCAAAACCATGTGCAATGAGATAGGCATGTATTTTCTCATACCAAGCACGTGGTGCTTGCTTTAAACCATATAACGCCTTCTTTAACCTGCACACCTGGTTTTCATGCCCTTTCTGCACAAAGCCACGGGGCTGAAAAACATACACTTCTTCATGCAAGTCACCATTCAGAAATGCTGTTTTAATGTCGAACTGATGTACATTCCAACCATGATGAGCTGCAAGTGCACAAATGCTCCGAACAGTAGTCATGCGGCATGTAGGTGCAAAGGTCTCATCAAAATCAATGCCTCTTTCCTGCACATAACCCTTTGCAACAAGCCTAGCCTTATACCTGTCAACTGTACCATCAGGTTTACGCTTCAGCTTGTATACCCACTTAGTGCCAATGGCCTTCTTGCCAGGAGGCAAGTCACATAAAGACCATGTACCATTCTTCATTATAGCATCATATTCAGATTGCATAGTAGCCATCCAATTTTCTGAATTTTGTGCTTCATCAAAAGAAATAGGCTCATTCTCATCACAGAGACTAGATGCAGCCATAGCATAGCAATCTGATGCAAAGGAGGTACTATGAGAGCCTGAACGAGTACGATATGACAAAGGTGCATCTAATTTGCTGTCACGCAAAGTCTGCACGAGCCATTTTGGCGTAGTTTTTGCCTGTTCAATATCAGCTCTCTCATCAACAAGTGCATCATGTAAATCTGCATCAGAAATGGAATGATCTGCATCATCATATGAAACATGCAAAGGCTGAGAAGTTGCCTCATTAGGACCAGCGCTAGCCTGTCCACCTGTAAAAAGAGGCATCAAAGTATCATACATGTCTTTGGAGCTAACAGATGTCTCCTTAGTACATGAAAGCAATGGCTGAATAGCATCTTCCACAAAGACAACATCACGGCTAACCAGAATGCGTTTAGTCTGTGGATGATACAGACGATAACCTTTACTTTCAGAACTGTACCCAACAAAAATACATTTTACTGCCTTATCATCCAATTTTCTGCGATGTTGTTCAGGCACTAATGCATATGCCAAACAACCAAAAACACGCAGATGAGCAACAGATGGCTTGCGGTCATGCCAAGCCTCATATGGAGTGATGGACTGCAACGCTTTGGTGGGACACCTGTTCAGTACATATGTTGCACACATGACATCCTCAAGCCAGAAACTATGTGGTAAAGCCTGACTTTTGACCATGCACCTCGCCATCTCCATGAGTGACCTGTTCTTTCGTTCAGCAACTCCATTCTATTGAGGTGTATACGGCACTGTACACTGGTGTTTTATCCCACGTTCAGCCAGAAATGCATTAAAATCTGAAGACATATATTCCCCCCCTCGATCAGAACGGAGGGTGCCCATTTTACATGCTGACAGATTTTCAGCCAAAACCAAAAACTGTTTGAAGCACATGAACACTTCGGACTTTTCTTTGAGTGGATATACCCATGCATGCCTGGAAAAATCATCAATGAAAGTCACGAAGTAAAGGTAATTTCCAAAAGAGGGTGTCTGCATAGGACCACAGACATCACTATGTACAAGCTGCAATTTCTGCATAGCCTGAACTGAACCATCTTTTGGAAAGGAAGAACGCTGCATTTTGCCCAAAATACAGCCTTCACAAACATGTTTTCCAGGTGCCTCAAGTTTGGGCAAGGAGGACACCATTTCAGATTTCTGCAAGCGTAACAAACTAGCAAAATTCAGATGATCAAAGCGTGCATGCCAAAGCTTTGCAACTGACATAGCCTGAGAATCATGAACTGCACATGCCGAATCATTCACAGATCTTTCATAGTCTATGAGCTTATACAGCCCACGACATAAAATGCCAGAAGCAATAATCACATCGCCATTTGAGAGATCATGGACTGTACACCTGTCATCAACGAATTTCACAACCAAGCCAATCTTGGCTAATGCAGAAACTGATAACAGGTTCTTTTTGATCCTTGGCACAAATAAAGCATCTGACAAAGTGAAAGAACTACCATCAGCAGTAGTCAGAATGATCTTACAAACTCCCATAACAGGATAAGAGGAGTTATTGGCGCATGTGATAGTATTCCCTGTAGGGGCAGGCTCGAGTGAAGAGAAGAAACTGCGCTGCGAGGTAATATGTTTGGTCGCCCCACTGTCAAAGTACCAAACATCTGAGTCTACTGCAGACATGCACTGATCATGAGAAGATGGGTCAAAACTGCAGACAGTAGTAAACGCCCATTCTTCTTCCTGCACAAGATTTGCAGACTCTGTTTTTGGTGTAGAGGCCTCTGCAACAACCATTCCAGCCTCTTTCTTCTTTGCCTCTTTAGCAGCCAGTTTTGGACAGTTCTTTATAATATGATCATTTCCTTTACAGTACTTGCAGAACAATTTCTGCTTTTCTGATTTCTTCTCATCTTTATCCTGGTTCTTCGATTGTGCAGCATTTGCAGATTTCTGCTTACTAGTAGAAGAGCTCCATTTTCCTTTGCCCTTCTGACTAGCCAGGAAAGCTTGATCTGCAACACGCATAATGGACCTGTTCTGCCTAGACTGATCTTCCTGCAACAGAACAGAGACTAATTCCTCAAATGACAAGGCATTCGGATTGCCTTTCATCATCAATCGAAGAGTAGAGGCAAAACTCTGATATGAATCAGGAAGGCCATTCAGAACGGTCTGCACAAGTGAGCTATCTGGTATAACCTCATCAGCAGAAATCAATTGTTCCTTCAGGTCTTTGATCTTTGTAAGAAAATTGTCCATCGAATCACCTTCATTCATGTGCTCACTCTCCAACTGTTTTCGGAGGTAAGCAACACGAGCCTCATTCCTAGCCTGGTACAAAGTGGTAAGTGTATCCCAAGCATCCTTTGTTGTTCTGCAAGAGCGAATATGAGGAATAATGGCACGTTTGATAGACAAAGCTATCAATGCATGTGCTTGGGCATCTCTGCCATCCCAACGAATCTGCTCTGCGGTAGGTGCAACAGAAACAGAAGCACGAACAGGAATCTGCGGAATATCATCTTCGACACCATCTTCATCAGCTCCAACACCTGTATTTGCAGTACCTGTCGTTACAGGTGTAACAGGATGTCTTTCAACACCCTGCACAATGTTCCACAATCCTTTTGCAACCAGTACATGTCGCATCATATAATCCCATAATGGGTAGTTGGTACCATCCAACTTATCCTCAACAGCCAACATACGGAATACATCACTGCTTTCAGCCATGGCCGGTGACTAAAATACCTTGATGCAGAAAATTGACTGTATCTCAAAAAGTTGAACAGAACTGCCCAGACGAGTTCTGCTAGACCTGTAGCAGACTTCGAGACGGTTAGACTGGCGAACAGAAACTGGTATATACCTTTGGCACAAAAGGACGAAATAGCCTGCACAAGCACTGCGATAGTGCGTTCGGAGGCCGAAACGAGCTCAGATCGCGATTTCGGCACCACACAACAAAGCTGTTTTGATCTCGGAAACACCCTGAGTATGCTCACCAAATTTTGTGCGAATCTGAGACTGCAAACGGAGGAGTGTCGACGGCGCCCTAGAAGAAGCAACGACCTGCTCTGATACCAATTGTTGGAGTTAGACGTCTGCGGAAGCACGTGAACAGCACAAGGAAGAAGAAGAAGCTTGGAGCACAACACACAAGACTGAATGTATTACTAGAGAATGTACAAAGATAAGTAGCCCATTAGGGCAATAGGCGTATATACAAGCCGGGGGAAAAAAACCTCCTAAAGAGGGAAAAAAGTGCCCCGGCGGTCCTAGAGTGTTCACACACATCACTACCTAAATATATCAACAATTAGTTTGGTATTACCTCTTTGCATTCACATGACTTATTAGTTGTCCTATGTTTTTCCTTTTAGAATGAATCCCGATGAGGTTGTAACTCCCATGGAAGAGGTCGAGCTTGAGCGACCTTATACTACGGAGATTACGAATCTCAATGCTAAAGTTAGAGGCATGGAGGATACCCTTCAAAAGATCCTCCAAGCAATTAACAAACCAGAGGTGCCACCCATCGACACACCTATGCAGGTGGAAGTTCCATGTGTTGAACCGTCTAGTTCACAAATACCTTTGACAGATATGGGGGCTTCTTCTGGTAGAGACGTTAGATGGCAAGTGAAAGATTTAAACCCACCGAAGTACCACGGACAAGTTAGTGCCAGGACGGCAGATGTGGTGGAGCAATGGATAAGTAAGTGGGAACAGTGTTTTCGACTTTGTAATATTGAGGATGAAAAACAGAAAATACAGCATGCCACTTATAGTTTGATGGATGTTGCTCATCGGTGGTGGAGGAAAATAGAGCAGGATAAGATAGAACTGGCCACTTGGGCAGACTTTAAAGTTATATTTTACAATAATTTTGTTCCTCCAGATGAGCGTACTAGGGCTCTAGATGCATGGTTTTTCCTACAGCAGAGACAACTTTCAGTGCAGGAGTATGCAGACAAATATAGGGAAATCTTGTTGAAGATTCCAGATCAGGTGCCTGATTTTCTTCAGGTGCATAAATTTGTTCTTGGGCTTAGGGAGACGTTACGTCCACTTGTGCGCAAGGAGCGCTGCCACACCCTAAATGAGGCAGTAGAACTTGCTTTGGTGTTGGAGGATGGGCGACGCTCTCGATTGCAGCCTTCTGGACAAAAGAATACTTGGACAAGGTTCAAGAAGCCTATAGTTTCAGTTCCAGCATCTAACAGACAGATGAACGTCATTCAGACTTCGAGTCGTGGGAAGAGGAAAGTTAGTGCATCCATGGCAGATAGAGCTTTTCAGAGATCTAGTTTGACTCCGCAACAGAAAGAAAAGGCTCGCCGTGAGGGTCTTTGTTATGAATGCCTAGGTCGGCATCCTTATAGAATGTGTCCTAAGAAGAAAAAGAAGATATCTGCAGTGATGGTGGTGGAGAGGCAGCAGTCCTCGCCATCCACTCCATCATCTCCTTCAGATTTTGATCTTCTAGCTACAGACACTGAGATGGATCCACCATCTAAAGATAAACAACCCATCTTAAATATAACAGTGACTAAGAAGGTTAAGAATGCTCCAGATGTGGTGTTATCCCCAGTAGCTCAGAAAGGGTATCAGTTTCCAGACACCGAGTTGGTCGTCATGAGTGGGGAAGTTCATGGACATCTCGTTAAAGTTCTATTTCATACAGGATCCACACATAATGTTATTAACTCTTCCTTAGTCAAGAAACTGAAGTTGAAGACTACTCCATCTGCATACACCTTCAGGGTAGAGTTGGCAGATGGGAAGGGATCTGAGATCTGGGATCGACGAGTTGTTGGATTACCAGTCCAGATACAGACTTATAGAGATGAGCTGGATTTCGAGATCGCCAGGTTGGCTAGATTTGATCTCGTTCTCAGTAAACAATGGCATGCAAGTAAGAAGCCAACTATTGATTTTCAGACCCACATATATCAGTTCAATCATAATGGTCGTCGCATTACCATCCGTGGAGAGCCGGACGTCAAGGTGTACAGACGAGCATCTACCTCTGCGATGGTAAAAGCAGAGTAGTTACCTTCAGGTCTTCCGCCTCGCAGAAAAGTGGAGCATAGGATTGAGCTAGTACCAGGAGCTCATCCACCGGCCAGACAGCCGTATCGAATGAGTCTGCAAGAGGAGGCAGAAGTACGTCGTACTGTCGAGGAGTATCTTGACAAAGGACTTATCAGATCTAGTTATTCACCTTTTGCAGCCCCAGTGCTTTTGGTTTGCAAAAAGGATGGATCTTTTAGGATGTGTATAGACTTTAGAGCATTAAATAAAGTTACAATAAAACACAGATATCCGATGCCTCGCATTGATGATATTCTGGATGCACTAGGAGGTGCTATTGTATATAGTAAAATAGACTTAAAAAGTGGTTATCATCAAATAAGAGTTAACGACGATGATGTACATAAAACAACTTTTCGTACTAGATTTGGTCATTATGAGTATCTTGTAATGCCTTTTGGTTTAACTAATGCACCAGCTACTTTTATGGTGCTCATGAATGATATTTTTCGTCCTTTCTTTGGCCAGTTTGTGGTTGATTTTGTAGATGATCTGTTGGTTTATAGTAAAAGTTTGGAAGAACATGAATGTCATTTGCGTACAGTATTTCAAATGTTGGATGACAATACTTTGTACGTCAATCCAGAGAAGACACAGCTATGTTTATCTGAGGTTGAGTATTTAGGACATATAATTTCTGCAGATGGAATTAGAATGGATCCACGAAAAGTTTCTGTGATCCTTGGTTGGCCGATTCCTCAGAATGAGCGCCAGTTGCGATCATTCTTAGGATTATCAGGCTTCTATAGGAAATTCATTGCCAGCTATTCGCACATAGCTGTGCCATTGACGGATTTGTTACAGAATAATCAAAAGTTTGTATGGACTAGTGCACAACAGAAAGCTTTTGACACAATGAAACAAACAGTTTCAAGTGCCCCAATTTTATTGGTGGTAGATCCCCAAAAGCCTTTTGAGATAGAAACCGATGCTAGTGGCATCGCAGTTGGTGCAGTTTTGATTCAAGATGGCAGACCAGTAGCTTTTGAAAGTAAGAAACTTTCTCCAGCTCAGAGAAATTGGCCTGTCCATGAACAAGAATTATATGCAATAGTTCACGCTTTGAAGATTTGGAGACACTATATGGTGCAACTTTTAAAGTTTACACAGATCATCACACATTGAAGTATTTCTGTTCCCAGCCTGATCTTCGCGGGAGACAGGCTAGATGGGCTGAGTTGATGCAAGAATTTCATATGGAAATTCTATATAGAAAAAGAAAAATGAATACAGTTGCAGATGCATTATCTCCTATTTTGCATCAGATTAGCTTCACAGTTCTTGATAGTGATTTGATCAAAGAAATCAAAGATTTACAGATTGAAGATGATTATTGTCAGTCTATAATCAGCAAGTTATCACAAAATGATAAAGATCAAGCATTCTCAAATTTTCAAGTGGAGCAAGGTTTGCTCAAAAGAAAGGGAAAGATTTGTGTGCCTAATTCCTAAGAAGGGAAGTTTAGAAAAGAGGTTATTTTCGAGAACCATGATGTACCTTGTGCAGGACATCCTGGTATTGAGAAAACTTTGCAGTTGATCAGACGTACCTTTTGGTGGCCAAAGATGCTCAGAGATGTAAACAATTATGTAAGTCAGTGTTTTAAATGTCAAGTGAATAAAGTAGAGAGAATTCGTGCTCCAGGTCTGCTACAACCATTGGAGATACCACAATATTGTTGGGATAGTATATCCATGGACTTCATAATGGGTTTACCTAGAACACCACGATAGAAGAATGCTATTCTTGTAGTGGTTGATCGTTTGAGCAAAATGGCACACTTTATTTCTACAAAGGAATCAGTGGAGGCTCCGCAAGTCGCGGAACTATTTATTCAGAATATTTTTAGACTACATGGTCTACCTAGATCCATAGTTTCAGATAGGGATCCCAGGTTTACAGGAAATTTTTGGAAACACGTGTTCAATAAGCTTCAAGTTCAACTCAAGATGAGTAGTGGAGAGCATCCACAGACAGACGGTCAGACCGAAAGAGTTAATCAGATATTGGAAGATATGGTACGGGCATATGTTTCAGAAATGCAAACAGATTGGGATAGTTTTCTCCCATTAGTTGAATTTGCTTATAATAGTTGGAAGCACAAGACTACTAGGCTTGCACCTTTTGAGGTGATCTATGGATGTATTCCACATAGTCCAGCTACCATTGGATTACCTAGGAAATCTTCGAGTGCTTCACAGTTTTTGACAGATATGCAAGCTAACTTAAAAATAGCTCAGTTCAATCTCCAGCAAGCTGCTGAAAGGATGAAAGCATTTGTAGATCGACATCGAACACCACGAACGTTTCAAGAGGGAGATCGTGTGTTTTTACAGGTCCCATTTGGTTCATCACTAACAGTGGGTCAGAAACCCAAGTTATCCCCTAGATTTTGTAGACCTTGGACAGTAATCAAGAAGATTAGTGATGTCACATATAAATTGCAATTGCCAGAAAATTGCAAAGTTCACCCAGTTTTCCATGTTAGCAAATTGAGACCATACATTTCTCGAGATGAGAATTGCGTAGATGGTTTAGTTGCTTTAGAAAATAGAGCATCTCAGCTAGATGTTCCATTTCAGGTTCTTGATAAGAGGGAGCGGAAGTTGAGAAATCGCTCCATACCAGAGTTTTTAGTAGCATGGACTAGCCGTCCACTCACAAATGCTACTTGGGAACCAGAAGCTCTGATTCGCAAACACTTTCCTTCCCTGATCACTGAGGACAGTGATCTCTAGAAGGGGGAGAGAGTGTTAGATTTATTTAGACCTCCATGGTCTACCATTGGTCTACCTGCATTTGGTCAAGAACCCTAGCCGGGTCAAGGACCAGAGCTCGAGGGAGCCAAGGCTCTAGCACGGATCTTCAAGGTTATTCCATCTCCTCAGAGTGGCCATATGAGGAGAGTTTGGACCTTAGAGAAGATTCTAGAGGTGCCAAGGGCAAGGGCTATTTAAGGTTGGGAGGAGAGTGGCAGGTAGCTAATTGGGATCTTTCATAACATAATGACTTTGTTCGCGTTGTTGCATATCAAGAAGCATTTGAGATCAGCGTGGTTGTTGTTAAGTACTTGCTTCTGAGTTGGAAGTTGGAAATACTGAGTCCCCCTCTGAAGTGTAGATAGGTGGACTAAGACTTGTACTTGAATCTTTTCTTGAGTATGATGAAACTTCATTGAAGATCACATCCTTCAAAATGGTGATGGAGTGGTTTTCCATATCATATAGACGGTATGCCTTTGATTGGTCATTGTAGCCTATGAATATGTGTTTCTTGGACTTTAATTGTAACTTGTTTCTATCTTCTTTTGGTACATGGACAAAAGCTTCACTACCAAAGACTCGAGCACATTTGATTTTCTTCCATAGTAGGCTTTGAAGGGTGTTTTGTTGTGTAAAGCACTTGTAAAGCCTCGATTAAGAATGTGAACGGTAGTATGCACTGCTTCTGCCCAAAAATTGTAGGGTACATCCTTGTGATGAAGCATTGTTCGTGCCATTTCCATCACATTGCGTATCTTCCTTTCACCTACTCCATTCTGTGATGGAGTATGAGGCCGAGTAACTTGTCTTTTGATCCTTTTCTAGGTGAGAAAGTTATCAAAGTCATGATTGATAAACTCGCCACCTCCATCTTATCTGATGGTTTTGACTTTAGTTGAATCTTCATTATCAACTTCCTTGATCCAAGTTTGAAAGTTAGAGAATGTGTCTGACTTTGACTTCAAGAAGTACACCCAAATAAAGCGAGAGTGGTCATCTACTAGAAGGTAAAAGTAGAGGGATCCACTAAGCGATGGGGTATTCATAGGTCCACATAAGTCCATGTGGATAAGGGCAAGTGGGTTCCTCGCTCGTGTTGAAGCTTCCTTGGCAACCGGGGCCCTATGTTGCTTGCCTTGGGTGCAAGCATGGTAGACATCAGTAAGTTGCCCTATCTTTGGCGATCCCTTCACAAGTTGGGAGGAAGAGATTTTTGATAAGTATGAGGTGTGGCCGAATCTCTGGTGCCACAAACCTGAGTTGGATTCTTTGGATACAAAGCATGATAGCTTGTAGAGGCCCTTTTCCTCAATACGTTGAGCAATGTCATTCTTTGTATGGGGATCAACTACCTTAACTGAGGTGTTATCAAACCATACTTGTTTATCTTGGTCTGTAATGGCCTTGACGGAAAGTAGATTCATGCATAAATTTGGAACAAAAATAACATTGGATAAAGACTTGCATTCCCCCTGATGGTTGGAAATTTGAACTTTCCCTTTGCCTTCGATGGGTAAACTTTTGTTGTCGCCAAGATAGACTTCTCCCGTGTGCTCTTCAAGTTCCTGAAAGGAGTCCTTGTCTTTTCACATATGGGAGGTAGCTCCGCTATCAAAGATCCACTCATGTGGGGAGCTTGAAGTCACTAGTGCTTTGGCTTCTGTGGAGATGAAAAGTTCCTCACTCAAACAGTGGGATCTATGTTGGGAGCCTTTGGATGCTTGCCTAGATGTAGAAGCCTTCGATGATTGTTTCTTTTTATAGCAAAACTTTTCTAAGTGGCCTGATTTTCCACAGAAATTACAGGTGAACTTCTTCGATGAATTATGCGATCCTTGCTTAGATCCATTGCTAGCTTGATGGCTTGTGGTTTTGCCCTTATCGAATGGGCCTTGGGCCTTCATGGCTGACTCTTGTGAGGAAGTCGATTTGGCTCGCGAGTCGTGAAGGAGCAATAGTCGACGAACCTCTTCCCAAGATAAGACTTGGCCGCGATTATACAAAGTTGTGACAAATGTCTCGTATGACTTCGGTAACTTGTTGAGAAGTCTAATGGCCATGTCTTCACTAGAGATCTGCCTACCACATAGTGCTAATTTATGGTGGTAATCCTCAAATTGTGCTACGACCTTGGTAATTGTGTCGTGTGGCCTAATGGTCAAATTATGAAACTCGGCCTCTAATGCATATAGCTTCGAGGGGATCTTGTCTTCATACAAAGCAGCTAACATATCCCAAGCATCCTTGGACGTCTTGTAGGCCGTGATATGTCCTTTCGTCAATTCGTCGCAGGCAAGTAACAGCTGACCTAAAGCTCTTTTGTCCTTGACATTTCACACATGCCAATTGTCTAAGTTAGTGTCGCTATTGGGTTCGGGGTCTGACACATCTACTACCTCATGAAGAAGGTTCGTGTATTAATAGGCACACATGACATCTTTCCATAGAGTGTAATTTTGTCCATTGAGGCATTCATCCTTAGGCATAAAAAAAGGGGTGAAAGAGGGTAAGAAGTTAGCCATAGATGATGAGCTACCTTCGCTTTTGGTCATTACAAAGCTTCGAGTGATGAGTGTTTAGAAACACTATAAAATCTTCACCAAATGCACACGCTGGGAAGATAAAGTGTCTAAAAACACTACCAAAATCTTTTGCCAAAAATGCTTTGAAGTGTTTAGAAACAATACCAAAAAACCTTCACAAAAATGTTGCTTCAAATAATTTCAAAGCTTGAAATGGACGACTGGGCACCACACTATAAATGCTTGGCGCGGGGAGGGGGGCTTAGAGTAGCCCTGCACTTGCAGAAACACATTGATTTGACGCGAGAGGAGAGGGCTTACATTAGCCCATTGCACACCAATTGAGACTTAGAGACTTAAAGAAGCTTGTGAGTGGGCTTAGATTAGCCTCCAACTCACAGGAACACACACACAAAATCCTTCTTCTTATATATTATTGTTACAAGAGGAGGGGGAACTTAGTGCCAAAGTGTGCCAACATAGAGTTGGTTTTCTTGCTTACAATGTGCTTGGGATGGGGAAAACTAAGAGTAGATCCCTTGAATAACTTACAAAAGCATTTTGAGAAATGCCAAATGGTGTGCTCAAGGAGAAAGGTTAATACCTTATGGATAATGGTAGGCAAAAACGATGTGATGCACTTAGTGCAAAGATGAACAACAAGACCTTTTGAGTAGTAGTGAGCTAATACAAATGAGAAGAATTAAGAATGATCATAAAGGATGGAAAATCGAGTTATGACTAATTGGAATTTGGCACGCATTTTGAAAATATGAGAGAAGTGGGTCACGAATCCACATATGGCAAAAAGAAAGTCTTCGTACACAAAATACTCTGTCATTTTGTCCCCATTTAGTGCAATATTCCAGGCTCTCCATTAGATGTTTACCAATCAGCGTGGAGATCTTGTTGCTTTCTTCAGAAAAAGAAACTTACTACTTCAAGACTCCAAAGTCATGTGCAAAATAGCCCATTCCTGCAATAACTTCTCTGCCAAGGACTACGTGGGCCACTGGCTGCTCTCTGTCCTGAGCAGGGTGTCGTTATCCTATCTTGGGGCCTTGATGGCTGAAGTGCTTCACACCTCATGAGGATCGTCATCCTCCAAGGGGGTCTTGTCAGAGTCTTATCAGACGGACGCACATCTCACTCTTCTGGAGGAGTTTTGCAATCTCGATGTTGTCGATGTAGTATTTGTGTGCATTTGAGGAGCTGCGTACTCAGAGGAAAACTGTTGGAGGAGAGCTATCAAAGGGTCTCTCTCTGTTCCCTATGAGCAAGACCACTACCAGCCTTTCTCTTCTCAGGTCCACATCTTGCTGCGCTCCCCTGCTCTATGTGCGTAAGACTTCAGACTTTTCAATCTTTCAGGAGGTGGCTTCTTTCACTTCTTCGAGCAGGCAGGAATTCCTCTCTGTTTGAATCTCTCTAACATGACTCCGAGTTGGCACATAGACCAATTTCGCTGACCGATTGCTAGCACTGAGTAAGCGCTTTCTTGCTTTCTCTCTCCTTCTAGATGAGTACGCAGGCATCAAAGCCTCAATTTCAGGAACCTCCGACCTTCGATGGAGGGTTACTAACTTTATCTGCTAGCCTGTCGCTCACGGGCCATCTAACCAACGAAGTTTTGTAATATTTGATGATCTCTGTATAGTGCGCGAAATGCAAAAGCATATCAACAAGAGAGGATTTCACAGCTACATGGCTTCCCCTGCCACACTCTCAGTCTGTGTACAGAGCGATCAAAGAATTTCTCCAGCAAAAGATGTTTACAGAGGATATCCATGGGATTTGAGCCTGCAACTAGTAACTCCGAGAATTCCACTACAACCAGCAATCCAAGGCGGAGCCATGAGTTGAAAAGCCTGCAGATTTTGATGGATGCTTTAAATCAGAAACCTTTTTAAATGACCTCACGAGGCTGGAAATCATTCGCAAGGCCAATCTAGGTTCTCTCTGTGCAACTCAACAGATTAATCGAGGCTCTGCCAGCCACAAAGATTGCCAGATCTAGCAATGAAACTACAAGCAAAGATAGGACTTGACCTTGCATAGATACTTCAATAATTTGGTCCGTCTACTTACTATAAAATGCAATTTTCAGTGCCATGACATCATTACTTTCGGAAGTGTTTCGAACCAGAGAGTTCGATAGCATTACAATATGGAAATGCCACACAAAGTGTTCATGAACACTTCAAAATAATTGAGATATAAGTGTGTGTTCATAAACACGTCAAAATAACTGAGATATAAGCTCCTTGTGATATCCACATACATAAAGTAAACCAACAAAGATGGTCACACTAAAGAGAGTGTGTGGGAGGGGTAAAAGGGGTGGGAGGGTGGGAAAATGGGTAAATGATGAAGGAAAGGGTGGGAGGGTGGGCAAATGGGCAAAATGAATCCCAAAAATTGATGGCAAAAGGCCTCTCTCAATGAGGAGAAAGCACGCCACCAAAATGAAGCACCACCACCACCAAAAGGACCACCAAATGCACCACCAAGACCTCCACCTAGCGCTTTGATACCATGTAGAGAGTACACATGCAGAAGCAAAATGAAAAGTAAAGTACTGTCATGAAACAAAGAATGTGTGAGACACAAAATGAGTAGACCATGAAATGGGTAAACTCATGTGGATTATAAATGAGCTTGCCAAGAGCATGGAGAAGGCTCCTCAAGCTTCTAACCAAGTACAAATGATGGGAGAGGCCCTCCTTATATAGATTTGGGAGGGGCTCTCAAAAGTACATCATATGTGGGATAAGTCTCTTGAAAGGAGAATGAATACAACTGGTAGAAGCACATGGCAAGGTACCCAAATACAAAGGAAATACAATATGAAATGGAAATAGAATAGAAACGGAGTGCCTCCTGGATACAAAATGGAGATGCACTCATGCAAATACAAATGTAGATGAAGTAGGAGCGATCATGTCATCAACAAAATTTACCTCCATTTACCAACTTTAATGTTGGGAATTTTGGA